>OX578153.1:55287019-55929519 GCA_951213105.1 Amaurobius ferox
TCTTCTAGAATCCATATCATCAGTTATCATCTAAGCTATACCGGGTGAGTCAGAACTCTTGGGCGAAAAGAAGGGCAATAAATCATACCTACAAGCAATTTTTGTCATACAAAGCAGGGTCATAAATCAAGAGATGAACCGCTAGACGTCACTGACATTGAACTCAGTAACGACTACATCAGAACTAGCCAGGGTTTAAGCTGCGTTTAAAATTTCTTTAGCAAAAAAGCTAAAACCTCTTGTTTCATTTTCGCATTATGGATAGTCTATTAGCATTTTGCGAAAAATGCGATCGTAGCGAGCGGAAATATTGGAACTAGCTAGCAAACCTCAACTTGCAGCACCACTGTTATTCTCTTGTAAAGTAATCGAAAATAATTATTTTGTTTGCAGATGATTTTTACGTACTTGTGGAAACAGCTTTTAATTGTTTATTCTAGTTGACAGAATTTTGGTTAAAAAACGGTAGAAAGAATAAAAGCTCGGAAGAAATAAACGCATAAAGCTGTGGTTTTTCCCACTCATCGTCATTTCCACCATGGATTGTAGAAGGAATGACTGGTTTCACAAATCAGGAAAAGGTGGACATGCATTTTATGCATGGTACTGCAGATGAAACTGCTCGTAAAGCCCAAAGACTATACCTGGTGTGTTTCTCGACAAGACGCTTGCCAAACTGAAAAATCTTTCAGCAATTGCATCAGTGTCTGTGTGAAACTGGCTCCTATGTCAGCGGTATGCATAATACAGGACGTTCCATGAGTGTGAGGACGCCACAAGTTGAAGACAACATTCTGCAGAGGGTTGAAGATTGTCCGCAAAGCAGCACGCTGGCACTTTCCCATGCCTTAAATGTGTCTTAAAGAATGGTTTACCGAGTATTATGGAATGAAGGATTACACCCCTACCATGCGCAGAAAGTGCAAGCCTTGACACCTGCAGATTTACAGCCATGTGCCGATTTTGCACACTGGTTTCTGCAACAGATGGCAGCGCAGCTTGATATTAGTGCACATGTTTTATTTACGGGCGAATGCACCTTTACTCATGAGGGCATTTTTAATATGCACAATTTGTATGTGTGGGCATCTAGAAATCCACATGTCCACATTCCTTCCAGTAGCGCTTCATAAATGTTTGGGCTGGAATTGGCCATGATCATTTGATTGGCCCATATCATTTACCATGCCGACTGGATGGTAGAACATACTTCCTATTTTTACAGGAGGTATTGTCACAGTTACTACAACATGTTCCTGTCAACATTAAAGCATGTATGTGGTTCCAACATGATGGAGCACCACCCCATTTCAGCGTGGATGTGCGACACACCTCAGATGATACATTCCCAGGGCAATGAATTGGTTAGGTTGGTCCTATAGCTTGGCCGGCACGACCGCTTGATCTCTCTTGTCTTGACTTCTTTTTATGGGGCCATATGAAAAGTCTCATCTACGCTAACCCCATCGATTCCGACAAGAACTTTGTTGCTAGGATTGCTGTTACTGCCAGTGTTGTGCAAGATATGCTGGGTGTTTTTACTAACGTGCGCTGCTCGCTACATTGCAGGTGTGAAGCCTGCATTACTGCTGGTGGTCGCACTTTGAACAGTTTCTGTAACTTTGTCCATGCATTCTGCAATTTCTGTGAGTAAAACGTACTATGTGTCTACTCTGTCATTTTTGTGTTATCTCTTTTCACGAGAGAATCTTCATTTTCTCATTTCATGAACTACCACCTAACGGTTCACCTCTTGCGTTGCGACCCTGCTTTGTATGACAAAATTACTTGATATGATTTATCACCCCTTAAAGTTTGGTTCAAGAGTTCTGACTCACCCTGTATATATAGCCAATTTTGAGATATAAACTTTGCAAGTGACAATTTTTGAACCAGAAATAAATAAGTAGAAATCCATATAGTGAACCTCTAACCTCTCAGAAATAGGATGCTAATTTCAAATCAGTCATCATCTGAGCTCTATCTATAGCAGATCCCTGGAAATAGATGTTTCAAGAAAACATTTTTCCGAAAGAATATAGTATAGCAAATTTTTGCCAACAATAAAACTCATAATATAGTGCAACCTCGATTAAACAAATGCCATATGCTTGTCAAATCGAGGTACTACTACATAAAACTAAAATCTTATCTTTAGATGTGGTTTAAAAAAATCCCATTTATAATGACATATTTTTAAATTTTAATATCCTTAGTAAAGATGCCTAACATTTTTAATAGCCTTGTAATATTCCTTGTAAATATGCACACATTTATGCAATTTATAAATGTAATACTACATGAATCCCTACAATATCATCAAGATATAAAAAATAAATACATTTGGCCTACATAATTAAGACTAAAAATATAAATAGAAAAAATTTCTATATGTCTTACTACAACTATGACAGAAATTTTTTCTAAATTTTCGTACTCTACCAAATGAAATTTGAAGTTATTTTCAAAGACACTTAGTTTTACAACTACAATGCTTCTTTCAAGATCTAAATATATATCTTGAGAAAAATCCTTGCTGTTTAAAGAAACAATACTCAAACCTATCTCTAATATGTATAATTAATTGTGTAATAAACTCTAACATGTGCATTTGCTTCATTTTTAGATATTTATGATTTTGTTAATTTTTTAGAAACATCATGAAAGTAACATGAAAAAGATGATGGTGGAGCCGTGGAACTGTTCGAATTATCATATGGAGCCTAGGGTACCGCAAAGTGAGCTGTCGATGGATCCTGTGAGCTGTTAGTAGTGATCAGAGAACCTACTCTATTGTATAGTCGTTTACAACACTTTGTGTTTCAACATTGAGGACAACACATCTGTACAGTCTAGATCTATCTCCTTGTGATTTTCACTCTTCAATCCACTGGAAAAGACACTAAAAGGATTTTGGTTCTAGTTGGATGTTGACATGAAGCAGGCTGTGCTAGATATTTGTATATAATAGATTTTTACCACAATGGCATCTTTAACATTGTTAGTCAATTTGATAATTATCTTAAAATATTCAGAAATTACTTTTAAATATCTTTTACCTATCTGAACTTACTGACTCCAAATGCAAATTCTTTTATCATGCCTATGATAAAGATATATGATTGAAGTTTATTACTCCTTGAAGTTTATTTTTGAGTAAAAGTTGTAATTTCTCCTTTTCAGCCATGTTTTAGATGCTTTTCAATTCAAGTACAAGTTACGTGATATTTTTAAATAAATTATCTGTTTAAACGCTTGCGTAGAGGTCAATATTATTACTTTAAACCCTCAATCCCGGACATTAGTTACTATAATTTTCACGTACACTATATGTATACATAAGTGAAGTCATTAATGCTGGAAGAATTACCTTAAAAAACATCTGAATTTTGTTTATTCCATGAAACATTTGTTTTTGCAGAAGCTGCTTCATATTGAGAATGGATTGCATAGATACTTTTTTAGGTTTTCAATAAATAAACAATATACAGGGGTTGGACAAAATAATATGAACACCTGTGTAATAACAATACTCGAGGGAACCTGTCTTATACTCCCACCCTCTAGCGTTGAAGCATGCTATCTAGCGGGCGAGAATGTACACACATCAGTCTCTCTGTGAGTATCAGTGATAGCAATTTGATGCAAAATATATTGAGGCGTTAAAACTTCACTATGGCTGACCTCTCAGATTTCAAAAGAGGAATGGTTGTTGGGGCCCATCATGCCGGAGTCTCAGTAACGAAAATGGCCACCCTTGTTGGTGTCGGGAGAAAAGCCGTGTCGACTGCAATGACAGCCTATATCAAACAGGGAAAGACATCATCTGCCAAGCACAACAGTGGCTCACGGTCGGAGCTGACTGATAGAGACAGAAAGGCTTTGAAGCGGATTGTGGCCAGAAAGTGGTGCAAGACAACAGCATCCCAGATAAAACCTGAGATGAACACGCATAGGGAGCTGTATCATCAAAAACTATTTGGCGCATCTGCATACTGCAAACATTCATGGTAGAACAGTAATTCCAAAACCAATGGTTACACCATACAATGCCTTGAAACAACGAAAATGGTGTCAGGGGCATAAAAATTGCTGAAATACAACTTAAAACTTGAAATACAACTTAAAATTATCTTATTTACAAAGTTAAAATGAAACTGGTATTTATTTTATTTAGTCCTTTGCTGTTGGGATTATACAATGAATGTCTGACCACATGGCTAAATATAGATTTAACATTGAAGCACATTTTCAATGTTAAATCTATATAAATTGACTGAGGTCAGAGGTTTTAGCTATCTAGTTCAGAAGTAGATTTTAAAATAGAACTAGAGAAAGATGAAAATATTCATATATGGGTGTAGTTTTGGGGGTCATGTCTTTACATCTGTGTTTATGACAGGCGTAGACAGCAAAGGAGGATGATTATTCAACTTCTAAAGTTTTTCTTATTACCTGAAGTGATTTTAGTTAGGTAAATGTAATTTAATAAGTTTGAAAGGTCCTATACACTCCTAATACCTTAAATTAGGGGGAAAAGTATATTGATTTTTCTTTATATGGAAAAATCAATAGTGTTAACACTAGTATATTAATTAAATTGCATGTGAATAATGTTTTAATTTAAAACGTAGAATAATATATACAAGGATGTAGAATAATATATTCCTACAACGTAAGTCTTAAATCACCAGGAAGTAAATCAGAGAAACTGAAAAACAATGTGCAAAATTCAGTAACAAATAGAATATGTAAGATTTTCCAACGAAAAAACACAAGATGCATTTTGTAAATAACGTTTTAAATGTAATTTTTAGTGGAATTTTTTCTTCCAGAACTTGAAATATTATTTAACAGAGCATAAAAGTTATTCTTCTAAATGGTGTTTCTTGCTTTAAAATATTTGCTTATTTTTTACGTTACTCAGTTTACCATGTTACTCGTACATTAAGAGGATATTTTCCTTCCAACTGCTGGGTTCAGTTTTTCCATGCTAGCATATGGAAAATAGTACTAAATATCATTTAGTTTTCAGGATTTTCTCCTATGTTCTTTGCAAAGCATAAATGTTAAAAAAAGAAAATTTGTGCTTTTTTAAAACATCGATAAAATAATTAGAGCAGTGTTTCTAAAATTTTTGTAAATTGATGCAATGCTGAAAAATATTAGAAATGCATCTAGTTACTCTATCGAATTTTTCAACATCTATCCTTGCAAGTAACAGCGAAAACTCCCCAAAACTGACATAACGAGGTTTATCCCCCCCCCCATATGCTAGCCTGGACAAACTGAAATAAAAGACTGGAGGAAATATATCCTTTCAGTGTTTTAATTTTGGTTACATATTCGCTTTATTTGCGTTATCTTTCGTTACATACTCGTTTGTTTTGCGTAACCTTTCTCGATAGATTTTCGTTTGTTTTGCGTCCGTTCCGTTATATTTTCGTTTGTTTTGCGTCAGTTCCGTTACATTTTCGTTTGTTTTGCGTCCGCTCCGTTACATTTTCGTTTGTTTTGCGTCCGTTCCGTTACATTTTCGTTTGTTTTACGTCCGTTGCATTTCCATATTTCGTTACATATTCGCTTTATTTGCGTTAACTTTCGTTACATACTCGTTTCTTTTGCGTTATCTCCGTTACTTTTCGTTTCTTTTGCGATGCATATCGTTATCGTGTAAATCTCCATACAAAAGTTATGTGTGTAAAACGAAAAAATAACGTTTTAAAAATTAGTTGCAAAATAGTGGAAGTGCCGAGACATATTTTCGTTTTTATTTCGTTACGTATTCAACGAAATAAAAACGAAACTGGGTTCCGATTTTTCAACGAATTAAAAACGTAAGTGTGCTAGTTGGGTAGTCAATCCGTTCATAAAATGATATTAAATCAAAAGCCGAATTAATTTTATTTTTATTAAACTTTAACCAATTGAAGCCATTTCTGTTAATTTAAAGCAGTTTTCAACAATTTCGGGACGTTTACAATTATTTGGTGATACTTAAGAAGTGATCAATTGTTCGCCAATTTTTTCGTAAGTTCGATGAATAAATTATCCTGAACTGAGAATCTAAGTTAAAAAAATCTGATGTGGGCAACACATGACTTTCCTTATATAATGCAATGAATTTACTACTTTAACAGTAAAAACAATCGGTTATTCTTATAGTAGATATATTATTTCCAAGATATAGAATTTTCGTCAATTAGTCACCATTTTCATTGATTTAGCTTTATTTTTACACATTTGGAGAGTTTATCGTTAATTTAGCAACATTTGAACAAGTCGCCAAGTTGGCGACATTCCACCAAATTCGTCGCCAAAATCTCCCCAAGATTTATGGATGGAGAAATAAGTTATTCTTACAGCAGAAAAATGACTATTGGCGTTCAAATACAAAAGTATTACTCAAAGTATCTTTTTTCATGAATGGAATGAGCTAGCTCCACGAGAATGATGTTACCCAATTTATCGCATGATATTACAAATAAAAATGAACATGTTTCTCAATAGGTAATAATTTTTTTTATTTTACATGATTTTTTGATAATTTTTTGAAAAATGTGCAATATCTCGAGAACGGTTCAGGCCAGCATTCCAAAATTTGTGTCAATCGTTTTCTAATGAAAAATTACATAAGAAATGTCTATTTTCGTAACTTTATTAAAGGTTTTACATTTTTTAATGATTTTTCAAAATTTCAGTCTAAAATTTAGGGGGGACATTAGAACATTCGATTGCGTATAAAAACAATAGGCTTCCACTATTCAGGGACTGTGATTTTTGTACCAAATTTCGTTCGAATCGGTCCATTCATTCGTCAGTTATCGTCTCTAAAATCTCATTGCCACCCACACCCACATACACACACATACTTTCACACACACACACACACACACACACACATACACACACATACTTTCACAAACACACACACACACACAGACATCACCTCAAAAATTTTTGATTCGTGATCAGGAATGCTTGAAACGTGCTCTCCCGTTGAAAACTCGAATTCGAATTTTCGACCCCGTCACAATACTTTCCTTATATATTATCTATATAAGGAAAGTAATAACTGAGCATCTTCCTAACTTAATGTTTTAAAAAGTTTTCTGCTTTCAAATGCAATGGTTCTATTTATGTGACAAAAATGTGTATGTTGTTTTAGATTTTTAGCTTAAAGTAAGGGAAGACTTTGACCTAGAAATTCAAATTTTTTGAGGGACCTGTCTCAGCCTATTTGTAAACATCTCTGAAAATTTCGTCAATCTCAGACGGATTATTCATGTAGATATTATTATGATATATCCTTTGGAATCGTGTGTGTATGCTCAGGATAGAAGAATGAGGCCAAATTTCTGGTAAACTAACACGTGTTAGGCACACAATTAGAAATACACTAGCACAGAGTAAACATTAACAATACAGAGCAAATTGCTTGAACACTATCTCCCAATACATTAAACAGCTTTCAGGTACAGTAAAACAGCAATGAAATGGTCTAATTTCGTAAAACAGCAGCTGCTTCTTTTGAAACATTGACGTATCAAAAGAACGTTTGAAACATTGACGTAGGTTGTATCACGTTAACTGCTCTCCAGCTGAGTGATGACTCCTATTATATACTCTCTGTAGAAACTTCTGGAAGGGGCTGGTATCTCCTAGAATATTTGTTATATCGAGAAGGCTCTCGAAGATTCGAAATGACGCTAAAAGTCGCGAAATTGGTGATAAATAGAAAATTTGGGCAAACCCTCCAACAACAGCAAATGACAACCCTGAATTTACACCATAGAATAGGCTGCCTGTAAAGGTGTTTCTCCTTCTGATTTTACATTTTACACGTTCTTAACAATATGCTGTCTGAAAAATGAGAAGGAGAAGGTGGAGGAGAAGAAGAAGGCCGCTTTATTAGAAATCAGAAATGCTTGCCGAAAGAAATATTGAAGTAAGTATCAGCAAAAGAAGAAATGCAAAACTCAGAGTGAATAAAATCGTTATTTCAGGAGTTCTATAGTTAAGAATTTCACAGACGTTTAGAGCACAGATTCGCAGCGCGTTTACAGCAATGCATAATTGAAGATGTCTGGCTGTACACTCTATAGCGGTAAATCGAAGTGTGGTACAGCTATGAAATTTGGTACACAGGAACAATCAGGGTCGGCAATTTTTTTTTGTCAATGTACATGTTATAAACGACCGTAATATTAAAGCGTTCTTTAGAATTCGTTCACCAGAGCTTACAGCGAATTCTCGAAAACCAAGCCCGCTTACAATAAAAAATAAATAAATAAATAAACTCTTGCTCGGGTGTTTTACACTACGATCCCTGGACAATGTTGGGTACTTTTTCTAGTATTTTGTATGTTCTGAGTTTTCGTCTTATATATCACGGATCCAGCTCTTTCCATTTTCGAAACGGCTGTCATCTTTTTTGGTCATAACGGAAGAGTTTTGGAAATTTCTTATGGTATTAAATGTTCTTCATATTTGAATATTCCACTTGGATTATGTTCTGGTTCAGTTGAAATCAATTTTGGTAGAGTGTAAAGAAAGGAAAAGCAAGTCGAAATGTTCTAAATGCGTCAACATTCAACACATCCGCCTTTCCGCCATTACTTCCTTAGATCTACGGAAGAAACAACCGAATTTTGAAGAGAAGAGTGTTGCTAAAATGCTGATTTGAAGTTATTTTTCTGTCCAATTTTCTGAGTTCAAGGTGTCTGTTGAACTTAAACATCTAAATGGATTAATAACTAATACCAAGTAAATAATGACAAAACATTAAAACAATAAAATGACCAAGACGGTTGAAATCGAATAACAATGTTGAGTAGTGAACAGGATCAGGAGAAGAAAAATAAAACCTGGAGAAGAAAAATATACCATGGATTAAAAGTGGAACGAAGAGTTTCAGGCATTTCAACCTCAGTTCGTTCCAATGAGCAAAAACCGGGGACAGAACAGCCATTCAGATATAGCCATTAAGATAAGGCTATCAAGTATATATATATACAATTTTAAGTTAGTAACCGCCATAATTGGGAATATAGACTTGGACGCTATTGAGAAGCATTTGATTCACTGAGTTAATGGTATCAGTGAACAATTTGGGAAGCATTGCATTATCAGTTGCAGTATTTAATAATTCTATAAAATGAGTTAAATTATAATTGTCATCACAAATTTTATTCTATGAAAATGGTTTAATATCATATTTCTAAACACTAATATATGCAAACAAGTTTTTAAATGTTGAATTTTAGAAATATTAAAATTAAAATATCGCTTTTTATCACATTAGTTTATAGCTAGATTATAAATTTGAATATTGAAATTTAAATATAAAACGTTTGCAACATTGGAATCATTATTACTATCATTTAATTGTCAATTGTTAGGATAAAGTTGAATGCAATAGGATTATTTTTAAGGGATATACATAATATGTCATCTAAATATCTATGCATGAGTACATTATACAAGCCGTCATTATAGTTTTTTTCACAGAAGTATAAATATAAATTGCCAATAATGATGGCTAATAATCATGCCACCGGTGTGATACCAAACTGTCGCTTAGAAAACGAACTACCATGTTAAATATAGTTTTGATAGAGATTGAAACTAAGTACTTTTTTTAAAGATGAATGATAAATATTCCTGGGTATGGTAATATTGTTCAACAATTAAAATTATTCATTAATGTCAGTCACTAAAACCATCGGTATATGTACTTTGAATATTAGAAAGTGTATTTAAATTCTTAACTAATTCAAAAGTGTTTTTACAATATGATTTATCGAAATGTCAGCTAACAAAGGAATTTCATTCAAAATTTTTATTAATAGTTTACCGGAAATTTTAAGGCATGAATTATGCCCACTGGTAATTGTTCGGAAAGCGAAAGGAGATTTATGAAACTTTGATATTAAAACAATGTATGGAATGTTATAAAATCTATTTTTGAGATGGATGGATTTGCTTATACTTGGCTGAAATTCTGTTAGGTGAGATTTTCAAATTGGTATTGTGCAAATTGTAAATATAATTAATTAGAATGTGTGATTTAAGGGTATTTATATAATAATATAAGTTACTACCAACTTTATTATTTTCATTATATACGTAGTATAATGTGTAACGAAACTATTGTGACGGGAACGAAAATTTGATTTCGAGTCTTCGGGCATCTCTGAACACGAATATATAATGTATATATATATATATATATATATATATATATATATATATATATATATGTGTGTGTGTGTGTGTGTGTGTGTGTATATGTGTACGTGTGTGTGTGTGTGTGCGTGTGTGTGCAGTAGTGCAGTGAATAATTTTGCAAATTATTTTTCAAAATACATTAGATGAATTGAGACCAATAATTTGAATAAAAATTAGATGGATTTGAGAGGCTACAGATATTTTTTTAAAAAATAAACACGTTTACTGTTTTTGACAACTCAATGTATAGACATCGAAAACCGAGGATACCGAGCATAGCGAACAAGAAAGATATATTGCTTCCTAGTTAGAGACATTTTTCTTACCTTCAATTAGCAGTAGAAAGTAGAGAATAATGTTCCAAACAGCAATTAGTAGCTCAAAGTGAATTGTTGAAATTAAGATGTATCAATGCATCTCTGAAGTTTAGAGAAGAAAGTTTTAAAATTAGTACGTTCAAACTTCTTCCAGACGCATTAAGTATTTTATAGCCTAAGTATTACTTACAGATCACATTTAAGATTGGATATCTGAAACATTCAGCTTCTGCTCATATTTATGAACAATGCCGCCTGATATCCCCTTGAACCATACATAAAAAAAATTTTTGACTTGAATCAACACGCAACCAAGTAATGTATCTCTTTAATATGATATAGCTGTTTAATAGCACGAGATATTTATTTACCACGATTTCGTATCTTGTTAAGTATATTTAGAAAGTTTAAACACGTAAAGGTCTTGTATTCATGTGCCTGAGATGTAAACATATACCTGTTATTTAGCAACAATGTATCTTTTGTTACGGCTCAAATATTTTCTTTGCATATGAGAATGACAATCGATCGGCGCATTAGAAATAGTTTCACGTAAACCATCTTAATATGTATCTAAATATTTCTATATAGTGGTACTCAATAATGTACATCTCCAAAATATTACCGTGAGTTTGATAGAGAAAAATAACAGTACCTTTAAAGTGTTTAATATTGATGAAATGCCATATTGAAAAAGAGGCTATGCAGCAATGCATAAACATTATTGATTTAGAAATGTCTATGTGTCAAATTTTATGAATGAGAATCTTGCTACTTTCAGTCTTACTACTTTCCTTATATAGTATTATGTATAAGGAAAGTATTGTGACTGGGTCGAAACTAAGAAATCGAGTTTTTAAAGGAGCACGTTTCAAGTACCCTTGAATACGAATCAAACGTTTTTGAGTTGATGCCTGTGTGTTTGTGTATATGTGTGTGAATGTATGTACGTGTGTTTGTGTGTGTGTGTGAAAGTATGTGAGTGTGTGTGTGTGTGTGTGAAAGTATGTGTGTGTGTGTGAAAGTATGTGTGTGTGTGTGTGTGTGTATGTCTGAGAGATATTATAGACGATATCTCGCGAACGAATAGAGCGATTCGAATAAAATTTAGTACAAAAATTACAATCTGTGAATACAGGAGGCCTGTCTTTTTAACATTAATTGAATGCACAGAACCCTCCAAAATTTCAAAAATATTTCTCTCAAAAAACCAAAGCCTTTTATAAGGATACGCAAATAGTCACACAGCATTTTTCCTTTTCAAACGATTGACATAAATTTTAGAAGGCTAACAAGAACCATTCTCGAGATATTGGAAAATTTTCAAATAAATGTGTCAAAAAATCACATAAAATAAAAATAAAATATTAAGTAATTTGAATTACGTTCACTTTTCATATGTAATATCATGCGATAAATGTGGTGACATCATTCTCGTCGATCTAGCTCGTTCCATTCATAAAAAAAGATAATTTGAGTCATACTTTTGTATTTGAACGTCAATAGCATTTTATCTACTATAAGATTAACTTTTTTCTCCGTCCTTAGTGCTTGGTTAGATTTTAGCGACGAATTTGGCGAAATGTCGCCAACTTGGCGACTTTTATTAATTTTGCGAAAATTACTCCAAATTGATAAAAATGATGCTAAATCAATGAAAATTACGACTAATGGACGAAAATTCAATATCTTGTAAATAATATATAATATAAGGATAACCCATTTTTCCGTCCGTAACGTTTGGCAAAATTTTGATAACGAATTTGTCGAAATATCTCCAACTTGTTGATTTTTTAAGTGTGTCCAAATTGACGAAAATGTCACCCAATTGCTGTCGCTTATCAAAGATGCTATCAATATTGATAATTGTTTATTTAGAGTTAATCGAAATATCAGTTAATTGGGTACTTTGAAAGAGTTTTACATGTTGTCATTCGGAAATCGCCAAATGTACAATTCAACGCTAAAAATGCAACAACATGGATCTAATTCAAGAAAATTTGGCTAATTGTGCATGGATTCCGTTCAAAGGTTGTTTGAAAGAGAACGTTCCGGTCTTTACTGGTGTTAAGATGGAAACTATGAATTATAATATCTTCAGTCGCTAAAGAACGAGATTGAGTAAAAATCGTGCTAAAGCATAAAATAATTAATTGTAATTTTAAAAAAATAACACCGAGATACACCTTCCAGCGCCCTGAAGTACATCTGTACCAAATTTCATGCTCGTACGTTTCTTTGATTTCCCGCTCAGACGACATAGACAAATGAATAAATAAACCGACATATTCGTTCATTATTACAGACTGAAAAATGTTATAGCAGGGATAAATTGTATTCATTATTCAAAACCAAAAATAACGAAATATGTGAATTTTTTTATATAAATAACAGTGAAAATTGCATACAAACTGTATACACCCGAGTAATGACAGGATCGCAGCCAAAATAAAAAATTATACACATACGAACACTGAATGCTCCTATCAAATGCGAGAACACATTTTACAGAAACGCAAAACGATTTTTTTCAGTAGACGTATTACCAAATTCCCTCAACCTTTAAAATGGGAGCCTGAGTAGGAGCAAAAAGACCCGAGTAGGAGCAGAAGGACCCAATGAGGAGCAAAAGAACCCGAGTAGGAGCAAAAGGACCCGAGTAGGAGCAAAAGGACCCGAGTAGGAGCAAAAGGACCCTGATTTCAATGGCGAACGCTCCGCTGATTCAAAAATTTGAAGAGTTCGTTTGGTCAGAAAATTATCAATGATTCAGCAGATGGTTTAGAAAATTATTTTTTATTCTGAAGCAGTCATTGATATTTTAAAGAGTTGCCGTTAAATTATAAGGATCGGATTGCAAGTCAATATTTAATTTACTTACATACATGTTATAAAGTATGGGGTAATTATTATAACAGGATCGAAAATTCGAATTCGATTTTTCAACGGAAAATAACGTTTCACACATCCCTGAACTCGAATCGAAATATTTTGAAGTGTTAAGTGTGTGTGTGTGTAAGAATGTGTGTATGTTAGTGCGTCGATGTGTGTTAGTGCGTCTGTGTGTTTGTTAGTGTGTCTGTGTGTTTGTTAGTTTGTCTGGGTGTGTGTGTGTTTGTGTGTCTGTGTGTCAGTATATGTGTGTCTGGGAGTCGGTGGAAGCGTCATCTTACATACGAATAAAGCGCTTTCAATGAAATTTTGTACAAATATTGCAATCGGTGAATACTGGGAGTCTATTGATTTTAAACGCATTCGAATGTTCGGAAGATTCCAATATTGTCGAATTAAATTTTAAAAATATCGTTTGAAAATATGACCTTTTAATAACGTTGCGTAAATTATCATTTCTAATGTAACTTTTCATTATAAAGCGAATGACACAAATTTTAGTATGCTAGCATGAATCTTTCCAAAGATGTTGCATGTTTTTCTAATAAATTTTTGAAAAATATTAAATAAAATTAAAATATTAACTATCGTGAAATATGTTCACTTTTGAAGCAATATTATGCGACAAATTTGTTAACTTGATTCTTGTGGATCTAATTCCTTCCATTCACGAGAATGTACTTGTGTATTTGTACTTGTGAATTTTACGAACAATAATTTGCTAATAGTTTTCATTTCGTTTGTGTGTAAAGTTTGGTCATAAATTTGGCGTACTTGGATAATATAACTAAATACCACCAACTTCGCGATATGCCAGTAATTTCCGTAGAGAGCATAACAAATGGCGGCATTCCGAGTCCCTCTCCTCGCCAAAGGCCAGAAGGTATGGCGACTAATTGGGATATTATGCAACTGTTATTAAAAATAGAAGACTGCTACATAATATTAATAACACAACAAAATGAAGTAATATTAAATAATACAACCAAATGAAGTAATAATAAATAATACAACCAAATGAAGTGATAATAAAAACAAAAGCAGATTGAAGTAAAGTAAAATACAAATGTAAAGCATGAAAATAATAAAGAACACAGTTTTTCTTAAATTCCCTCCGCGGGCCGGATTGAAACTTTATTTTCTTTTATTCAGGGTTGGTTATCATGGTGTGATGACAGACGGTAACTGGGGGAATATTTCGTATTAGGTTGCTATATGGTTCCTAGAAATATAAACGTCAAGTCGAGGGTTTTGCAATAAAAGGTTGGCTCCTTCTAACAAAACAGCAGACCGGCTGACGCCATGACTTGACTTTAAATTCTAATTAATTTATGATTGGCCCATAAAGAAGTCACACCTGCATCGAAAGGTGACGTCTTCCTCAAGCAGTTACGCCTAATGTATCTCATGCCAGTAAAAATTTCAGAGAAGACAATTTCTAAAAATTTATAAAAGATATTACAATAACATTATATTAATGCAGATCAGCTAAATGCATCCAATTCACTGATATGAAAGATTTATTGATAATTTATTTAAAAACTGCAGAAACATGTTTAAAATTGTAGAACAACTAATCATTAAAGTCAATAAACCATTTTTGTACCGATGCTAATTAAGATACATATAAATGATCTAAACCATGTGGCACACGCATGTAAGAGGAAGTCAAGTGAAAGATCCCAATTCACGAATTTTTATTAATTTGACAATTACATTTAGCTGGTACTTCGTAAATTATAGGTGCTATTAATTTTATTTCTACTATTATTACTATGCGTTTATTAGGTATAACAATTCAAAAAGTTCTGTTATTTATGTGATCGATTTTTATTGGTATATTTTACAATTTTAATCAAAAAAAATTAAATTACACTTTTATATTATGTTTTTAGGTTTTAATATAACATTTTTTAGGGTTAAATAGTATACCTCGTCGATATTCTGATTAACCAGATGCATTTATTTATTGCAATATAATTTCTTCTTTAGATTCATTGTTATCAATAATTAGGTCAGTATATTTTACTTTTATCATTTGAGAGAGATTAGTAATAAAATATTCAAGATTTAATATATATTTTATAGATTCTTCTTTAGAATGAATAAATAATATATCTCCTCTAGATCATACTTTTAATCTATTGAATCTATTAAATAACTGTTGCCAATTTGAGGTTCTTTGTATTTTCAAAATGGAGGTTCTCCTGTTATAGAACATTTAATTTTTTTATGATCATGCAATAATAATTATAGTTACAATCATATTTATAGTAAGTCATGTTTTGTATGATTCATGTTTTATAAAATTATATAATAATGGTGTATTTGGTGTGTGTGTGTGTGTGTGTGTGTGTGTTTGTTTGTGTGTGTGTGTGTGTGTGTGAGGGGAAAGAATTAGAAAGAATTTGAACTATTTTACCAGTTATTTTTTCTTATTTATTGCTTTTCCTTCGTTACGTTTATTATATTTAATAGAAGAAAACGATATTTATGAATTATCTGTAAAAGTATTAATTCATCAATGATTCTGAACATATGAATATAGAGATATAGAAAATATAATTTTTGACTCTTATATCTAGATTCTGATGAAAGAATATTTCGTTTATTAAATGTAGATAAGTCTTTAATTTTTCCTATTAATACTAATATTCGAATAATTACTTCAAGTGTGGATGTTATTCATTTTTAAACTATCTCTTTTTTTAAAAGTGAAAGTATATGCAATTCCCGGTGGATTAAATCAAATAAATTTAATTTATAATCGATTAGGGGTATATTTTGGGCGTGTTCTGAAATTTGTGGGGCAAATCATAGATATATACTTATTTTGGTATCTGTTATTCCTCTTTTTTTTTTTTAAATTTAATATAATATAGTGACTGAAATGTAAGGTGTTAATTTCTTAAATTAATCATGAAAAATTTAGTTAAATAGTAATAATAATTTGTCAAATTAAATATAGAAAAATTCCACAATTAATACCTTTAATGTGAGTAATATTTTTTATATTTATAAGTTTGATTATTATTATATGTTGTTTAATATTTTGAAATAAATATTTTATATCAAAAGAAATATTTATTTTAGAGAGAATATTAATATTAATTAAAAATGATAATGAGGTTATTTTCTGCATTTGATATAACATCCATATGAGGTCTACCTTTAAATTAAATTATTTTAACTATAATTTTTATGATTTTTCCAATTAAATATTATATGATAAAAAGAGGGTATAAAAATTTTATAAAGTTAAATTAATATTATATATATTTAAATTATAATAATATATATTTATTAATTTTATAAAAATTTTATAATTTAATAAATATATATATATTCATTAATAAAATATTTATTGAAGTTGCTTATCCAAATAATTTAGTATTGAGATTTTTAAGGGTACTAATTTTTTTATATTTAATTATGATTAATTTATTTAGTTTATTTCCCTTTGTATTTATTGGGAGAGCCCATACATTTTTTACAATAAGTTTAGGATTAGTTTTCTGATTTTCTTTCTTTATTATAGGATGATTTAAGAATTTTAAAATAAGAGTGGCTCATTTAGTACTTGAAGGTAGCCAATACATCATCTATTTTAATAGTAATTATTGAAAGAATTAGCCATCTAGTTCGTCCTTTTACATTGTCTATTCGTTTAGCTACTAATATAATAGCTGGGCATTTAATTATTGGTCCTTTAGCTAGAATAAGATTAATTAATGTATATGGGTATACATTATCAATAATTTTTCAAAGAATTTTACTAATTCTTGAATTTGGTGTTTTTATTATTCAAAGATTTGTGTTTAGAATTTTATTATTATTGTACGTTTTAGAATATTATTAACTTTTGACAAGTGCATTTAATTCTTATCATATAATTATTATATCCACATGACCTTTGATGGTTGGTTTTGGAGTAATGTCTTTAGTAATTGGTTTAATTAAATTATTTATAAATATTAATTTAAATTTATTAATAATATATTTTATTTATATATTTTATTTATTTTAATTTTCATATATTTTTATTTATATTTTATGTAATGTTTTAGTATATTGATGAGGAAATTATAAAAATAGTATATAATACATTTAATTTCCAATTAATAAAAAAGATAATGATATACTATATTTTAATAGATACTATTTTATTAGTAAGAGTAGTTTATATTTTATTTATTATATTTTTTATAAGAAAAATAATAAACTATGAGTCTTCAATATCTTATGAATGTGGATTTGATGATATATCAATTACTCGCATAACATTTTCTTATCGTTTCTTTAATTTCAATTTTATTTATTATTTTTTATGTTGAGATTTCTTTAACATTATCATTACCTTTTTCAGTAGTTATATTATCATTATCTTCTTCAGTAGTCATAATTTTAATTTTTATAATATTTTTGTTGATTTGATCTGTTGGTTTAGCATATGAATATATTTGTGGTTCATTAAATTGATTAGATAATTTTATTTCTAAGGTTTAAACTTAGTGCAATATTTTGCCAAATAGATATTTAGAGATATAATAATATAATCTCTCAATAGAGGCTAGGTTCCCCCTTTTTTCCGGTTCATAGGGGGACCGGGAAAAGCCGAATTGAGTTTTTTTAAAAGTAATTTAGCTGTAAGGGATTTTATTGCTAATAAAATAGGAGAAAATAGAAGAAGTTCATATCAAGTTAATGATTAATTTTTCAATTAATTAATAGGGTTACATGCTTGAAAATTTTTTTAAAGTTGCTAACTTTTTTTAGCTGAATGCTATTTAATATAATGCTAATATAGCGGTTTAATTTCGATTTAAATAATGAATTGTACAGTGAAATTCACATTATTATTTCATAATAAAAATGTTAGATTTCTTTATCTTCAGTAAATTACTTTTTCTTCAGTTATATAATTTAAATTGTTAAAAATTGGAAAATTATAAATAAAATAATTAATGTAAATAAAATTGAAAATTTTAATATATTAGGAATATTAAAAAAAATTATAATTAAAAGAAAATATTTTTTAGGCCCATATTTTTTTATGATTTAAATGAAAAATTATTTGATTTAATACAAAGGCGAGATTAATAAGAAGTTGTTATTCCAATGGAGAAGATAATTATAAATGATAATAAACATTTTAGTTTAGAGGATATTATTGATTCTATAATAGAATCTTTAGAGAAAAAACCTGATATAAATGAAATTTATATTAAAGTTAAATTTGTTATTCCTAAAATAATAGAAATTATAGGTATATCGTACGTTTTGTACAACAGTACGTTTTGTACTACCAATGTAAAATTTATAGTCACCAGCAGGGGATAACCGTTTAGCCGATGACATCCGTTCAGCAGAACATGCTCGCGATGTCAAATCTGGTAAACTTTCTACGGCCCTTGCTCCATATGGGGTTAATGATAAATTTCTTCCCGTTTTTGAAAAACTTTCCTTTTGGTTCGTTATAACAATCCACGTAGTATTCTTCTTTATGAATCCCTGTTTATTTATATTTACCGTGAATCAATTTGTAATTTTGATCCTGTTCAAATTTTGAGTTATGCTTGGCGACTCATTCTCGACTCTATGCAATTCAAACCTCTTAAAAGTAAGGTCATTCTCAGGAATATCAAGCTTGACGTTTTTCTAAAATCTGTATTAGTTCTTTTCTTTAATATTTTAAAATTCGTAAGCGTTTAAACTTATTTTGTAATTTCCGTGTATATTTATTTCTTGTATTATTTTAATAAGTTCATTTACCATTTTATATTTTATGCAAATTTGCTTTAACTGGTCTCTATATATATAAACATTCCATGTTTTTACTATTCATGTAGCCACTGATGAAGGGCATATATACATCCGAAAGCGCTCTTGCAATTTTTAATATATTTTGTACGTCTTTTAGGATGTGTTAAATAAAATACCTTTCGATTTTTAAAAACGCTTTGTCCCTGATTTTATCTGTTGAATGCAGACATGATACCAATCTTGATTGTATTGTATATATTTAATCCTAATGTTTGTATACCTTGAAAATTGTATATATATAAAATATATATATATATATATATATATATAAAGTTTAATAGAGTCTTTTTGTCATTTTGATTTATAAATATTTTTTTTATATTTAAAATAAATTTAAAATTTAAATTTAAAAAAATGAAATAAATGTAAATTCATTTACCCTAGTCTTTAATTAAAGGACAAATGATTATGCTACCTTAGCCTAGTATAATTGCAGCTATTTAATTTTCATTGAGCAGATATTACTAATAATAATTTCTATCAGAAATGTTTTTGAAAAGCAGTCATAAATTTTTAGTTAAATTTTTAAAATATATTTAAAATTTTAACTTATATAATAATTATAATTTTTTGTTGGGATTTTGCAATAATTTTATTTGAAAATAAATGAAAATTTTTTATTAAATACTTTGAAAAGTTTTAATTCTAAATTATGTAAGTAATAAAATTAAATTTATATTATATATTAAATTATAAATGTTTTTTAAATGTTAATTAATTTTAAAAATCAGATATATTTTCATCGAATAACGTTTAATTGCTAATTTATTCTATAACAGATTTTTGTAATAATAATTATTATAAAAAATAGATCGTAAATTTTCGGGATTTTTATATAATTTATAATAATAGAGTATTCCTGATACAAAAGGAACATATATTTCTTTTAAGAAATTTGTAGATACTTTTCAGTTCTTATAAAATTTTATATAAAATGTAAATTTAAAAATTATTTAAAATAAAGTATAACATTAATTAATTTTATAGAATTATTTCAGTTTAACTGAAATGGTATGAAGTTTGAAAATTTTTTTTCAAAAACATCAATTATGTTACGACTAACCTTATTTTTAAAATAAAGGTGACGGGCGATATGTGCACATTTACTTTCTATTTTATATTAAATTATTATTATAATATTATTATTAAATCCACTTCTGTATATTTTTATAAAAAAAAATATCTTTAAATTAAGTTTAATGCAACCCATGAATAGCTTTACTATAAATTACACCTTGATCTAATATTTTAATTTTTATTAGGAATAATAATTTATAAATAATTCTTATATAGACGATATATAAATTATGAAAAAAAGTGAAAATAAATATGGATTATCAATTAAATTACAGGTTTCTTTAAAGAGATGAAATGCCGCCATAATGAATATGTTTTTGTAAAAATATTATACTACTTATATAAATATACTAGGGTTTCTAATCCTATTTTAAATTTTAAATTTAAATTAAAATATTTTTTAAATTTTCTCCGGAGAGGAGCTAATGACGTCACGATCAAAATAATTTGTATCGCGGCTATTTTTCACAACAATGATTGACGTTTTAACTGAGACACAAATCACTGAGACACAAATAAACCCTTTTATGTAAGATTACGTCAAATTTCGTCCTATTCTTCCATGTTAAAAAAATATTAATTTTCGAATCAATTTCGAAGTTTTTGCGTGAATTTGAAGAAATTCTATCTAATTCTAGATATTTTTATAACAAAGCTGGATATACAGTTTCGAGAAAATACATTAGTATATGTGGTTGCTATCATGCACACAAGAAATCGACCACAGACATCATACAGATAGACTGGCAGACTGACAGACGGCCACCAATTGAAAATTAGTCAAAACGTTTTCAGAAGGTCTTAAAACATATATTGGCATCAAAATCAAGAAAACTAAAATTTTAGGGCAAACAATACTTTCTTAATACTACATATGAAAAACTAAATATAAATTTTGGTACATTTGTAGAGAAATAATACTCAAACACGGTGAAATAAACCTTCACTCAATTTGAATTTTAGTTTGGCTTGAAATAGCCGGTTCTGGGAGCTCCAGGGAGTAGAATGCGAAGCCATCCGATGTGGTATAGATGAGACATAGATACATACATACATACATACGCTAGAATGTTTTAATAGTATAGATGAAAATTTCAAAATTTTAAATTTTAAAATACTCTAATGACTGGTCAAAATTTGCATTTTATCATGTCTTTAATATTTTATTTTTTAGTGAGAACAGGCCTCGGTCAAACAACCTATATGTCAACAATTACGAATGACAGCAATTATTAAATACTGAATATGAAAATGTAAACAATTATCAAAGAAAACATATTAGAAAAGTTTAGGCAGTAAACAGAATAATTCTAAAAACAATTTAATTTATCGATGTGTGCATAGGTAAAACCTTTTCTGAAGTTACCACAGTTTAAATTGGCGGCAAAAGGAGAAGTAAGATGCTTTCCAGATGGGGTAAACAATGTGAAGGAGATCAAGGTTTTTCATTCGTGTTACAACATGAACATAAACCAGAATTAAGTTTGGCATAGAGAGGTCTTTTGATATGCAAATGATATATACATTTATTCCTAACTAGTCCATTAACCGAACAATGTGAATTTTGTGAAATTCCAAATATTGTCGGTAAGACAGGTTTCAATGCATTTTAATAGATTTATAGTACATATTTTAATAAATTTATAGTACATAATTTAATAGATTTTAATACATTTATAGTACAGGTTTCAATAGATTTTAATAAATTTATAGGCTTATAGTACAGGTTTTATATATTTAAAGTATCGTTGATGTCTGATAGATTTGTCGACTTTCTTTGGAAATCAAACTATATCTTGATATCAGCTATTCTAAGTTCGTTTTTATGGAAATGTACATTCTCCAATTCTGCAGAATATCATAAACAATAAAAATCATAACCAAGAAAAATTAATTAAATAAGAAATCATAATCATATAACATAAACAAGAAAAATTAATTATATAACATAAATGAATATACGAAATGCAATTATATTTAAACATTTCAAAAATGCGATACATTGAGCGATGACAAGTTTTTTCATTCGTGTTACATCATGAACATAAACCAGAATTAAGTTTATCATAGAGAGGCGTTTTGGTATTCAAATGATATGTACATTTATTCTTAACTAGACCATAAACCGAACCATGTGAATTTTGTGAAATTCTGAATATTGTCGGTAAAACAGGTTTTAATGCATTTTAGTAGATTTTAATAGATTTATAGTACATATTTCAATAGATTTATTGTACATATTTTAATAGATTTTAATACATTTATAGTACAGGTTTTAATATATTTTTATAGATTTATAGAGTTATAGTACAGATTCTAATAGATTTTAATAGATTTATAGATTTATAGTACAGGTTTTATAGATTTAAAGTACCGTGGATGTCTGATAGAGTTGTCGACTTTCTTTGGAAATCAAACTATATCGTGATAACAGCTATTCTAAGATCTATTTAATGGAAATATTCATTCGTTCAATTTTGCAGAATATCATAAGCAAGAAAATTAATTATGTAAGAAAAATTAATATATGAAATGCAATTATATTTAAACATTTCTAAAATGCGATACATTCAGCAATGATATATTTTAAATTATCACACTACTATAAAAATTTATTTTACTTAAAAACTTAAAATTTCACCAAAGAGTTCAATGCCATAAAATCGTCTGCTTCTCTATGTAAAATCACTGAATATCTCATTCATATCCCTTACATTTCAGACTCCAGAGCTAAATAATTTTTTGTTAAAAAAGTCAGCAATTTTTATATAAGTCTCCTCACACACGCTCGATTTGTTTACGTTCTGCATACGTTAAGATTAGGTTTCATGGAAGAAGTATTCAAAGTTCAGTGATCATTTAAAATAAAAATTATTATAAATGCGTAGGCACAGAATGTAGATACACAGATAATATGAAAACAAGAAAGTTAAATTAGGCATAAAAGATTGATTACGAAACACTTTTCAACGGCAATGCAATTTTATTTAAACATCTCTAAAAAGCGATATATTCAGCGATGATATTTTTTTAATTATCACAATTTTAATAATATTCTACAATAATTTATTTTAGTTGGTAATCTAAAACCATGGAAGTAAAAGTTCTTTCTAACTCCATGCTTAAAACTTCAATGAAAAGACGATGTTATAAAATCGTCTGCTTCTGTATGTAAAATCAATGAATATTTCATTTACACCAGCTATATTCCAATCTCCAGAGCTCAAAAATTTTGCGTAAAAAATTCAGCAATTCATATACAACCCATCTTACAGCTTGATTTGTTTATATTCAGCATACGTTAAAATAAGGCTACGTTATAGAAATAATCTGAATTTGATGATCGTTTAAACTAAAAAATATTGGATTTATGTTTGCGCAGAATATAGATGCACGACAATACGCAAAAGTTAGGCGGTTTTAGGACATATACAACACTAAATATAAAATTTAATGAACTTTAAAAATAACGATTTTCACACTGAGAAAAATGTATCGATGTCATATTTTATATTGAAGTGGTTTATGTGATCTTTTCATATAATATGAGTATAATTATTATTTTCATTTTTATTTTAAAAACTACCGAACATATTTTGCACAATTTTTTTTATATATTTTATGTGATATTTTGAATATTTCTTAAAACTTTTCAAAGCAATTTGCAAATTTTATCTGCGCTTAAAAAATGTTTGAAAAATTAGGTTCCACAGGGTTTAATGTATTACCTTTTTCAACTCCCGTTAAATCCAAAACTAATTGGATGATATTTTTCTTTTACATTCTCGTACGTCCCACAGACCGCCTCAACAATATACTAAAATTTCATTTTGATAAAGTCATTTTTACGGCAGTCATCGTCCGAACGGACTGACAGACAGGCAGACAGAATGAACAATGCCATATATACTTTACAACTGTGTTGTAAAGTGTTAAAAAGTTAAACTGGTTTCAATAAGAAATTGTAAAGCCAAAGTCAAATATTTAATTGGAGACGAAGCCACCTCAAGGAGAAACATCAAATAGTATGTATTTGAAAATGTTGTAAAACGTGATTCTTCTAATAAAATATCTGAGATATCAAAACAGGGGCGGGAGCAAAAGTTTGGAGATCAACATACTCTCTCGCATGTACGTCTCACACACAAACCTGACTAAATAAATAAACGGAAGAATAAATACATAAGGGTAACCTACAAGTAACTTACCTAACAAATTTTGGAAAATTTCGTTGTATAGGTTTGGAGCGAGAATGGATATATACATTGCAAAGACACACACGTGCGCAGACGTCAAGATAAAAATGGTGATTTCGCGTTCTAGATTGTCTGAAATTGTAAATCCGTCGAAAACCCGATTTCCAATTTTCGACACTATTCCAATAATTTCTCTATGCTTTACGGTGCAGTGTGAGGAAAGTAAAACGATAATACTATTTACATTACCCATAGTACAGATGAATAGCGCACGTCTTTAAATCGCTAGTTTTGTAATATTAAGCAAGCACATTTATTACTTTCCTTATATACATAATGTATAAGGAAAGTATTGTGACGGGGTCGAAAATTCGAATTCGAGTTTTCGACGGGAGAGCACGTTTCAAGCATCCCTGATCACGAATCAAACATTTTTGAAGTGATGTCTGTGTGTGTGTATGTGTGTGTGTGTGTGTGTATGTGTATGTGTGTGTGTGTGTGTGTGTGTGTGAAAGTATGTGTGTGTGTGTGTGTCAGTGAGACTGTGGAGACGATAACTGACGAACGAATGGACCGATTCGAACCGAATTTGGTACAAAAATCACAATCCGTAAACACTGGAAGCCTATTGCTTTTATATGTAATCGAATGTTAAGAACCCCCCTAAATTTTCGAATGAAATTTTGAAAAAATTGTCAAAAAATCAAAACCACTAATAAAGTGACGCAAATAGACATTTCTTATGTAATTTTTCATTAGAAAACGATTGACATAAATTTTAGAACGCTAACATGAACCGTTCTCGAGATATTGTTCATTTTTTAAAAACAAATTATCAAAAAGTCATATAAAAAAAATTCCTATTGAGAAACATGTTCACTTTTCATATGTAATACCATGCGATAAATTGGGTTACATCATTCTCGTGGAACTAGCTCATTCCATTCATGAAAAAATATACTTTTAGTAATACTTTTGTGTTTGAACGCCAATAGTCATTTATCTGCCATAAGAATAACTTATTTCTTAGTGCATAACGCTTGGCGAGATTTTGACGACGAATTTAGCGGAATGTCGCCAACTTGGCGACTTTTTGAAATGTTGCCAAATTAACGAAAATCTCCCTAAATGGATAAAAATGACGACTAATTGTCGAAAATTTAATATCTTGGAAAGAATATTAGTATCTACTATAAGAAAAACCTACTTTTTTTACTGTAAAAGTAGTAAATTAATTACATTATATAAGGAAAGTCATGTGTTGCCCACATCAGATTTTTTTAAACCGTGATGAAGTAGTCTAAAACATTTATTATTACGCTTGAATATTTATATGTGACTAGCAAACATTTACTTTCCCATACGTAGTATAGAGGAAGTATTTTTTTCACGAAACTTTTTGATTTCCAGATTTTGATGTCAATTTATGTTTTAAGGACACCTGAACACATTTTGAATATTTTTGGAACGATGTCTGTATGCCTGTGGTCGATTGCTTGTGTACACCATAGCTGCTTCAAATATTATTGTATTTCCACGAAACCTTATATCCCGCATTGTTGCAAAAATTCTAGAACTACATAGAATTTCTTTAAAATCGAGCGAATAAAAATTTCTTTAAATTCGAAATTTATTTGAAATTTTAAGTCTTCTTCCTATGGCAGCATAGGAAAAAATCTGATATAACTTCCCTTATATAATGCATTGAATTTACTTCTTTTACTGTTAAAATTAAATACTAAATCCACTGCGCAGTGAATGTTGAATTGTACATTTGGCGATTTCCCGGGTGATGAAAGGTAATACTATTTCAAAGTACCCAATTAACTTACATTTCGAGCAAATTTAAATACACATTTATCAATATTGATTGCATCCTTATTAAGAGATATATTGTCCATATATTAGAATAATATAATGATAAATTATTAAATTCACGTCATTTTCATTAACTTTGAGTCATTTTTGTAATTTTGATGATACGTTTGTCAATACGAGGCGAAATATCTGCGGATTTACGAACATACGGAGTAATGAACAAACGAAATACAAGCATACGGAGTACAAACAAACGGAATAAGATCATGTCTTATATAATGAAACGTATGCCCGGCATATGTCGGAAATCAGAATTTGTGAAACCGTACACGCATTCGGACATATTTTCATAGTTTTAACAACATATAAATGTTGGCGACATCTAAATTTCTCTCCAAATGTTACGGTCGGACCGAAAAAAGTGTTATCCTTATTGGCTATTCTTATGTTCTTTCCAAGATAGTGAATTTTCACCAACTATACGATATTTAATTGATTTAACGTCAGTTTTATCAATAAGGAGACATTTTAGTCAAGTTGGCAACATTTAAAATGTCACAAATTTGGCGATATTCCACCAAATTTTTACATCTACCCCTACTCTTCCACCAAATTTTACATCTACCAAACCCCTTTTTACATCTCAAATGTTTTTTGAAAGACATCAAATATTTCGTTTTAAGTTCTTTTAAGGTAATTGCTTTCCTTATATGTATTTAAAGTACACGGCAAGTACTGTGACGGGGTCGAAAATTCGAATTAGAGTTTTCGACGGGAGAGCACGTTTCAAGCATCCTTGATCACGAATCGAACATTTTTGTGGTGATGTCTGTGTGTGTTGGTCTGTGTGTGTGTCTGTGAGTGTGTGTGAGTGTGTGTGTGTGAGTGTGTGTGAGTGTGTGTGTGTGGGTGGGTGTGTGAGTGTGCGTGTGTGTCAATGAGACTTTAGAGACAATAACTGACGAACAAATGGACCGATTCTAACGAAATTTTGTACAAAAATTACAATCCATGAGTACCTGAAGCCTATTGCTTTTATACGAAATCGAATGTTCAGAACGATCTTAAATTTTGAGTGAAATTTTGAAAAAATTATCAAAAAATTAATACCTCTAATAAAGTTACGCAAATAGTCATTTCACATGTAATTTTAATTGGAAAACGATTTTCACAAATTTTAGAATGCTAGCATGAAGATATTGCACATTTTTCAAAATAGATTTTAGATATTGCACATTTTTCGAAAAAACTAACAAAAAATCATAAAAAAAAAAATATTAACTATTGTGGAATATGTCCACTTTTCATAAGTAATATCATGTCATAAATTTGGTGACATCAGTCTCATGGAGTTAGCTAGTTCTATTCTTGAGAAAAGATACTTTAGGTTATACTTTTGTATTTGAACGCCAATAGTCATTTATCTGCTACAATACTAATTTATTTCTCCGTACATAACGCTTGGCGAAATTTTGGCGGAATGTCGACAACTTGTCGACTTTTTCAAATGTTGCCAAATTAACGAATATGTTGCCAAATTGAAAATGACGCTAAATCAATCAAAAATGACACTAAATCAATGAAAACGACGAGAAGATGATGAAAGCTCAATATCTTAGAAAGAACATAAGTGCAGCCTATAATAATAAGACATTTTTCCGTCCGCAATGCTTTGTGAGAAACGTAGCGGGAAGTCGCCAATTTGGTGACTATTTTAAATGTTGCTAAAATGACAAAAAAGTCGCCAAATTGATAAAACTAACACCTAATGGGAAGTAATGTCTGGCATATTCTGATATCCGCCATATGATGGTCATACCTTCTAGTATATCAGAAATACTCTTCTATATGCTTGTCTGTAACACTTGGTGATGTATTTGGCAAACCTAGCGAATAATTTTGCAAAGTATTGCCAACTTGGTGATATTTCACTCCAGATATGCAAATATATCGGCAAAATTGTAAAAATGACGATAATTAATGAAAATTACGTCTAATTGATGACATAATTATTAATATTTTAATATATGGACTATATCGCTTAATGAGGATGCTATCAATATTGATGATTGTTTATTTAGAGTTGCGCGAAGTATAAGTTAATTGAGTATTTTGAAATAGTTTTACATGTTGACATCTGAAAAATCGCCAAATGTACAATTTAACGTTGCGCCGCGGATCTTATACATTTTTTTCTAGTGTAAAACTAGTGAACCCATTGCATTATATAAGGAAAGTCATGTGCTGCACACATCAGATTTTTTCATACATTTTGCATGGATGATATAATTGCCAATTTGCTTTCTTCTGGTGTATCGTTAAGAAATGATTAGTTCTTAATCTCTTGAATATATAATTTGTGTAGACATATAAGTATTACTACTAAACTTTACAAATAATAATATACTGGCTAAATAAAAATATTTTAAGGATAGACCTTAGAACATGCTTCGATCATATTTATATTTGTGATAAAGTTTTACATCATTTCACGTCATTTTAAAAAAATTTGTAGCATTTCAAGTATGTCACCAAAATTGTCTCCTAACTGCTAAGTTTGTAGCCAATGGAAATGTATAGATTCTAACGAATATAGATTCTAACGAGGATAGATTCTAACGTATAGATTCTAACTAATTATTTATGCTTTGATCTTCAACTCTATCAATTTGATGTCATTTTCATTAATTTAGTTCAGTTTTCATCAGTTTGATGGCACTTTTAGCAAAGTGGCCACATTTTAAGAAATATCTCTTTTTTCGCCAAATTTGTCGCCATGTAGGACAGGCGAACACACTTAACACTTATTTAAAATGGTATCCGTTTATAATTTAATTTCTATTCGGATCTATTTATAAAATTCAAAATCAAAATCCTACCTCTGTTTTGATTCTAAATTTTATCAATTTGGAATCATTTTCGGTAATTTAGCGTCATCTTCCTCAATTTGGCAACTCTTTCACCAATTCAGTGATACTTTTGCCATTTTATGGATATTTCAAAGAAGTCGCCTAGTTTGTCTTCAAGTGGGACAGACATACTAGGAATGATATAAAATATTCTTAATATAACATCCGTTTATCCAAATGTTTGAATTGCAATTCATTTAAAAAATTTAAAATCAAAATCCAGTTACCAATGTTTTGATTTTCTATAATTTAGCTTCGTTTTCATTACTTTGGCGATATTGTCATCAATTTCACAATATTTTAAAAAGTCGCCAAATTTGCCGCTAAATGCTACAGTCAGATAAACAGGCATACATAATTTAAACATAGTTAATGTACCGTCGTATATTTATTAATTTAATTAGTAGTGTAGATTCTATGAATTATTTAATTTTTGACTATTTTGAAACATTTGTGTCGATATGCCGAAGTATTCTTAAATTTGCGACATTTTACTAAAGTAACCAATGTCGTCAAATTTATCGCCAAGTGAGAAACACAGTTAGACCCTTTTGTAACATACTTGCTGGTAGTCAATCCGTTCATAAAGTGATGTTAAATCAAAAGTCGAATTTCTTATGTTTTAATTTAAACTTTAACCATTTGAAGTCATTTCTGTTAATTTATGGCTGTTTTCATCAATTTCGGGACATTTTCTTTATATGGTGGTATTTAAGAAGCCACCAAGTGTACTCCAATTTTTTCGTTATGTTGGATGATTAAATTATCCTGAACTAAGAGTCTAAGTTAAAACAACTCACCATCTTCCTAACTTAATGTTTTTAAAACTTTTCTGCTTTGAAATGCAATGGTTGAAATGCAATGGATCTAATTATGTGCCAAAAATGTACAATTTTTTTTTTAGATTTTTAGCTTAAAGTAACGGAAGGCGTTGACATAGAAATTCAAATTTCTTGAGAGACCTGTCTCAGCCTATTTGTAAATATCTCTGAAAATTTCGTCAATGTCAGATGGATTATTGATATGGAAAATATTATGACATATCCTCTGGAATCGTGGATGTACGCTCAGGATACAAGAATGAGTCCAAATTTCTGGTTAACTATCAAGTGTTAGGCACACACTTAGACATATACTAGAACAGAGTAAACAGGAACAATATAGAGAAAATTGCTCGAACACTATCTTCAAAGTCATTAAACAGCTTTCAGGTACAGTATAACAGCAATGAAAGGCTTTAATTTCCCAAAACAGCAGCTATACATCTTTTAAAACATTTACGTATCTCACAATTCAGTGTAGCTCGAATCACGTCAACTGCTCTCCAATTGAGTGATGACTCTTATTATATACCCTCTGTAGAAACTTCTAAGAAGGGGCTCGTATCTCCTAGAATTTTTTTGTTATATCGAAAAGGTTCTCGAAGATTCGAAATGACGCTAAATGACACGAAATTGGCGATAAATTGAAAAATTGAACAAACCATTCGACTTACAGCAAATGACAACCCTAAATTCACGTGATAGAAATAGCTGCCCGTAAAGGTGTTTCTCCGTCTGTTTTCAATTTTATACGTTCTTAACAGTATGCTCTCAGAAAATGAGAAGGTGAAGTTTGAGGAAAAGAAGAAGGAATCTGTATGTGTACCAGCTTCATTAGAAATATGACAAGCTTGCCGAAAGAAATATTGAAGTAAGTATCAGCAAAAGAAGAAATGCAAAACTAAGAGCGAATTAAATCGTTATTTTAGGAGTCCTGTCGTTAAGAATTTCATATATGTTTAGAGCACAGATTCGCTGCGCTTTTACAGTAATACATAATTGAGGATGTCTGTCTGTGCAGTCTATGGCGGTAAATCGAAGTGTGGTACAGATATGAAATTTGGTACACAGAACTCATACTGGACAATGCACTTCGGAGAGATTTTTTGTAAATGTACACCTTATAAACGAGCGTATTATTAAAGCGTTCTTTTGAATTCATTCACCAGAGCTTACAGCGAATTCTCGAAACAAAGCCCCTTTTTAAAAAAAAATAAATAAATAGATAAACAGTTGTTCAAGCGCTTTACGCTACGATGCCCGGACAACGTTGGGTACTTTTTCTAGTATTTTGTATGTTCTGACTTTTCGTCGTATACATCACTGTATACGACGTATACATTTAGAAGTATTAAAATTGACATCTCGTCCCTTATCATATTATTTTATAGCCAGATTATAATTTTGTATATCTAAATTTAAATCTAAAACGTTTGCAACATTGGAGTCATTATTACTATCATTTAATTGTCAATTGTTAGGATAAAGTTGAATGCAATAGGATTATTTTTATGGGCTATATATAATATGTCATCTAAATATCTATGCATGAGCATATTATGCAAGCCGTCATTATACCTTTTCCAACAGAAGTATAAATATAAATTGCCAATAATGTTGGCCAATAATCATCCCCCCCCCCCCTAGAATATCACACTGTTGCTTAGAAAACGAACTACCATGTTTAATATAATTTACATTGAGAGTGAAACCAATTAATTGTTTTAACGATGAATGATGAATTTTCCAAGGTATTTTAATATTGTTCAACAATTAAAATTATTCATTAAAGCCAGTCATTAAAACCATCGGTATATGTACTATGAATATTAGTTAGTGTATTTAAATTATTAACTAATTCAAAACTACTTTTACAATAAGATTTATTTGAAATGTCAGCTAACAAAGACATTTCATTTAAAATTTTTAGTAATAGTTTACCAGAAATTATAATAGTATGAATTATGACCACTAATAATTCTTCAGAAAGCGAAAAGAGATTTATAAAACTTTGTTACTAAAACAATATATGGAATGTTATAACAACTATTTCTGAAATGAATTTGCTTATACTTGGCTGAAATTCTGTTAAATGGGATTTTTGAATTGGTATTGTGAAAATTGTAAATACAATTAATTAGAATGTGTGATTTAAGGGTATTTATATAATAATATTTACAAATGATAGATAAGTTACTGCTAATTTTATTAATTTCGGCAAATACGTAGTATAATGTATAAGGAAAATATAGGGATTTAAATATGGGGAAAATATAGGGAAAATTTGAATTCGAGTCTTCGACAGGCATCTCTGAACATGAACAAAACTTAAATATATAATAATAATATATATATATATATATATATATATATAAGAATAAAAACAAGAAGGAAAGAGAATTGAGAATGGGAATGACCATATGATTTGCATAGAATGGCAGGGGTGGATTGCGACACCCCTTTCCCGCTTAAAGCAGCTTTTACGACCCGGGCAACGCTCACGGCACACATGTAACTCAATGGTCAGTCTCCCACATGTGCAAAGACAGAAGCACCCGTACGGACACAAAAGGAAAGATGGAACCAAGCAAGAGATACACCCTACAATCCAACTCGAAAACACATCTTTTTATAAGGGAATGTCGCACATACTCGATAAGACTTCATGATGATAGGATCGCAAATATAGATATAATCAAGAATGCTCATTTAGATTCAAACAAAATACAATTTCTTTCTTTGAAAAAAGGAATAGTAACAATGTTGTAAAAAATATCTAGGGTAATTTCTTTTCAATGCATCATTTATTATTTTATTACATTCATAAATGCAGTCTTTTTTAAAAGTACTGTAGTTTCTGTTTCTTCTGAAGTATCCGATAATAATATTTCTGAAAATATTATTAGTGAGGTTTGAATTCCAATCAATAATATTATTTATTTTGATATTGTATGAATTTCTCTTGATGTGTATGGTTGTATAAATTCCATACTGCTGGTATTGATAAATCCAATCTTATTGATAAATCCAAGAAGTCTGTCGATCCATCCTCATTGATCGGATTTTCAATTAAATCTAATTCCCTTGGGTAGAATTCAAAATCCATGTTAGGGGTGTTTGCATAACCCCCCAATATCACGTCGTCAACGCAACGGAAATAAGGTATTTCCGATAATATATGGGTTCCTCTTTCATATTTGGATAGATAAATATCAGCCAATATTGACGAGCATGCTCCACCCATGGGTATACCCTTGACTTGTTTGTAGTAGTGCGTACTGTCATAGAGTATGTTTTCATTCAAAACCAACTCGACCAAATCCAAATATCTTCTAAGAGTTATATATGGTTTTAAATTGTATTCCTCGTGCAATTCTTTCAAGATCATTTGTAGGTTTGTTAAATCGATGTTATTAAACAGATCCCGGAAATCGTAGCTTCTGAAGTTCAAATCTGTATGGCAAAATTTCAACCGGTCTATCAATTCCTGTCCGTTTTTTAACATTATGGAGTTTTGCCTCTTAATATCAGTAATAACGAATTAGAGTAATTTCAGCAGTTTTTTATTTGCTTGTTCCAGGGATGATCCGCATCCCACTGTTACAGTTCAGAACTTGACGGGCTTTTTGTGTAACTTGGGAATGAGGATCAAGTATGGAAATTTTACTCATTTAATATCCATACCGATTCGTTTATAAAGTGCTTTTATTCTTTTAGTAATAATTCGTTGCTAGGAATTAAGGCATACATGGCACTATCCTTATAGCATTGGGTTAAATTATCTACATAGAATTTTTTACATGTTAATACAAAATTTGATACTATTTTGTATGGTGTATGTCAATACGAAATCTTCATTAAATTGCTTGATTGAAGAAGGAACTTGAGAATTCCTTGAATCCTTGTTTCTCCTCGTGTAGTATTGGCAAAAAGCACTGTAAAAGGCATATTTACATGCGTTAAAAGTCTGTACAGGTAAACTGTGTTTGACTGCCATCTTGTATATGAAAGTTTCAAGATCGTAATTGTATTCATTATAAATATTATTAAATTCTTGTATTCGGTACTTAGTACCGAGTTGTAATAAGATTTTGAGTTTATTATCTTTTATAAAATCCACGTCTCCAGTAATTATGTGATTGTGGTAGGGATCACAGTGTATATTTTCATGACATTGGCAGGATTCAATATTAAATGAAGACACATTTTTACATAAATTACTATAGTTGAACAATCTTCTTCCGTTGATTCCTACAAAGCGATAGGATATCTTGATATTTAGATTAGGTAAAGGAAGACGTTCTTCCATATTATGTAATATAAGGTTGAGAATGGGATACTTTCGAACATTTTATTCTTAAATGTTGTGATAAAAAATTCTTTTGATTTGTTAAATTGATTTCTTGGATGAAGTGCTACGTTATATTTTGCGGCTCTGAGTTTAATTAAATCCAGAATGATGTCTAGATGAATTGAGACCATTGATTTGAATAAAAATTAGATGGATTTGAAATGCTTGGAAAATTTTTTTAAGAAATGAACACGTTTACTGTTTTTGACAACTCGATGTATACACATCGAAAACCGAGGATACCGAGCATAACGAACAATAAAGCTATATTGCTTCCTAGTAAGAGACATATTTCTTACCTTCAGTTAGCAGCTGAAAGTAGAGAATAATGTTCCAAACACCACTTAGCAGCTCAAAGTGAATAGCTGAAATTAAGATGCATCAATGCATCTATGAAGTTTAGAGAAGTAATTTTTAAATTAGTACGTTCAAACTTCTTCCATACGTATTAAGTAATTTATAGCCTAATTGTATCTTACAGATCACATTTTAGATTGGATATCTTAAACATTCAGCTTCTTCTCATATTTATGAACAATGCCGTCTGATATCAACTTGAACCATACATAAAAGAAATATTTTACATGAATCAACACGCAACCAAGTAATGTATCTCTTTAATATGATATAGCTATTTAAGAGCATGAGATATTTGTTTACCACGATTTCGTATCCTGTTAAGTATATTTAGAAAGTTTAAACACTTAAAGGTCTTGTAGGCACGTGCGTGATATTTAAACATATACCTATTATTTAGCAACAATGTATCTTTTGGTACGGCTCTAATATTTTCTTTGCATATTAGAATGACATTCGAACTGCGCATTAGAAATAGTTCCACGTAAACCATCTTAATATATATCTAAATATATTTCCATATAGTGGAACTCAATAATGTGGGTCTTCAACATTTTACCGTGAGTTTGATGGATAAAAATAACAGTACATTTAAAGTGTTTAATATTGATTAAACGCCATATTAAAAAAGAGGGTAGGCAGTAATGCATAAACATTATTCATTTACGTATGTCTATGTGTCAAATTTTATAAAGGAATGAAAAACATGATACATTCTTATTACGTCCCTTATATAGCATATTGTACAAGGAAAGTATTCTGACAGGGTCGAAAATTCGAATTCGAGTTTTCGACGGAGCATGTTCCAAGTACCCTTGAATACGAATCAAACGTTTTTGAGGTGATGTGTGCGTGTTTGAGTGTGTGAATATATGTACGTGTTTTTGTGTGTGTGAAAGTATGTGTGTGCGTGTGTGTGAAAGTATGTGTGTGTGTGTTTGTGTGTATGTGTGTGAGACTTTGGAGACGATATCTCGCGAACGAATAGAGCGATTCGAATTAAATTTGGTACAAAAATTACAGTCCGTGAATACTGGAAGCCTATTGTTTTTAACAGTAATCGAAAGCACAGAATCCTCCTAAATTTAAAAAAATATTTCTCTAAAAAAATCAAAGCCATTTGTAAAGTTACTGAAATAGTCACTTCTTATGTCATTTTTGTTTAGAAAAAGATTGGCATAAATTGTAGACAGCTAGCAAGAACCATTCTCGAGATATTGAAATTTTTTGAATAAATGTGTCAAAAAATCACATAAAATGAAAATAAAATATCAAATATTGTGAATTACGTTCACTTTCCAGTTTTTATGTGTAATACCATGCGATAAATTTGGTGACATCATTCTCGTGGATCTAGCTCGGTCCATTATATGCTGTGAAATTTATGCCAAATTGATAAAAATGAAGCTGAATAAATGAAAATTTCGACTAATGGACGAAAATTTAATATCTTGGAAAAAATATAAGTATATAATTGTGGCGTGGCTCCGCTGAAAAACTTCAATTATACTTTGGCCGTTAATCGTATTTCTGCACGCCACTTGCTCGATTACCGAGCATACATCCAGGTTCTGGTTAATTGGAAAATGCATCACGAGAACACACAATAAATACAATTTAAAAGTTAATAAAATCTTTTATTTTTAAAAATACTTATATTTAAACTTGTTACTTAAAATTTTAAACACACAAATAACCTCTTAAGGTTTATATAATATTTACAGTTGTTCAGTCGTATACATTATGCTCAATTTCAAATTCATGATCTCTTCTCTCTCTCTCTAGTTTTTAATTATCATATTAAATTATCAAGATAAATTATCAAGTTAGATTCCCTTTTTACTCTAAATCTTTATTCTCTGATACTCAGTCTGCAGTGGGAGAGGACAAAAGGACTTACCCCTTTTATGCACTGGTAGGACGGCATCGGTGGCACTCATCCGTCGATATTAGCACGACCAGCACTTAACTCTGAAAATTACCAACTCTCTCCGCTCTTCTTCTCCTCGTCGGGACCTCGGACAGCCCCCTGGCCGGGCTCCATAGCTGACGCTTGGCCGCTATAGGTTCGAAAACCCATAAATTCAGTGACGCGGCCGGGCTCCATCGAATCACTGGATTTGGCCCCTTCCAAAGGGTTGGCAAAAAATTGGGGGGCTCTAGCCCTCTTGCAGGTGTCCATTTTATTTAAAAATAAGATAGCGTCCTTTGCCATTTTCTCACCACTGCAGCTGGTCTCTTACTCATAGCCATGGAATGTCAACCGTTTCCAAAGAGAGAAGGGGGGGGGGTAATACTTTCTAGAAGTGAAGTGGCGACAGGAAAATTCCAATACTGTCCCACGACACTGGCTTCCCCCCAACAAGGGAAAAGAAACCAAGTTTCTTTTTCAAATGCTTCAACTACCAAAAAGGTTACAAATTATGCACAGTATACATATATAAAAAGAGATAACAATAACATTTAACAATAAAATTATACATTAAATTATATACATAATGACACGCCCTATAGGTATGGAAATATTCAGTCTCTCCAAGTATGTCCAAAGACTAATTAAGGTGCAATATTGTCATTGTCCGTAAGGTATAAATATTGCCGACCAGTCTAATGTAGCATACTGATTGTACTTTCTAGTCTGTTAAGTGTGTTCACATAATATGAAAGTTTGTCATGAGAACTCATGAATTGGGAACAATTGTTCGTTCACATTATACACTAAAGGATTGATATGGTTCTGTAGGGTAACAAAATTAGTGATATTCCATATGGAAGGAATATTCTCTGAGCAGGATCAGCTGTGTCATCACTTTATAAAAAGAAGTTGCACTAACTGTGTAAATGACGTTGCACTTAACACTGCGAAAATGGAGTTGCAGTAAGACGTTGCATTAAAATGATAAAAAGGAAGTTGCATTACAACGTTGCACTAAAACTGCGAAACTGAAGTTGCATTGTTTGGTACCCTTTGGTCCAAGGAAGGCATGATTTCGTTTTCGGTTAATGATGCTGCATACATGTGCTGGTAAAGGCTTATGTAAGCTGTAAAACTACGCCTTTGTTGCTGCAAAAGTCTTTATAATGGCAACTTTCGTTTTTGAAGACCGGAACCGTGCCTGCAACTTCTGCAGTAATCATAGTTAGGGTATGTAAATGCACATAGTTTTTTTCCACAATGTACTTTATCAATATAAAAAAAACTGATGTAATTTCAGATTAGACATTCTATTCGTACTTTAATATACAACTAGACGTAAGAGGTTTAGAGTCCTTGAACTCTGTCCACTGCATTGTACCAGAGAACATTTTACTTTTAATGTTTTCTACATTCTTACCCTACTTATTTTACATTAAATACATTTATTTTATCTTAATCACATTTATTTTACATTAATCATTTATATACATATTCTTTATAGAAATTCTTATTGAACGAGGAATTTTTGTTTTCTTAAGAATTATTTATTCTTATTTACAAGAGCCCTCTTAAATGTCTTATTTCATTCTAGACCTTAATCAATCACCTCAATCTATCCTCTAACCATTTCTCTATTCATTCCTAATAATTTTTCTACTAATTTCTACTTAATTCTCTAAGCATTTCTCTATTCATTTCTAATAATTTTTCTACTAATTTCTACTTAATTCTCTAACCATTTCTCTATTCATTTCTAATGATTTTTCTACTAATTTCTACTTAATTCTCTACCCATTTCTCTATTCCTTTCTAATCATTTTTCTACTAATTTCTACTTAATTCTCTAACCATTTCTCTATTCATTCCTAATAATTTTTCTACTAATTTCTACTTAATTCTCTAAGCATTTCTCTATTCATTTCTAATAATTTTTCTACTAATTTCTACTTAATTCTCTAACCATTTCTCTATTCATTTCTAATAATTTTTCTACTAATTTCTACTTAATTCTCTACCCATTTCTCTATTCCTTTCTAATCATTTTTCTACTAATTTCTACTTAATTCTCTAACCATTTCTTTATTCATTCCTAATAATTTTTTTTACTAATTTCTACTTAATTCTCTACCCATTTCTCTATTCATTTCTAATCATTTTTTGATTCCTCTCCTTACGTAACACCCGGCTGTCCGGTTTAAAATTGCCATCCCTGGTACAGGCTTGTACCGCTATACTTTCTACTCTAGCATCGGTCACTTTTCGTACGACCTGACAAAAGTTTTTTTTTCTTTTATTTTTCTTTACGTGGGCCAATAACAGACGCTGTCTTTGATTCTGTCCTGCGGTAATTCTCTCTAATTGAAACCGCGTATGTGATTTGCTTCCGCTTGTCATGTGACTGGAGAGCGAGTAGGGTCGAAAAAAATTCAAAGTCAGCGCAGGCAGTGTACTTTCTCTTTGTGTGCTGCACAACGGATTTTCACAAATTGGATTACACATATTAATTTTTCTGGAAGTTCCGTGAGTGAAATTACTCTTATTATTTATTTAGGATGACAGTTTAATGTACCTGTTTCGCTAGGGTGCTTAAATTTGCTTACTTAAAGTTTAAATTACTTATTTTAGGAATAAGATTTGCTTAGGTTGTTCGACTGACAGCCGATCGCTCTGTCTGTCCGGTCATTTAAACTTTAGACGCCTGCATCTCAGTTTATCTTACCTTAACTCCCTAAGTTTTAAATTACGTGAAAGTTTAATTGAATTGCCTCACCTTTGCAGTTATTTCTTTAAATATTATTTATAATGGCACGTTAATCATAAAAAATTCTTGTTACATTTCGTTTTACTCCTCTAAGTCTTTACTGAGATAACCTTTTCTCTGGATTTAATTTAATCGGTATTATTTTAACTTATATTTACGAAATTTATTAGTGAAATACTCTCCCGTAAACGGTTGATTTCTGTTCATGTATATTTTCTACATTCTCCTCCTCTTGGGGATTATTTAAATTATTTTAGCTAACTTTGTCAGTGTTCGTTGTATCCTCTGTGATAGGAATAGTCGATTGACCGGGCCCTTCTACCGATCTGTCTGCGACACTTTGCTGTCTCTCTTGAACCTGTTTCCGTCCCGGCGGGAGGGGGGAGCAGACTTGCGTTTCCCTCCTCGGAGAGAGGCTTTCCTCCAATTCGAGTTGAAATGGAATGATTCCATCGAAGGAGCTATCTGCCGCCTTTCCGGTGGCATCACCTATGTTCGGCGCAATGTTTTGTAAGACGCCCTGAGAGTCTCTTCCCGCAAACGGTTGGATTTCCGCGTCGAACCGTGCTTCATGTAATAAATGCGGTCTCCTATCAGGCATTTCATATATACGATTTATATTTATTTTGATTGGCTTTGCCCTAGGATCTTTAATTAGTTTTAATAAAAATAAGTGGGTTGTTAGTTTTTCTATTATTCTATACGGGCCTCTAAAACGTTTTTTTCCGAAGTTTGGAATGTTTTTGACAAAAACTTTTTGGCCTAATTCTAGTTTTCTAAATTTTGCTTTTTGTAAATATTTTTCCTCCTGTATCTCTTGTGTGCGGATTAAATTTTCGTAGGCTTGTTTGTATGCTACGGCCATAGTTTCCAGCTTTTGAGGTTGGTTTCTTATATAATTTTGAGTCTCTTCCGCGTTATTTGGTACGATCTCCATAAATAATGGTAGGTCCCGGGAAAAGATCAAGAAGTTCGGTGACATACCTGTGGCTGGGTGGTCTACTGCATTATAACATGCTTTATGAATTCCTACGGCTGTTTCCCAATCGTCTTGCTTGTAACACTCGATTGCACGTTTTATGGCTGAATTTATTCTTTCTGAGATTCCGTTTGTTCTCGGATTTGCTGCTGAAGTTAATTTTGCATGTATATCTAGTTTATCAAGTATAGATTTAAATAATTGACTGGTAAATTGGCTGCCACGATCTGTCAATACAAATTCACTTTTGCCGTAAGTAGTTACATACGTAATTAATTTTGTTGCAATGGTGTCCGCCGTAATATTATCTATCGGATAAAATTCCGCGTGCCTGCTAAAATGACATACCACAGTCAAAATGTACCGGTTCCCATATTTACTTCTTCTTAGAGGTCCCAGAATGTCAAGAGACACCAAATTTCCTGGATAATGCGTGATTTCATTCCTACCTAATGGGAAGGGGGGTGAACTCCTTTGAGTCCCCTACAGTCCTCACACGAATTTACATAATTTTTTGTGTCTCCATAAATTCCAACCCAAAAATAGCGTTTGTTAACCAAATCGTACAGTTTTCCTACTCCCAGATGAGGGCTATGCAAATGTAGTAAAATTCTACTTTGTAAAGTCTTCGGAACCACTACCCGTTCTATTGCGTTATTGCGGATGATATTTTTATCTTGCGAGACATACATCAATAGATCCGTTTCTGGGTCAATAAAATATTGCTCGAAATCCTTAGTTTTACTATGCTGCTGTTCCCTAATATTATTCCTAAGTTTATTTAAAATTTCGTCTTTAATTTGCTCTCTGTGTATTTCTTCGATATTTGGAAGTTGGGATTTATTTTCTAAGCTGTTTACTGTTTCAATATTATTTTTATTCCCTACAATTTCTATGTTACTGAGGTTGTTCTCGAAATTTTCTCTGGAGAGATAGTCTGCTAAGATGTTGGAGTTTCCGTCTATGTGTAAAAAGTCATAATCATATTCAGATAGTTTTAATAGCCAGCGGGCTTCTAAATTAGCCGGGTTAGAAATTTTTAAGAGATACTTAAGGGGTCTGTGGTCGGAAATAATATAGAATTTTTTCCCGTAAAGGTAATTGTGGAAATATTTTACTCCATAGAATATAGCCATGAGCTCCGTTTTTACTGCGGGATATCTTTGCTCGTGTGGTTTAAGTTTTTTACTGTAGTAAAGTACAGGTTGTAAGCGTTCATTATTCTTTTGTAACAGAACTGAAGAAATAGAGGTCGAGCTTCCGTCTGTATTAAGGTAGAACGGTTTGTCTAAATCCGGTTGTAGCACTAAAGGATGTTGAAAAAATTTATTTTGTAGTTCTTGAAATGCGTCATTGCATTGCGGAGACCATGAAAATTTATTCCGCTTAGCCGTTAGCTCAACTAGTGGAGCGGTGAGTTGCGCATAGTCTGGGATTAATGTTCGATAAAAATTACATAGGCCTAAAAATTTTTTAAGTTTTCGAACAGTGTTTGGTCTGGGGAAAGAAACAATTTTTTTCGTATTATTATCAGTTGGACTTAATCCCTGTTTAGTCACTGTAAACCCTAAATATTCCATTTTCTCTCTAGAGAATTCACATTTGGTCGGTGTCAATGTTAAATTAAAATCTCTTAGCCTTTGAAAAACAAGCTCTAATTTCTCTTTTAATCCTTCATATGTGTGTGCCGCTAAAACCACATCATCAAAATATGCGTAAATGTCATGTTCGTGTAAATCTTTAAGAACGATATCTATAGCTTTTTGAAACCACGCGCCGCTAGTTTTATGTCCAAATATTAGTCTGTTGTATTCAAATCTTCCATATGGGCTTGTGAATGCCATGTTATGTCTTTCTTCCTCTGGTAATAAAATTTGTGAAAATGCGCTCTGGAAATCTAATTTTGCGTAAAATTCGAAACCTGCAAGTTTTGTCATAATATCTTGGATTTTTGGCACTGGATAATTAAAGTTCTGTGAGATACTGTTTAAGAGTCTTATATCTAAACAAATTCTGAATTTATCTGTATTTTGTTTCTTCACTAGAACCATTCCTGCGCTATAATTAGAGTCGCTATGCCTAATTATGTTTGCTTGCAACATTTCATCAATTTGTCTTTTTAATTCTTTTCTCAAAGCGTATGGCACTTCATAAGCTCTAGTTTCTATCGGATTTTGGTGCGATAGAATAAATTTAGGTTTTACTACTTCTGTACATCCTAAAGTGTTTAAATTTTTGGAAAATACGTCTCCGTAATCCATTAATAATTTTAATAAATCTTTCCTCTGATCGACTGGCATATGGTCTAAGTTAAAATCTGTTTCCAGTAATTCGTTCCGTCTAATTTCTCTTATTTTATTTATTCTATCTTCCAATTCTATTTTATTCCTAGTATTATCTATAAAGTGAATTTCCTCATTATCCTGTTTACTATTGTATTTTAATTTCCCTATCAAAGTGTTTTTATTAAGTGTAATTTTATGTGACCCTTCATTCTTAATTGACATGAATTTATTTGGGTTAGTCTCTTTTGTTTCTAAGTGGAAAATCGTTGGGTTGATGTTTAAAGGCTGTTTTAAAATTTTTGGTTCAAAATTATAATTTTCTAATTTATTTTCTGTGTAAGTGCAATTAATTTCAACTAGTTTAGATTCTTGCGGGTCTATTTTAATTTTCTTGCGCGTTCTAATTGCTGTATCTGAATTTATATTTAGCACGCTTTCTTGCTCTCCTAAAGGGATTATTATATTATCTATTTTTATTATGTTTTGTTTAGTGTCGATAATGGCGTTATGAAGTTTCAAAAAATCAAAACCGATTATCGCAGCATAATTATGCGGAAATTTGGCGGTAGTAACGTAGAATATGTGTTTAAAGATTTTATTTTCAATTTTAAATGACGTTTGTATAACGTTTATATAATTTAGTTTTTCTCCTGCCAACGTTTTAATCGTGACTGATCTAGATAAATATTTAACGTGACATATTTCCCTTATTTTTTGGAATTCTTCTTTTCCGATTATACTAATCGTTGCTCCACTGTCTATCATCATTGCAACGGGCCTTTTATTAAATATTACTTGTATTGTAGGTAATTTTATAGATTTTTCTCCTAATTTTTCGTCTAAAGCAGAAATCACTTCGTATTTACACACCTTCCTATCCTACCTTACACCTTTCTGGTAGGTCGGACGGTCTGGGTTTCAACACCTTCCTATCCTTATGAATTCGTGCATTCTTTATTTCTCCCTGGTCATCAACATAACCAAATCCATCGTAACTTAACTGGGGCGGGTTTTCTGGGAGTTTATGATAATTGCCACCCCTCTCTAGTTTAAAGACCTTCTGGGGAATGTATTCTCTCTAAATGTACGTGAAAACCCCGGATTTCGCCTTGCGTATTCTCCGCGGGGGAAATTGTTAGCGCGGCTGCAATTGTTAGCTGGCCCCTGCCTTTCTCTTTGCGTATATTGCCTTTCGCTCTGGTTGTTAAACTCCTGTGGGCGTGAAGTCTGAGATCTACGCATTTCGTTATCCCGGTTATATAGTCTACAATTTATCATCAGATGGTTTGTGCGTCCGCAAAATAGACAAAACATATCATTAGGGATATTATTATTAGAAGTTCTAGCTTTAGGTGTGTTTTGTTCCAATCTAAGTGCGTTAATTTGTTCGCCTAATGTTTCTAACAGATATCTGTTAGCATTTTCCTGTTCTTTTCGTAGTTTTTCGATTTCCGTTTGTAAAGCCGGTGGTCCAGGGTGCGCGACAATATTGTTTACAGCTTCTGTTTCAGGTGGAGAAATTGCTATTGCGTTTTCAATATTTTCTGCTATTACAATCGCTGCTTCGAAGGATAACGGGTTTGCTTTTAGCACCTCTCTCTTAATTTGCATGTTTAGTGCGTCCAAAAATTTTCCTAGTCTTAATTGGTCAATGATTTTTTTCGACTCCTCGCTACTCAAATCACCTGCACTTTCTAGATAAGTCAGCGTGATACATTTGATTCTGTGTGCTAATGCCTTAACGCTCTCCCCTTCAAATTGTTTAGTTAGCGTAAATTGCATTTGGCGGGTCGTTATGCTAGTCCTCTGTGAAAAAAATTCTAGTAGTCTTTCCTTTAGTACTTCGTACGAACTTTCTTTACGTAATTCCGCCGAACTCGCTAGGAATTTTAGTGCATTTCCCTTTAAACGCGACTTTAATACTACGAGTTTTTCTGGTTCGGTCCATTTTCCTAGCTTGGCTATCGAATCAAATTGATCGAAAAATATTTTACAGTCTGTTTCAGCCTTTCCTTCGAATACCCCAAGTAAAAAGGTTAACCCCTGTAAACGACTTTGATTTTCGCCTCCCTGCTCGGGCGCTTCTGTATTATTTGTATCCGGCATCTTGTCGATTTTTATATATACTTTCAAATTACTAAATATTAACTCACTTACTATTTACAACATTACAAAGGTCCCATGATGCATATTCATTTCACAAAAAAAATTTCTCTGAATTTTGAATAATTAAATTATCCAGTCAGATATTAATCGAGGCACTTTGATAACTGTGCGCAAGACTGGTCTCGGCGCCATAATATGTGGCGTGGCTCCGCTGAAAAACTTCAATTATACTTTGGCCGTTAATCGTATTTCTGCACGCCACTTGCTCGATTACCGAGCATACCTCCAGGTTCTGGTTAATTGGAAAATGCATCACGAGAACACACAATAAATACAATTTAAAAGTTAATGAAATCTTTTATTTTTAAAAATACTTATATTTAAACTTGTTACTTAAAATTTTAAACACACAAATAACCTCTTAAGGTTTCTATAATATTTACAGTTGTTCAGTCGTATACATTATGCTCAATTTCAAATTCATGATCTCTTCTCTCTCTCTCTAGTTTTTAATTATCATATTAAATTATCAAGATAAATTATCAAGTTAGATTCCCTTTTTACTCTAAATCTTTATTCTCTGATACTCAGTCTGCAGTGGGAGAGGACAAAAGGACTTACCCCTTTTATGCACTGGTAGGACGGCATCGGTGGCACTCATCCGTCGATATTAGAACGACCAGCACTTAACTCTGAAAATTACCAACTGACTTCTCTCTCCGCTCTTCTTCTCCTCGTCGGGACCTCGGATAGCCCCCTGGACGGGCTCCATAGCTGACGCTTGGCCGCTATAGGTTCGAAAACCCATAAATTCAGTGACGCGGCCGGGCTCCATCGAATCACTGGATTTGGCCCCTTCCAAAGGGTTGGCTAAAAATTGGGGGGCTCTAGCCCTCTTGCAGGTGTCCATTTTATTTAAAAATAAGATAGCGTCCTTTGCCATTTTCTCACCACTGCAGCTGGTCTCTTACTCATAGCCATGGAATGTCAACCGTTTCCAAAGAGAGAAGAGGGGGGGGGGGGTAATACTTTCTAGAAGTGAAGTGGCGACAGGAAAATTCCAATACTGTCCAACGACAATAATAGACGAATAATCCATTTTTCCGTCTGTAGCGTTCGGCAAAATTTTGATGGCGAATTCCTTGGAATATCTCCAATTTTCTGACATTTTAATGCTTCCAAATTGACGAATATGCCAACCAATTGATGTCGCTTATTAAAGCTGTGATCAATATTGAAAACTGTTTATTTAGATTTGATCGAAATATCAGTTAATTCGGTACTTTGAAATACTTTTACATGCTGTGATCCGGAAATCGCCAAATGTACAATTCAACGATATAAACACAATACCGTGGATCTAATTAAAAAAATATGGCTATTAGTGTATGGATTCCGTTCAAAGTTTGTTTGAAAGTGAACTTTTCGGTCTTTACTGGTGTTATGATGGAAAATATGAAATAATATCTTTAGCCGTTAAAGAACGATATTGAGTAAAAATCGTACTAAAGCAAAATGTAACAAATTTTAATTTAAATAAAATAATATTCTGGATGAGTCTTTGATATTTTAAGGAGCTGCTGTTAAATTATAAGCATCGGAAGGCACGTCAATATTTACTTTCCCTTCATACATATTATAATGTATAGGGACGTTATTGTAACAGGGTCGAGAATTCGAATTCGAGTTTTCAACGGGAAATAGCGTTTCAAGCATCCCTGAACTCGAATCGAAAGTTTTTGAAGTGTGTAATTGTGCGTGTGTACGTATGCGTGTTTGTTAGGGTGTCTGTGAGTTGAAGAGTCTGTGGAAGAGTCATCTTACATACGAAGAAAGTGTTTTGAATGGAATTTGATACAGATATATCAATAGGTGAATACTGAAAATCTATTGATTTTAAACACATTCGAATGTTCAGAAGATTCCAAAATTGTTGACAGAAATTATAAAAAATTCAGTTGAAAATATGACCTTTCAATAACGTTACGTAAATTATCATTTTTCCTATATAACTCTTCATTATAAAGCTAGTGACACAAACTGTACTATACCAGCATGAGTCATTCCCAAGATGCTGTATGTTTTTTTAATAAATTTATAAAAATATTACATAAAATTAAAAAAATATTTACCATCGAGAAATAGGTTCACATTTGATGTTTTGTTATGCGACAAATTTGTTACCATGGTTCTTTTGGATCTAATTCCTTCCATTCACGAGGGTGTACTTTTGTACTTGTGTACTTGTATATTTGTACTTGTGCATTTTACGACCAACAATTCGATAATAGTTTTGCATTCGTTTGTGTGTAACGTTTAGCTATGAATTTGATGTACATGGAGAATATAGCAAAATACATAATATAAATAATACAACAACATGAAGTAATAATAAATAATACAACAACATAAAATAATAATAAGTAAAACAACAAATATAGTGAAGTAAAATACAAATGAAAAGAATAAAAATAATAAAGAATATATTTTTTGTTGAATTCCCTGCGCATGCAGGATTGGAACTTTATTTTTCAGGGTTATGAAAGTATCATGACAGACGGTGACTGGGGGAATATGTCTTATTAGGTTGCTATATGGTACCAAGAATTATAAACGGCAATTCGAGGAATCTGCAATAAAAGATTGACTCCTGCTACCAAAACAGCAGACCGGCTGACGCCAAGACTTGACGTTATATTCTGATTAATTTATGATAGGCCTATAAAGATGTCTTATATGCATCGAAATGTAACGTCTTCCTCAAGCAGTTACATCCAATGTATCTCATGCCTGTAAAAGTTTCAGATTAGAAAATTTCAAAATATTTATAAAAGGTATTACAATAACATTATATTAATGCACATCAGCTAAATGCAACCAATTCACCAATTTGCAGGGCTTGTTGATAATTTATTCAAAAACTGCAAGAACATTTAAAAAATTGTAGAACCACTTATAATCGAAAGTCAATAAACAATTTTTGTACTCTGATGCTAATTAAGATACATATAAATGATCTAAACAATGTGGCACATGCAGATACGAGGAAGTCCAATCCCATTCTCACAAATTTTCATTAACTTGACAATGTACGCCCCGGTAGGGTGGTAATTTAATCTGACAGGGGGCTAATAATATCCCGATGAAAAGAAATTCTATTGAGACTATTTTTTACAACAACGTTTTAAGCTTTAATTGTGTTGTGATCATTGAGACACAAATAAACACTTTTATGTATGATTATGTCAACTTTTCTCCTATTCTTCCAAGTTAAATGGATATAGCTACAAATCTGTTCCTGTGCCTTGCAATCGTACCAATTTAATGATGGATATAAAAAATGAGATCAAATTTTATTACCAATATGTATGTGGATTTAGAACTAAAATTAATGAGTTTTATGTCAATAACTTATCAAATGACTTCGATATCATTTGCCTAACTGAAACATGGTTAAATGGTGACATTGGTAGTTATGAAATTTTCGGTGATAAATATAATGTTTTTAGGTTCGATAGAGATCCGTTTTCTACTGGGCTATATCGAGGCAGAGGTGTACTTATTGCCATAAAAAAAGCTTTTGACTCCATTGAACTAACTGATGCATCATTTGAAAACGAGTGCTTATGGATTCGTGACAGTGCGTCATTTACCTGCAAATTTTATATTGGTATCATTCACTGTGTGACTAATACTACTGTTGATAAGTATGAAAGTTTCTTTAAAAGCGCTGAAAAATAATGTTGTACTTCACCCAATCATGTATTTATATTGAGATTTTAATCTTCCAGCTATAAATTTCAATCACTCCCATATTAGTACCATATCGGGCCACTCTCAAGTCAGGCCATGTCTAACTTTATGCAGTTCCTAAATTTTGCTCAGATAAACACTATTTGTAATAAATATGGTAAAATTCTTGATCTCATCCTGACCAACTATAAACAGATCATTATTGAATACTCTACCCCCAGTTTCGTGAAAGAGGACCCTTGCCATCCTGCTCTAGAGGGATCTATCCTGATTAAAAGGTTGAGCAGAAACCATCCAATTAATAAAAATATGAAATATAACTTCAGAAAAGCCAATTTTCCAATGCTATATGATTACTTCTATAATACTGACTGGAACTTTTTAAATATATATACTAATGTAAACTATGTTGTATCGAGTTTTTATGATTGTGTCTATGCAATTTTTGAATTATGTATACCTAAATATATTCCTACTGAGCGTAAATATAAATAGTGCTACTCTTCTACACTATCCATAATATAAAGTTAAAAAAAGTATCGTAATAAATCTATTAGGGGAGGTGATAAATGTGATCTTCAGGAATTTCATAGACTACGCAAAGTGGTGAAGGATGGGATCAAAAAAGATTTTGCTGGTCATGTTACTATCATGGAACTAGAACTCAACAAGGACCCTAGGACTCTCTGGAGTTTTTGTAAAGTCGAGTCACCTGGTGGTCGAGGATCTCATCTATGAGTTAATAATAATACAGATTACACTACTGATAATGATATTGCTAACTGCTTCGCTGATTTCTTTAAATCTGTTTATATCCAGAGTAGCCAACCTATTAATTTTGAACTGGTAACAAAGCATTGTAAACTCAATAACATTAACTTAATTAATGTTAAATATATTTCTGAAAATGACGTTTCCAAATCCCCAAAGAAGTTAAAATCCAGCCAGTGTATAAGTTGTGATGATTTTCCCTGTTTCATTATTAAAGGTTGTGCTGACTCCCTAACTTACCCCTTAAACCTTACTCATCTTGTTTAATCTTTCGATTAAAACTATGACTTTCCCCAATGTCTGGAAATATGTTCAAGTTTCTCCGGTGCATAAAAAGAACAAGCATGATATTTCAAACTACAGGTCTATTACTATTCTGTCCCCTTTTCTAAGATTTTTGAATGTGCTATGCATGAAAGGATCTTTTCCCAAATTAAGCAATGGATATCTCAGTACCAGCATGGCTTTATGCCAATGCGTCAACATTAACTAATTTAAATTGTTTTACCAGTGATATTATTGATGCTATTGATACCAAGAACAACTGGATGTTATTTATACTGATTTTAGTAAGGCATTTGATCACATCGATCTGGGGTTATTAACCCGTAAACTGGTTACTAGTGGATTTAGTGTTGACTTGTCGACTTGGTTGTCTTCTTATATTATAGGTAGACTGTATTCTATGAAGTACCTTGGTGTAAACTCTAGCCTATACAGTAGTTCCTCTGGTGTTCCTCAGGGATCAAACTGGTCTGTTTTAAATAAACTCCATTTAAATGCTTCTAAATTCTATGTTATGAGCATGGCTAGGATCCGTAATATTCACTATTACAATTACATTTTAAATAATTTGACCTCTATCTCGATGTACTCATATTATTGATTTGGGTGTCACTTTCGATGGTACTTTAACTTCCAGAGACACATCGATCATGCTATTAAAAGTGTCTACCAAAGACTTGCTTTCACCTTAAGACGATCTCGTGTTTTTGGCAGATCTGATACTATTATTTGCATTTATAATACCCTTGTTAAACCAATTTTGGAATATTTTGCAATGATCTGGGACCCTGTTTACAGTCTGCATTCTCAACGAATAGAAGTCGTGCAAAATAAACTTTTACGTACTATGGATTGCAGATTGACTGGCTGTTATCCTTATGATATGCATACGAGTGATCTCAGACAAAAATATAATTTAATGTCTCTTGAGAAAAGAAGAAAATGGTCCTGCCTCCTGTTTTATTATAAAGTTTTAAATAATACTATTGATTGCCCCACTCTACCTTCTTCCCTAGAATTTCATATACCTGTTAATAATACTAGGAAAGAAACTTTGTTTCATAATACTAATGTTAAACACAATTTCATGAAATGCTATTCTATCTATAAATTTATTGATCTATATAATACCTATTGTACTGATATTGATATATTTAACTTGACTCATGCCTGTTTTAAAAAATCTGGGACCCTGTTTACAGTCTGCATTCTCAACAAATAGAAGTCGTGCAAAATAAACTTTTACGTACTATGGATTGCAGATTGACTGGCTATTAACCTTATGATATGTATTCGAGTGATCTCAGACAAAAATATAATTTAATGTCTCTTGAGAAAAGAAGAAAATGGTCCTGCCTCTTGTTTTATTAAAAAGTTTTAAATAATACTATTGATTGCCCCACTCTACCTTCTTCCCTAGAATTTCATATACCTGTTAATAATACTAGGAAAGAAACTTTGTTTCACAATACTAATGTTAAACACAATTACATGAAATGCTCTTCTATCTATAAATTTATTGATCTATATAATACCTATTGTACTGATATTGGTATATTTAACTTGACTCCTGCCTGTTTTAAAAAATCTGATGTGGGCAACACATGACTTTCCTTATATAATGTAACGAATTTACTACTTTTACAGTAAAAAAATAGGTTTTTCTTATAGTAGATACTAATATTCTTTCCAGGATATTGAATTTTCGACAAATAGTCGTCCTTTTCATTGATTTAGCGTCATTTTTATCCATTTGGCGAGATTTTCGTTAATTTGGCAAAATTTCAAAAAGTCGCTGAGTTGGCGACATTCCGCCAAATTCGTCGCCAAAATCTCGCCAAGCGTTATGCACTAAGAAATAAGTTATTCTTACAGCAGATAAATGACTATTGGCGTTCAAATGCAAAAGTATTACTCACTTGACTCCTCAAAGTATTTTTTGTCATGAATGGAACGAGCTCCATCCAATTTATCACATTGTATTACATATGAAAAATTAACATGTTTCTCAATAGGAAATATTTTTTATATGACTTTTAGATATTTTTTTGAAAAATGAACATTATCTCGAGAATGGTTCATGTTAGCGTTCTAAAATTTATGTCAATCGTTTCCTAATGAAAAATTACATAAGAAATGTCTATTTGCGTAACTTTATTAGTGGTTTTTATTTTTTGACGATTTTTTCAAAATTTCATTCGAAAATGTATAGGGGTTCTGAACATTCGATTGCGTATAAAAGCAACAGACTTCCAGTGCTTACGGATTGTGATTTTTGTACCAAATTTCGTTCGAATCGGTCCATTTGTTCGTCAGTTATCGTCTCCACAGACTCACTGACACACACACACAAACACACACACACACACACACACACACACACACACACAGACATCACTTCAAAAATGTTTGATTCGTGTTCAGGGATGATTGAAACGTGCCCTCCCTTCGAAAACTCCAATTCGAATTTTCGACCCCCGTCACAATACTTTCCTTATACATTATGTATATAAGGAAAGTAAAAAGCCTGTTTAAATGTGCTTGACATGCATACTACTTAGTATTCTTGTATTTTATGTTCTGTTCTTCTTATATTTGTGTGGCTCCTGTAACTGGATTTCATCTGTAGTTGCCATGTAAATTGAATAAATAAATAAATAAATAGATAAATAATGACTGAAAAGAGGCTATCTGTTAATTCTTATTATTGAGAACGACCTTGTTACAACGTTAGATTTTACAGATGTTACTGATACTTTTGGTGCAATAAAAGTCAGAAAACGTCCAATTTAAATCACCCCAAGAAGTTTTAGTTCATAGTGCTGTAATATCAATATTTACCGCACAGTTTAACAAATAAAAATGTATAATATTAAAACCTTGTATCATATTTTCATAAAATATTACTATTCTCATTTTAATTTAATTTCTGTTCAAACTTTTGGGTGCAAATATTTCAAGTATGTTAATTGGATAAAAAAAAAAGCTTTGCAAGATTTGTTTATAGCAAGATTCAACGTGCTTAATTTTAAGCACTTTTTTTTTCTAAATTTTTGTATTTTTAAGTACTTATTTCTCTAAACTGGCTTTTTTTTTTGGGGGGGGGGGGGCTCTTTGGAAAAGATCGCCGGGGGCCACACTTTCCCATGATTCGCCACTGGTCAACGGGTGTATTACGCTTTCCACGAGCTTCAGCTATTAATGATCGGCAGCGAACAAAGAGCGGAACCCCGGAGTTTAGGGGCGTCAGCGAGTATAGGTCACGTAAGAAGTTGTCATGGCGCGTTTTGCCAACTCACAAAAGCAAAGGCGCACCAGACAACTCAAGAGACGGTGAAGCCGTATAGTGGAATTTTAGCAATTTAATCAACCATTCTAAATTTACCCAAGCAAGAAACTTTCTCAGTCTAACAGAATTGTTTGTTAGATGACATGCAGTGAATAGCAGAGGAATTAAAGGCATTTCAAATAAATCAGAAGCAAAGTAAAAATCAAAATATTATTTATTTAAATCACACTTAAGTATTTTACTTTAAAAATCAATTTCAAATTCAGAGCTTCATTTAAAATAACACAATCTGCCTTTCTGCTCTGTTCAAAATTTATATGGCATACAATAATTCACTTCAATAATCATATGATCTTAATTTTGATTTTAAGTTATCAATAAATACATTTTTGACATGAGCCTATTAATATTAGAAATCATTCTTCACTATGCCGGTGCTGTACGGCATTAAAATTCCCGTAAAGAAAATGTTACCTGGCTATTATACATTTCACGCTTTTCAGAAAATACCTCTCATCAGATGTGCACGATTTTAAGTAGAACAAAGTTCTCAAAAAGACCGATGAGGAAAAAAGGTCCAAAACTTTAAGTACTAGACATCAGTCGATTTTACACTCCGAACGATATTTGAATAGCTACTTCAAAGCTCGGCGTCGATGTCGGATAGATTTCCTGGAATGGAAAAAAAAATATTTTAGAAAATGTACAGAATAATTAATGTAAGTATCCAGGATCTTCTTCAATCATCTCCAGAAATGCAGGGGCGGTTTCCTTTAGAACCAAAATGCCCATCTCCGCCAGTTAGCCATTTCGGCTAAAAGCCTTTTGTCTACCTTCAAGACAAAACTTTCGATGCGACTTTTCAGTCGGAATTTTCCAGCTCGAAGAGAGAAAGTATGGGTCGCTCGAGCCCACGCCAAAGTTTCTCCTTCGCTTTTCGCCTCTTCCTCATTGGACAGCGCGCTCTCCTAGTAACAAGTGAGCTGAACGTCACGCATCTCGGCCAGACACAAATCCTAGACGCTCCCAACGAATTCACGACCAAATGCGCTTTTTAATGCAATTTCAATGGAAACAAGTGTTAACGAAAAACACAGCACAGGCACGAACGGAGAGAAGGATGTTTCTCTCGCATAAAAATAAGAAAGGCTCATGGCGCAGAATTGCGACATGACAGCTCTCCCCTTCTGGGAGGCAAAAATTTTCCGAACACAGTGAGGAAAATTTTTCTCTCACTCAAAAACACAAAAACACAAAAATTACAAAGAGTTTTAGGAACCTGTAAGTGTAAAGTAATTTAAAACAAAATTTTGGGCGAGAAAAGTGCGATCGTTCACCTCTCTCAAAAGCAACAACCTGTAGATCTGAATGACTGGCCAAGCCACTCATCACCACAGGTAAAGACCAAAGAAAACCAAAAGGATGACAAGGCGTCACCACATCTTAAAGGAACCTTTACAAAAATTCACATTTAAATTACACTTAAATCAGAAAGTTTGTCAAGGCACTTTGCCTGACACACAATATCTCAATCAACCACATTGAGATCAACCAGGTGATATGAAAAATAAAATATGATATAATATGAATTTACAAACTTAACAATATAAACAATTAAAAAATTTCAAACAATTTCAAACAATTGTCACTTTCAAAACACACAAGTGACACAAAAATTCTTAAGGATTACATATATTGAAAATTAATTTAATTTAAATTTGTCATATTCAGGTAATGAGATTCTTTTACTCATTCAAAAATTGTCTCACTATTTGAGAACAAAGTCACTTTCAATTTTTAATTTTCTTAATTCAATTTTTCATTTCAAAACTTTCATTAAAATCTTAACTTTCACTTTAAATTACTTTCAAATTCAACATATTAACTTTAAATTACATTTATCTTCAATTTTTCAACATTTCAACTTTTCATCATTTATTCAACAAATTTAACATTAACTTTAATTCAACTTCTTTTTGTCATCAAGACAATTCAGAATTTTCTCATTCTGACACACTTTCATAAATTACTTTAAATTATTCATTTATATTTACATTATTTAATTTATCTTAAAATTTCAATTTACTTTACTTTCAACAAAATCTCTGAAATAACTCAACAAGTGACCACTTTATGTCACAAAAGAAAAATTTACATTTATATACATTTGTCTACTGAGAGAGAGAGAAGGAGAAAAATTTCTCCTGAAATTCACGTCAGTTGTGTAAAAGAGCAGGAACACATCTAAAGAGCAAACTCAGCGGGGACTAACGAGTTGCCAAATTAGAAAAAGGGAGGTGTAAAAAGAAAAAAAAATACTCGCGTGCAGGAAGCGATTGCAGCAGAAACAGGACGCCAGGACACGCCTCAGAAGCAACGGATATCACCAAAATTTTGGACAGCTTGCGCTGACCCCATCATCCTCATCATCATCATCTTCTTCATCATCATCATCCTCACAGCTTCACCAGTTTCCCACCTGGCCAATCACAACCCTCCTAGGTAGGCTCGGAGCAAGTTGTCGTCCAGGACTCCAGTCCTGCCACAAAGGTTCGGAACTTTTAATTTGCTAAGCTGCTTCTTCGTCTGTGATCCAATGTAAATATGTCCATGTTTGCGTCCACCAGCCAGCTTTCAGAAAAAGGTTTGCAGCATAGAAATATGATGACTCACTGAAATGTGTGTAGATGTTTGAAAACTGCTGGTCAAAAAAAAAAAAAACAATGTGAAATGGAATTTCAAGAGAACAGAATTTCAACAAAACATCAGCCAAAAATTTCACCTCTCTCAGCAACAAAGTTTCAAAAACATTTTTCACAAGAGATCATTTACTTTTGATCTTCAAAAAAAAATTTCATTAAATTTTAAAAATTCTCAAACTCAAACTTTTCATTTTCAAATTCAAATTACTTAAATTACTTCAATTTCTTTATATTAATTTCAATTTTAATTTCAATTTTATTTTAACAAATCATTTAGTTTCCAATATTTACTTTTTTTAAATTCAAAATTTCCTTCAGAATTCAAAATTTCCTCCCTTTTACTTAGGGGAACAACAAATTACCACCACCATTTTAATTACTTTCATTCAAGAACTTAACAAAATAATCAAACATTTTTTTTTTCATAAAACACATCAGTATAATCAAAGTCAATCAAAACAAGACTCTCGAAAAATTTTAAAGTCCAAGGAGAGTCAATTAACAAATTTACTTATTATTTAAATTACAATATAAACATTCATAAATTATAGTTCACAAATCAATTACTTTTTCTTATTTACTTTTTTAACTTAAATGCAAGATTTCCAATAAATTTTAAAATCACAACAATTTTTTCATAAATTCTATTTTAAAAGACAATATTGAAATATAAAAACTTAAACAAGTATAAACTTAAATTTAAAATGAGATTTTTCTTGCAAAATTTAATTTCTGAAAAATTGTGAACTCAACCAAAATTTAATATTGTGAAAATCTTTGATTCCTCAGATTATAAGGTGTACGTGTATTTCTGTTTGTCATATAATACTGATTTTGGTGTGGTATATAATTATTTCTAAAGTTATTGTTGTAAATGATTCTTCCATTTCCTCTATTATCAAAGTTATTTGAATTATTTCTATGTGCATATTGTTGACTTTTATTAGCATGAAAGTTTGATCTAGTATGAACAGCATTTTCGTTTACCCTTTTATTTGGCAAATTAAATCTTACTCTTTTCACAGTCTTTTTGTTTTGAGATTTTTCTGAATTTCTTGATAAACAAGATTTTAGTTTCATAGAGTCTTTCTCAGCGGTGATCACAGGAGTAAGTTTATTTGACTTAGAGTTCAATTTTTGAGTTTCAGTAGTTTGTTTTGAAAATTTTTGCAATTCCTCTCTTCTTGGAGGTAAAAGAGTCAACCTGTTCACATGAACCAGCTGTTCATTTTTGGGATTCATTACATGTTTTATTAAAAAATTGACAGCAGAAGTTTGTTTTATCACTTTAAAAGGGCCTTTATTAAAAGAGCTCAGTTTTCTTGACTGGCCTTGAGGCAAAAAGGGAGTGTAAAGATACACTAAATCACCAACTTTAATATTGGGCATCTTCGCTTTCTTATGCTGTTGTAAAATTTGTGAATTTTCAGCTTTTTCTAAATTACTTTTTACTACATCATATGTTCTTTTAAGTCGGAATCTCATGTCTTCCCCATAATCATATGTTGATTCATATGTCGGAGGTTTAAATCCAGCAATCAAAGTATTTGGAACTGTTAAATCTCTACCATAGAGTAAATAAGCAGGCGATTCACCCGTAGAAGCATGTATGGCATTTCTATGTGCTAATAAAGCAAAATGGATCAATTTGTCCCAGTTATCTTTATCGTTATATGCAATATTTTTCAAGGATCTGATCAAGGTACCATTTAATCTTTCAACACAACCGTCTACAGATGGCATGTAGGCAGTAGTAGTATTCTTTATTATTCCTAATTTCTTATAAAAACATCTAGCTGTTCTAGAAACAAAATTCGTCCCTTGATCCGAGACGATGAATTTAGGTATACCATGCTGAGCCATGTAGTGCTCTAAGCAACTTAAAATGTCTTCAGTTTTAATTGAAGCCAAGGGATATGCTTCAGGCCATCTTGTAAAATAGTCAGTTATGACAAGTATGAATTTATTTCCAGATCTTGATATAGGTAATGGTCCAACACAATCCATAGCTATTCGCTCAAATGGATATGTGGATTTTGAGAATTTTTGAATGGGTGCTTTGTTATTTCTAAAACCACGATTTACCACACAAATTTCGCACGAAGACACATAATTTTGTGTTTGGGAATACATTCCCTGCCAAAAATATTTTCTACTTACAGAAGCTAAAGTTCTTCTAAATCCACAGTGTGCGTAAGTAGGGCAATCATGATGCAGCCATAAAATTTCAGACACAAGTTCCTGCGGAACAACAACTCTTTCTTGTTCTTGGTGTCTACGCTTAGGGTGTTTATGAGTACACCACAAGATATCATCTTTTCTAAAAAATACCAAAGTTTGTGGGTAAGGTTTTATGTTTTTATCTAGGAGATCTATAATTTTATTGCATCTTGGGTCAGATTTTTGAGCATTCTTAATTCTTATGAGCAAGGTAGGACAAGTAAATGTTTGTTCCAATTGACCACTTTGTATGTTATTTTCATTTTGCATTTCACTTTCATTATTATTAACAGCACAAATTTCATTTTCTTCATTTGTATTGGTAGGATTCAAATTGACTTCTGATTCTCTTATATTATTACTATCAACGTTGTTTACATAACTTTGATTTTGATTATTGAAATTTGGAAAATTCTGATTTGCATTTTGAAAATTTTGATTAACATTTCCATTTATCACTTTGTATTGTGACACAAATCTTTGTGGAATATTGTCAATAGTATTTGTACATTCATCTACATTTCTCGACATATAATCAGCAACCACATTTGCTTTTCCTGGTTTATGTACTATTTGATAATCAAATTGTGATAGAGATGCAATCCATCTAGCCAATCTAGATGTAGGATCTTTTAATTTAAATATGAATGAAAGGGATATCTGGTCACAAAAAATTGTGAAAGGTTTTCCAATTAAATAGTGTTTATAATAGTTAGTAGCCCATACAACGGCTAATGCTTCTCTTTCGACAACACTATATTTACATTCAGCTTCATTAAGTTTACGACTAGCATAAGATATTGGATGCAAAATTTTATTTTCATCTTCTTGGGACAAATAGCAGCCTAAAGAGTGATTTGAAGCATCAGTATGTAAAATAAATGGTTTTCTAAAATCTGGAAGGGTCAAAATTGGTTTTGACAAAAGTTTTCCTTTTAAAATTTCAAAAGATTTTTGAGCTTCATTAGTCCAAATAAATTTCTTTTAACTTTCATTATTCTTAGTCTTCAATAATTCTGTCAGTGGAAGGGTAAGTTCAGCATAATCTTTTATGAATTTTCTATAGAATCCAGTGAGTCCAAGAAATTGTCTCACATTCTTAATTGATTTAGGAATTTTAAATTTTTCTACAACTTCCAAATTATGAGTATCAGGTTGTACTTTTCCATTTGATACCAAAAATCCAAGATACTTAATTGTTTTTCTGAAAAAATAGCATTTGCTTGGTTTCAATTTAAGACCATGTTTACTTAATCTTACAAAAATTTCTTCTAGATTTTTCAAATGTTCTTCGAATGTTCTTGAAGCGACTATTATATCATCTATGTAAATTCCAGATATGCCAGCCAGCACCAGAGACATCAGTCTCTGAAAGGATGCGGGCGCATTCTTAAGACCAAATGGAGTTCTGGTCCATTCAAAATGACCGTCAGGTGTTGAAAAAGAAGTTTTTGGATAATCATTAGGATGTAAACACAATTGGTAAAATCCACTGGTTAGATCCAGAGTCGAAAAATACAAGGCTCCAGACAAATTATCGATTAATTCCGATATATTCGGAATTGGAAAATTTTCTACTATTGTTATCTTATTTAACTTTCGGAAATCCGCTACTAACCTATAACTTCCATCAGGTTTCTTAACAAAAAGCACAGGAGTATTGTAAGGAGATGTACTTCTCTGAATTATTTTGGCATCTAACAATTCGTTGACCTGGCATGAAAGTTCTTTCTGTAAATTGTGTGGAATGCGGTATGGCTTCTGCCTGACAGGTATGTTAGACTCAAGATTAATTTCATGCAGTATGGTGTCACATCCAGACAATTCTTTCATATTTTTAACAAAAACATGTTTATATTTACTTAATAATTTCAAAAGTAGAGTTTTCTGAGCATAGTTCATATGTTTCAAATCAAAATCTCCTCCCCATGCATCAAATGTTTCATTTTCTTCAATACAGTTTTCAATGTCAACTCTATTATTTATGTCAATATCAGATTCATGGATGTTTTCAAAAGTTCCCAATTTCATACCTTTGTTTATATAAACAATTTTCTCAGATGGATTTGCAACTCTTGCATACAAAAAGTCATTTTCAGGAATTTTGTGGATGCTTCTGGCTACGAAAATTTTGTTTGCAGAAAATTCTTTATTATTGATAGGTTCAAGTAAAATTGTCGTGTCTTTCTTAATTTTGTAATTTCTTTTTAATTTAATAAAAGATTCAGTATATGGCCTCAAGACACATTTGTTGAAAGCTTTGGCAATCCCTATTGCCTGGTTTTGTTGTGAACTTCCTTCATCATGTTTATCACAATCTGTCTGAAATATTTCATTGTCACTGGTATTGTTTTTTGTCAAAAATCTGTCTGTATGTACATTGTCATTCATCTGTCTTTCATAAAAATCATTATCACATTCAATATTTGACCTTTCATTTCCATTTGCATTAAAATCTCTAAAATCAACATATCTAAATTCATTGTGAAAATTGTTTTGTTCAAATAAATATCCATTATTACACTTATTTTCATATCCTCTAAAATTTCTTGAAAAATTTGTGTCTTTGGATCTATAATCCACATCATTTGTAAAATTGTAATTTCTTCTGTCAAAATCATGGCTTATTGCATAACTGTGGAATGCTTGAGATTTCACATCATCAGAAATCACAGTAAAACTTTGTGATTCGGTAAATTCAGTAAAGGGAATACTACAGTACAAAAAATTCACACGTTTATGTCTATAAGTAATTGTCACTTGTTTCTCATGTAGAAATGTACTTCCTAAAATCATGTTGTACCTTCCTGGGGCAGGTGTATTTAAAATGCAGCATTCAATCATATCTCTTTCATTTCCAATAATAATGGGAAAAGAAGCTTTTCTCTCAACCAAAATATTTTGACTTCCAATTCCTCTCAGAATAGTGGATGTATGTTTTAATTGTACTTTTCTCGGGTTGATTTTGTGTAAAGCATCACTATAGATAATGTTTATGGAACTTCCAGTGTCGATTAATGCATTTAGTTTGACATCTTCAACAAAAACTTGAATAATAGGAAAATTGTTTTGGCAAGGAGCCTCGATTTCTGTCATGTAACTAACTTCAGAATTTGGACTATTAAATTTTGGAGATTGAAAATTTTGTGTTCTGAAATTCTGTCTTCTAAATTGTCTTCTATTACCAAATCTATTATTAAAATATCTGTTATTTCTTCTATATCCAAAATTATTGAAGTTTTGAAATTTATAATTATCAAAAGAATTTCTAAAATTTGAAAAATTTCTTCTCTGGAAATTTCAATTTCTATATGAACTGTTACGAAAAGGTCTTCTAAAAGCTAGAGAGTTCTTTCTTGGAGAATAATTTTGATATGGACTTTTAACATACCACTCTTCTTCCTGTGAGGCAACTGGAATTCTTCTTTGACTGAAACGGTTTCTATTTTCAGATCTCTTGGATGGTGTAGAAGTTCTGAAAGATGTTGATGGTTTATGTTTCTTTCTTTCTGGAATATCTTCCCAATCTTCCTCTTCCAATTCATTTTCATTGTATCTGCTTGTAGAGGGCGTATCCATAAAAGATTCTTCAAAACTGGAATTGCTCTTTTCCAGATCTTCTCTTATTTCATTCAGTCTTTTCTTTCTTTTTTCTGAGTTCTCACTGAATTTTCTTCTTAATTTCTCAAATTCTTTCTTCTTTGAATTCAATTCTTTCTTCAGTTCTTCAATTTCATGTTTAGGGTCATTTTCAATTCTCACAGCATTTATGTCTTCTGTCATTTCTTCTAGCACTTCATTCTGCACTTCTTCTTCCAATATTGCAATCTCTTTAGCAGCTTCAAATGACTGTGGGTTTGCAGATAACACAGCTTTTCGAATAATGATTTTCAACCCCTTTTTAAATGAGTTGATCAAAATAGCAGTTCTCAGGGAATCTTCATTATCAGACACAACAACTTGCGGAAAAGCAATATAGGATTCGGCTTCTATGCGATTCGCATAATCGCGTACACTCTCATTTGTCATTTGCTTGCAATTTACTAGTGCGGCAACGTTCTTGGCAATATTTTCTTTTTTTGTAAAATTGTCCTTGAGTGCGTTAACAACTTCAGTAAAATTCGTGCTTTGATTTAATTTTGGAATTGATTTAATCAGTCTTTCCGCCCGACCAGACAATTTCAACTTTAGAACGAAAATTTTGTCTCTATTTGTCCATTCGGCGTGTTCAGCCACTAATAAAAACTTTTCCAAAAAGACCTGGAAAGATTCACTTGCATTGCCAGCAAAACCCGGAATGGATCCAAGAAACTGAGAACCAACTCCGATTTTCATTTTGTTAGAGTCTCTGACAGCGGAAGCTGATCTGCCAGAATTTGGAGAAAGTCGTGGTGGAGACACCGAAGGAATACGGTTAGATGAATTCCGTTGTGTAGAGGAGTCTCTACTCCTGCTTGCTCTCGTATTTCTAGATTTAGGCATTTTAGCACAAGGTTTTTCACCGACACAGATTCCAATCTATCACGAGGCACAGTTTATTGTGGAAAATTGATTTCACTTTCGCTTAAATCACCTATTTATGTGTAGGCAGAGCACAGGAAAACACAATGTGTAACTTTTTTTTTTTTTTTTTTTTTTCACTTTTTGTTCATTATCATGAACTCCGAATCACTTTTGCATGTGCACAGAACGATTGTATTCACTTTTCAAAAATAAATGTATGCACTTTATGTATTTACCTATCAATGTATGTGTATTTGGAAATTTCAATTTACTCATATATCATATATCATATAGAATTTTGTGTATTTATGTATGTCAAATACCTCAAAAATATATGTGTAACACAATTTCAATATGTAAAATGCAAATTCAACATGCAAACAATACTCTGGTGCATCTGGGCTTATGTGCTTTTGCACTTATTACTATATGACACATAAATAAAAAATTTTCATGCCCATTAAACTCAAATATTTTGCACCACTAAAAACTTTTTAACTTACTTCGAACATTTTACTCTGCAATACTTAAATAACACAAATCAATATTTTATAGTTTGATATGCCTTCAACAAAATTTAAATTTGCTAACACTGATGTACTCTGAGAAAAAAAACACGAGCACCAATTTGTCATGGCGCGTTTTGCCAACTCACAAAAGCATAGGCGCACCAGACAACTCAAGAGACGGTGAAGCCGTATAGTGGAATTTTAGCAATTTAATCAACCATTCTAAATTTACCCAAGCAAGAAACTTTCTCAGTCTAACAGAATTGTTTGTTAGATGACATGCAGTGAATAGCAGAGGAATTAAAGGCATTTCAAATAAATCAGAAGCAAAGTAAAAATCAAAATATTATTTATTTAAATCACACTTAAGTATTTTACTTTAAAAATCAATTTCAAATTCAGAGCTTCATTTAAAATAACACAATCTGCCTTTCTGCTCTGTTCAAAATTTATATGGCATACAATAATTCACTTCAATAATCATATGATCTTAATTTTGATTTTAAGTTATCAATAAATACATTTTTGACATGAGCCTATTAATATTAGAAATCATTCTTCACTATGCCGGTGCTGTACGGCATTAAAATTCCCGTAAAGAAAATGTTACCTGGCTATTATACATTTCACGCTTTTCAGAAAATACCTCTCATCAGATGTGCACGATTTTAAGTAGAACAAAGTTCTCAAAAAGACCGATGAGGAAAAAAGGTCCAAAACTTTAAGTACTAGACATCAGTCGATTTTACACTCCGAACGATATTTGAATAGCTACTTCAAAGCTCGGCGTCGATGTCGGATAGATTTCCTGGAATGGAAAAAAAAATATTTTAGAAAATGTACAGAATAATTAATGTAAGTATCTAGGATCTTCTTCAATCATCTCCAGAAATGCAGGGGCGGTTTCCTTTAGAACCAAAATGCCCATCTCCGCCAGTTAGCCATTTCGGCTAAAAGCCTTTTGTCTACCTTCAAGACAAAACTTTCGATGCGACTTTTCAGTCGGAATTTTCCAGCTCGAAGAGAGAAAGTATGGGTCGCTCGAGCCCACGCCAAAGTTTCTCCTTCGCTTTTCGCCTCTTCCTCATTGGACAGCGCGCTCTCCTAGTAACAAGTGAGCTGAACGTCACGCATCTCGGCCAGACACAAATCCTAGACGCTCCCAACGAATTCACGACCAAATGCGCTTTTTAATGCAATTTCAATGGAAACAAGTGTTAACGAAAAACACAGCACAGGCACGAACGGAGAGAAGGATGTTTCTCTCGCATAAAAATAAGAAAGGCTCATGGCGCAGAATTGCGACATGACAGAAGTTGTATGCGCTTCCCGGGTTGAAAGAACTCCCAAAGCGAGCTTCAGGGGTAGTTAGTTAACATCAAGGAAGGTCCCCAATGGCCATGAAAGTGCATATGAAGTTAAGCGGTGGCGAACAGGAAGCGGGGCCCCTAGTATTTTAAGTATTTGTAAAAAATCGCTCTTTTGGTGCCATTTTCAGAGTAAAAATGCACGTCGGCTTCGTCCAAAACCCCTACATAGCCCAGAAGTTTGCGGTTTTGTTCTTTATACGTAGCTATTGATCCGGAGAATAGTCCGAAATATTACAAAAGAAAATGAATAGTTTTTCAAATATTTGTATAAAACCTCCAAAATGAGGGTATAAATGAATGTCCGGCTTCGTGGGAAGTCCTCTACTTGGTCCAAAATGTCGCCTTTCTTTGAACGCTTTTGTTGATCAGGAAAGTAACACGAAACTTTAAAAATATTAAAAACTTGATTTTAAAATATTTGTAATAAACCTCTTTTAAGGGCCATTTCTAAGGTAAAATTTTAGTCAGACTCCGTCTGTACCCCCAACTTGGCGCAGAAGATCGTAAGTTTTTTTAAAATAGCTATCGATTCGAAATTTCGAATTTTCGAAAAATTGAATAGATTTTCAGACATTTGTACAAAACCTCTAAAATGAGGATAAAACCAAAAATAATCAGGAAAAAGCGTATCCCTTCCTACAAAAAATAGAGAACCTCGTCTTATGGACTGACAGATAAATTTCAAAAATCTTCTAGAAGACGTATTTTTGATAAAATCGGTAGTTAACTCTTAAATAGTTTTCTAGAGTTATGTTTTCATTCAGTGTAAATTTAATTATTTATCTAACTACAATAAGTCTCCATGCCAAGTGTGAATAGTTTAAACTATTTTATATTTTAGCCTACAGTTTTTTTATTAGCAAACCCCGTATTATCTTTTTATAGACATTAATAACAGGTTTTAGACAAAATTCAAAACAAAGCACACAATTTTGATAATTGCGCATCTTATAGCATTTCTTCGGTGATGCATAAAATGTCTAAATATGATTTTATCCGCATAAATGAGCAGGATATAATATCACTATTCTTCACTTTCAGGCAGAAACACGCGAAACACGTATTTCACAAATTAAGCATATAAATCCAATAAGATGTCCCGCCATAAGAAAGTAAAACGCTCCGGCAAAGTCTGAAAGATTCAAAGGCCTCATAGAGTCATCGTCAATCGTGTGTTCATTTAACAGTTTGTATTTCAAAGCATTCTTGAAGGATGTATCAGCTGCAATTTTCTTATACAACGCAGCTGACCAAGATCTATGAACGAATTCGTTTACCTTCTCGGTGCAGCAAAATCCCTTGTATGTGTCGTCAAACATTGCGAAGAATAATTGGTAAAGAGAATCTTCCCAGATTACATATCTATCATCAAAAAGTGAATCTATCACGCCTCGTACTGTTATTAGTGCGATATTGCCTTTCACTGTTTTAAGTAAATCTTCCTTAGTATGTAATATAATTCCTTTCTCTAATTGTTTAACGATAAAATACAACTTTTCATTACTTTCCTGAGGTTTTATTACTTCTGTTAAGTTTCCATCCCCATAAACCGCTAGCTTTACTGATCCTTTGCGAACGGCGTAATACAAGTCATTTATGTCTTTTATTCCTTTCTCTCGAACAGGAACTGTTAAGAAAGACAAAAGGACAGATCCGTAACTGAGGGAAATGAACATGATACCCAATGTCCACGTCAAGATCAGCGTTTTCTCGGCAAGTGACTTTGGGTTCCAATTGTGATGCTTTCCGAACAATGTGCCAAATATGTAGAAACACGCAGAGGATAACGAAATCTGTTTCCGAAACATCAAATAATGGGTAGCAGAAGCAAAAATGCCAAAGAAGAGTATGCTCAGCCACATACCCCAAGAGAAAGGTTTAAGGAATGCAAAAGTTTCTTGTACGAAACCTGGTTTCTGAATCACAAAAGTAATATCTGTTGTACCATGCGGATAAATAGCCCATTCATCAAAGTACGAATCCTCGTCGAGATGTAAATTCCCAATGTAAAAGTCGAATTCAGCCGTTTCGTTGGCCAAGTATCTGTTATCAAACATCTTGTACGTAAATCCAAGGGCTTTTGAAAATACATCGAAGAACTCTTTATCCATCCCTTTCCCTTCAAAAACTTCACCAGATACGGATGATGAGTTCTTAACGAGTAAGGAATTCACTTGAATATTCAGATGCTTTGGAAATTTTAACAAATCCTTCTTCTGTGTGGCATTCATAGTTCAAAAAATTGATATTTCCTGTAAAGACGAATATATTTTTTTGTCACAATAGAATATAATTTACAGTTAAATAAATTATTCGATATGAAATGCATACTTTGCAATAAAGTAAAAAAATTGACATGAAAAGTACTTTTTTAAAGATAAAAGAACAAAAGTTGACATTGAAAACAAACATGGAATTAACACTAGCAAATGTAAGGCAAATATAAATCATTTTTGCTATATTTCAAATGAACATAAATATCTGTTATACTTCATATTAAAATACACAACTTTTTTTATTTCATAAATTCAGGTCATCCCAGCTATCCCGCAGTAAATGACATGGAAACATTCTTCATTATTCCTACTAAATAATTTGATTATTTTTCTAGAAGTGGCGTTCATTTTTTATTTGGGGAAGGGGAATGAAATGAATTAGATATGAAAAATTTATTTACAGTCTTTCCATCATAATTTATAATCCAATTCGACATTTTGTTAATCATTTATTGATATTTTTGAATAAATTAAGGTACGCTGCAAAACAACAGCTAAGTTCTTTTTAAAATTTAACACTCAAATCAATTTTATGCTGAAGGATCTGACGGACACCTTATACACGAGTGAATTTCCATCCCCTCCCTTCTGTATATCAGAAACTAAAAGGACTAAAATGATGAATTTTTAATTTTCTGCCTGGAAATTGTGATGAGATAAGACGTTATTGCGATTACTGAGATAAGACGTTATTGCGATTAATGAGACAAGTCGGTATTGCGTTTAATATTCCCTAACCAATTCTATGCATCGGTACGCCAAAGATAGTACATTTTGCTTTCCTTTGAAATTTTGACTTTCCCTATAATACGTGGTAATGTATATCAAAAGTATTTAAATCATACCGAAAATCGCAACTCGAGTTTTCGATGGATATACATGTTTTGGGACCTCTAAAACACCAAAAATCTATTTTGACGTGACGCTTGTACGTTTGCGAGTTCGTGTGTGTGTCTGTCTGTGCAATGTATGTATTCATTCTAACTGAAAAACAAATTGACCAAATTTCATAAAATTTGGTAGGTAAACCATTTGTGGATGAACGTGGTGCTGATTAGATTTTGGTACGATTCAAGATAAAAGAACCTGATTTTTTATGGGAATTGCATGTATCAACTCCAGCTAAAATTATCATGTACCCAGCTTCACAAAATTTGGTATATAAGTGTCACTTGTAGGTTATCCTGATACACAATCTGCTTTTCTATGCGAAATTGCGAGCAAAAATCGAATGTATCCACTCAAGCTAAAAATATTATGTGCTAAATCTCCCAAAATTTTGTAGATAACTTTTTTAGGTTTTCCTGGTGCTGATTAGATTTTGGTATGAATCAGGGAAATAGATCCAGCTTCTTTTTGTAAAATAATCCGCAAAAATCATTAAAATCTAAAATAAAAGTCTACGTATGCTCAAATGTATCAATTAAATGCTTACTTTATACGTAAATTTTGCGGATCAAAAAAATAAAACCAACCCCATTTCTCTAAGATTAGCCGTTCTCGAGATATTTAAATTTTCTTCGCATTTTTGCTACGTCGCCTTTGAAAATACGTTCAGTTACCAAATGAAAGCAAAATTTGAATTAAAAGTAAAAATCCAGTGTAATTTCAAATAAGTATGCGTGTTTTGTCGGCAATAAACATCAATGAATTAAAAAAGAAATAGAGAGAAAATGATTTTTGCCTGTAGTGACATTCATGTACTGTCCACATCAAACATTTACTTTTGTTTCTAAAGTTTACTGATAAAGTAAGAAGCTTAATAGTTGTTATATTGAGTATTCCACTGCTACTATTAAGAAAAAATACAGAAATTTTTCTCTTATCGAACTATAAATAACTGTAATCGCGGATCAAAATACAGTAAATGTCGTAAGTATCAGTTTTTCAATTTTTCTTACATAAATGAGGCATTATAATCAAAATTCAACGGAAAATTAGTTCATACATTCAGTATGCTGAGAATCCTGTAGCAATCGTAAATGGAAATGTTGTGAAATTTAAATCTTTCAAATATTTTAATGACTATTCGAAATCTCGCGAATGATGAGTGAAGACGAACAGACCTTACATTCAAAATGTTATCCAAAATCTGTTCAAGATACACAATTGAAATTCGGTGTTTTGATTGTTTTGTAACAGTCGTTAGAGGAAACACAACACCAGCGGGCATTTTCCACTATCGCTCACTAAATAAATAAGTTTTTATAGCAATTAGTTTATGAGCAAGTTCTGCGTCTGCTGTGATGGCGTCAAAGTCGTAAAGCAACAAAGTGTGGGCAGAAGCTTAACGTGAATAGGTCCAGTGGCAGCATTGCAGTGTAGAAAATACAACGTGAAAATTGCATCAAAATCGGAGCACATACCGTGCACACAAAAAATGACCACAGCTATACAGAAAGAAAGGCTGACAGACAGATAGACAGACGGACAGACATCCGTCCAAAAATAGTCTAACAAACACTAGAAAACAATGCTTTCTCTATACTTATCCTACATATTTATATGAGAAAATAAAAATACTTTAATAATTCGTATAAGAAATACAAAGGCCTGATTCTAAATTTTACAATGTGGTATCCTTTGAAATATGTTTAGCTTTAGTTTAAAAAAACAATGGAATTCATATCACAAAAATTGTATTATAAGATATATTTTCTAGATGGGCTATCTATTTAGCACTTTTAAGACGCTTTCTTCATCATTCCGAAATAAAAAACTCTGTAACAAAAATCATTTTTAAAAATTTTCGACACTGGAGCAGCAAGACTTTTAGTTGAGGCTAAATGTTTCAACATTTAGCCTCAACCAAAAACAAAATGCTGATCACATCTCTAAAGTTGAGGTGTGAGTATTTTTGAAATGGGGCGTCTTGCTTCTTTTTCGAAGATTTATGGAGTTTGTCAGCCTTTTAAAAAATCTATGGAAAAAAAAACCTATCGGCATATTGAAAGTTGTGATTACTCAGCTCTCTTTGAAAGCATTTAATTCTTTAAAATAATCCGAGATCGCAGATTGAAAATTGAAGGATATAAGTGTTTTAAGACAGGATCTAATTCTCTTCTCCACCTTCTAAAGGTTTACGAACATATTTAAAAATCAATTGAGTTTTTGAAAGTATTCTGCAACTCCTCAGATCGAATGCTACATTTAAATCAGAAAAATCAATCATGCATAAAGCATTGACTATGAAACACTTTCTAACTGAAAAGCAATTTTATTTAAACATCTCTAAAATGCGATACATTCCGTGCTGATATATTTTAAATTATCACTGTACTACAGTAATTTATTATATTTGAAAACTTGAAACTTCATAAAAAATGAACTTTAGTCAAATGCCGTTATCGAAATGTAAATCGTCTGGCTCTCTATATAAAAGCAATGAATATTTCAATCATATCACTTTTATTTCAGACTCCAGAGCTAAATAATTTTCAGTTAAAAAAAAACGCAATTCTTTTACAACTCATCTTACAATCACTTGTTTACACTATGTTTCCATTGAAATTGTGCTTCCTTGTAGACATAATTAAAGTTTGATCACCATTTACTGAAAAATATTGTAATTGCGCTGTCACAGAATATAGACGCACAGAAAATAAGCAAAAATGCGGTTTTAGAACGGATGCAATACTAAATATAAATTTAAATGATCCTTGAAAATCATTATTATTACACTGGGAAAAAAGATGTATGCCATATTTTATTTTAAAGTGGGTCACGTGATCTCTCCGTATAATATGGGAATAATTATTATTTTAATTTTTATTTAAAAAAGTATCAAACATATTTTGCTGAATTTCTTTTTTATATATTTTATTGGATAATTTGCATACTTTCTAAAAGTTTCTAAGCAATTTGTCCATTTTAACTTCGCTTAAAACATGTTTGAAAAATTATGTCCCATGAGGTTTAATGTATTTCACTTTTCAACCAGGGTTCAATCCAAAACTTATTGTGTGATATTATTCACTTGCATTCCCGTATGTCCCGCAGACCTTATCAGAAACATAATTTCATTTTGATGAAGTCATTTTTATGGCAGTCATCATGCGAATGGACAGACAGACACACAGAATGAACAAAACCATAAACACTTTTCAATTATGTTAGAAAGTGTTGAAAAAGAACCAGGAGGTGCTAGGCCAATAAGGCTTCAGAATATGAGGCACATGTATACATACATACATTCGTTTATGGTTTTCACCCTCTAATGGTTTTTCATGGGTCAAGGACTGTCATGGGTCATTAACATGTGTTAAGACCGCCAGCGGCCTTTGCGCACTGTCGGTCACTAAATGAAGCAATCAGCTTTTATAGCAATTAGTTTTTAATAAGTTCTGCGACCGCTGTGTTCCCGCAGATGTCGCAAAGCAGAAAAGTGTGTCGAAGCACAGCTTGATCATGTCGAGGAATTCATTGAAGAGTAGAAAACACAACATGAAAATTGCTTCAAATTTGGGGCAGGTGTCCTAAAGATATACAAAAACATTACTTTTTTTACAAAAAATTTACTCAGTTTGATACTAAACTAGCTGCTATTAAAGATCGTTTAGCCCTTAAATCTAGTGTTTCTTACCATCCTAAAATTTTCTGTCCTTTTATTGATTTCTGTCATGAATTTGGTTTCAAACCTGCTCACTCTAATATTACCACTTTATTTAATCGTATTCGATCCGATAAACTTGGGAATTTTGATGACTTTAAAAGCTTTGCTGAGTTGTATGTCGTTCCCCTGTTATCTCCTGATGGTGACTATACATTTTACATTGGTAGTACGAAACGTACTGTTGGCATCCGTTTAGAAGAACACGCTCGCGATGTTAAATCTGGTAAACTTTCTACGGCTCTTGTTCAATATGTGGTTAATGATAAATTTCTGCCCATTTTTGAAAAAACTTTCCTTTTAATTCGTTGTAACAATCCACGTAGTATTCTTCTTTATAAATCCCTGTTTATGTATATTTACCGTGAGTCGATTTGTAATTTTGATCCCTTTTAAATTTTAAGTTATGTTTGGCGACTCATTCTCGACTCCATGCAATTCAAACCTCTTAATAGTTATTTGTGAGGTCATTCTCAGGAAAATCATGCTTGACGTTTTTTCAAAATTTGTATTAGTTCTTTTCTTGTAATATTTTTAAAAATTCGAAAGCATTTAAACTAAATTTTGTAATTTCCGTGTATATTTCTTGTATTATTCTGTAGTAAGTTCATTTACCCGTTTACATTTTTTTGCAAATTTGCTTTAAACTGGTCACTATATATATATATAAACATTCCATATTTTTAATATTTTTACTATTCATGTACATAAACATTCCATAATTTCCATATTTTTACTATTCATGTACATAAACATTCCATAATTTCCATATTTTTACTATTCATGTAGCCACCGATGAAGGGCGTATATACATCCGGAAATACTCTGGCAGTTTTTAATATATGTTTTGTTTGTCTTTTAGGGTGTTTTAAATAAAAGGCCTTTCGTTGTAAAGATGCTTTGTCCTTGATTTTATTTATTAATGCAGACGTCATACCAATTTTGATTATTTAATTACTTTTCGAAACAATTGATTTCCAGTATTCACGGATCGTAAGTTTTGTACCAAATTTCATTCGAATTCCATTCGTTCGTGAGATATCGTCTCCACAGACTCATTGACACACAAACTCACATATATTCACACACACATACACATATACATCACCTCAAAAACGTTTGATTTGTGCTTATGGATGCATGAAATTTGCTCTCTCGTCGAAAACTTGAATTCGGATTTTCGAGCCCCTCACATTATTTTCCTCATACTTCGTCATATATTATACTATGTATATTAGGAAAGTAAGAATTTGACAAAATCATACAAAAAAGGTTTATTTATGCATAAAAAGGTCATGCATAAAAAGGTTTATGTAAGGCTCAATGATCAAGAGACTTTATAGTTTTAATCGTTCTTGGGAAAAACAACTGCCATACAATTTTTTTGTGATGCCATCTTTTCTTGGGGGGGAGGGGGGTAGGGTACATTATCAAGTATGGTAACAATTGAAAGATTTTTACAAACTCTTTAATGTGAAGGGTATCACGCTATAAATGTAATCATTTGGAATTATAACACCGATTTCTCAAAATTCTTCTTATAAAATTTAAAAAACACCACAAGCTACGTAAAAATGGATTTTGGTACGGGAAAGACGAGTTGAGCTACACTGCAGTTATATTTTCGATGAAAATTGAAACAATTATCCTTTCCTTTAAATATCTACAGCTATATGTGAAAATATCACCATGTGGAAATGGTAAGTAACTCTGCTTTGTTACTCATTTTTTCAAAAGCATTATTTAATTGCAACAAGTCGGACTCAGCCTCGAGGGAATTAAACGTTAATTACAAGGAAAGCATTATTTATATATGTATATGACAGTTGATATTGGATCTAATATACTCGTACGTATAAAATATGAAAGAGAATAAATACATCTTCATATTTCCCACATCACAACTAACATTTGTTTTGAACTTGGAACTAGAATTTGATGTAGTGCAATCATTTGTACTTCTGATTATTTATTCTGTCAGGTTTGTCTGTCAGATTTGCATGCGAGAGGGTAAGCTGAACTGGAAAATTTTGTCCTCTTTTTTTAAGTCTTTTTTACCCTATTTACCCCTCTTCTCCCACCCCCGTTTTTACATCTCAAATGTTTTTTGAAATATATTAAATATTTTGTTTTAAGTTATTTAACGGTAATTGCTTTCCTTACATTCGTTTAATGTATACGGAAAGTATTGTGACGGGGTCGAAAATTGGAATTAGAGTTTTCGACGGGAGAGCACGTTTCAAGCATCCTTGATCACGAATCGAACATTTTTGTGGTGATGTGTGTGTGTGTGTGTGTGTGTGTGTGTGTGTGTGTGTGCGTGTGTGTCAGTGAGGCTTTGGAGACGATAACTGACGAACAAATGGACCGATTCGAACGAAATTTTGTGCAAAAATTACTATCCATGAATACCTGAAGCCTATTGCTTTTATACGAAATCGAATGTTCAGAACGACCATAAATTTTCGAGTGAAATTTTGAAAAAATCGTCAAAAAATTAATACCCCTTATAAAGTTACGCAACTAGTCATTTCACATGTAACTTTTATTTGAAAACGATTGACACAAATTTTAGAACGCTAGATTAACCGTTATTTAGATATTGCACATTTAAGAAATAATAAAAAAAGCCATATAAATTAAAAAAATATCAACTATTATGAAATATCTCCACTTTTCATAAGTAATATCATGTCATAAATTTGGTGACATCAGTCTCATGTATGTAGCTAGTTCTATTCATGAGAAAAGATACTTCAGGTAATACTTTTCTATTTGAACGCCAATAGTCATTTATCTGCTACAATACTAATTTATTTCTCCGTACATAACGATTGGCGAGATTTTGGCGGAATGTCGCAAACTTGTCGACTTTTTCAAATGTTGCCAAATTAACGAATATGTTGCCAAATTGAAAATGACGCTAAATCAATGAAAACGACGAGAAGATGATGAAAGTTCAATATCTTGGAAAGAACATAAGTGCAGCCTATAAAACATTTTTTCTTCCGTAATGCTTTGTGAGAAACTTACCGGGATGTCGCCTATTTGGCGACTATTTTAAATGTTGCTAAAGTGACAAAAATGTCACTAAATTGATAAAAGTAATACCTAATGGGAAGTAATGTCCGCATATTCTGACATCCGTCATATGATGGCCAAACCTTCTAGTATATAAGAAATACTCTTCTATATGCTTGTCTGTAACACTTGGTGATGTATTTGGCAAACCTAGCGAATAATTTTGCAAAGTATTGCCGACTTGGTGATATTTCGCCCCAGATATACAAAAATATCGGCAAAATTGCAAAAATGACGATAATTAATGAAAGTTACGCCTAATTGATGACATAATTATTAATATTTTAATATATGGACTATATCACTTAATGAGGATGATGTCAATATTGATGATTGTTTATTTAGAGTTGCGCGAAGTATAAATTAATTGAGTATTTTGAAATAGTTTTACATGTTGTCATCTTAAAAATCGCCAAATGTACAATTCAACAATGCGCCTTGGATCCATTTTTTTCTAGTATAAAACTAGTGAACCCATTGCATTATATAAGGAAAATCGTGCTGCACAAATCAGATTTTTTCATACATTTTGCATGGATGATATAATTGCCAATATGCTTTCTTCTGGTGTATCGTTAAGAAATTAATAGTTCTTAATCACTTGACTATATAATTTGCATAGACATATAAATAGTACTACTCCACTTTACAAATAATAATATACTGGTTAAATAATAATATTATAAAGATAGACCTCAGAACATTGTTCGATCATATTTATATTTGTGATAAAGTTTTACATCATTTTAGGTCATTTTTTTTAATTTGGTAGCATTTTAAGAATGTCGCCAAAATTGTCTCCTAACTGCTAAGTTTGTAGCCAAGTGAAATGTACAGATTCTAACGAATATAGATTCTAACGAATATAGATTATAACGAGTATAGATTCTAACGTATAGATTCTAACTAATTATTTATGCTTTGATCTTCAACTCTATCAATTTGATGTCATTTTTATTAATTTTATTCAGTTTTCAACAGTTTGATGACACTTTTAGCAAAGCGGCCACATTTTAAGGAATATCTCATTTTTCGCCAAATTTGTCGCCATGTTGGACAGGCGACCACACTTAACACGTACTTAAAATAGTATCCGTTTATAATTTAATTTCGATTCTAATCTATTCATAAAATTCAAAATCAAAATCCTACCTCTGTTTTGATTCTAAATTTTATCAATTTGGCATCATTTTCGGTAATTTAGCGTCGTCTTCCTCAATTTGGCAACTTTTTCACCAATTCAATGATATTTTTGCCATTTTATTGAGATTTCAAAGAAGTCGCATAGTTTGTCTCCAAGTGGGACAGACATACTTAATAAAATATACTTTATAACATCCGTTTATCAAAATGTTTGAATTGCAATCCATTTAAAAAAATTTTAAATCAAAATCCAGTTACCAATGTTTTGATTTTCTGTAATTTAGCTTCGTTTTCATTAATTTTGCGATATTGTTATCAATTTCACAATATTTTAAAATGTCGCCAAATTTGCCGCTACATGCGACAGTCAGATAAACAGGCATACCTAATTGAAACATGCTTAATATACCGTCGTCCATTTATTAATTTAATTAGTAGTGTAGATACGATGAATTATTTAATTTTTGACTATTTTGAAACATTTGTGTCGATATGGCGAAGTATTGTTAAATTTGCGACATTTTTCTGAAGTAACCAATGTCGTCAAATTTATCGCCAAGTGAGAAGCACAGTTAGACCCTTTTGTAACATACTTGCTGGTAGTCAATCCGTTCATAAAATGATGTTAAATCAAAAGTCGAATTAATTATGTTTTAATTTAAACTTTAACCATTTGAAGTCATTTCTGCTAATTTAGGGCAGTTTTCATCAATTTCGGCACATTTTCTTTAATTTTGTGATATTTAAGAAGTTACCAATTGTACGCCAATTTTTCCGTTAAGTTGGATGATTAAATTATCCTGAACTAAGAGTTTAAGTTAAAACAACTAAACATCTTCCTAACTTAATGTTTTTAAAACTTTTCTGCTTTGAAAAGCAATGGTTCTAATTATGTGCCAAAAATGTACAATTTTTTTTTTAATTTTTTAGCTTAAAGTAAGGGAAGACGTTGATCTAGAAATTCGAATTTTTTGAGGGACCTGTCTCAGCCTATTTGTAAATATCTCTGAAAATTTCGTCAATGTCAGATGGATTATTGATTTGGAAAATATTGTGACATATCCTCTGGAATCCTGGGTGTACGCTCAGGATACAAGAATGTGGCCAAATTTCTGGTTAACTATCAAATGTTAGGCACACACTTAGACATACACTAGAAAAGAGAAAACAGAAGCAATATAGAGCAAATTGCTCGAACACTATCTCCAAATTCATTAAACAGCCTTCAGGTACAGTATAACAGCAATGAAATGCTCTAATTTCTCAAAACAGCAGCTATACTTCTTTTAAAACATTTACGTATCTCACAATTCAGGTTAGCTCGAATCACGTCAACTGCTCTCCAACTGAGTGATGACTCTTTCTTATATACCCTCTGTAGAAACTTCTAAGAAGGGGCTAGTATCTCCAAGAATATTTGTTATATCGAGAAGGTTCTCGAAGATTCGAAATGACGCCAAATGTCGCGAAATTGGCGATAAATTGAAAAATTGAACAAACCCTCCAATATACAGCAAATGACAACCCTAAATTCACGTCATAGAAATGACTGCCCCTAAAGGTGTTTCTCCGTCTGGTTTTCCATTTTATACGTTCTTAAAAATATGCTCTCTGAAAAATGAGAAGGAGAAGTTGGAGGAAAAGAGGAAGGTAAGTGTATGTGTACCAGTTTCATTAGAAATTTGAAATGCTTGCCAATAGAAATATTGAAGTAATTATCAGCAAAAGAAGAAATGCAAAACTCAGAGCGAATTAAATCGTTATTTTAGAAGTCTTATCGTTAAGAATTTCACAGATGTATAGAGCACAGATTCGCTGCGCCTTTACAGCAATACATAATTGAGGATGTCTGGCTGTACAGTCTATGGCGGTAAATCGAAGTGTGATACAGCTAAGAAATTTGGTACACAGGAACACATACGGGACAATGGACATCGGCGAGTTTTTTTGTAAATGCGCATCGTATAAACTAGCGTAGTATTAAAGCGTTCTTTTGAATTCGTTCAACAGAACTTACAGCGAATTCTCGAAGCAAAGCCCGCTTATAATAAAAAATAAATAAATAGATAAATTGTTGTTCGAGCACTTTTCGCTACGATCCCTGGACAACGTTGAGTACTTTTTCTAGTATTTTGTATGTTCTGACTTTTCGTCTTATACATCACTGATCCAGCCCTTTCGATTTTCGAAACGACTGTCATCTTTCTTGGTTATAACGAAAGAGTTTGGGAAATTTCTTATGGTATTAAATGCTCTTCATGTTGAATATTCTACATACAGTATGTTCGGGTTTTGTTGAAATCAATTTTGGAAGAGTCTAAAAAATGAAAAAGAAGTCGAAATGTTCTAAGTGCATCAACATTCAACACATCTGCCATTCTGCCATTACTCACTCCTTAGATCTACGGATGAAACAATCGGATATTGAAGTGAAGAGCGTTGCAAAAATGCTGATTTGAAGTTATTTTTCTGCCCAATTTTCTAAGTTCAAGGTGTCCGTTGAATTTAAACATCTAAATGGATTAATAACTAATACCAAGAAAATAATGACAAAACATTAAAACAATAAAATGACCAAAACGGTTGGGACCGAATAACAAGGTTGAGTAGTGAACAGGACCAGCAGAAGGAAAATAAAACCAGGAGATGAAAATAAACCAAGGATTAAATGTTAAACGAAGAGTTTCATGGATTTCAACTTCAGTTTGTTCCAACGAGCAAAAACCGGAGATAAAACTCTAATATATGTAAACAAGATTTAAAATGTTGAATTTTAGAAGTATTAAAATTAAAATCTCGTCCCTTATCATATTAGTTTATAGCCAGATTATAATTTTGTATATCTAAATATAAATCTAAAACGTTTGCAACATTGGTATCATTATTACTATCATTTAATTATCAATTGTTAGGATACAGTTGAATGCAATAGGATTATTTTTATGGAATATATATAATATGTCATCTACATATCTATGCCTGAGCATATTATGAAGGCCGTCATTATACCTTTTTCAACAGAAGTATAAATATAAATTGCCAATAATGTTGGCCAATAATCATCCTCCCCCCCCCGTAGAATATCACTCTGTTGCTTAGAAAACGAACTACCATGTTTAATATAATTTATATTGTGAGTGATACTAAGTAATTGTTTTAAAGATGAATGATGAATATTCCAAGGTATTTTAATATTGCTCAACAATTAAAATTATTCATTAAAGCCAGTCATTAAAACCATCGGTATATGTACTATGAATATTAGTAAGTGTATTTAAATTCTTAACTAATTCAAAATTGTTTTTACAATATGACTTATTTAAATAGCAGATGACAAAGAAATTTCATATAAAATTTTTAGTAATAGTTTACCAGAAATTGTAAGGTATGAATAATGCCCACTAATAATTGTTCCGAAAGCGAAAAGAGATTTATGAAACTTTGGTACTAAAACAATATATGGAATGTTATAACAACTATTTTTGAGATGGATTTGCTTATACTTGGCTGAAATTCTGTTAGATGGGATTTTTGAATTGGTATTGTGCGAATTGTAAATACAATTAATTGGAATGTGTGATTTAATGGTATTTATATAATAATATTTAGAAATGATAGATAAGTTACTACTAACTTTATTACTTTCGTTATATACGTAGTATAACGTATAAGGAAAATATTGGGACAGGAACGAAAATTTGAATTCGAGTCTTCGATGGGTATCCCTGAATACGAATAAAACTTAAATATATAATACACACGTATATATATATATATATATATATATATATATATATATATATTTATGTGTGTGTGTTTTTTTGCAGTAATGCAGTGAATAATTTTCCAAATTATCTTTTAAAATACATTAGATGAATTGAGACCATTGATTTGAATAAAATTTACATGGATTTGAAAAGCTTGGAGATATTTTTTTAAGAAATGAACACGATTACTGTTTTTGACAACTCGGTGTACACACATCGAAAACCGAGGATACCGAGCATAACGAACGAGACAGATATATTGTAGTAAGTATCTTCCTAGTAAGATACATTTTTCTTACCTTCAATTAGCCGCTGAAAGTAGAAAATAATGTTCCAAACAGCACTTAGCAGCTCAAAGTGAAGAGTTGAAAATAATATGCATATAATGCATCTCTGAAGTTTAAAGAAGGAATTTTTAAATTAGCACGTTCAAACTTCTTCCAGACGTATAAAGTAATGTATAGCCTAAGTATATCTTACAGATCACATTTAAGATTGGATATCTGAAACATTCAGCTTTTTCTCATAATTATGAACAGTGCCGCCTGATATTACCTTGAAACAAACATAAAAAAATATTTTACATGAATCAACACGCAACCACGTAATGTATCTCTTTAATATGATATAGCTATTTCGGAGCACGAGATATTTGTTTACCACGATTTCGTATCCTGTTAAGTATATTTAGAAAGTTTAAACACTTAAAGGTCTTGTAGGCACGTGCGTGATATTTAAACAAATACCTATTATTTAGCAACAATGTAACTTTTGGTACGGCTCTAATATTTTCTTTGCATATTAGAATGGCAATCGAACTGCGCATTAGAAACAGTTCCACGTAAACCATCTTAATATATATCTAAATATATTTCTATATAGTGGTACTCAATAGTGTGCGTCTTCAACATTTTACCGTGAGTTTGATGGATAAAAATAACAGTACATTTAAAGTGTTTAATATTGATGAAACGCTATATTGAAAAAGAGGGTATGCAGTAATGCATAAACATTATTCATTTACGTAAGTCTATGTGTCAAATTTTATGAAAGAATGAAAAACATGATACATTCTTATTACGTCCCTTATATAGCATAATGTACAAGGAAAGTATTCTGACAGGGTCGAAAATTCGAATTCGAGTTTTCGACGGACCATGTTCCAAGTACCCTTGAATACGAATCAAACGTTTTTGAGGTGATGTGTGAGTGTGTGAATGTATGTACGTGTGTTTGTGTGTGTGAAAGTATGTGTGTGCGTATGTGTGAAAGTATGTGTGTGTGTGTGTGTGAAAGTATGTGTGTGTGTGTTGAAGTATGTGTGTGTGTGTGTTTGTGTGTATGTCTGTGAGACTTTGGAGACGATATCTTGCGAACGAATAGAGCGATTCGAATTAAATTTGGCACAAAAATTACAGTCCGTGAATACTGGAAGCCTATTGTTTTTAACGGTAATCGAATGCACAGAATCCTCCTAAATTAAAAAAAATATTTCTCTCAAGAAATCATAGCCATTTGTAAAGTTACTCAAATAGTCACTTCTTATGTCATTTTTGTTTAGAAAAAGATTGGCATAAATTTCAGAAGGCTAGCAAGAACTATTCTTGAGATATTGGAAATTTTCGAATAAATGGGTCAAAAAATCACATAAAATGAAAATAAAATATTAAATATTGTGAATATTGTGGACTCATAATACCGATTTTTCAAAATTTTTCTTATAAAATTTAAGAAAGACTACAAGCTACGTAAAAATGGATTTTGGTATTAGAAAGTCGAGTTAAGCCACACTGCAGTTATTTTTTGTTTCAATGAAACCTTAAACAATTATTATTCTTTCTTTTAAATATCCACAGCTATATGTGGAAATACACCTTTAGGAAATGCTAAGTAACTTGACTTTGTTTCTTTTTTCTTCAAAAGCATTATTTTATTGCAACAAATCGGACTCAGTTGCGAGGGAATTTAGCATTAATTACAAGGGAAGCATTATTTATATATGTATATGACAGTTGATATTGGATCTAATATACTCGTATGTATAAAATATGAAAGAGAATAAATACATCTTCATATTTTCCACATAAGAACTAACATTTATTTTGAACTTGGAACTAGAATTAGATGTAGTGCAATCATTTGTACTTCTGATTATTTATTCTGTCAGATTTGTCTGTCAGATTTGCATGCGAGAGAATAAGCTGAATTGGAAAATTTCTTCCTCTTCTTTTCCCAATTTTTTACACCTTTCCCCCACTTCTCCCACCCCCTTTTTTGCATCTCAGATATTTTTGAAAGATTTATTATCAAATATTTTGTTTTAAGTTCTTTAACGGTAACTTCCTTATATGCATTTAATGTATACGGAAAGTATTGTGACGGGGTCGAAAATTCGAATTCGAGTTTTCGACGGGAGAGCACGTATCAAGCATAATTGATCAACATCCTTCATCGAACATTTTGTGGTGATGTCTATGTGTGTATGTGTGTGGGGGGGTGTATGAGTGTATGTGTGTGTGTGTGCTGTGTGTTTTGGTGTCAGTGAGACTTTGGCGATGATAACTGACGAACGAATGGACCGATTCGAACGAAATTTTGTACAAAAATTACAATCCATGTATATCTGAAGCCTATTGCTTTTATACGAAATTGAATGTTCAGAACGGCCCTAAATTTTCGAGTGAAATTATGAAAAAATCGTCAAAAAATTAAAACCTGTAATAAAGTTACGCAAATAACAATTTCAAATGTTATGTTATATTAGAAAACGATTGACATAAATTTTAGAACACTAGCATGAACCGTTCTTGAGATATTGCACATTTTTAAAAAAAACTAAAACAAATCATATAAAATAAAAAAAATACTAACTATTGCGAAATATGTCCACTTTTCATAAGTAATATCATGTCATAAATTTAGAGACATCAGTCTCGTGGATCTAGCTAGTTCTATTCAGGAGAAAATATACTTTAGCTAATACATTTGTATTTGGACGCCAATAGTCATTTATCTGCAACAATAATAACTTATTTCTCCGTCCTTATCGATTGGCGAGATTTTGGCGGAATGTTGCCAACTTGTCGACTTTTTCAAATGTTGCTAAATGAACGAATATGTTGCCAAATTGAAAATGACACTAAATTCATCAAAAATGTCGCTAAATTAATGAAAATTACGAGAAGATGATGAAAGTTCAATATCTTGGAAAGAACATAAGTGTAGGCTATACTAATAACACATTTTTCCGTCCGTAACGCTTTGCGAGAAACTTAGCGAGACGTCGCTAATTTGGCGACTATTATAAATGTTGCTAAAATGACAAAAATATCGCCAAATTGATAAAAGTGACACCAAATGGGAAGTAATGTCTCTCATATTCTGATATCCGTCATATGATGTCAATACAATTTAGTATATAAGGAATACTCTTCTCTATGCTTGTCTGTAACACTTGGAGATGTATTTGGCAAACCTAGCGAATAATTTTGCAAAGTATTGCCAACTTGGTGATATTTCGCCCCAGATTGACAAAAATATCTGCAAATTGCTAAAATGACGATAATTAATGAAAATTACGTCTAAAGGATTACATAATTATTAAAATACTTTAATATATGTGCTATATCGCTTAATGAGGATGCTATCAATATTGATGATTGTTTATTTAGAATTGCGCGAAGTATACGTCAATTGAGTATTTTGAAAAAAATTTTACAGGTTGTCATCTGGAAAATCGCTAAATGTACAATTCAACGATGCGCCGTGGGTCTTATACATTTTTTTCGAGTGTAAAACTAGTAAATCCATTGCATTATATAAGGAAAGTCATGTGCTGCACACATCAGATTTTTTGATATATTTTGCATTGATGATATAATTGCCAATTTGCTTTCTTCTGGTGTCAAGTTAAGAAATCAATACTTCTTAATCACTTGACTCTATAATTTTAGACATATAAATATTACTACTACACTTTACAAATAATAATATACTGGCTAAATAATAATATTGTAACAATAGACCTTAGATCACTGTTCGATCATATTTACATTTCTGATAAAGGTTTGCATCATTTCACGTCATTTTTTTTAATTTGGTAGAATTTTAAGAAAGTCGTCAAAATTGTCTCCTAACTGCCAAGTTTGTAGCCAAATGAAATGTATAGATTCTAACGAAATTTATATAATATTGCATACTTTCACAAATCTCAATATAATTTACAAACATTCTCGATACCCCAGTTAAACTTGTGCCCCACGAACAGTCAAACTTGCTATATTTTAAATGAAGTATATTGAGTTAATATTATCCTCTATATGACTAGATGTTTCAAATAAATTTAATCTATTAATAGTGCAAATATCCTTAGTTGTTGAATGTTTGACAATTTTACATTGTTTTCTTAATTTTGCGACATTTCTGAAAAGTTGACAGACAGACAGACTCTATTGTATCATATTTAATATATCAGGAGTTTATCAATTAGTTTCAATTCCAATTCGTTCATCAAATTATAAATCAAAATCCTAATTATTTATGCTTTGATCTTCAACTCTATCAATTTGATGTCATTTTCATTTATTTTGTTCAGTTTTCATCAATTTGTTGACATTTTTAGCAATGTGGCCGCATTTTAAGAAATATCTTATTTTTCAAAAAAAAGTCGCCAAATATGTCGGAATGTGGGACAGTTAGACTAAGAAACAGTCGCTACTGAAAAATCATTACAATACTATCATGTTTCAAAAAGCAATTATTTTCATTGATGCGGTGTCACTTTTATCAACTTGACAACAGTTTTATCAATTTGATGATATTTTCGTTAATTTGGCGATATGTGAGCAAGTTGGCCACATTTCATAAAGTCGTGAAATTTGTTGTCAAGTAGGGTGGTTGAACTAACTGTCAAAAGCTACCAAAATACCATTCCAATATTATCCCCTTTCAAAACTACATTAACTTCATTAATTTGGCATCATTCCTATAACTTTAGAGACTTTTTAGCGAGTTGGCAACATTTTCATCAAATTCGCAACATTAAAAAAAGTCGCCAATTTGCGATATCCCGCCAACTCCCTCGCCAAGCGTTACAGAGACGAACGGGAGGAAAATACCCTCTAAATAAGGTTAACCTGGGCCATAAGACAATGGCATGTAAGATTAGTGATTTAATGTATCTGGATAGGTAATAATTGTAAAACTCATATTCTGATAATAGAATGAAGGGAATTTATATATTTTAATGTATTACACTAAGTATGATAGTATGTGAATTACAGATGTTAAAATGCTAAATGAGGTTTTATCTTAATAAATAATTTTTTTGTTATTGTTCTTAAATTAAGTCTCTTCATTTTACTTACTTGTATTATGTATTTTTTTACTTACTCCACTTTACGTGAACGGCCTACTTAGCGTCCTTACGGGACGTGTGGTTTTCCACATAGCACTATTTATCTTTTCGTAGATTAGAAGATTTATATCCATATATACCTGCACAACAATATATGGATCTTAAAATTTTTCACCAAAGTAAAACAGAATGCGTAAGAATTTGAAAATATCAATGATCTAAATTCGTTAAATTAAAAGGCCGTAATGATATAATGGAATCAAAAATGCAATTCCGTTAAAACATTATACACATATATATATATATATATATATATATATATATATACTCTAAAACAAAAAAATCTACTCACCCCGCTAAATAATCAGATAGTAATGAAACTTTATATACAAACACCTTTCGACCGAATATGCAAATGATAAAAAATTCGTAGTCAATTAATGAATAGTCAGAACTACAGCCCATTGAAACTGAGCATCACGGTGGTGTATATAAGGAGCGAACCTCGTTTTCATGCATAAAACTTGCCGTGGATTTCGATTGCGTTTACGCACCTTGATTGTAACAATGCCTCGCCAGCGAATTCGCGGCCACTACGAGCATATGAAGTAGTTTGAAAGAGGGAAAGAACATAATATTTCTTTTTACAAATCTATACTTACAAAGTTTAATTCCTTCGCTTAGCCACGAAACATCATTTTGTTTAATATAATTTGGTGGAACAAATATTGTTTGCATAGTGCCATCTCCATAGAAGGAGGTTTAATAGTTCGTTTTTATTAACACTTTATAACATAGTTGAAAAGTGTTTATGACCTTGTTCATTCTGTCTGTCTGCCTGTATATTTTTCGTCAAAAATTACGTATAAAAGAAGCATTTAACTGATAAATTTGGACATACGTAAGTTTTAACACTTTACAACAAAGTTGAAAAGTGTTAAATGACTTTGTTCATTCATTCTGTCTGTCTGTCCGTTAGCACGATAACTGCCGTAAAAATGACTTCATCAAAATGAAATTTTAGTATGCTTTTCAGACGGTCTGTGGAACCTATAGGAATATAAATGAATAATATCACCCAATTAGTTTTGGATTGAACCCGGGTTGAAACAATGAAATACATTGAACCCTATGAGACCTAATTTTTCAAACATTCTTTAAGCGAATTTAAAATTCACAAGTTGCTTCGAAAATTTTAGGAAATATTCAAATTATCCCATAAAATATATAGTAAAAATTCAATAAAATATATTAGGTAGTTTTTTAAATAAAAATTATTTAATATAGGGAGAAAAACAAATGCAATTAAATTCTGACTCCTGCTATATCCTCCAGAAAGAAAAAAGAGATATATTATATAATAAATATCTTTCCAAGAGTTTAATTATTTTATATATAAGAGAGGTTTCACATTCTAAAATAAATATGGTAGATAATAATTTTCCGAATTTTTAAATAAAATAAAATATTATAGTATTATAATGAATGAAACGATTGGAAAAATGTTTATGAATGAAATGCTGCTTTTATATGGAGGCGATTTATATTTCGATGAAGTCATTTGAATGAAGTTCATTTGTTTTCGATGAAGTTTTCAAATATAATAAATTATTGTAGTATTATGATAATTTTAAAAATATTACCGAGGAATGTATCGCATTTTAGAGATGTTTATATAAAATTGTATTGAAGTTGGAAAGTGTTTCATAATAGATGTTTTTTGCACCATTGAACTGTCTTGTATATTAACACTTTACAACATAGTTTAAAATTGTTTATGACTTTGTTCATTCATTTGGTCTGTCTGTCTGTCTGTCCGTCTGTCCGTCCGTCAGCACAATAACTGCCGTAAAAGTGACTTTATCAAAATGAAATTTTATTATGTTGTTCAGACGGTTTGCGGGACCTATGGGAATATAAAAGAATGATATCACCCAATTAGTTCTGGATTGAACCCGGGTTGAGAAAATGAAATAAATTGAACCCTATGGGACCTAATTTTTCAAACATTTTTTAAGCGGATTTAAAATTCACAAATTGCTTCGAAAATATAAGGAAATATTCGAATTTTCCCATAAAATATATAAAAAATCAGCAGAATATATTCAGTAGTTTTTTAAATAAAAATTAAAATAGTAATTACATCCTTTATATGAAGAGGTTATGTGACCATTATATGAAGAGATCACGTGTCCCACTTCAAAATAAAATATAGCATTCCTCTTGTGACAAAATCGTGATTTTCAAAGTACTTTTTAATTCATATTCAGTGTTGTATCCGTCCTAAAACCGCTTTATTAACACTTTACAACAAGTTGAAAAGTGTTTATGACTTTGTTCATTCTGTCTCTCTGTCTGTCTGTCTGTCCTTTAGCACGATAACTGTCGTAAAAATGACTTAACCAAATTGAAATTTTAGTATGTTGTTCAGACAGTCTGTAGGACTCATGGGAATATAAATGAATAATATCACAAAATTAGTTTTGGATTGAACCCGGGTTGAAAAAATAAAATACATTGAGCCCTATGGGACCTACTTTTTCAAACATTTTTAAGCGGATTTAAAATTCACAAATTGCTTCGAAAATTTTAGGTAATATTCAAATTGTTCCATGAAATATATAAAAAAAATTTCAGCAAAATATATTCAGTAGTTTTTTATATAAAAATTAAAATAATAATTGCACCTCTTATATGAAGCGATCACGTGACCATGATATGAAACGATCACATGACCCACTTCAGAATGATATATGGCATCCATCTTGTCTCAAAATCGTGATTTTTTAAGTTCTTTTTAAATCATATTGAGTGTTGTATACGTCCTAATACCACTTTATTTTTGCTTAAATTCTGTGCATTTACATACTGAAACAACGCAATGACGCAACGAAATTGCAATATATTTGAGTTTAAATGATCATCCAAAATTGATTGTTTCTACAACGAAGCCTATTTTTCACTTATGTAAAATGTAAAAAGCAAAATATGTAGAATGAGTTGTATTAAAATTGCTGTATTTCTTTAACAGAAAATTATTTAGCCCATGGAGTCTGCATAGCTGATATGAATGAAATATTCATTGATTTTACAAAGAGAAAGGCGATTTTTTTCGATGAAGTTTTAAGCATAGTGTTTAATTACTTGTAGCTGCATGGTCTTAATTTTTAAATAAAATAAATTATTATAGTATTGTGATGAATGATGTGAATGGGAATATGTTATGAATAAAATGCTGTTTTTATAGAGATCCAGGCGTGTTTTTTTTCCTATGACTTCATTTGAATGAATTTCAGTTGTTTCCGATGATGTTTTCAAATATAATAAATTATCGTAGTATTATGATAGTTTTAAAAATATTTCCGAGGAATGTATCGCATTTAAGAGATGTTTAAACCAGGCGATTTATATTTTAATGCCGTCATTTGAATGAAGTTTATTATTTTCGATGAAGCTTTAAGTTTTCAAATATAATAAATTAATGTAGTATTGTGATAAGTTTTAAAATATTACCGAGGAATGTATTGCATTTCAGACTTGTTTAATAAAATTGCATTGAAATTGTAAAGTGTTTCAAAATCAATGCTTTAAGCATGATTGATCTTTCTTGTTTTTGCTTAAATTATGTGCATCTGTATCCTGAAACAACGCAATTACAATATAGTTAAGTTTAAATGATCTTCCAAATTTGATTATTTCTACAACGAAGCCTACTTTTCACTTATGTAAAAGGAAAACAGCAAAATATGTAGGATGAGTTGTATAAGAATTGCTGTATTTCTTTAACGCAAAGTTATTTAGCTCATGGAGTCTGCAATATAGCTGATATGAATGAAACAATCATTGATTGTATAGTGAAGCAAAAATTTTTTTGATGAAGTTTTGAGCGTAGAGTTAAATTACTTGTACCTCCATGATTTTAAATTTTAAATAAAATTAATTATTATGGTATTGTGATGAATGGAATGAATGGAAAAATAAATATAAATGAAATGCTGCTTTTATAGAGAGAGCCAGACGTGTTATATTTCGATGATGCCGTCATTTGAATGAAGTTCATTTTTTTCGATGAAGTTTCAAGTTTTCAATTATAATAAATGAATGTAGTATTTTGATAATTTTAAAAATAATACCAAGGAATGTATAGCATTTTAGAGATGTTTAAATAAAATTTCATGGAAGTTGGAATGTATTTCGTAATCAATATTTTATGCATGTTTGAGTTTTCTTGTTATTATCTGAATAACCCCAGGTCTAAAAAACTCGAAACATGTGCAAAATTTTAAATGGGTCTATTTTAAGTATACACGAAAATTTCATCTAATACTGTGCAGTCGTACTCCTGTTATGATGAGGCAAATAAACACACATATCTATCCTCAGCCAACGGCTTTACCGTGCAGAAAACACCGGTTCTCGTTAGATCACCGAAGTCAAGCAGCATCGGGCGAAGTTAGTACTTGGGTGGGTAATCACCTGTTAACACCGTGTGCTGTTGGCGCTTTTCGGGGGGCTGTAGCCCGGTGGTTTGCGCGCTGGATTTGCACGCTGCCACATCTGCCGCCATGTTCATTCGGAGTACGATCACGTTAAACCTGTGGGTCCGTAAGTCCTTCCGAGAGGTTGGTGGTAGGGGAAGGAGGGTACGGTCCCTGTGGATGCCTCCCCCACTGGATTCCGGTCTAAATTGAGTGGCACTTCCCGGCCGTCCAAACGGTTACTTTACACCTTTCTGGCAGGTCGGACGGTCTGGGTCTCAACAACAACACATTTATCCTCAAATAAACACACAGACAGATTATCAATTTTATTACTTTCCTTGCAATACATGGTGATGTATAGGTAAAATATTGGAACGTGTCGAAAATCGCAACTCGAATTTTCTGAGTTTTCAACGGATCTACACGTTACGGGAAATCTAGAACACGAAAAATCTATTTTTAACGTGAAGTCTGTATATGTGTCTGTCTGTCTGTGTGCCTGCCTGTGCAATGTATGTATCTACTCTACAGTTCAGTGAATGAAACAGATTTCATAAAATATTATAGGTAAGTCACTTATATGTGTTAACCCGGTACTGATTAGTTTTGGGTAAGATTCGGGGTAAAAGAACCCGCCATTTTTATGAAATGGCCTATCTAAATTATAAAACTACGTATAATTTATCAATTAAGGGCTTATTTTATGGGAATTTTTGAAGACGAAAACAAAAAGTCCAACCCCATTATTCTAACTATTCTCGAGATAGTTTAGTTTTTTCGCATTTGCGTTACGTCACTTTTGAAAATAAGTTCAGTTAACAAATGATAAGATATTTTGAATTAAAGTGCAAATTCAGTGTAATGTAAAATAATTATGACTGGTATTTTGTGTAATTAAACTTAATTTAATGAGTAATTGAAGAAATAAAGATAGCGTTAATATAAGACTGCAGGGAAAGCAATGTGCTACCCACATCAGATTTTTTTTTAATTTTAGCACCTTCTCTTGCATTGGAAAACTTTAAAAGGTCAAAGTATTTATATATCAATATTAAAACAACCCTATTTTGTAAACTAAGAAATCGATCTGGAATCCAACTACATATCCTTATTGGGCTTATAATAAGCTACAAATTACTTGTACTCTTTATAGTTTGCACTTCTAATTTTTGAGATATAAGCATTGCAATCTTTAAAAACATAAAATTTTCATACTATTTTGACTTTGAAGAAGACTGTTGATGACTCATCGAAAACTGTGAGAGATCAAAAATTTATTTATCTGGAAATTGGATATTTTATTGAAAAAATTCTCTCTCTTACTCTTTAAATACGTTTTTATAATTTAGAAGATATTTCGTGCAAAAGTATGTGTAGCAAGCACTAGCTCGGACAAACATTTTTTGTTTGGAAAAATATGTTCAAATTAATAAAATATAAAAATTATTTTTGCATACTCATAAATGGTACTTTATTTCCGACAAAACAATTATAAAGTATTTATATTCATGTTCGTTATACTCTAATATTTGAATTATAGATTTATTTACCAGTTCAGCCCAGTTATTACCCAGAAGTTTTTTGGTCCGTATTGACAAATGTTGTGTACTGGGCCTTTTAAGCTGTTAGTTCTCTGTAAGTTGACAGTCAAATACTAAGTATTTCGGAGATCCACGTTCACCTTACATACAGTTTTCGTGTATTTTTTTAAATTTTGTAAATATAGGTTGGGAAATAGCCATGCTCAAGGAAAATCTGTAGCAATTCCCTCTGATTCAAATCAGTTGCTCTTGATTTGCTCTGGGATAGTTAAAAGTTTTTGTTCTTTCTTACGTACATTACATTGCTGTTGCCACTCTATTATGGTATTAATATTTAGATGTGACTTTAGCTATAGAAGAGAATGTGATAACTTCGTACTCTGAACAGAGTATTTGATGTTTGCTCGAAATCCAGGCGGTCTGCAATTTTATTTCCCAGAAAACCCGAGTAATCTTTAATTAATCATGGGAATTAAAGCTATTTTTTATTAGCCGTGCTAAATGCTAATATTAAATTTTATTAGTTGCTAATTTTATCAACTATTTCTTTTATAATGTTCAAATATGCGTCCGTTTCAATAATCGAAAATGTTGAATATCTCCCTGAGCTATATAGCTATATATCATATATTATATGGAATCATTACTATATCTTCCTTAACGTTAATGCAAAATTTACACGTGGAAGGAAAAAAAAATATCTTCCACAAAAACCAGACAATTCTGCGTAAGTCAATCAGTCGACTTTAGAAATAAGGTCACGAAAGCACCCACGCTTTATTGACTGCCCAAAATTATTGACTCTGCAAACAATTCCGTCTCCATCTTATCGTAATTTCGACGAAGATAAATATAAAAACACCTGCTTACTTATTCTACATATCGCTTTTTTTAATGTCGTTTCTTCCATTGTCTGAAAATAAATTCCAAATATATGCCTCATCATTTCTCTGCTTTTTTATACACGATAGCGTCCTTTTCACCATTTAAACCACTTTCATAAGTCGTATTTTCCTAGTAAAATTATATATTCTCGTTTTCAGAACTCAATAATTTACTGAATCTAGCCTGCAGGGTTAGCAAGTCTGTTTGCAAAAGAACCCATGTTTCCGCCACGAATCATACCAACAATTCATTCAGTTACTGAAACACAATTATATTTCCTTACATATATGAAGTAGGACTCCACAATATATACTACGGCATAGAGATTTGTGTTATATAATTCAACTATTTATAATAAGTTAATGGAATTTTCATAAGAATAAGGAAGGCTTTACTTAAAGTTATAATATTTTTCTCAACAAAAGAATTTCGTTAATAACAGCGCAAAACACCAGTTTAAGATATCAATCGGTTTTAGTGGGAAAAAATAGCCATTCTGTTTTCAGGAGAAATAATACAAAGGTACATTATAAAACTTTCTGCAAACGTTGCTCGTTTTTGCCAGCTACTTTATTTATAATTTCGGCAAACTGATAAAGAAAACCACTATTGCAGGCCTTCATGATGATTCCAGCATCGTTTCTGAAATATTCAGCTCATTATCATCTTCTGAAACGTACTTTATATATATATATATATATATATATATATATATATATATATATATATATATATATATATATATATATATATATTGTTAACAACGATATGAAATAATATGAAACATTTATTACTTTCTCTGGAATATATGGTAATGTACAGGAAAAATACTGGAATCACAGGAAAAATCGCAACTCAAATCTTCGATGAATATATAGGTTTGGGGAACTCTAGAACACGAAAAAATTAATTTTAGCATGACGTCTCTCTCACTCTCTGTGTGTGTGCCTTTGTGTGCAATGCAAGTATCCACTTTAACTGAAAAAATAATGGACCACATTTTATAAAATTTGGTAGGTAGGTCACTCGCGGAAGTTCCTGCTGCTGATTAGATTTTTGTACGATTCTGGATAAACGAACCTGCTTTTCATGCGATATGACTCGCAAAAATCGCATGTATCCACGCTAACTAAAAATATTGTTCACCAAATTTCAAAAAATTTGGTAGATAAGTCATTTTGAGGTTACCTTAATTCTGATTATGTTTAAGTACTATTTGAAATGTTAGAATCTGAGATTTTTGCAAAACGTTCACAAAAATTATTAAAAGCTAAAATAAAAGACTTTGTATGCTTATATGTATGAAATAAATGCTTGTGTTAATGATTGGACGTAATTTTTGACGATAAAACAGCAAGATAAACACAATTACTTTACTCTAGACAAGCTGTTCTCGAGATATTTTATTTTCTTGAATTTTTGTTATGCAGCCTTCTGAAATACGCGTATTTACCAAATAAAAACGTAATTTTAAAAATAGCCTTCGTATTACATTGTGCAATAAAACTTAATTTAATGAATTAAAGAAATAAAGAGTAAATGTATTCAAGTTTGTAGGGAAAGTCATGAGTAGTAAAGAAACATGCGTTAACCAGCAAACGGAGGAGGCAGTGCAACAGAGCAGCTTCGCATCCTCCAGAGGAGGAGGAATAAATGTCCCATATTCGAAGAGGTAGTGACTCATAACAGAGGGCAGAGATTTTGAGGAGATAAGACACTTTGGATGGTGGGGAAGAATTGGAATGAGGCATCGAAGAGGTTAGGAGTGAAAATTGTTTGCGCGAGGAGGGAAAAGTAGGAGTGTGCTATCGGTGAGGAGTGGAGGTACTTAGAAAATTCATACGAGAGGAGAAAGTGACTCATACATGCAGAAGATCCGGAGAGATATTCGAACGAGATAACACACTTAGAAAATTTTACACGATTTTCGAGAGGATGGAAATAACATGAGTCATACCTGTGGAGAAATAAATAGTGGACTTTTCGAAACAGTTACGTTAAACCTTTCTTATAGGTCGGACGGTCTGGGTCTCAACAACACGGAGGGAATGTGTTTTCCTCCGTGTCTCCTCCGAACATTTTCGACGAAGATTTTTCAATGAAGGGAGTTTGAGTAATACATAAAATTAAAAAAGGGATTAAATTGTTTTACACCTACTAGGACTTGGGATAGTTGGAAACAGAAAACTTTTTAAAATATTGATATACCTGGAACATTTTAAATAATATACTCATATAAAAATATTTATTTTTTTAGGTTTGTGAACACCATCTACCCAGAGTACAGCACCGCCTGAAACCACATCTGCTTTTATTATTATTAATGCTCTTCCATATATGAGCTTAAAAATTATTAAAATGTGTTTCATTTATGTCCTCCACCCACCCGGTGCACTGAACCGCAATAAACCATCTAAATTTTCCACCTTCTTCAAATGTACTTTTTGTTTATGAAATTTTCACTGGAAAGAATCTTGATATAGATTTTTGCATAAAGATCTTTCTACGAATGAATTTGAAAAAATATATTAAAATGTTTTTAGTTTGTGCCCACTAGCCAACCGGCGTAGTGTACTGCCCCAAACCACATTAATTTTAAATTTTTTTTATATTACACTGGCTATATTTTCAGCAAATGTTCATTGGAAAAAGTTTTGATATACATTTTCATAAAGTTCATTCTTCGAATGCACTTGAAAATATGTTGAAATGTTTTTGATTTGTACAAAATGCAATGCATCGCTATAAATCATACAAATATCCAAAATTCTTTAAAAATACACAGTTCTTTAATATTCAAAGACTCTTCAATGAAAGGAGTCTTGACATATATATGTCAAGTAAAGTTATTCCTTTACTTGAACTTGCAAAATGTGTGTATTTTACACACCATTTTTCTTCAAATACACTTAATTTTTTTAAAAATCTTTTCTTTTTTTAAAAATCTTGATTTTACCTCTATGCACGATCTTCATTTTATTATTCTTGATTTTGTTTATTCTGAATCTATATTTTTAAAATTCCTGATTTTTTATTCAGTATCTTCTTTTTCAAAATCATGAAAGTTTTTGATTATTCAAAATCTTCCTTTTTTCTAGAAATACGTTTTGTTCCCGTTCTTTTAATTATTGTGAATCTTCCTTTTCTTACGTCTTCAGTCATTCAAATCGATCACAACATTTTTTTCTCCAAAATTTCAGCATTATTTTTCTTATTTCATTATTGAAAAATATATGCATCTTTTTAAATATTTGTTCTTTTTTTCAATTTCCATCTACAATTTTACAATGGCCATGGGCATAGGTGTGCCCGCCATCGCTCATGATGTATCTCTTGTCATCATTAGAAGAAAGTGACAACTTAATTTGAGTGTATACAATTGATGACACTCACTCTCTGTGCGATACTGGACGTGACGTGCAGTTTTTACCTCCTTTAGACAGCTATTATATATATTATGTTTCAGCTTTTTGTTTATCACTGTTCTTGAAACACCCTTTGCTGTCCTCTTTGTACTCCCTGTTGCCGGTAGGGAGTACATTTTGGACCTAAGTCTCACAAACTCAAGTGGCTGCGCATTCAATTCATCTTTAAAGCAGCCAATCGTCTTTTGTTGACACCACTGTGAACACGATGGTCTCGTAAAAAAACCAGAGGTGTTAAAGAGATTACTACTTCGCAACATGTCTTGACAGAAATCGGGACACTGGACCTTATAAGTGAGAGAGACAGTGTCCGTGAAAAGTAGCGCAGCCTTTGCTTCGTTCTCCTTTTTCATATAGCCGTAATGGAATGTATACATGTCGAGCTTACTGATCTCCAGAATGACGAATCGGACGTAAATGGGTCTGTTGAAGAGTGCACAACTCAAGACCGTCTCTATCCCTACCATGTCTTCACTGAATATTTTTCAATTCTTGAAGGCAGGTTCCGTTACCAATTTCTCTCCCCGCCTTGTATCGGCGACCAAATCGACTTTAGCCCTGTTGCGGAGATTTTCCATCTACTTTCCATACACGGCATTATTCATCAATTGAAAACATTATCCTCAAATCCTAATTGAGCTTTCTTGTGCTGCTTTGTGTTGAAGGTCGATGTAGGGCTACAAACAGGCTCGTTGGTGGAAGAGAAGGACTCTGTGCACATGGATCCCTTTGAGTCCCAATTCCAGACACATTTTCAGATTTCTGTAGTGCACTACATAATTAATTTTGGTACGGCACCAACTTTTCCTCTTCCTGGAATCTGGGAATATGGAGCTCCTCATGACACGATTCCTATATGGGGACACTTCTTCTTCTTTGATGACAATCTTCGCTAGTGTTACTGGGTAGTTAGTCATTATGGAGGTAATGGAGTTCTGATGACATTTGTAACTCACAATCAACGGTCCGAGGCGCATATACTTTTTTAATAACATAATACTTAAAAGATGATATTTTTAATAATCATAAATATATTCATAAAATAAAAGAATCGTAATATAGAAAATACGGCTCACTTTGGCATCCAAGTTCATTTGTAAATTGCCCCCTCTGTTATTCATATTTGATGCAGTCATTCAATAATAAAAGAATCTTGGCAAAGCTGAAATTATTAAATTTGAAAAGAAAATATATGCGAAAAATATATGTGTGGAAAGTTAGTTTTTCTTATTTGGATAAAATGTCTATGCATGTTACAATATAAAGAAAATCGTTGTTATATCAATATAGATTGCCCATGTCCACTAAGTCAGCTTCTCATTGTTGATCGATTGAATGTACGATAACACGATTCGTCGGAAATAGTCTGCATATCTTGCTGGTGCAATGTGCAGACGTTCACACCTCGAAGTTAAGTATGAACCTTCTTGGTCACTATGCTTTGAACAACACGATATAAGGCATCGGCGTCACTGAAATTTGCTGGTTCACAGGGGTCTTGATACGTCATATAAATTACAATACAGTACACGATTATTAGTCAGTTTAATCGTAATAAGCATCACTGATGTTCACTCCTCAATGTATTTTCGATAACTGAATGTACACTTTTACCACGTTAGAATTAAATATATTTCCAAGTCATCGATGGAGTAAGAACCTATGGATGTATTGGCAAAAGCGTTCAGTCAGGACACCCAAGGGATCTATTTTTTCAAGGATTCGAATCACGTTCGAACATGAAATATATACCTCAAAATAGTCGTCAGAATTTTTAAAATAAAAAATATCACACAGAATGTTTTCTTGTAAGACTACCAGAGGGAGCCACCGGTGTTAAAAATTTATTCCTAAAAACTCTTCACTGAAAACATATTCATTCCACTCAGAAAAATTTTGCATGTCTGTTATATTTTCTTAATATGGCCAATTCCGACTTTTCCCTACTCGCACAAACAATTTTCACTCCTCTACTCTTCGATGACTCATTGCAGCTGTTACTCATCGCCCAAAATACCATATCTCTCACCTCCATTATGACTCACTCCGTCCGATATGGGTTATTCCGTCCTTCTCCGTTTGCTGGCCAACGCTAGTTTCTTTACTACTACTTATTCCCTCTTCCGACATCGAGATTTCCCTCGTCCTCTTCCTCCGCTTACTCCGTTTGCTGGTTACTGTCTGTTTCTTTTCTACTACTACTTCGTGCAATAAAACTTATTTTAACGAGTTAAAGAAATAAAGAGAAAATGAATTTAAATTTGAAGAGAAAGTATGTGCTGCCCACATCAGATTCTATAAATTGCGATAACACTTGAATATGATGCAAACCTAGTGTTGTTGTTGTTGAGACTCAGACCGTCCGACCTACCAGAAAGGTGTAAGGTAACTGTTTGGTCGGGCGGGAAGTGCCACCCGATTTAGACCGGAAACCAGTGGGGGATGCATCCACAGGGACCGTACCTTCCGTCCAGGGACCGTACCCGCAAAATACAGTGGGAAAACCCAGACCCCACGACCAACCCGAAGGCATTTGGTAGCTATTTGTGTGACCGGGCAAAACACAGTATTGAAGATCCAGACCGTCCAACTCATCCTGTGGACATGAGCAACTAATTGGACGGCCGGGGGCAAAACACAGTGTGAAAGCCCCAGGCCGTCCGGCTCGTCCAGAGGACTTAGAGCAACAAGTTGGAGGCAAAACACAGTGTGACATATTTTATCTCTTCAGGCGGAAAATAATGTATAATCACAGATTTACTTTTATTTTTAATTTTCATGAATCTGAAAATGTAAGTCCTTTGGTGACAAGGAGGTAGTTTAAAGATGGAAGGTAATTTGGAGATATAGACTTACAAATTTTGATGTTGGCAATAAAATACCTTTAATTTTTACTTATTACTTTCTTGATTTTGAAGGTACTTTGTCAACTTGAGATTTGCTGTTCAAACTAACACGTGAAATAAATGCTGCTTGGGATGACATTCAAATTTCACTTATAGGGAATTTCGCATGCAGGTAAAAGCCGAAGCGTTATTTATTGCGTTCTCATACAAGAACTTCTAACATATGTTGTACAATATTCCTGCTCTATTCCAGATCGGAAACGGATAAAACGGCAACATAGATTTATGTACCGTATAATAACACGTTTCAAGGTAAATTCTTCTAGCAGCGCTTGTTTTATCTCAATTCTATGAGAATCCAAAAAGGTGAGTCTTTTTCACCGTTACCAGTAACTTATAAATAGTCACAGCACTGCTTAAAGACAGGGATTTGTGAAGCAGTGCGCACATTCTTCCTTATTAAAATAAAAAAATTGTTAGGGACACGACACCAACCAACCAACAGGGATTTGTAGTAAATTTTTATTTTCTCTGCAATACATGGTAATGTATAGCAAAAGTATTGGAATGGTGCCGAAAATCACAACTCGAGTTTCTGACAGATCTTCACGTTTTGGAACCTCTGGAACACGAAAAATCTATTTTTAGCGTGATGTCTGTGTGTGCGTCTGCGTGTGGTGTGTATGTGTGTCTGTCTGCATGTCTACTTGAGCGAATATTTTATCCACTCTAACTGAAAAGCTAATTGACCGACTTTCACAAAATTTGGTAGGTAAGTCCCTTATGAGTATCCCTGGTGTTGATTAGATTTGGGTGGGATTCGGGATAAACGAACGTACCTTTTTTTAGAAATGGCCCGCAAAAATCGTTAAATTAAAATAAAAGTCTACGTATGCTCAAATATATTAATTACTTATTTTATAATTAATTTTAACGTCATGGATGGAGATTTTATTGAAGACATTTTAATAATAACCAATTTTGGTTGCCTTTATTTTTAAACCAATAAGCATATTCATTTCTATTGGGATCGAATTTTAAGAAAGCGCTATAAATATATTTTGCAGAATATCGAAATTATTTTACATTTATATTATTTTACATTTATATTTATTTCCAGTTACCGTAAAATCGCATTTGAATACTCTATCATCAGAACAGGCATATTCGAAAACAGAATCCGAATATGGGAATACTCGGTTTTATGGTACACATGTGCCTTCTAAGCAAATTGGCTATTCCAAAGAGCAGGTTTAATGACAAAATATTATTGCTATATCAATATTTTAATTTATGCTGCGAAATTTAAAAGTATTTGTCACTTCACCTGTCCAGACGCTACTAATCCTAAACAAACATAGGTGACTAACACTCTAAGGAGAAGGAGTTGTATAAATATGAGTTCTTGCCCAGTATCAGGCACAAGTTTAAAATTTCTAACTATACTGCTGAATCTTAGAACGAGTTGAAGTTCCTGTTTAAGACAATATGAATATATTTAAATATTTGGTTCTCATCTGCCTTGTAGTTTTCATGTATGCCACGCCAGGTAAGATTTTTTTTTATTAAATTCCAAAACACATTATGGCCAGAATGAAATATAATATATTGCATTTGAAAAATGGAAGCAACAGTGATATGTGCCAACTATGTATGTAAAGAAAAATATTAAAAGTTTATAAGATTTTAATTTAGAGTATTTATGACTACCTGTAGATATCGGACGGTTTTTTAATATCTATATAAAAATTGTTTAACTTTTTTGTGTTTTTCCATACCCTCCAGAAGCCCTTAGATGACTTAAAAGGCCAAATCATTACGCATTGATAGTATCGATAACAAAACAGAACGTAACGAAGTCATCATTTCGACATTTCATCCTCGGGGGCCGACTTCTACCTTCGGGTGCCACGGGTCTATGACTAAACAGAAGCAGTGCATACATTCTTCCCTTAAAAATATGTTAGGGACACGACAACAACAATATCCTCTGGGGGCAACAAATTTGGGAGAAAAGTTTATCTTCAGATCCTCAATAACATAAACAGTGATTTATAAAGCCGAAACTTTGCACATTTTTACTATTGCACCTTGCACTGAAACTTTGCACATTTTTACGTCTTATATTCTTTCCAAGATATTGAATTTTCGTCAATTAGACGTCATTTTCATTGATTTAGCGTCATTTTTCAACCCCGTCACAATATTTTCCTTGTACGTTATACTATGTACATAAGGAAAGTAATAACTTTAACCTGAATGCTTGCTTATATTTATAAATTTCGAATGACTTGTTATTTAATTACTTTCCTTATATACGTAGTATAATGTATGAGGAAAGTTTTGTCATGTAGAAATGTGTGGAATTATGATGTGTACGAACTGTAGTTTTCGGCAGGAAATTCCGTTTCAAGCATCCCTGAATACGAATTAAACGTTTTTGAAGTGAACGAATCAAACGTGATGTATGAGTGTGTGTGTGTGTGTGTCTGTGTGTGTGTGAGTCTGTAGAGACGATATCTCACGAACGAATGGAGCAATTAAAATGAAATTTGGTACAAAAATTACAATCCACGAATACTGGAAGCTTATTGTTACTTTCCTTATATACGTAGTATAATATATAAGGGAAGTATTGTGACGGGGTCAAAAATTTGAATTCGAGTTTTCGACGGGAGAGCATGTTTCAAGCATCCCTGATCACGAATCGAACATTTTTGAGGTGATGTCTGTGTGTGTGTGAAATTGAGTATGTGTATCATTGAGTCTGTGGAGACGATATCAGTAGTATATGGGGTGGACTCTGGGACAAAATGACATAGTCATTTTGTTACAGAGTCCACCCAATATACTACTACTTTCCTCCATTTTTTTAAAAACCAGGACAACCTCTTAAGAACAAAAATGCATATAATCATTCAAAAATGCATAAAATCATTCAAAAATGCGTATTTTTAAAATAATCAAAAATCAAGAGAGTTTTAAAACTATAAAATTTCATTCATTTTGACTTAAAAAAATGAGTTTTTGAGACCAAATCTATCAAAATCACCAAGGATTTTAATTAAAAATACCTTGTTTTAAAGGGTGGGGTTGAGACCCCCCATTTTTTTATAAAATTAAAAAGGATTATAAAAATATGAAAATGACAAAATTAAAAGGAGGACCTGACCTGGTCAAGTTTAGATAATAAAGAAGAGATATTAATAACTCTAAATATATTGATGATTTGACACGATCCCAAAATAGGATCGTCTCAGAAAATCATATCTTTTTAAATAATAAAAAAGACTATGATAAATATAAAGAAGAATATAATCTTATAAAATCTAAAGATTATCAATTAAATTTAGGAAATTGATACATGGTTTCCTTTGAAAGATGAAAAAAGAAATGATAATTACAAATAATATACTATATTTTATATATAATAATAAATTTTCAGGTGGGGAAGTATTTCCCCACCTAAATATGATACAATTAAAGAAAAATCTTAAGAAAATCTTTATAAATACATCCATTCTTCATAATTTTTAAAAACTCATAATTTTAAAAAGAGGATGATTAAGCTTTCTCTAATTCATATTCGTATTTATCATCAATCATACCCGAATACTTAAATATATATCTTCCTTTATTGATTTTATTTAATGATTCATCAGAAAGTTTCGCATGTTTTTTCGCAAAGTAATACTCTTTTTCTTCATATTCCACATCTAACTTTACGATTAATGAATCTCCATATTTTGTAATAATTTTACTCAATGATATCAGATCATATTTCCCAGGATTTAAATCTTTTAATTTAAACGTTTTGGGATAACCTCTAAGTCTATTGAACTCTTCCATTTATTGGTAAACATTTTTTATAAATATAAATTTATCCATTCTTCATATACTGTAAAACCTCTTTCTTCCATCTCTTTTATAAGTTTTTATCTGTATTCTTCATCAGACTTTGACTCTCTAAATATTTTTTCAGCTATAATATTTTTTTGTTCATTATCAGAAATTGTAATAGAAATATCATGATCAAATCCATTTAGTACATTAATTATTCTAGTTACTTTCCCAACAAACCATTTATCATAACCCTCTTTTAGTTCATTTTTAACACTTTTATTATTTCGTTTTTATTCTCATTTCTTAAAATTCTATTAAACACAACAACTAATATCTCACTAAATTTAATATTAAGGAATTCTTTCTCTAGTACGTGTCTTTTAATTTCTATACCTAATTCTTTAATGCATTCATCTAAATCATATTTAATTTCTGTATTTAATAATTTTATGATAGTCTCTCTCAAAGATTTTTGAATATATGTATTATGCACATTTTGAGAGTCATTATATACATTATTATGAAATAATCGTCTTCTTAAAATCGGAGATAAATTCATTTTATCTACATCATACCATACTCCATTTATTCTAGACAAAAATATTAATTCATTTAGGGATGTAATATCATTTTCTCTACAATATAATTCTTTTAAATTAGTTAAATTGTCTATTCCTTCAAGTGACGTTAATTTATTTACTCCACAATATAATTTTTCTAAATTAGTTAATTTTTCTATTCCTTTAAGTGACATTAATTTATTTACAACACAATATAATACTTCTAAATTAGTTAAATTTTCTATTCCTTCAAGTGAATTTAATTTATTTTCTCCACAATATAATTCTTTTAAATTCGTTAAATTTTTCATTCCTTCAAGTGAAGTTAATTTATTTTTTCCACAATCTAATTCTTTTAAATTCGTTAAATTTTTCATTCCTTCAAGTGAAGTTAATTTATTTTTTCCACAATCTAATTTTTCTAAATTTATTATATTTTCTATTCCTTCAAGTGACGTTAATTTATTTACTCCACAATATAATGTTTCCAAATTTATTAAATTTTTCATACCTTCAAGTGACGTTAATTTATTTACTCCACAATAAATTTTTTCTAATTTTATTAAATTTTCTATTCCTTCAACTGACGTTATTTTATTTCCTCCAAAATTTAATTCTTTCAAATTATTTAAATTTTCTATTCCTTCAAGTGAAGTTATTTTATTGTCACCACAATGTAATGTTTTTAAATTCGTTAAATTTTCTATTCCTTCAAGTGAAGTTAATTTATTTTCTCCACAATATAATTCTTTTAAATTCGTTAAATTTTCTATTCCCTCAAATGAAGTATGATAAAATACAGAAATAGATATCACTTCAGTAGGATTCTCTATATTTAAGAAAGATTATTTTCTTTTAGTATCATTATTATATATAGCATACATTTATTTAGAAACATTTTTATAAAATATTTATTTTTTCATCTTTTCTCAAAAGATAAACACATTCTCTCAAGACTTTTTTAACTTCACAAATCTCTTCAATATTTTTTTCTCTATAAGGTTCTTCTTCATTATGACCAAACTTTTTATTTAATTCACTCATCTGTATCGCTTGTATTTTTTTCCAATGAACATTAAAAACGTGATCAGGTAATAGATCAAATTTGTATTTAATCAAATAACAAAAATCTAATTTATCTATAAATTCTTCTATAAATGTTTCACTAAATGTCTGATATCTAGCTATATACAGCCAATTTAAATCAACTTTGAATTCTCTCATGGTATCTTCTGTAAGATTTTGAAATATTGATACTTTATGTAAATCTAAATTATCAGAACATTTTATGATAAATTCGTTACTTAAAACATCCTGTCCCTTTTGTAAGAAAATTTAAAAAAAGTATGGAGTTGAATCCATATATGCAAAATAAAACCTTCAAATTTGTATGGGATCCGTACTACTTATATACGCGAATATAAGAAGATATAACCTGTATTAGTAGATTACATGTATAAATTGAAAATATCAATAAACCCGTAATCCTTAAACCAGAAGGCAGTAATTGATTCCACTGTATGCGAAAATGAAAGTGGTAAAATTATATGGGAGCGTATACACGTACTACTTAAATGTCGTAGATTAGAACATATCTCCGAGTATTAGTAGAAGATTTTCCGTATAACAATATGAGTCTCAAAAATCTTTGCCAAAATAAAGCAAATGACGTAATAAATTGAAAACATCAATAATTCCCGTTATCTTCATACCAAAAAGCCTACATGATTCCAATATATGCCAATATATGTCAAAATTTATGCCAATATACCTCTAGTACTTATATTCTAGTAGATTAGAATATATACCCGTGCATTTGTAGAAGATTACTCGTATAACGTACAATATAAGTTTTACCACATTTAAACAATGGCATAATAACTTGAAAATAATAATTATCTCTGAATCAATAACCCCGAAAATATCAATAATAATAATACCTGAAAACCGTAATTGATATTATTCAGTCAAAAATACAATGCCAATGACATTTATTTTATATACTTTATCACTTATATATATTTTATCATTCTTCAAATCGGAAAGGATTTAATAAAAATCGTCTACCGCATAAACACATTGGATATAAATCCGTTGCTAAGCGGCATAATATCATTTGCTTCAAATAAATTGGTGGAGAAAATATCGTCAGAATAATGCTATCTCTATGGAAGATTTGGCGACATTTTAAAAAATCTCCAAATTTATCGACAAGTGGAACTGTAGAACTGACAGTCCCACTTGGCGACAAATTGACGAAACATCATCACAATACTATTCCCTAACAAAATACAATTAATTTCTGGTTTTAGCGCAATTTTATCAATTTCAAGATATTTTTATGGATGTATAAACATTTTTATCAATTCAGTTATATTTTAAAAATTCGCTAAATGTGTTACTAGGTGGGGCGGTTGGACTGATAGTCAAATACTAACGAAACATTCTTTCATTACTTTCTTCTAACAAAACGAAATAAATTTCATTGATTTGTGTTGTTTTTATCAATTTAGGGATATTCCCGTCAATTTGGCAACGTTTAAGAAAAGTTGCCAAGCCTGCGATATCCTGCCATTCGTAGCTCTGCATTTTCAGATCTGAAGAAAATATCCATTTGTATCCATTTGTATATATCATTTGTATATACTAATGGATGCAAATGAATGTTTTATTTGGAATAGGTCCTATTTGTATATACTAAATTAAAACACTAAAATTCTATTAAAGGATATACCCATTCTACTATTTTTCTGTGTCAAAAATCGGATAAATGAATTTAATATGAGTTTATTTACAAACACAATATATAAGCTTCAAAACTCCTTGCCAGAATAAATGAAAGTGATGTACGCAATCCGCAACTAATATAATTAAAAGAAAAATCAAACCGTTTATTTATAAGATATATTTTTATATCCTTTTATTTGTTACTCAAATAGAAAAAATAATCTATATATATAAAATTGAAAATCTGTCTGTCTGTCTGTCTGTCTATCAGTCGGTCAGTTTGTCCCATCATCACGGGTCAACGACTGAACCGAATTTGATGAAATTTTATGGGTAGCCTAGAAATAGGGTCATTAAAAATTTAGTCCGTGTTTTGAGTTTCTGCGACCAGTGGTTCTCGAGATATTAGTAAAAAACAAAACTTTCGTTTATCTCAGGATCACGGGAAAACGGCTGAACCCAATTTAATGAAATTTTGTGGGTAGCCTTAAAATAGACCCCAAAAATTTAGTCCAAGTTTCTAAGACCAGGGGTTGTCGAGATATTAATGAAAAACGGAACTTTTTCCTAGGAGTTCTAGTCTCTAACTCCGTGGTTTATCCAAACGGAAAGGATGGAAGTCGTTTGTTTAAAACGTCAGAATGAAATAAAACTTTATTTCCGATTTTGGTGCAGGAATTTTGCATTAATTAGTCACTATAGCAAAACATGAATTGTTTGAAACTTGAATTTAAATGGAAAAATCTACCTCCAGGGTTCATCTTTCACAAGCTTTTACTCAACAATGAAAAGTATAAAAAAATCAAAATGGCTATTTAATTTCGCATTTTATGAGGAACCTATCTTATATCGTGTTGCTCGGCAACGGAATGAAATTAAATGTGATGTTAATATTTATTATTATTATTTCAATTTGAATAATAAATAAATGGATGTAAAAATATATTTTATAAATGAAGGGCATGATTTTTCTTTTAATTATATAAATTGCGGACTGCGTACATCACTTTCATTTATTTTAGCAAAGAGTTTTTTAACTCATATACTGTGTTTAGCTAATAAACTCATATATTGTGTTTACCCAATAAATTCATTTAGCCGATTGTTGAAGCAGAAAAAGAGTAGAACGGGTGTATCTTCTAATACAATTTTAGTGTTTTCAAATTAACGGGATCATTTCATTAAACGGGATCAGGATATTTTTTTTATTCTTCAGATATGCAAATTCAGACCTACGAATTTAGCGGAATATCTCTAAATAACTTGGTAACTTTTCTTAAACTTTACCAAATTAGCGGAAATGTCTCCAAATTGATAAAAATGACGCAAATCAATGATTGGTTTTTTTAAAATAGAGTACTGAAATGATGTTTCGGTAGCATTTGTCGGGCAGTCCATCCATCCTACTTAGTAACACATTTAACGAATTTTTTAATATCACCAAATTGATAAAAGTATTTGTGAGTTCATAAAAATATCATAGAATCGATAAAATCGCGCTTAATAAATGAAAATAATTGTGTTTTGTTAGGGGATAGTATTGTGATGGTGTTTCGTCAATTTGTCACAAAATGGGACTATCAGTTCTATAGTCCCACTTGGCGATAAATTTGGGGATTTTTTAAGTTATCGCTAAATTGACTAAAATGTCGCCAAACCTTCCATGGAGGTCGCATTATTCAGATGATATGATTTCCATCAATTTATTTGAAGCAAATGATATCATGTCGCTTAGCAACGGATCCAATGTGTTATGCGGCAGACGATTTTTATTAAATCTTTTCCGATTTGAATAATAAAGATATGTATATTAAATAAATTTCATTGCCATTGCCATTTTGACTTGATAATATCAATTACGGTCTTCAGGTTTAAACATTATTATTATTGATATTTTCGGGGACTGTTGATTCAGGGATTATTGATATTTTTTGGTTATTATACCATTGTTTTTGTGGCAATGCGAATATAAAGAGTTAGTTTTAAAGGTTATATTAATATTAAATGTTATTTGTTTATTAATCATTGAAAACATGGCCGTTGATCTCATAACATGGAATTAACATTCAAACGTACATCGCTCGTTGTTGTGCCGCAATAACCCTCCAATATTTTTACCTTTTGTGTAAGTCCTGAAAAGAATTATTAATTAATATTAAAAAGATTAGACTATTTAAAACTTAAACAATATCATTTATTAACAACATCAATTTATCAAAAGCACTAATTTTCAACAATATCAACTTTCAATTATTATCAATTTTCATTTAATATTTTAACTAGGGGAGTTACGACCAGCAATATTAGATTTCGATAATTTCTATGACCTGGGGAAATGAGCACATACCTTACAGTTTAATCTTCGGCTCATCACGCTGAGTCTTGCATCCGTCTTATTGCTGACCGTACGGCCACAACTCTTTCGTGTGTGGCTTGCATCTCGTACTTATAGTCAACTGCAAAACCTGCTGCAACAACACCTCGAATGAAACTTCTTTCAACAACACATTTCGTGTCAGACTTACTTCTGCAACATTTCGTATCAAAGTTACTTCTACAACATTCTGTATCCGAGTCACTTCTGCCACATTTTGTATCCGAGTGACTTGTGGTTCCTTCGGCGGGGATGGGGGGGGGGTAGCTCTGTCCTTCTTCTCCTTGGTGCTCATTGGTTCTTCTGAACCCAATGGCATCACTTGACATTTATCAAGGCGCCTCTCAGCCCCTTTGGTTTGGGACACCCAAATTTATAGTATTTGACCTAAAAGTTCACGTTGTTGTAAACACCGGCGCCAGCCAGACTCGAGCTTTGTTAGTCGTTCTATGCACCATAAATATTGCAATAAAAATGCCTCATGTGAGGACATATTCTGGCCTCACATTTTTATTATGACGAAAACTGCTGAAACACATATATAGTAACGTTGTACGAGTAATTTTCTTCAAATGCACGGGTATATCTTTTAATCTACGAGAATATAAGTAGTACAGGTATATTGGCATATATTTTGATATATATTGGCATATATTGGAATCAATTACGACCTTCTGGTATAAAGATTATGGGGATTATTGATATTTTCAATTTATTACGTCATCTCTTTTATTTTGGCAAATATTTTTGAGGCTCATATTGTAATACGGGTAATCGTCTACTAACACGATATCATATTTTCTATTCTGCGACAATATAAGTAGTACGGGGTTGCATATATTGATTCAATTCCTTTTGTTTTGTAAATTTGCTTGCAAAAGGGGCCAGGATATTTTATTCTTCAGATCTGCCCGTGAAGATAATTTTGCATAGTGAGAACAGATATTTTTAAAGTTCTCTTTATGAGGAATAAATTTAATATTTTAACAGAATTCGCACATGATTGCGAATTACAAGTTTCTTTATATTATATACTCCGTACAAAGAACGGGTATGCTGCTAGTCTATATAAATATAATTGAAAATCTCTCTGTCTGTCTTTTTGTCTGTTTGTCCCGTCATCACGGAAGAACGGCTCAACCGAATTTGATGAAATTTTGTGGGAAGTCTGGAAATAGTCCCACTTAAAATTTAGTCCATGTTTGGCGTTTCTAGGATCAGTGGTTCTCGAAATATTAGTAAAAAACGAAATTTTCGTTTGCCTCATCATCACAGTAGAACGGCTGAAACGAATTTGATAAAATTTTGTGTTTTATGGATAACCTTAATATATCCCTCATAGATTTTGCCCAAGTTTCAAGTATCTAAGACCAGGGGTTGTCGAGATAGTAATGAAAAACTAAACTTTTCCTAGGAGTTCTACTCTCTAATTCCATGGTTTACCCTAACGAAAAGCTTGAAAATCGTTTGAAAGTGAATTAAAACTTTATCTCTGAGTTTGATGGTTTATTTTTCACAAGCTGTTACAGAATAATGAAAAGTATAACGAAATCAAAATGATTATTTAATTTCGCAGTTTATGAAGAAGATTTTATCTTATATCATGTTGCTCAGAAACGCAATTTAATTAAATCTGTCTGTAAATTTTAATTATTATTTTTTCGATTTTAATAATAAATAAATGGATATAAAAATATATTTTAGAAAAGAACGATTTGATTTTTCTTATAGCATTTTTGACTGGATAATAACAATTACGGTCATCAGGTTTAAACGTTATTATTATTGATATTTACGGGGATTATTGATTCAGGGATTATTGATATTTTCAAGTTATCATGCAATTGTTTTATTATGAAAAAAATTGTTTAAACTCATATATCGTACGTTGTACGAGTAATCTTCTACAAATACACGGGTATATCTTCTAATCTACGATGATATAAGTAGAACAAGTATATTGGCATATGTTTTGATATATATTGGCATATATTGGAATCAATTACGACCTTCTGATATAAAGAGAACGGGGATTATTGATATTTTCAATTTATTACGTCATCTCTTTTATTTTGGCAAACATTTTTGAGACTCATATTGTAATACGGGTAGTCTTCTACTAACACACAGCATCTTCTACTAACACACACACATCTAATCTGCGACAATATAAGTAGTACGGGGGTATATATTGATTCAATTCCTTTATTTTTTGTAAATTTGCTTACAAAAGGAGCCAGGGTGTTTCATTCTTCAGATCTTTCCGTGAAGATAATTTTGCATAGTGAGAAGAGATATTCTTAAACTTCTCTTTAGGAGCAATAAATTTAATATTTTAACAGAATTTGCACATGATTGCGAATTGTAAGTTTCTTTATATTATATACTCCGTACGAAGAACTGGTATGCCGCTGGTAATAAATATTAACAAACACATTTAATTTAATTACGTTGCCGAGCAACATGATATAAGATAGAATCTTTCTGATAAAATTCTAGTAATTAAATAATCATTTTGATTTCTTTATACTTTTCATTGTTGATTAAAAGCTTGTGAAAAATAAACAATGGTGACATATTTTCAATTTAAATTCGTGTTTCAAACTATTCATGTCTTCAGATAGTGACCAAATAGCGCAAAACTCTTCCACCGAACTCAGAGATAAAGTTTTAATTCACTTTTACGTTTTAAACAAGCGATTTCCAACCTTTTCCTTTGGAGGAACCAGAGAGTTAGAGAGTAGAATTTCTAGGAAAATATTTTGTTTTTCATTAATATCTCGACAACTCCTAGTTTTCGAATCTCGAAACTTGGATAGAATGTAAGGAGCTCAATTTCAAGGTTATACCAATTAAATTCCATTAAATTCGTTTCAGCCTTTCTACCGAGATGTAGAGACAAACAACAGTTTAGTTTTTCACTAATATCTCGAGAACAACTGCCTATAGACAATCGGGACATGGACAAAATTTTAAATAGGACTATTTCAAAGCTATCCACAAAATTTCATCAAATTCGGTTCAATCGTTCTCCCGTGATGATGGGACAAACAGACAGAGAGACAGGTTTTCAACTTTATTTATATACACTAGCAGCATACCCGTTCTTCGTACGGAGTATAAAATATAAAGAAACTTATAATTCAGATTCATATGCAAATTATGTTAAAATATTAAATTTATTGCTCCTAAAGAGAAGTTTATGAATATCTGTTCTCATCATGCAAAATTATCGTCACGGGCAGATCTGCAGAATAAAACATCCTGGCCCCTTTCGAAAGCAAATTTACAAAAAAAAAAGGAATTGAATATATATATGCAAAATGAAAGCATTAAAATTGTATAGGACCCGTACTACTTATATACGCGAATATTAGAAGATATAACCTGTATTAGTAGATTACATGTATAAATTGAAAATATCAATAAACCCGTAATTGATTCTAACATATGCCAGAATGAAAGCACTAAAATTATATGTGAATATATATATATATATATATATATATATATATATATATATATATATATATATGTATATATACCCATACTACTTATATTGTCGCAGATTAGAAAATATGCCTGTATGTTAGTAGAAGATTACCCTTATTACAATATGAGTCTAAAAAATCTTTGCCGAAATAAAACAGATGACATTATAAATTGAAAATTTCAATTATCCCCGTAATCTTTATACCAGGAGGTCGTAATTGATTCCAATATATGCAAATATATATCAAAATATATGCCTATATACCTGTACTACTTATATTCTCGTAGATTAGAAGATAACACGTGCATTTATAGAAAATTACTCGCACAACGTACAATATGTGAGTTTCAACAATTTTTGTCATAATAAAACAATGGTATAATAATTTGAAAATATCAATAATCCCTGAATCAATAATCCCCGAAAATATCAATAATAATAATGTTTAACCCTGAAGACCGTAATCGATATTTTCTAGTCAAAAATGCAATGCCAATGAAATTTATTTTATATACATATCTTTATTATTCAAATCAGAAAAGATTTAATTAAAATCGTATGCCACATAACACATTGGATTTACATCCATTGCTAAACGACATGATATCAGTTGCTTCAAATAAATTGATGGAAATCATATCGTCTGAATAATGTTATCTCCATGAAAGGTTTGGCGATATTTTCTTCAATTTAGCGATAACTTAAAAAATCGCTAAATTTATCGCCAAGTGGGACTGTAAAACTGATAGTCCCATTTTGCGACAAATTGATGAAACATCATCATAATATTATCCCCTAACAAAACACAATTAATTTCATTTATTAAGCTCAATTTTATCAATTTCATGACATTTTTATAGATTCACAACCATTTTTATCAACTTGGTGATATTTTAAAAATTCGATAAATGTGTTACGAAGTAGGATGGATAGACTGACCCACAAATGCTACCGAAACATCATTTCAGTACTGTCTTCTAAAAAAACGAATTTAATTTCATTGATTTGCGTCGTTTTTAGCAATTTGGTGATATTTCCGTCAATTTGGCAAAGTTGCCAAGTTAGCGATATTCTGCCAAATTCGTAGCTCTGAAATTGCAGATCTGAAGAATAAAACATCCTGATCCCGTTTGTATATACTAAATGCAAACACTAAAATTGTATTAGAAGATATACCCTTTCTACACTTTTTCTGTTTCAACAATCGGATAAATGTGGTTATTGGAAAACACAATATGAGTTTATTAGCTAAACACAATATAAAAGCTTAAAAACTCTTTGCCAAATGAAAGTGATGTAAATGAAAGTCCGTAATTAATATAATTAAAAGAAAAATCAAACCGTTCATTTACAAAATATATTTATACATCTATTTATTTATTATTCAAATAGAAAAAATAATATCAAATATTAAGAAACACATGTAATTTAATTGCGTTGCTGAGCAACACAATATAATAAAGAATCTTCCTCATAAACTGCGAAATTAAATAACCATTTTGATCTCTTCCCCATAAAATGCAAAAATAATAACCATTTTGATTTCTTTATACTTTCCATTGCTTAGTAAATGCTTTACCCTGGAGTTAGATTTCCCATTAAAATTCATGTTTCAAACAATTCATGCTTTCAGATAGTGACTAATTAATGCAAAAATCCTGCACTAAGCTCAGAAATGAAGTTTTAATTCACGTTGACGTTTTAAAGAAACGATTTTCATCCTTTCCGTTTGGATAAACCACGGAGTTAGAGAGTAGATCTCCTAAGATAAAGTTCCGTTTTTCATTAATATTTCGACAACCCCTGGTATTAGAAACTCGAAACTTGGGCAACATTTATGGGGGACTATTTTAAGGCTACTCACAAAATTTCATTAAATTCGATTCAGCCGTTCTCTCGTGATGATGAGACAAACGAAATATTCGTTATTCACTAATATCTCGAGAACCACTGGTTATGAAAACTCCAAATATGGACTAAATTTTAAGTGGGGCTATTTCTGGGCTACCCACAAAATTTCATCAAATTCGGTTCAGCCGTTCTCCCGTGATGATGGGACAAACAGACAGACAGACAGACAGATTTTCAATTTTATTTATATAGACTAGCAGCATACCCGTCCTTCGTACGGAGTATATAATATAAAGAAATTTATAATTCGCAATCATGTGCAAATTCTGTTAAAATATTAAATTTATTGCTCATAAAGAGAAGTTTAAGAATATCTGTTCTCACTATGCAAAATTATCTTCACGGGCAGATCTGAAGAATAAAACATCCTGGCCCCTTTTGTAAGCAAATTTACAAAAAAAAGGAATTGAATCAATATATGCAACCCCGTACTACTTATATTGTCGCAGATTAGAAAATATGCCAGTGTGTTAGTAGAAGCTTACCCGTATTGCAATATGTGTCTCAATATTTGCCAAAATAAAAGAGATGACATAAAAAATTGAAAGTATCAAAAATCCCCGTAATCTTAATACCAGAAGGTCGAAATTGATTCGAATATATGCCAATATACCTGTACTACTTATATTCTCGTAGATTGGAAGATATACCCATGCATTTATAGAAGAATACTCGTCCAACGTACTATATATGAGTTTCAACAATTTTCGTCATAATTAAACAATTCCATAATAATTTGAAAATATCAGTAATCCCTGAATCAACAGTCCCCGAAAATATCAATAATAATGATATTTAAACCTGAAGACCGTAATTGATATTATCCAGTCAAAAATTCAATGTCAATGAAATTTATTTTATATACATATTTCTACTATTCAAATCGGAAAAGATTTAATAAAAATCATATGCCGCATAACATATTGGATCCGTTGCTAAGCGACATGATATCAATTGCTTTAAATAAATTGATGGAAATCATATCATCTGAATAATGCAATCTCCATGGAAGGATTGGCGACATTTTCGTCAATTTAGCTATAACTTAAAAAGTCGCCAAATTTATCGCCAAGTGGGACTGTAGAACTGATAATCCCATTATGCGACAAATTGACGAAACATCATCACAATTCTATCCCCTAACAAAGCACAATTAATTTCATTTATTAAGCGCGATTTTATCAATTTCATGATATTTTTATGGATTTAGAAATATTTTTACCAATTTGGTGATATTAAAAAAATTCCTTAAACGTGTTACTAAGTAGGATGGATGGACTGACCGACAAATGCTACGGAAACATCATTTCAGTATTTTATTCTAATAAAACAAATTTAATTTCATTGATTTGGGTCATTTTTATCAATTTGGAGACATTTCCACTAATTTGGTAAAGTTTAAGAAAAGTTACCAAGTTATTTAGAGATATTCCTCTAAATTCGTAGCTCTGAATTTGCAGATCTGAAGAATAAAATATCCTGATCCCGTTTGTATATACTAAATGAAAACAGTAAAATTGTATTAGAAGATACATACACCCGTTCTACTCTTTTTCTGCTTCAACAATCGGCTAAATGAATTTATTGGGTAAACACAATATATGAGTTTATTAGCTAAACACAATATATGAGCTTGAAACCTCTTTGTTAAAATAAATGAAAGTGATGTACGCAGTCCGCAATATATATAGTTAAAAGAACAATCAAACCGTTCATTTATAAAATATATTTTTACATCCATTTATTTATTATACAAATAAAAAAATAATAATAGATATTAACAACACATTTAATTTCATTCCGTTGTCGAGGAACATGATATAAGATAGAATCTTCCTCATAAAATGCGAAATTAAATAGCCATTTTGATTTCTTTATACTTTACATCGTTGAGTAAAAGCTTGTGAGAGATGAACCATGGAGGTAGATTTTTCCATTTAAATTCATGTTTCAAACAATTTATGTTTTCCTATAGTGACTAATTAATGCAAAAATCCTGCACCAAACTCGGAAATAAAGTTTTATTTCATTTTGGCGTTTAAAACAAACGATTTTCATCCTTTCCGTTTGGATAAACCACGGAGTTGGAGAGTAGATCTCCTAAAAAAAAGTTCCGTTTTTCATTAATATCTCGACAACCCCTGGCCTTAGAAACTCGAAACTTGGACAAAATTTATGGGGGCCTATTTCAAGGCTATCCACAAAATTTCATTAAATTCGGTTCAGCCGTTTTCCCGTGATGATGAGACAAACGAAAATTTCGTTTTTTACTAATATCTTGAGAACCACTGGACGTAGAAACTCAAAACACGGACTAAATTTTAAGTGGGGCTATTTCTAGGCCACCCACAAAATTTCATCAAATTCGGTTCAGCCGTTCTCCCGTGATGATGGGACAAACAGACAGACAGACAGACAGCCATATTTTCAATTTTATTTATATAGATTACACTTTTCAATGTACAAACTACAATTCAACATTTCCGAATTATAATAATAATGCAATATGTCCATGGCAATTTTTATACAATCACTAGCAGCATACCCGTTATTCGTACGGAGTATATAATATAAAGAAATTTATAATTCGCAATCATGTGCAAATTCTGTTAAAATATTAAATTTATTGCTCATAAAGAGAAGTTAAAGAATATCTGTTCTCACTATACAAAATTATCTTCAAGGGCAGATCTGAAGAATAAAACATCCTGACCCCTTTTGTAAGCAAATTTACAAAAAAAGAGGAATTGAATCATTATATGCAACCCCGTACTACTTATATTGTCGTAGATTAAAAAATATGCCAGTGTGTTAGTAGAAGATTACCCGTATTGCAATATGAGTCTCAAAAATATTTGCCAAAATAAAGGAGATGGCGTAATAAATTGAAAATTTCAATAATCCCCGTAATCTTTTACCAGAAGGTCGTAATTGATTCCAATATATGCCAATATACCTGTACTACTTATATTCTCGTAGATTAGAAGATATAATGCATTTGTAGATGATTACTCGTACAACGTACTGTATATGAGTTTCAACAATTTTCGTCATAATAACTTGAAAATATCAATAATCCCTAAATCAAAAGCCCCCGAAAATATCAATAATAATAATGTTTAAATCTGAAGACCGTAATTGATATTATCCAGTCAAAAATGCAATGTCAATGAAATTTATTTTATATACATATATTTATTATTCAAATCGGAAAAGATTTAATATAAAATCGTATGCCACATAACAGATTGGATCCGTTGCTAAGCGACATGATATCATTTGCTTCAAATAAATTGATGGAAATCATATCATCTGAATAATGCGACCTCCATGGAAGGTTTGGCGACATTTTAGTCAATTTAGCGATAACTTAAAAAATCCCCAAATTTATCGCCAAGTGGGACTATAGAACTGATAGTCCCATTTTGCGACAAATTGACGAAACATCATCACAATACTATCCCCTAACAAAACACAATTATTTTCAGTTATTAAGCGCGATTTTATCGATTCTATGATATTTTTATGAACTCACAAATACTTTTATCAATTTGGTGATATTAAAAAATTCGTTAAATGTGTTACTAAGTAGGATGGATGGACTGCCCGACAAATGCTACCGAAACATCATTTCAGTACTCTATTTTAAAAAAACCAATCATTGATTTGCGTCATTTTTATAAATTTGGAAACATTTCCGCTAATTTGGTAAAGTTTAAGAAAAGTTACCAAGTTATTTAGAGATATTCCGCTAAACTCGTAGCTCTAAATTTGCAGATCTGAAGAATAAATTATTCTGATCCCGTTTGTATATACAAAATGAAAACACTAAAATTGTATTAGAAGATACATACACCCGTTCCACTCTTTTTCTGCTTCAACAATCGTCTAAATGAATTTATTGAGTAAACGCAATATATGAGTTTATTAGCTAAACACAATTTTTGAGCTGGAAACCTCTTTGCTAAAATAAATAAAAATGATGTACGCAGTTCGCAATTTATGTAATTAAAAATACAACCAAACCTTTCATATAAAAATAATTTTTTACAACCATTTATTTATTATTCAAATAGAAAAAATAATAATAAATATTAACAACACATTTAATTTCATTAAGTTGCCGAGCAACATGATATAAGATAGAATCTTCCTCATAAAATGCGAAATTAAATAGCCATTTTGATTTCTTTATACTTTTAATCGTTGAGTAAAAGCCTGTGAAATATAACCACGGAGGTAGATTTTTCCATTTAAATCCATGTTTCAAACAATTCGTGTTTTCCGATAGTGACTAATTAATGCAAAAATCCTGCACCAAACTCGGAAATGAAGTTTTATTTCATTTCGCCGTTTTAAACAAACGATTTTCATCCTTTCCGTTTGAATAAACCACGGAGTTGGAGAGTATAACTCATAGGAAAAAGTTCCGTTTTTCATTAATATCTCGATAACCCCTGGTCTTAGAAACTCGAAACTTGGACTAAATTTATGGGGGGCTATTTCAAGGCTATCCACAAAATTTCATTAAATTCGGTTCAGCCGTTTTTCCGTGATGATGAGACAAACAAAAATTTCGTTTTTTACTAATATCTCGAGAACCACTGGTCGTAGAAACTCAAAACACGGACAAAATTTTAAGTGGGGCTATTTTTAGGCTACCCACAAAATTTCATCAAATTCGTTTCAGCCGTTCTCCCGTGATGATGGGACAAACAGACAGACAGACAGACAGACAGACAGACAGATTTTCAATTTTATTTATATAGACTAGCAGCATACCCCTTCTTCGTACGGAGTATATAATATAAAGAAACTTATAATTCGCAACCATGTGCAAATTCTGTTAAAATATTAAATTTATTGCTCATAAGGAGAAGTTTAAGAATATCTGTTCTCACTATGCAAAATTATCTTCACGGGCAGATCTAAAGATTAAAACATCCTGAACCCTTTTGTAAGCAAATTTACAAAAAAAAGGAATTGAATCATTATATGCAACCCCATACTACTTATATTGTCGTAGATTAGAAAATATGCCAGTGTGTTAGTAGAAGATTACCCGTATTACAATGAGTCTCAAAAGTATTTGCCAAAATAAAGGAGATGACGTAATAAATTGAAAATATCAATAATCCCCGTAATCTTTTACTAGAAGGTCGAAATTGATTCCAATATATGCCAATATATATCGAAATATATGCCAATATACCTGTACTACTTATATTCTCGTAGATTAGAAGATATAATGCATTTGTAGAAGATTACTCGTACAACGTACTGTATATGAGTTTCAACAATTTTCGTCATAATAAAACACTGTCATAATAACTTGAAAATATCAATAACCCCTGAATCAAAAGTCCCCGAAAATATCAATAATAATAATGTTTAAATCTGAAGCCCGTAATTGATATTATCCAGTCAAAAATGCAATGTCAATGAAATTTATTTTATATACATATATTTATTATTCAAATCGGAAAAGATTTAATATAAAATCGTATGCCACATAACAGATTGGATCCGTTGTTAAGCGACATGATATCATTTGCTTCAAATAAATTGATGGAAATCATATCATCTGAATATATGCGACCTCCATGGAAGGTTTGGCGACATTTTAGTCAATTTAGCGATAACTTAAAAAATCCCCAAATTTATCGCCAAGTGGGACTATAGAACTGATAGTCCAATTTTGTGACAAATTGACGAAACACCATCACAATACTATCCCCTAACAAAACACAATTATTTTCATTTATTAAGCGCGATTTTATCAATTCTATGATATTTTTATGAACTCACAAATACTTTTATCAATTTGGTGATATTAAAAAAATTCGTTAAATGTGTTACTAAGTAGGATGGATGGACTGTCCGACAAATGCTACCGAAACATCATTTCAGTACTCTATTTTAAAAAAACCAATCATTGATTTGCGTCATTTTCATAAATTTGGAAACATTTCCGCTAATTTGGCAAAGTTTAAGAAAATTTACCAAGTTATTTAGAAATATTCCGCTAAACTCATAGCTCTAAATTTGCAGATCTGAAGAATAAAATATTCTGATCCCGTTTGTATATACTAAATGAAAACACTAAAAATGTATTATAAGATACACCCGTTCTACTCGTTTTCTGCTTCAACAATCGGCTAAATGAATTTATTGGGTAAGCACAATATATGAGTTTATTAGCTAAACACAATATATGAGCTGGAAACCTCTTTGCTAAAATAAATGAAAATGATGTACGCAGTTCGCAATTTATATAATTAAAAGAACAACTAAACCTTTCATTTAAAAATATTTTTTTACATCCATTTATTTATTATTCAAAGAGAAAAAATAATAATAAATATTAACAACACATTTAATTTCATTCCGTTCAACATGATATAAGATAGAATCTTCCTCATAAAATGCGAAATTAAATAGCCATTTTGATTTCTTTATCCTTTTAATCGTTGAGTTAAAGCCTGTGAAATATAACCACGGAGGTAGATTTTTCCATTTAAATTCATGTTTCAAACAATTCGTGTTTTCCGATAGTGACTAATTAATGCAAAAATCCTGCACCAAACTCGGAAATAAAGTTTTATTTCATTTCGCCGTTTTAAACAAACGATTTTCATCCTTTCCGTTTGAATAAACCACGGAGTTTGAGAGTATAACTCATAGGAAAAAGTTCCGTTTTTCATTAATATCTCGACAACCCCTGGTCTTAGAAACTCGAAACTTGGACTAAATTTATGGGGGGCTATTTCAAGGCTATCCACAAAATTTCATTAAATTCGGTTCAGCCGTTTTTCCGTGATGATGAGACAAACGAAAATTTTGTTTTTTACTAATATCTCGAGAACCACTGGTCGTAGAAACTCAAAACACGGACTAAATTTTAAACGGGACTATTTCTAGGCTACCCACCAAATTTCATCAAATTCGGTTCAGCCGGTCTCCCGTGATGATGGGACAAACAGACAGACAGACAGACAGACAGACAGATTTTCAATTTTATTTATATAGATTTAAAACTTAATTTATTTTACACTCCTTTATATATATTTGTATAACACTATTTTATTTTAATTTCTTTATATGCAGCATTCGCATCGTTTATATTTTTACTTTCCCTGCAATACATGGTAATGTATACGGAAAGTATTGGAATCATGTCGAAAATCGCAACTCGAGTTTTCGACGGATCTACACGTTTCGAGAGCTCTAGAATACGAAAATACTATGTGTCTGTGTGTCTGTGTGTCTGTGCAATGTATGTATCCACTTTTACTCAAAAACTAATGGACCGAATTTCATAAAATTTGGTAGGTAAATCACTTGGATGTGACCCTGGTGCAGATTAGTTTTGGTACGATTTGTAAAAACAGAACCCGCCATTTTGCGAAATGGCCGGTAGAAATTTCATGTATTCGCTGTAGCTAAAATACTAATTGACCAAATTTCACAAAATGTGGTAGGTAAGTTACTTGAGGAATACTCTGGTGCTGATTAGATTTGGTGGTATTCGGAAAAGTACAACCTGCCTTCTTTTATGAAATGGCCCGTCAAAATAGCCATAATCTAAAAAAAAGACGAAGTAGTGTATGCTCAAATGTATCAATAAAATTCTTGTTTTACAAGCAATTTTTGAAAAGGAAAATAATGTAACACACTCCATTATACTTTAGGACCAACCGTTCTCAAGATATTTGAGGTTTCTTGCATTTTTATTACGTCGATTTCGAAAAAAATGTCCAATTACCAAATAAAAACAAAAATTGAATTAAAAACACAAATTTAATGTCATTTAGTTCAATTATACTCAATCCAATGAATTATTATAGAAATAAAGATAATATGATTTTTAGTCTGCAGCGAAAGTCATGTGCTGCTCACATCAAATTTTTATATTCCTTGCGATACATGGTAATGTATGTTGAAAGTATTGGAATCATGCCGAAAATCGCAACTCGAGTTTTTGACGGTTCTACACGTTTTGGGAGCTCCAGAATACGAAAATATTATTTTAGCATGACGTCTGTGGGTGTCAGTGTGTGTGCTTGTGTGTCTGTGTGCGCAATGTATGAATCAACTCTAACTCAAAAACTAATTTATCGGATTTCATAAAATTTGGTAGGCAAGTCGCTTGGGTGTGACGCTGGTGCTGATTAGAAAAAAGTTTCAATTCGAAAAAACAGAATCCACATTTTTTTTAGCAAAAAGCCTGGCAAAAATTTCATGTATCCACTCTATCTGAAATATTAATTGACAAAACTTCACAAAATTTGGTAGGTAAGTTACTTGCGGGATTAGATTTTGGTACGATTCAGTAAAGAAGAACTGGCCTTTTTTTACGAAATTGCCCACAAAATCGCCAAAATCTAAAAACAAGTCTACGCCTATTCAAATTTGTCAATTAAATACTTGTTTTGGACATAATTTTTAACGAGGAAAATAATAAAAACAACTCTATTACTCTGGGGCTAATCGTTCCAGAGAAATTAAATTTTTCTCGCATTTTTGTTAAGCTGCTTTTGGAAAAATATATTATCAATGTAAAAAAAAACATAAGCTGAATAAAAAAATGTTGTACTATTTTGTGCAATTAAAATCACTTTAATGAATTATTAAAGAAATGAAGAAAAAATGAAGGCAGGAAAAGTCATGTACTGCTTGCTCACGTTTTAATTTTACTTTCCCTGCAATACATAGTAATGTATAGGAAAAGTATTGGAATCATGTCGAAAATCGCAACTCGAGTTTTTGACAGATCTATACGTTTTGGAACCCCCGGAACACTAAAAAAATAGTATTAGCATGACGTGTGTGTGTGTGTGTGTGTGTGTGTGTGTTTGTGTGTGTGTGTTGGCGTATGGTGGGAAGTGGGGACATTCATATGTTTACACACCTTCCAAGTGGGGACGCACCGGCAAGTGGGGACGTCCTCGCTTTGGATTTTTGCAGAAATGTGGTATTTAATGACAGATAATATTCCTAAAAAAGTTTGGTTGACTTTTGGCATAGGTCCCCAGTTAGGTAGTATATGTATATAGTCTGTGTATAACTGTGTATAGCTCGCGAATATCTGTGTGTGTCATGCAAAAAGACACGTCCGCGGTTTATCAGAATTGCAACATATTGTGTGTATGCGGAACTGGTTTTCAGAGGGAAGGCGTTAACTGCCCTCTAGCTAAATCTGCGAAACACCCGTGTTGGTATTTGAGGGAAACCGAGGACAACTCATAGAACTATCAAATTGAGGTAATAGCATCTTGGGAGCCCCTAGAACCACAAGAGCCCCCCTAAAGGACCCCCCCCCCAAAGACATATGCATGCATTCGTTTAGCAGGCATAATCCCCTCCTCAAATCGTTGTAATTTTGATTTTGAAATATATTTCTAACTCGCCAAAAGAGAAAAATATTACACTTCTGAAACTAATGTAATTATTTTTTTCTTTTGAGGTCCCATTTATAGTTTGGGAACCAATCTTATAAGAAACAGATTCTAGCCAGACTGTCTTTTATTAGTTCCGATATGTCAAGAAATATTCCCGTCCAGGAAGCTAAAAATGTTTAGAAATTAAGTATATACAACCATCTTCACAGCATATTTTTGCATAGCATTTATAGAAATACAGTGTAATTCAGTTTCTGAAGAGTTGTGTGTAATTTTAAAACACAGGCTTTCTCTCTATATGTATATTCTGTACCTCTGTAAGCATTTGCCTGGTAATAAATGGAGCACAGGTTCGGAATTCAAAACACGATTAACTCAAACCGCGAAGAGCACTTTTTTTTTAATTCAATTAAAACTTATATTTCAAATACTTTTTTTTTAATTTCTTTTAATCCTTAGACTCTTGGTACTGCATTTTCTCTTCAGTGAGTTAGAAAAACATCGCTCCTGAGATGGTTCAACAGTTTATTTGTTGCTGTTAATACGAGTTTTAAAAAGACTTCATAAAATCGGAAAAATGGATGTACTTTATTTTAAATGTAAGCAGTCTGAAAGCAAAAATGTTGTTCTGACTTTAATATATACACCTTTAAACTTGCTTATAACTTTTTAAAACACGGACCATGCATATACACCTTTAAAACGCGGACCATGCGAATACACCTTTGAAACGTGGACGATGCATATACACCATTAAAACGCGGGCTATGCGTATACACCTTTAAAACGCGGACAATGCATATACACCGTTAAAACGCGGGCTATGCGTATACACCTTTAAAACGCGGACGATGCATATACACCGTTAAAACGCGGACGATGCATATACACCGTTAAAACGCGGACCATGCGTATACACCTTTAAAACGCGGACAATGCATATACACTTTTAAAACGGGGACCATACGTTTAAACCTTTTAAATGAATTATTTTTCAAAAAAAGATTATTTAGAACTAGATTGCTTTCTACTTGGTTCGCTTACTCCGAAAATTAATAGGTGTCTGAGTGATGTTCATCGATTGAAAAATGCTCACCAAACTTTATTCGATTTATTCAATTTGTTCGAAAGATATGGCACCACATAAAAAAAATATAGATGAATAAATGTTTTAATATCTCGAGAGCAGATCGGAATAATTTCTAAATAATGATGTCCATTCATTTCGGATTTAAGCTGTTTGTTTACAAAGCATTCACTCATTTGATAATAGCGCGGACCATGCGTATACACCTTTAAAACGCGGACAATGCATATGCACTTTTAAAACGCGGACCATACGTTTAAACCTTTTAAATGAATTATTTTTCAAAAGAAGATTATTTAGAACTAGATTGGCTTTCTACTTGGTTCGCTTACTCCGAAAATTAATAGGTGTCTGAGTGATGTTCATCGATTGAAAAATGCTCACCAAACTTTATTCGATTTATTCAATTTGTTCGAAAGATATGGCACTACATTAAAAGAAAATATAGATGAATAAATGTTTTAATATCTCGAGAGCAGATCGGGATAATTTCTAAATAATGATGTCCATTCATTTCGGATTTAAGCTGTTTGTTTACAAAGCATTCACTCATTTGATAATAGCGCGGACCATGCGTATACACCTTTAAAACGCGGACAATGCATATACACTTTTAAAACGCGGACCATACGTTTAAACCTTTTAAATGAATTATTTTTCAAAAAATGATTATTTAGAACTAGATTGCTTTCAACTTGATTCGTTTACTCCGAAAATTAATAGGTGTCTGAGTGATGTTCATCGATTGAAAGATGCTCACCAAACTTTATTCGATTTATTCAGTTTGTTCGAAAGATATGGCACTTCATTAAAAGAAAATATAGATGAATAAATGTTTTAATATCTCGAGAGCAGATCGGGATAATTTCTAAATAATGATGTCCATTCATTTCGGTTTTAAGCTGTTTGTTTATAAAGCATTCACTCATTTGATAATAGCGCGGACCATGCGTATACACCTTTAAAACGCGGACAATGCATATGCACTTTTAAAACGCGGACCATATGTTTAAACCTTTTAAATGAATTATTTTTCAAAAAAAGATTATTTTGAACTAGATTGCTTTTTACTTCGTTCGTTTACTCCGAAAACTAATAGGTGTCTGAGTGATGTTCATCGATTGAAAAATGCTCACCAAACTTTATTCAATTTATTCAGTTTGTTCGAAAAATATGGCACTTCATTAAAAGAAAATATAGATGAATAAATGTTTTAATATCTCGAGAGCAGATCGGGATAATTTCTAAATAATGATGTCCATTCATTTCGGATTTAAGCTGTTTGTTTACAAAGCATTCACTCATTTGATAATAGCGCGGACCATGCGTATACACCTTTAAAACGCGGACAATGCATATACACTTTTAAAACGCGGACCATACGTTTAAACCTTTTAAATGAATTATTTTTCAAAAAAAGATTATTTAGAACTAGATTGCTTTTTACTTCGTTCGTTTACTCCGAAAATTAATAGGTGTCTAAGTGATGTTCATCGATTGAAAAATGCTCACCAAACTTTATTCAATTTGTTCGAAAGATATGGCACTTCATTAAAAGAAAATATAGATGAATAAATGTTTTAATATCTCGAGAGCAGATCGGGATATTTTCTAAATAATGATGTCCATTCATTTCGGATTTAAGCTGTTTGTTTACAAAGCATTCACTCATTTGATAATAGCGCGGACCATGCGTATACACCTTTAAAACGCGGACAATGCATATACACTTTTAAAACGCGGACCATACGTTTAAACCTTTTAAATGAATTATTTTTCAAAAAAAGATTATTTAGAACTAGATTGCTTTCAACTTGATTCGTTTACTCCGAAAATTAATAGGTGTCTGAGTGATGTTCATCGATTGAAAGATGCTCACCAAACTTTATTCGATTTATTCGAAAGATATGGCACTACATTAGAAGAAAATATAGATGAAATACAGAAAACATAGGTAATCACGAATAGGAAGAAAATAGGAATGTGGATTGCACTTATTCTTGGCTACAAGTGCAATAAATCTGTAGCAGTATGGTAGAGTTTGCTGACATATTTTCCTCGCTCCACAGAAAGGATTGTTTAGAATTAAAATCATTCTGGGCTATAATAGAGTTTGGCGTAGATTTCCTATATATCTACGGAGTTAAACGGCTAAAAAGTATAAAACGGATATATTAGACGAAATGTCTAAGTATAGGATATCTACGGAGTTTGCCCGGTCATTTCTTTAACCGCTAGTTTTTCAAATTGAATCCTCACGTAGGAATTTTAATATCTGGGTTGGGGACAGGAGAAATGAATGTTCACTCCAGGCATGGGGAACAATGAAAACCCTTTACAATAACAGGGAGTTTATCTCTTATCTTGAGTGGTCAAGCCCAGAGAAATGCGATTTCACCCTGCGAGGGGGAGGAAGCTAACAAAGGGCGAAGGGCGAAGGATGCCGCTAGTGGTGTTCAGTCAAGGTACTTTAAACATCTGTTACACTTCTGTTCAGTTACACTTACCACTCATTTGGTTGTAAATACTGCTGTAACTTTTTGTAACTTTTAGCGATCGATAGGTATCCATACAGTTCTTTCTCTCAGATGCTTGTGAATGCATTCTATTGTAAGTCTTAAAGGTGTTGATCATTTTTTAAGATGCTCACAGAAAGAAATTGACTAAACTACAAAAGTGGCGTCCATTTTGGCCGGTTCACATCAGAATTAAAAAAATTATTATTCTTATATTTAGCTCGTAAAAATTTACTTTATGCACAATTTTTAATAAGAAAATAAGTGTGCCGATTTTTAGAATGCTAGAACTGGCTGTTTTGTAGGACTTATTATTATAGACATTTAGAATACATTTATACATACACTTATAGGTATTTTGAAAAATAGTTAATGTGATGGGATCCTTCAAGAGCAAAATTCGGCAACTATTAATGCATTTCTGCAGTTCCTATCATTTACAAAATATGATAGTTTGAACTAAATGCCTTATTAAAAATCCATTTAAAAATATATTTAAAAACACGTTTAAAGAACAATTACAGTAGTCAAAATATTTTATAAAAATATTAATTTATAAAACTAATATACTGTTTAAGATGATGACTAAAACTCGAATTATATGCAATTTCGCATATATATATATACATGCAATTGCATATTTGAACACTTAATTATAGAGCATATAAATGCATAAAAGGCCTTTAATCTCATATTTCAAGTACTTTATTTTCTTTTAGCTTGTATTTTTTATATTTTAACTATTTTTTTACCCTTTTTAAATAACTAGATAAGTTAACATCGGAAGAAGCTAAACATATTTCTCATTCAACACTCAAATTACGTGAGTTACTAAGGTCATGCAAATATCACAAGAAATGCAGATAAATCCTTCCAGGATAAAATAACAAGAGACAGGTCTGGTAAAAGAGATGGAAAGTCAACTTATACCTGACGTTTTACATACGCCTTTTTCAAAGAGCTGTTATGTAAAATTTTCTGTATAAGCATTGTCAGTAAAAATGCCTAAAATTAAATCTAGTAATTTAACCCGAATAAAATCATGTATTTATAATCATAGGAAAATCTGACTACATGTGGTGTTATTATATTGTGTAATATGCGAGAAAAAATTATTCAGAAAAATATCCGATAAATCAGCGTGTAAAAACTGCTATTCACATTTCAGAGAAAAAAAACAAAAAAAGGAAAGCGGATACTCAATTATAACTAAGTTGTTTTCAGAATGGAATATCGAAGAACTAAATATCACTTTCAATTCAAAAGATTACAAGTACTGTCCAATAATATCAGTTGATATTAAAAGAACATTTTTAGCATTAAAATGCTTTTAGATGATGAACGACAAAGTCTACGCGTCAAGAACTCAGAAAAGCACATTAGTTGGTTACAGCAATGAAATTTACTTACAATAATATGAAACTTTTAACTTGAATAATGACATAAGAACTTTTTCAGTAATAGTTTGCTTGAGTTTGGATGAAATTCCCCGTTTTTAAATGCTTTCAGATGCATAAATGATATTCGAACGAAATATATAAATACATGTATTTTCTTTTAAAAGTGATTACTTCTTGAATTTTAGGTGCATATTTTCATGCATATTTTGACAAATTTTAGTGCATATATTAGTTATGACATTATTGTAGTATCGAATGAGATATATCGTGTATCGGCAGTTATGTAGGGGGCGTCATAACTATCCATTGATAATGATTACGTTGTTTCTCCATATATAATTGTATTATGTTCTTCATAGAGCCTATATTGGAGTACTAAATCCAACACTGTAAACAATCACATTTGATCGTCGACCTCCCTCCCCTGTTCGAGATCATGACGACACCTATATATCAATCTTGACACTTTTTAAAAAATTTTAAATTTTTGATTTTCATGAATTTCATTGAACTGTCGGCAAAAAAATATCAATATTTTCCGTCAAAAGGCTCTCTTTTGTTTGTCCCAAGGTTGCCTTATCAGCAAGCACTATTGAGAGGGACATTATACGCTCTTATTAAACATCGAGTTTTTGCAATAAATTAATTTTTAGCATTTGGCAACAGAAGTTTGGATCCTTTATTCTTTATTGTTAAATTATTACAAGATGTTTTTAGATATATCTGATTGAAAACTGTAAGCATAGACAATAGTCATGGTTTTGGAAAGATGAGGATGACAATCAAAACGTTCATAATGCCGGATTTGGTTTTCTGTTTGGACCCTATAGTACAGAGAACTAAATAGTTTAAAAATCGTTTTCGAAAATTTTTCTATGTTTACGGGTTTAAGCTTCAAATTAAAAAAATTCCTTTTAACATAACTAGGGGTAATTGTGTCACTTTAAATGGATTATAAATTCTTTTTTTAACAGACATATCCGTAAAATAACAACACTTAACAACTACCCATAAAATAATTATTTTGACATATGAATATCCCTTAGACAAAAATCATTCATTTCTATTGTATCGAAACTAGTCCGCAATGGATTACATATGATGGGACATTTTCATTTGTCGAGTCGAGATTCTGAATACCTTGACAGAAACCTTTAATTTATTAACAAATCAGATTTTACGTAACTAATGATTATTATTGCAATGGTTTGGTAAAATATGTGCTTTTAAATTTAAATTGTAAATCAAATATTGTTTATCTTCAGAAGATTTCAAAAATTTCTTTATTTTTCTCAAATTCATTTAATGTATTTTTTTCTGAAATATGTAAAATATAACTGTTTGCATGTGATATTATTATCATTAAATCTACTTCCTGTCATCCAGCATTTTAGAGATGTTTAAATAAAATTGCATTTCAGCTAGAAAGTGTTTCATAATCAATGCTTTATGCATATTAATCTTTCTTGTTTAGTAATAACACAGGAACCGGAGCAGCTAGGAAGCCCAAATTTAGCTTGTCGTTGACTTTTGTGATATACATTAATTATTTTTATTTTAAACCGTATTGGGTCGTATTGTATTTTAACCTTTGTATTTATACTTATTTTGGATACCAAAAATATCGGATTTGCCTCGCCTCAGGATATGATGAAATGACACACTTGAACCTGTCAAAAGTAAGAGACGTGTTTATAAATGAATGACACAAGATGACTTGGGTTTGCTAAACCGACATACACTTAGCTTCAGTGCATTCATCAAGAATCATATTTTTTATGTGCTAAAATTTTTGAAACTAAAAAATTTACTTACTCAGAAATGCATAGTTAATCATATTTTAATGCCTTTCTTATCATGTAGCTGAATGATCCCCAATAGCTACGAAACTGGCCGCCATGTTGGTAGTATAGCTACATGGGAACATCCTTCAAAATTTTGTGTCTCTTAAAGGTATAAAAAAAAAGTCGTAACACTTAATCAAAATGATTCTATATTTTAAATCCGATCATAAGCAACTGGTTCTAAAAGACCCAGTATGTTTCGTTGTCGCATACAAGTCTTTCTCATAGGCATTGCCAGGATCTCAGAAGGAGCGGGAAGGGGAGGGTTCAAGGAACGAATGGGACTACAATGCTGGATACTGTTTTGCCAATATGGACATCAATAAGCAAAATATTCTTCGTGCAAAGGATAAGGGAAACGTGAACAACGTATTCAATCGCTAATAAAAGGGAAAAGCAGCATACAACTGTTTCAAGGATATGCTGGATCCCCTTCGTTAGTTCTAAAGAGCCAACAAGCCTGAAGTCAAAAAGACGAAATGGGCACAAACAGAAGTGTGCATATGTCAATGTCATGGATCGAATAATGTTCAAAGTCAATGATAAAACTTACATCAATGAAAAGTTGCAATATTTAATTTTTGTATTTAAATTTTTTTATGAAACTTACAACCAGATTACTGAAAATTCTTACTTAAAGGATTTTTCTACCTCATGTAAATTTATTATCATGGGCAAATAGTAAGGATCTTGGAGCATGTGTGTGTGTTGAGGGTTTGACGATCAAATGAGGGTTGCAATGCTGAATATAATATTTTGGTTACAATCTAATAAATTAACCTAAAATAGCATTCATTTATATCCATCTGCCGTAATATGAATGTTATAAATAGAGAATCAGTATTATGTAGACCGGTGGTTGTCAACTTTTTATGTGTGTGACCTATAACGTTAAAACACATCTACTCTCCTAATGCGCATTATATGCACCAATAAAATATAGCTTACGATCCTACAAGAGCAATTTATAATTTTATAATTCGAGGATAGATCAGATTCAGAACTGTAACCCTCATTTGATCGTCTACACTCCCATACACTATTTTTGGGATCCCAGCTTGCCCCATGCCTATGATAGGAAGTTTGCATATAGAAGGAAAAACATTGCAATAAGAATTTTCAGGAATCTGGTTGTAACTTTCATAAAAGAAAGCAGTTTTCTTTCAAATCCAAAAATAAAATGTTTCACCTTTACCCTGCTGCAAGTTTTAGCATTAAGGTTTGGCATTATTCAATCCACGACTTGTGTAGATATACCACTGTGTTTCTCCTATTTGTGCATATTTTGTCTTTTTGATTTTAAGTTTGTTGGTTCTTTAGCACTGACGAAGGAGATTCAGCGTATTCTCGAAACAGTTGTCAGCCACACTTTTATTTTATTTTTGTTTGAATATCTTAGCTTTGTTTTCCCAATCCTTTCCACAAAGTGATTGTGTTTTCTTATTGGTATAAGGAAGAAATGTGAATAACAATTCAAAAAGTTAAAAGTTATAAAAGAAAAGCGAATTCTTTTTTTAAAGTTAAAAAAAATATAAAAACTATTTCATAATTTGTTATTAAAACTATTTCATTACTCAACCGTTTATATTTGAAACGTGAAATTCCCTCTACTCCTTTGTACGTATCTCACACATTATTGAAAAATTAAATTGTACGGAACTCGTATGTTGTTGCAAAATTTTTCTTCATATGTACTCAAATCGCAAGAAATGGCACAAAATTTTAGTTCTACGAAAGTCGCGCGTACGGAAGTCAGCCATTACCGTATTTAAGAGTGTCCACACCAATCTATCTCTGCACTACTCTATGTAACTGGGAACCTATGTTAAATTTTACCATCGCTTTTTCAAAGAGAAGATCTCTTTAAAAAAAATCGGTATAGATAACTGGTGGGACAACGGTAATCTCAAAGGAAGAGCCTCTTAAAAGGACAGGTGTATAACATATACTATCCCAAACATCTTGAACCCATTTCCTTCGATAGTAGCTCTTTGTCCATTCCAAATCCTATTATTTTACGAACCCTGGTTGAAGTCGGCTGAAATCCACCTTCTAGGTACAGTATCGCACAATAGACAGCCCCTTTACCCGTAGGGTGTCGGTCAAAGAAAAAAGAGGGACACCTTGGAACAGGAAAGAAAGGATCTCCAGAAAAAGGATTTTTATTTTAGACTCATCATCCATAATATACTGATTCATCTAATATACATCAGAATGTTTCTCAAATCACGCGTTTCTTTTTTCAAATAATTAAATAAAACAAAAAGGTTCTGGAAAATCTTGAGCCCCTCCTTCAATTCACAGCTTGAACAAAATACAAAGTAATATACTATATATACATTTTATTGAAATTTAAAAAAAATTTTGCTATTAATTCTAACAGTCTAGAGGACTTTTCGGTAGCTTAAATTGACTTCGATTTTAATTGAACACGGAAATTAATTTTATTTTCAGAAAAATGGAAATAGAACAAGAAAGATCAATCAAGCATAAATCCTTGATTATGAAACACTTTCCAACTTCAATGTAATTTTATATGAACATCTCTAAAATGCGATACATTCCTCGGCAATACTTTTAAAATTATCACAATACTACATTAATTTATTATCTTTGAAAACTTAAAACGTCATCGAAAGATATGAACTTCATTTAAATGACGGTATTGAAATATAAATTGCCTGGTTTAAACATCTCTAAAATGCGATACGTTCCTCGGTAATATTTTTAAAATTTTCATAATACTACAATAATTTATTATATTTGAAAACTTCATCGAAACACAAATGAACTTTATTCAAATGACGTCATTGACATATAAATCGTCTCTATATAAAAGCAGCATTTACTTTATAAACATTTTTCCAATCCTTTCATTCATCACAATACTATAACAATTTATTTTATTTAAAAACTTAAAGCCATGGAGAGGTACAAGTAATTTAACTCTATGCTTAAAAATTCATCGAAAGCAACGTCTGGTTGGTTTTCTGTGTAAAATCAATCAATGTTTCATTCATATCAGCTATATTGCAGACTCCATGAGCTAAATAATTTTGCGTTAAAGAAATTCAGCAATTCTTATACAACTCATTCTATATCTTTTAGTGTTTACATTTTCCATAAGTGAAAATTAGGCTTCGTTGCAGAAATAATCAAAGTTTGATAATGATTTAAACTCAAATATATTGTTATTGTGTTGTTTCAGTATGCAGATGCACAGAATTTGCACAAAAATAAAGTGGTTTTAGGACGGATACAACACTAAATATGAATTAAAAGAACTCTAAAAATCACGATTTTGATACGAGATGGATGCCATATTTCATTTGGAAGTGGGTCACGTGATCTCTTCATATAATGGTCACGTGATCACTTCATATAAATGGTGTAATTATTATTTTAATTTTTATTTAAAAAACTACTGGATATATTTTGCTGAAATTTCTTTATATATTTTATGGAATAATTTGAATATTTGCTACAATTTTCGAAGCAATTTGTGAATTTTAAATTTTATTTTTACTATGCTGTTCTTTTGTTGTTGGAAATTTTGAAACTCTAAAAAAATTGTTTTATAGTTTTCAGTTTATCCTTGCGTAAACGTAGATTATTTTGTAAATTGTATTTATGCAAATGTTGTCGCTATATCTGGTCTATATATGAACGATTCAAATTTTATTTCCATGCAGCCATTGATGAAGAGCATACTTATGCTCGAAAGCGCTCTGGTCCTTTTTATAAAAAAATTTTACGTCTTATAGGAAGTAAAATAATGACCTTCTGTTGTGGATGTGTGCTTAATTTTTGCTATTATACCTTTCAACTATGTTGTAAAGTGTTAAAAATGAACTATTTTAGAAATTTTCGGCTTTATGTCATACTTCATTATATTGAGATACTTGTCTTTGATGTTTACTATGCTACTGTTGAGTTTATTCTATCTACTATTAAATTTTTTTACCTCTATCTCAATGAATTCATCTTAAGAGAAAAATGTGATAGAAACAAGAAAGATTAATCTTGCATTATTATGAAGCACTTTCCAACTGAAATGAAATATTAGTTAAACATCTCTAAAATGGGATACATTCAGCGGTGATATTTTTCAAATTCTCATAGTCCAATAATTTTATTTTACTTGGAAAATTAGAACTTCAACAAAGAAGACAATGCTATGAAATCGCTGGCGTCTCTAAGTAAAATCAATGAGTATTCCATTCATATCACTTATATTGCAGACTCCAGAGCTAAATAATTATGCTTTCAAAAATTCAGCAATTCTTATACAACTCATCTTATAATCGCTTGTTTGTTTACACACACTTTGATTACGTTAAAATTAGGCTTCATTATAGAAATAATCAAAGTCCAGTGATCATTTAAAATAAAAAATATTGTAATTGTGTAGGCACAGAATTTAGAAACAGACATAATATGCAAAATTAAAGCAGTTACAGGACGGATGCACCACTAAATATAAATATAAGAAAGATCAATCATGCATAAATCATTGATTATAAAACAATTTCCAACTGCATTTTTATTCAAGCATCTCTAAAATACGATACATTCAGAGGCGATATTTTTAACACTTTACAACATAGTTGAAAAGCTTTATGACTTTGTTCTTTCTGTCTGTCTGTTCGTTCGCACGATAACTGCCGTAAAAATAAATTTATCAAAATGAAATTTTAGTATGATGTTCAGACGGTTTGTAGGACATATGGCAATGTAAATGAATAATAACACCCGATTTGTTTTGGATTGAACCCGGGCTGAAAAAATGAAATACATTGAACCTTATGGTACCAAATTTTTCAAACATTTTTAAGCGAATTTAAAATTCATAAATTGCTTCGAAAGTTTTAAGAAATATTTATATTATCCCATAAAATATATAAAAAAAATTTCAGAATAAAAAATAATTTTAAAAATATATTAAAAATAAATTAAAATAATTACATCCATATTATGAAGAAATCACGCCACCCACTTCAAAATAAAATATGGGATCCGTCTTGTGTCAAAAGTTTTTTTAAGTTTTTTTTAATTTATGTTTAGTGTTGCATTCATCCTAAAACCGCTTTATTTTTGCGTTTTTCTATGCATCTGTATTCTGCTCCAACACAATTACAAAATTGTTTAGCTTAAATGATCATTAAACTTTGATTATTTTTACACCAAAGCCTAATTTTAACGTATCTAAAATGTAAACACATCAAAAAGTAAGATGAGTTGCATAAGAATTGCTGAATTTTTTTAACGCAAAATTCAGTTCTGGAGTCTGAAATAAAGTTGATATCAATGAAATATTCATTGATTTTACATACGGATGCAGACAATTTTTTAGAATTGCTTTTTCTGATGAAGTTTTAAGCATAGAGGTAGAAAGTACTTTTACTTTCATGAATTCATGTTTTTAAGTAACATAAATTATTGTATTGTGATGAAATAAAAGTGTTTGGATGAAATATTTACTGCATTTACATAGAGAACCAGGCGATTTATATTTCGATGACGTCATTTTAATAAAGTTCATTTTTTTCGATAAAGTTTTAAATTTTCAAATATAATAAATTATTATAGTATTGTGATCATTTTAAAAATATAACAGCTGAATTATCGCATTTTAGAGATGTTTAAATAAAATTGCATTGCAGTTGGAAAATATTTCATAGTCAATGCTTTATGTATGATTGATCTTTCTTGTTTTAATTATCACAGCACTACAGTAATTTATTTTACTTGGAAATTAAAACCATGGAGGTAAATGTACTTTCTAACTCCATGCTTAATGCATTCGAACTTTATTCAAATGACGTCATCGAAATATAAATCGGCTGGTTTTTTATGTAAAAGTGGCGAATATTTCATTCATACACTTTTATTCCAGACTCTAAGTTAAATAATTGTGCTTGCAAAAAATTCAGCAATTATTATACAACTCATCTTACTTTTCTCTACATTTTACATACATTAAAGTTAGGCTTCGTTGTTAAAACAAAGTTTGATGATCATTTAAGCTAAAAAATAATTTAATTGCGTTGGATCCTAATACAGATGCACAGAAAAAACGCAAAAATAAAGCTGTTTTAGGACGCATGCAACACTAAACATAAATTAAAAAGAACTTTAAAAATTTGACGATTTTGACACAAGATGGATGCCATATTTTATTTTGAAGCGGATTACGTAATCTCTTCACGTAATATGGATATCATTATTACTTTAATTTTTATTTAAAAACTACCGAACATATTTTGTTGACATTTTTTTATATATCGTATGGAATTATTTGAATATTTCCTAAAATTTTCGAAGCAATTTGTGAGTTTTAACTCTGCTTAAAATATGTTTGAAAAATTAGGCCCCATAGAGTTCAAATGCATTTCATTTTTTCAACCCTGGTGTAATCTAAAACTAATTGGGTGATATTATTCATTTACATTCCCATATGTTCCTCAGACATCTCAACACACTAAACTTTCATTTTGATAAAGTCATTTTTACGGCAGTTATCGTGCGAGCGGACAGACAGGCAGAATGAACAAAGTCATAAACGCTTTTCAAATATGTTGTAAAGTGTTAATAAAAATAATTTCATCATTTGAATGTTGGATACTATTTTATATCTACTTATACAGTGAATGTAAAAGAAACTTGCGCAATGAAATTTTGCACTTTACACCAAGATTTGTAGATGGTAGTTTCATTTTTATGAAAGATAGATGCATGGTTTGAATTTTCTGGTGTCACAGAGCGAGCAAGAAGGTTTCGGATTCCTTTGAAGTATAAGAAAAGAATCTCTAACCGTATGGTATGGGTATAGGTGATGGCTCTGCGAGCCAGATACTAGATATGTTAGCAGCAGTATTGTTCACGCAGGCCTAAGGGGACTATGGCCTGAAGGCATGCTTTATCTGAAGGCAGTGCTGCAGAAGTAATGGATTAGGTCTACTCCTCGAAGGGTTCCAGCACCTTATTCCTTGAAACCGGAAATGTTCGTTAATGACATCACGACATTGCATGAGAAAAATTGGCATTCATAGAATTTAATGGAAAGTTTACATTTCAAACTAAAAACAAGCTCGTGAAGGATACAGAAAATAAAAATCAAACATTTGTAACGATAGCTCCAATTGAATTTTGTTGTTAGGGCAATGTAATTGACGTTTTCTTGACAAGAAACAATATTTTTAATGTTTCACTTGAAACTCTAACAGATTTTTTCAATCTGGTTGTTTCAATTAAAAAGCAAGTTACAATTCAAAAAATCTGGAACGTGGAGATATATTGATGTAGGTAAAGAAAAACATATATATTTCAAATTTTGTATCCAAGTTATTCTTCTAAAATAGAACGTAGAAGAACTTTAAAAAGTTTGTTTGTTTAAATTAGCAACAGCTTAATCACGCCGATAAATGTACGCTTATCTGTGTAATACTTAAACATATGCAACTTATACTTTTAGTATAATTTCGGTAATAACAATTATATTCCAAACAAAATATTGCTATAAAATATTAAAGTCCTAAAAATTTAAGATTTTATTAGGAAAGTTGAAAAAGCATTCTATCAGATTTCATATAATAATTTGATATTAGTAGGTGCATTCCTTATTATCGTGATCTCACCTCACACATTCAATAGTGTTCGAGTTGGGCTCAGAAAGTTTTGAAACCTGCTTATTTGTTAATATCTCGAATTCGAATAATCTCGAGGGAGAGAAACAGTTTCTATACAATTAATACGAGAAAGTAAAAATCTGTCATTTTAAAGGAAATTATTTCAAATAGAAGATTCGTTCCGTGTTTTAAATATAAAGGATATGAAGTTTAAGCATTCACGGGACTTTTTATATATATCGTAATATCGCATTAGTTAAGTCTACTTCTGTCACTATCATCATCAGAATACAAAAAATATATTTTATTTTCACGTACTATTGTATAGAGTAGGTATTGTTTTGAGAATTTTCGAATTCAAAATTTTGATGGAAGATATCCAAACGGAAGACAGTTACTGAATTTGATAGTTTGATTAGATAATTTTTAAAAACAAATGATATATTAATACTAATCAAATTGTTTCTGGGCAAAAATATAATTTTGAAAAATATATAAAAGAAAAGAGGGCAAAATAAAATATTCTTTATATAATAATCCAGAAAAATTGAATGCCTTAATGACATATATTAAAATAGTTTTTATTATTTTGCTGATCTGTAAAAGAAACCGAAAATATACAATTGTTTAAAGAATACGATAACCCATATGGATGAAGCAGAGGCTATGGTATTTAAATGACAGGTGTTATAATGACGTGGAATATAAATAGAATACAGTATCTGATTACATACGCAAGTATATAAATTTATCTGTTGCTATATTAGCTGCAAAATATTCAGTAGGACGGTCGCTTTAGACGGCAGGGATAGTGCCACCCAATTTAAACCATAACCCAGTAGGGGTGACATCCACAGGAACCGTGTCCTCGTTCCTTTAACATCAACTTCTCGGAAGAACTTTCAAACACACATATTAAAAGTGCCCGTACTCTGCGTGAACAGAGGGTCAGTTTAGGCAGAGCTAGGAATCGAACTCGGGTCCTCCGAGTACAATCCCCGTGCCTTAACCACTGGACTATCCCACCCCGAAATTCATTAATCTGTCCTTCAGACCGTATGTAATACAGCAAAATCCACCTGGTTCACGAATACTAATACGTATATAGAGCATTTAACGAAAATTTTGTCGTGCCAAAATAACAATTTTTAAATAAGTTAAAAATTTTTAGAAACATTTTTATATAGAAGACACTTCTCATTGCAGATGCTATCTTCCATGGACGTGTTTCGCTCTTATTATGCGTTCGTCAGCAGGGAATAACAGAAATCTGTAATGATCGTAAGAAACATGTCATAATGATTGCGAGTTTCTATGGGAACTGACAACTTCAGTCCTTCCACATGGTTGCAATAACATTTGCTTGCAATTTACCTCAGGTCACACGAAGCTGCAAAAGCAAATTCCATAAAACACAAATCCGCCTATAAGGGACGTTCCCAAAAATATGAAAGACACCCTAGCTATAATTTTTAATCAATTTTATGTGGGCCATATGGAAGGACTGAAATTGTCATTGAATTGCCATTTCAGCTGACGAGCTGTAACTTCCATGCTGACGAGAGCATAATAAACGTGAAACAGGTCCATGGATGCCGGTATATGAAATGGGAGAGCCATCCTTATTTTGTGGGGCACCCCTTATAAGTGGATTTTGTATATAATACACTTTTATAGGTTTAATCTGTTTTTCTCAATTTTGCATTCATTCGGTTATAAGTTAGGCCATATGTTACAGAATGTATAATTTCTTATGTTTCTTCTCTTCTAACTACGAACGAACGCATCTTTTTTTAGTTCACTTTTCAACTAGTTTCGAATGAAAGAAGTTGCAGCACTTGTAGCGTACATATTACACATACATATACACGTACATATTTTATTGTAGCGTAAATATTACACAGTTATCAGTTTTAAATACAGTGTGTTCAGTAAAAATATGTATTCACGATCCCTAATTAATAGATATACGTACCCTCGTTTTCTTAGTTATTAGATATACGTGCGTTTACCCTTGGTAAGAATCTGTATATCTAATGCCAAGCATTAATATACAGGTTCTTACCCTTCATTCATACGGTGTATACGCGTGGGCCTCATTCTAACTGTGTATATGCATCGTCCGCATTCTAACGGTATGTATGCATTGTCCGCATTTTAACGGTGTATATGCATTGTCCGCATTCTGACGGTGTATATGCATGGTCCGCATTCTAACGGTGTATATGCATTGTCCGCATTCTGACGGTGTATATGCATGGTCCGCATTCTAACGGTGTATATGCATTGTCCGCATTCTGACGGTGTATATGCATGGTCCGCATTCTAACGGTGTATAAACATGGTCCTCGTTTACCTTGCAAAAATACATACTTGAAATAAAACTATTTTTAAAATTTTCTTGCCACATATGTCATTAACTTCCTTCCAGGATGCCTAAAATGTGAAAATTATATCAGAAAAATCATTAATTCGGCAGGTCCTCAGTTTGGTGGGTTCCCCGTAGCGTCCTCGTTTTCCACCAAAAACCAACCTGTGTGTGTGTGTGTGTGTGTGTGTGTGTGTGTGTGTGTGTGTGTGTGTGTGTTTGTGCGTGTGTGTGTCTGTGGGTCTATCTGTCGTCCAATGTCTGTAACCACTCTAACTGAAAAACTAACTGACCGAATTTCATAACATTTGGTAAGTAAGTCACTTGTGGGTGTCTCTGGTACCGATTAGATTAGAGCACGATTCCAATAAAAGGAACCTACTTTTTGTTAAATCTAAAAATTTATTTGTTAAATCTAAAAATAAAAGACTACGTATTCTCAAATATATCAAATAAATGCTTATTTTATACGTGATTTTTGATGATGAAAAGAAAAAGACTAAATCCATTACTCTATGTCTAGCCTTTCTTAAGATATTTTAGTGTTTTCGCATTTTCACTACGCCGCCTTTGAAAATAAGTCCAGTTGCCAAATGAATACGGAAACTGAATTAAAAGTGCGAATTCATTGTAATTTAAAATAATTATGTCTGTTAATTTGTACAATTAAACTCAATTTAATGAATTATTGAAGAAATAAAGACAACGTGAATATCAGTCAGCAAGAAAAGTCAAGTTATTAGTAGCCAAGTGAAGTCACGTTTAGTCACAGATGCATATTTTTAAACCAGAACAAAACTGGCTTCGATTGCATTGATACTGAAGTTATCCCGACGGTATGAATGTGCAAGAGATCTTACGTGCAAGAGAGTGTGGTCAAGGTCTTACGTGCAAAAGAGTGTGATGGTTTATACGTGCAAGAGAGATGGACTGACGGATTTCGCAAATTGCCTTTTATATAATTGTTTGTGTCTTTTTATGATTGATTTGTTTGAATTATATTGATATATTATATTTTCATTTGAAATTTCATGATGTATTTACTTCTGCACCCTACCTATTTTTCTGCTATTCCGTTGATATCGTGTTCACTTGCACATGTCATATGTCCTCCTATGATTTTTTTATTATTTCTTTTTCATTGCCATTGTTTTCACATTAATTTTTTTTTCACCGTGTATTATTATTTAGTAACATTTTAATTCAATTTAATTTTATTTTTTAACATCGTAAAATTATTAATTTGCCTTAAATTTTTTACTTAGAAACATTCTTTGTATGTCCTCCGATCTATTTATCGAATTGCCTTTCATTGCATTCACTTAATTACATTTGACATTTGTTTATGTTATTATTCCATTTGACTTTTAACTCTCCCAACGTATCGTCCATGGAGGTAAAGGTAAAAAGTTCAAACTTCTTACTGAGATAATGCCAATATCATTTGAGACAATAATTCAGGTGGCGCTGCGATGAGGTAAGAGCCCCTGCATAGTATATATTTCCATGGTGAAAGGTTTAAAATATTTATTCAAACAGTCAATTTTGTAGAAATAAATTAGTGGGGCATTGCAAATTAGAATTGAAACAATAAGGAACATTCCTACCTATTCAAAATTGATTTACTTTTTAATTTATTTTTATCTCCTTATATTCTGAGCTCTGACCTATAACTGTGAAAAAGTACTGATTAATTACACTGATCAATAGGTAATCTTAATTTAAAAATCATCAAAATACATATATCTACAAATATGCCTCTCTATTTTGTCAAATTAAAACCAAGGACGAGTTTACTGACATTAGCTACACCTAGATATAATTCTCAAAGCGTTATGGCACTTTTAAGCGTTACATCCATGGGTTTATTATCTTTAACTTCATGGTATCGTCTATCCGTTTATTTACATTAAATATATGTGCTTCGTTGACGAGTTAAATTATATTGACCCCTATCGCTCATTCGACCTCACGAGTCGTTCATTTGACCAGCTGGCGTCAACTTTAATTCTGAATCATTTTTCGAATCACTTACTGACATTACATTTTGAATAATTCCCTCAATCTTGTTCACTGTTTAAATGAATCGTTCAAAGATGTTTTGATTTGAAGTTCCAAATTTCTTCTTCCTTTTCTTTTAACCATTCATTGATTTTATAAAAGTTGGTTTACCTTTGAATTAATTTTTTATTGTATTTATTCTTATTACTATTTATAATGTTGCGAACGTGCAATATTTCCTTTTGGCGTCTCCTCTTTTGTCTGTCTAGAAGACCAGGCGAAGAAACACAGCCCATGACTTCAGCATGATGTAAGGATGACGTGAGCCTAGATTTTCAGGAAATTCCTAGTTAGAAGGATTTCCAGAGTTGGCAATTTATCGCCAATTTGACAACGTACTTCTGCAATGATCCAGAAACTTTACGAAACAACGCTTATTCTTTGAGATATTGAGATTTTCAAAAATTTCTACAGAGGAAAGCTAAAACTTGCTACAGATATCCAAATGGCCGTATCCAGAACTGCGGCAGATTTTGCTAAGTCCTCGTTTTCAGAGAATTTCGACATTTTGGACAAAATAATGGATGAAAAAACGCCATTGGGAGACCACCATTAAGAATTGGATAAGAAAACACCTTGGGAATAATTTGGCATCATTTTACTAAGAATAACTGGCTTTTTCATCTGTTTTTTGTTTGTTTAATTGCTAAGAAGTCATATTTGTATTTTTCTGATTTTAAAAATATGAAAATCCACAACTCATGAAAGATTATTTTTACGTCTAAAATTTGGACTTGTAGTATGAAATAAATGTAACTTGTAAAGAAAGATACGAAAATACGTGAATTCATTTAAATCTACAAGATTTATTCTAAACAATGTTAAATTTCAAAACATGCCAAAATCCTGACAAAAATGTGTTAATCAGCACGAACTCTGTCAGCCATCGGGAGTGTCCTCTAATGGGGGGCGAAATACTTTAATGTACTATTTCAAGGGACTGCGGATTCAGAAAATGTCCGTAAACTGGAAGTGTCCGTTAGGTAGGATACCTTATACCTTCTGATAGGTCGGACATCTTGGTTCGGCAAAACAAATTTTGGTCATGTTTGCAGCATTTGAGATCGACTGTGGTTTATACACTCTTTTGCAAAAAAAAAGAAAAAAAAAAGCACCATGAAGAAAGTGACTGTTTATTTTGAAATTAAGTATGCGTACAGCTCATACACTGTTAATGAAATGATTACAAAATCAAGGCCGCAGGACCCATCAATGGTTATCAATTGCACATTGAATTTTCAAATCAGTAATTGTTGAAACGTCCCTTGGAGCAAAGTATGCTTGTATTGTCTAGGTAAGGAGAGATAAAGTTTCCTAATGTCATCCTGCAATACATTCTACCAGGCATTCCCCAATTGTTGCTCCAGATCTGCTACATTTCGGGGTGCCCATATCTGGCGGCCTAGTATGTCCCATACATGTTCAATTGGCGAAAGGTCAGGTGTCCTTGCTGGCCAAGGAACAGTATGAAAAGCACGGAGACAGCCTACAGATAGGCGAGCCGTATGTGGCGAGCATTATCTTGTTGGAAAATGACACCAGAATGTCGTGCCATGAAGGATAACGCAAAAGGCCGCAGGATGTCATCAGCATATCGCTGAACTGTTAAAGATGTACCCAGGATGAGTTGGAGCGACCTGCTGTCCTAAGAGATAGCACCCCACACCATCACACCAGGGGTAACGACAATATGCCTGTGTAAAACAAAGGCTGACTGGGATTTCTGGTACTGGCGTCGCCACTCATGTACCCGATGGTCATTTGTTGAAAGACTGAAGCGTGAAGATTTTGAAGATTTGAAGACTTTGGGGGTCATTTTGCAAAAAAAGGCATGCTTTTTTTTAACAGTACTAGAATCTAATCAGCACCAGGGTCATCCACAAGTAGCTTATCTACAAAATTTTGTAAAATTTAGCCAATTAATTTTTGGCAAGAGTGAATACATGCATTGCATAGACACACACACAAACGTCACTCTACAAATAATTTTTACAGGTTCTAGCTTGCTCGAAATGTGTAGCTCCGTCAAAAAAATCGAGTTGCGATGTTCGACAGGATAACAATACTTTCCGTATGCACTATCATGTATTGTAAGTAATAAATGTTTATTTTAGATCTTGACGATTTTTGCGGTCGGTATTAACAGATTAACAGATTTTTTTTCCGCGTCAAAAATCGCGTATGAAACAAGAATTTAATTGGTACATTTGAGCATACATTACTTTGTCTTGTTTTTAGATTTTGGCGATTTTAGCGGGCCATTTCTTAAAAAAAGCAGGTTGTTGTTATCAGCATCGTACCAAAATCTAATCAGCACCAGAAAGTCCTACAAGTAACTAGTAACTTATCTACTAAATTTTGTGAAATTTGGTCAGTTAGTATTTTAGCTAGAGTGGATACATGAAATTTTTGCGGGCCATTTCGTAAAAAAAGCAGGTGCTTCTTTTCTAATCGTACCAAAATCTAATCAGTACCAGAGCATCTCGCAAGTAACTTATATACCAAATTTTGTGAAATTTGTTCAATTAGTATTTTAGCTAGAGTGGATACATGAAATTTTTGCGGGCCATTTCGTAAAAAAAGCATGTGGTTCTTTTCCGAATCGTACTAAAATCTAATCAGCACCTGAGCATCTCACAAGTAACTTATCTACAAAAGTTTATGAAATTTGGTCAATTAGTATTTTAGCTAGAGTGGATGCATGAAATTTTTGCGGGCCTTTTCGTAACCGAAGTCCTACAAGTAACCAAATTTTGTGAAATTTGGTTAGTTAGTATTTTAGTTAGAGTGGACACAGGAAATTTTTACTGGCCATTTCACAAAAAAAGGCGTGTTTTGTTTTTACGAATCATACCAAAATCTAATCAGCACTAGGGTCACACTCAAGTGACTTACCTACCATATTTTATGAAATTCGGTTCATTAGTTTTTGAGTTCGAGGTGATCCATACATTCCACAGACAGACAGACACACACACAGACAGACACACACACAGACGCACACACAGACGCACACACAGACGTCACGCTAAAAATAGAATTTTCGTTTCGTTTCGAGTTAGAGAGGATGCATTCATTCCCCAGACAGCCAGCCACACATACACACAGATACACAGACACACATACAGACACATAGACGTCATGCTAAAAATTCCTATTCTAAAGATCTCAAAACGTGTGAATCCGCCAAAAACTGGAATTGTGACTTTCGGTATGATTCCAATTATCATTATTATTATTGATTTAATTCTTTATCCGTTGGAGATAAGTGGGCAATATAAATTGCAAAAATGTTGAAAGTAATGTAGGAAATAAGACTACGTTAATGAAATAGTCCTCCCATTTATTTTCAAAAAGTTACACTTTTTAAATTTTTATACGACCTCCTTAGACAAATTTGGTCAATCAGAAATTTTTTATTTTTAATGCAACAACATCATGAAAAATCGCAAATCTGTATCTTTAAAATTGAGCGAGTTACATTTAATTAAAAATTAAACATTGTGAATGGGGACCATAATCAAATTAGAAATGTAAATTTGTGGCATATCACAAAAAAGATAAAACTGTCATCAATTTCTATCAATGTATACATATTTTTATTATGTTTCCCAACTGCGTAGTGAGTACCACTGCTTTATACAATCTCTGTCTGTTTAATGCTTTATGTAGATGCATTTGTGATAAAATTTTTTGAAACATATTAATGTATTTTTGATCTAAACAATTTCCATTTCAATTTGTTTATGATCCCTATTTTAACTGATGAAACAGCCTTTCAGATGGTTCGGAAGAGTAGAATAAGAGAGATGTTTTCCTTTATCGCAATTCAGTTGATTTAAAAGATACACACATGCGGGTGTTTTTCTCCATCTTGATGTATTAAAAATAACAATTTTCTGATTGAACGAATTTGTCAAAGGGGTTCGCATAAAAATTTAAAAAGTGTAACTTTTTGAAAATTAACGGAAGTACAATTTCATTAGCGTATTATAAAGGCATCATTTAATAGCATCATTTATAATGACATTGAATTGGCACTTTTATACAATTTTCTTTCTCAGATGGTAACTGGGCGCTTTTTCAACTGTAGCGCAGCGTAAATGCGAAAAATCAAAAATATCTCGGGAACGACTAGTCCTAGTGTAATGTAATTTAACTTATTCTTTTTATTGTTGAAAATTATGCATAAAAAGAGCATTTAATAGATATATTTGAACATACCTAGTATTTTACTTTAGATTTTAACGATTTTTTTAGGTAATTTCGCACAAAAAGGCAGGTTATTTTTTCCGTATCGTACAAAATCTAATCAGCACCAGGGAGACCCACAAGCGACTTATCTACAGAATTTTTTGAATTTCGGTCCATTAGTTTTTCAGCTAGAGGCAAGCGTCAAGCAATTTTTGCGCGCCATTTCTAAAAAAAGCGGGTTCTTTTATTCCGAATCGTACTTTAAATTAATCAGCACCAGGGTCACACCCAAGTGACTTACCTACCAAATTTTGTGAAATTCGGTCCATTAGATTTTGAGTTCGAGGTGATCCATACATTCCACAGACAGACAGACACACACACATACGCACAAACATACGCACACACAGACGCACACACAGACATCACGCTAAAAATAGAATTTTCGTGTTCTAGAGGTCTCAAAACGTGTAGATCCGTCGAAAACTCGAGTTGCGATTTCTTTTTCCAATACTTTCCCTATAGATTACCATGCAGGGAAAGTAAAATCTCTGATGTGGGTGTTACATAGTGTTTTACAAAAATATGTAACATTGCTAAAGAGTGGAGAGGATGGCGACCTACAAAAGATGGCCCCTGGCTTTTCACGCAATAGGTATAAGGTTCCCTCCTGGCCACCCGCAAAGTGAAGGGTCAGTGGAGCTGGGATTGCATGTGGGTGGTCCAGCACAAGATGAAGGAAGACGCATCCGGGGGGTAAGCGGTCGTTGGGGGCGCAGTTAAGCCCGGGGGTTCACGCAGGAGCGTGGGATCCCAGCCAGCAATAATTCAGGGGCGACTGACCAAGCCCTGCTGTCACGGACTGGCCACTGAGAGTGGAAGCCAAGTGTCCACCAGTAATATTTAGGGGGCTTAAATCCGGTCAGCAAATAATATTTGAGAGGGAGGAGACTTGAGATTACAAGTTTTTGGAGAGAGTTTTTTGCAAAAAGAGGAATCAAGAGTGCCTCTTGCGAGCTGGTGAAGTGAAGTTGGGTTTTGGTTGACGGAGCGAAAATGCTCTCCGGTCCCCGTTTACAGAAGAGCACGTATGGCCGTTTGGCCCAAGAGATAAGGTGAGGCCTACTTGCTATACGTACAACACTTTTTGAAATGTTCTCTCTTCTCTCTTTTAAATTATTGCTACCTGGAGGGTATAACGTTTTTGCAACATATCAATGTTTTTTTACAAGTAGAAATATTGTTTGAGGATTGCTGATATATTAATGACTTATGAGGATTAATAGTTTTTCGATAAAGATTGATGATGTATTTGGGATATTTTTTGAGTAGAATTTATTTTAAGAGGTTTTGTGGTGTCTTCATATTTTACTATGTACACATACTTTAAGGGAGTAGCTCATGTGTTATGAGCAAAGCTATTTCATGCTTTTTATTTTAAATGTTAATTTTGTAAATAAACTTATTATTTTTTGTTATTTTAAATCTAATCCGTGTCCTCATTTCAATTCTTATTAATTACGTTTTTTTTCAGCTTTAACCACTTGAGATCATTTATAGGCCTTTATCTTCATGTTACATGAATATTAAAATATTTTAGCGTTCAAATCGAACGTGAGGTGATTCACCTCGGTGAATGTTACATAGTGTTTTACAAAAATATATAACATTGCTAAAGAGTGGAGAGGATGGCGACCTACAAAAGATGGCCCCTGGCTTTTCACGCAATAGGTATAAGGTTCCCTCCTGGCCACCCGCAAAGGGAAGGGTCAGTGGAGCTGGGACTGCATGTGGGTGGTCCAGCACAAGATGAAGGAAGACGCATCCGGGGGGTAAGCGGTCGTTGGGGGCGCAGTTAAGCCCGGGGGTTCACGCAGGAGCGTGGGATCCCAGCCAGCAATAATTCAGGGGCGACTGACCAAGCCCTGCTGTCACGGACTGGCCACTGAGAGTGGAAGCCAAGTGTCCACCAGTAATATTTAGGGGGCTTAAATCCGGTCAGCAAATAATATTTGAGAGGGAGGAGACTTGAGATTACAAGTTTTTGGAGAGAGTTTTTTGCAAAAAGAGGAATCGAGAGTGCCTCTTGCGAGCTGGTGAAGTGAAGTTGGGTTTTGGTTGACGGAGCGAAAATGCTCTCCGGTCCCCGTTTACAGAAGAGCACGTATGGCCGTTTGGCCCAAGAGATAAGGTGAGGCCTACTTGCTATACGTACAACACTTTTTGAAATGTTCTCTCTTCTCTCTTTTAAATTATTGCTACCTGGAGGGTATAACGTTTTTGCAACATATCAATGTTTTTTTACAAGTAGAAATATTGTTTGAGGATTGCTGATATATTAATGACTTATGAGGATTAATAGTTTTTCGATAAAGATTGATGATGTATTTGGGATATTTTTTGAGTAGAATTTATTTTAAGAGGTTTTGTGGTGTCTTCATATTTTACTATGTACACATACTTTAAGGGAGTAGCTCATGTGTTATGAGCAAAGCTATTTCATGCTTTTTATTTTAAATGTTAATTTTGTAAATAAACTTATTATTTTTTGTTATTTTAAATCTAATCCGTGTCCTCATTTCAATTCTTATTAATTACGTTTTTTTTCAGCTTTAACCACTTGAGATCATTTATAGGCCTTTATCTTCATGTTACATGAATATTAAAATATTTTAGCGTTCAAATCGAACGTGAGGTGATTCACCTCGCAACATTAATGGTTCCGATGACCAGGATTCGAAATAAAAATAATTAATAGAATTACTGAAAAATTTTTTTTTGTGTAGGCTAAATGTTACGTTAGGAAAATTTTAAATAAAGTATATTTTTTCGGAAATAAGGATTGTAAAGGAAGAAAAAAAAAATCATGTTCTTCAATTCTTTTCTTCAAATTGTTATGCCATGGTAAGGGGATATATATTATTTTAGGGAAACACGGGATCAAAATTCGAAAATTTGGGGAAATTAGAAATTTTTGGTATGCATATTAGGAGTGTATTTTATATTGTGAAAGAATTTTATGTACCAGAATTTTAATGTTAGGAGTGTATATATGTTGCATGAAAATTTGTATTTATTATATGTGATAGGATTTTGGTAATAGGGGATAATTGCACTTAGGATATAGAAGTTTGGTTAGGAAATCGCAGAAATTTTTTTTCACATTTCAGTCATGGCAGAAGAACGGAACGAAGTCCCAGTAGCTCACGTCAGCAAAATCCCGGGTATTACACATTTGTTAGGGGAATTAAATGGGGAAGACATGGAAGAAACGAAATTGTTTTTGAACACTTTAACGCTATATCAGAACTGGGAAATTGGAACGATGCAGAAAAACTGGTTATAATCAAATCGCGATTACGGGAAAATGCCAGGAAATTTTATATGAGTTCTCGGGAGTTGAGGAGTGAAACCTCATTTGAAGCTTTCAAGCGCAGATTTTTAGATTTTTCACAGACAAACCACATATCACCGCCAACCAAGTAATTTTTGCATCAATTAAACAAAACCAAGGTGAAACTATAAAACAATTATCACACAGGATCAGAACACTAACGTTGGAGTACATAGGAGAGGCTCAGATAAACGATGACACTCAACACATTATTGATAAATTAAGCCTTAGTAAATTTATAGAAGCAATTAGACCAGAATTCCAAATTGAAGTGATTAAAGGTAATCCCAAAACATTCATAGAAGCGGTAAAAATAGCACAAAATTTAGAGTCAGCTAATTTAGCGGCAATGGTAGTAGCGGTAAATAATGTATCACAAAAAAATGACATACAAGAGCTACGCAAGGAACAAGAACAATTTAACTCACAATTATTAGACACTATAACGAAAGAGATGAATAATTTAAAAATTAAAGAACGCACAGAGGTAGGGAAATTACAAAATACTTTTTTGTGTCATTTTTGTGGCAGATCTGGACATTTTATGAGGGAATGCAGAATGTATTTACGGCAAAATAATAATGAGAGGCAAGTCAGATATGGGCAGGAGAATAGGAATTTTACATCGTTTAACGGGGAAGATAATTATGTGCACAACAGAAGGTCGATCCAGTGGAATTCAGGCAACGACAGATATAGAAATTTCGGAGCGCGGCCCAGAAACGAATTTAACATGAGAGGACAAGGGAATTTGCGAAATTGGGACAGAAATCCTGCATCTTATGTAGATGAGAGAAATTATGCAAATACTAAAGAGGAGCGCAGATACGTTCGAGGGAGAGAGAATAATAAAAACTATAGGCCTTTAAACTAGTGTGGGGGACTGAAGGAGAATTTATGCAACATTCACAAAGACACAGGGATTGGTCTCCCTTATATAAATATGAAAAAAAGCCTGTGAGGTATAATTTGAGAAGAGAAAATAACACACGGAAAAATGCGTTAAATGTTGGAAGAAATTACAGTAAATCGAAGGAAAGGAATTTTAGAAATGAATTTAATAGAGAAAATAGTACACAGAGGAATGCGTTAAATTTTGGAAGAAATTGTAATGAATTTGAGAAAAGAGATTTTAGGAATGAATGTAGAGATAAAATGTATACACAGAGGAATAGACGAGAGGTTAGGGAAATACACAAGAAACCGGAGGAAAGAGATTTTAGGATTAACTTTAGAGATGAAATTGGCACGCAGAGAGGTAGACAAAATGTTGAAAAAAAATACAATAGGTTGGAGGAGAGGAATTTTAGAGAAAATAATTTAGAAAGAGAAAGAAGGAATCCTAGAGAAAACAATTCGGGAAATGATCTTAGGAATAATACACGGGAGTGTGATAGGCAAATTAATACACGGAACGGTACGCGAAAACATACAGAAAACGAGGATAGGGGAAGACCTGAAACAAAAATAGCAATGGATAGAGAGAAAGTTAGAGATAAGGCTGAATTAATAGCTTCTGTCACAGAGGAGAACATGACAAAATTACCGACGGTACTGGCAAAATTCCACGAGAAGGAAACTGACATTTTATTAGATACGGGCGCTTCAATTTCGGTGTTAGCAGACGAGTTTTTTCAAAAATTTAAAGAGAATGTTGCAGTTAAATATATATCAAGATCGGTGACTATTACCACGTTAACGGGACACAACATAAATTACACGAAAACGGTAGAAATAAATTTTAAAATTGACAACCAAAAATTCAAACATATTTTTTTCATAACGCGAGCACATTTCCCACAATCATACCAGGGCATCTTCGGTTATGATTTCATTAGAAGATTTAAAGGCGTAATTGACACGCAAAATAACATTTTAAAAATTGGAAACTTAGAGATACAACTTAGAAACCAAAATCAAACACCGCGAGATACACATGTACACAGTTTAATAGAAAAACCCAACGTTTCCAGAATTAACAGGAAAATCAGATTTTTGCCGAATGAATCCAAACAGATTTTGATCATACCCGAGAATGAAGTACAGGAAGGCACGGATATTTTATTTGAACCGGTACAGAAAAACTATATAAGCATGAATTATGGAATTTATAAAATGGCAGAGAAGGGAATCTGGGTAAGCGTGCAAAATAACACAGAATCGGAATTTACTCTAAATAAACATATGATTTTGGGACAGGTATCAGAAAATTTTGAAATTAAACAAGTGAAAAATAAGCCAGAGGAGGAGGAAAACTATATTTGTAAAGAAATGATAAATTTGATTCAGGCGACACCCGAAGTGATAGAACAGAGGAAAAAGGATTTGGAACCGACAGATTTTAAACTAGAACATATGAGCGCAGAGAGGAGGAAAGATTTTGAACAATTTGTATTACAGTACGCAGACATTTTTTCAAAAAACATTTCGACCATTGGGGCTACGGACTTAATCCAACCCAAAATCGAATTAGCTCACAATCACGCAATCAAATCTAGGCCATATGATATACCATACTCGCTACAAAACACTGCAAAAGCGCAATTAAAAGACTTGGAGCAGGCAGGAATTATTTCTAAAGCCAACTCAAATTATGCGTGTCCAATGATTTTAGTACGCAAGAAGGACGGAGAACACAGACTTTGTTTAGATTTAAGACTGATAAATAACATCTCCACCATATTCCCATATAATATTCCGAAGATCAATGAAATTATCACCAAATTAGCAGGGTTTAAATTTTTTTCAAAATTAGATTTCAATAGTGCATTCAGCCAAGTGGTCTTAAGCCCAGAAGCACAGAATATTTTTTCGTTTGTAACACCCTTCGGCAATTTTAAATATAATAGGATGGTTTTCGGACACGTTAGCTCAGCGCCCATTTTCCAAAATATTATTGATACGATTTTAGCAGACTTACAAGACCAAAACATCTTAGCGTACATTGATGATGTGATTGTCCCAGCAGACTCTTACGAGGAAATGAAATACAAATTACAATTAGTTTTTAACAAATTTAGAGAGAATAATTTAACGTTAAGCCCGAGCAAATGCGATTTTTTCTTACCAAAAATAAATTATTTAGGATTCGAGTTTACCGATAAAGGAATAAGTCCAATGGACAATAATATAAACAAAATTACATCTTTTCCGGTGCCAAAGACCTTGAGAAAACTTAAAAGATTTTTAGGAGTATGCAATTTTTATCGGAATTCAATAAAAGATTACGCGCAAATTACGGCGGTGCTTTCAGACCTAACGCAGAAGGACGCAAAATTTAAATGGACTCCAGAGTGCGAGAAGGCTTTCCAGACATTACAAAATTGTTTTTTTGAAAAACCTATTCTAATTCAGCCAAATTTTGACGAAAAATTCTACCTTAACACAGATGCATCTTTATTATCGCTGTCGGCATGCCTTTTACAATTGAGAGATGGCATTCTTAAGCCAATTGCATATTTTAGCCGCAAGTTAAGTCCACAAGAGAAAAAATACCCCGCAGTAAAGATTGAGTTACTTGCAATACATCAGGGGATACAGTTTTTTAGGAATTTTTTGTACGGACGAGAATTTTTTTTGCTCTCAGACCACAAATCATTAGGTGATAATTTAAAGATTAATAATCCTCCGACATTAATGCAGCGTTGGTTGTTGGAAATATCAGAATATAAATTTAAATTCATTCACATCCCGGGAAAACAAAACGTGCTGGCAGATTTTTTAAGTCGCGAAGAGTTTGCGAACCACTCAGAACAAGAAGTAAACAAAACGCCCTTCCCTCTCCATACTTTCCAAGAGCGCGCTCCAGATACGGAGCAAGACAGAAAAGAAACGAATCAGGGAGCTTCAGGGGAACCGGTTGTCGAACACTCGCATTAAGAAGGCCACGTTCAAAACGAAAATAAACAAACGGGGGAGCTTTCAGTGAATGGTATAATTCACGCAGAGCAGGAAGACGCGAATGGGTATGTAAATGTGGATAATATTTATATTAGAAATGTAGAAGAGTTAACCGAAATACCGACGATAGAAGAAATATTGAAGGAGCAGAATAAAGATCCAAAAATTACAGAACTAAAGAAAAATTTAAAAAGCGAAAAGCACAAACACAGTAAAAACAATGAGACATTTTATATAGATGAGGAGACGGGACTAATAATGCATATTGGTAGATGGAAAGATCGACCGTGGCGGGAGAATTTTAAGAGGACAATAGTAATTCTACGCATTTTACAGAAAAACATTTTAGCCATGGCTCATGTCACTCATGCAGGGGTTGATAAGACGTTTAAATTAATAGAAGATAGATATTATTGGGGAGGTATGTATTCAGACACACATAATTATGTCCTTTCTTGTGAAAAGTGTAAAAGTCGGAAAGGAAAGCTGCTGATAACAAATATGGGTAGAATCCCCATTCCTGAAGGCCCTTTACATAGCATTTCAATAGATTTATGTGGCCCTTTTAGAGTTAGTGTCAACAACAACAGATACGTGCTAACTATGATTTGCCAATTTACTAAATATTTAACAGTTTTCCCTATACCGGACATACGTGCAGAAACCGTGGCGGAAAAGTTATTACAGTCGTTTGTCTCCAGCGGATTACCATTTTCCATAACTTGTGACAGGGGGTCTCAGTTTACTTCAAAAGTTTACAAATGTATGACGGAGAAATTACAAATAGTAGCTAAATTAACGCCTGTTCGATCACCTTGGTGCAATGGAGCCATCGAAAAATGTCATCATGCTCTTAAAAATACACTTTATACTCTCACTGATAATTCACCTTTTTGGGATACTGCAGTTCAAATACACGTCATGACATATAACGCAACCGTTCACTCATCAACAGGCGAAACACCAAATTTTCTTTATTACGGACGTGACATTCCAATTTTTTTTGAGACACAAACACAAAATGAGCAACAACAGGATACATCATATGGGGGGTACATAGCTAATAAAATAACCACAATGCAAAAAGCTTTCAAGGCGGCAAACCAAAATATAGAACGCTCAAAACTAAGACAAGAAGAACAACAGTTTTCAAAATCGAAAATGCAAAATTTAGAAATAGGAAACAAGGTATTTTTAGAGGGACAAAATGCATTTGGAACCGCTAACTTTTCAGGACCGTACAGGGTGGTAAAGAAAATAAACAGATTCTTATACGATATTCAAAAAGTTGGGAAACCTTTCGAAAAAACACAGAGGGTACATATTAATAGATTGAGACAATTATTGGAAAGGAAAGAACACCTAAAATTTACGCGCGACATAGAAAAAGACATTAAATACACATCCCCACTTCTTCCAACACCGGTGGTAAACAGAGAAAGCAGAAAACAAAACGAAGCAGGGCAGTCTTTTCCTTTTTCACACGAAGAGGAACAAATTATTTTTTCCAACGTAAACAGGGCTATTCAAACGACACAAGGGAATCAACACAATAAAACTCCTTCCGAAAGTTTTCAGTCCATACCTAATAGTACAGAAATTGGTACGCAATCACCTACTCTTTCGGACCTCCCACAGAGACATCCATCAAACAGTGTCAAAAATCAACAAGCTCCTCTCCTAGAATTTCAAACTAAAGCTTTTGCTTCCCCTGAAATAAGTACGCCATCCCGTGAACGCCAAGAGGGCGAAAATAACATGGGGGAGTCAACAATGCAGGAACAACCGAATACTTTTGTAAAGGAACCTCAACACGGAGCTGTCACCCGATCTCACTCGTATTCGCTCAGAAATAGGAATTATCGGCTCTGAATTACAATGAAATCGGTAGTTAATTGAAAGGATTGTGTAGAATATGGGATTGTATATAATATTTGAAAATATGGTAAGAGATGAATTTGGGAGAATGTAAATATAAATTGAAATTTGAATTGTTGAAAAGCAAAACGTTATTTCTGGGAATATAGATTTTGGGAGAGCAAATATAATTTAAAATTGAAATGGATTGAACTTAGGAAATGAGTGTAAATATGAATCGGTATTTGAATTGAATTTAGAAAAAGAGTGTAAATATAATTGAATATTTAAATTGTTTAAACGGAAAATTGGGATATTTAATATGAATTGTAACTAAAAATGCTTGAAATTTAATGAATAGAAATTTTGTGAATTTACGAGAGTACGGGTATATAATGCTTAGAGAAAACGTGAAAATTGGTGGATAAAGATTTAGTGAATTTACGAGAATACGGGTTTATAATGTTTAGAAAATATTTGAGAAGTGGTGGATAAAGATTTAGTGAATTTACGAGAGTACGTGTATATAATGTGTAGAAAATACTTGAGGATAAATGGATATGCAAACCTGAAAAACAATTTAGAGAAGAAATGGAATTCGAATTTAAAGTGTTTCTTAAAAATATATACGTATGTGGAAATATGAGGAGGAAGTTTTAAAGGGAGAAGAGATTGACAGGCAAATTTGAGAAAAAATTTAGAGAACGACTTTAATATCGGTAAATTCGGAAAAGAAGAGGAAAAGGAGAAAAAAAAAGGGTTTTACAGAAGGAACATGGAATTTAATTTTTCGAGATTAGTGGAGAAAGCGAATTAATAGGGAAGTTATAAAGTAGGTAACAGTCAGGTTAGAAATACACAGAGAAATTTTTTTTTGTTGTGAGGGAGAAAAGTTTTAGAAAAGAAAAGAAAAAAGAATGTTTAGATAAGCATTTTTCGTTGATTTGAACCAGGCAACAGGGAACATGGGTAATACAGCATTAACAAACACTTAGATTTAATACAGGGGAAAAGATTGTGTGGAATGATAATGAGATAATATTTGTAGTAATAGAAAGGTTAAGAAATAGAAATGAAAAAAAATAAAAAAAATAATATAAAATCCAATTTAAATCGTACAGCAGATAAGAGTGGGTAACATGTTGAAAAACTGGGTAATTACTAAACAGAAAAGATAATTCTCTTTTGAAACTAATGTAAATTTAAAATAAATAAATAAATAAAATTTAGTGTAATTGAGTATAGGGGACACGCCAGTTTAAAATCTAAAAGTGGGCCTGATCAACCGGCTTTTGGGTGCTTAAGCAGCGGACAGCCTAAAGATAATACAGTGAATTCTTTTTTAGACAAGGGGAAAACTTGCACAACACATAACTTTACTACATCACAGTTAGCCAGTGACAAGAGGGACGTAAAACAAGGGGAATCCAATAAAGGGGGTGTGTCAAACACATAAAATTTTATGGCCACGCAGCAACACTCACAGAGGGAAAGAAAGAAAACACTTTATTTTATTACAGGGGGCTTTCACTTTTCGCTTGTCAAGAAAGGGTCAGTTTTGACGTACGGTCTCTTTCTTTCGTTATGGGAGGTATATGGTTCCACAGTTCATGGGGACAGCCAGTCTGATAACTTGTAGGGGTGTGGCAATCTTAACAAGTGCATCTTGCTTCGGGCAAGTTTGAGGGGTTGTACCTCGTTTCCCACCCCGGTTTTTGGTAAGATAGAGAAAGGAGAGACTTCTTTGTTTTTTTTTTCTTTCCGTGACATACGCTTTTATTTTTTTTCGGGGGGATTTCGAAACACTTTATCTGACCGGTGCAGGGGCGCAATTTGAGAATTTAGGGAGGATTTACAGAATTGGGAGTTTTGAAAGGCAAATTTGGTAATAAGGTACAGAAAATGAATATTTGATAATACATGGCATGACAATTCGGAGGGAAGATTAAATTTTAAGAATAGAAAATTTTTACGTTTGGTTTGAATGAAAATAAAGATTAGGATGATTTTGTAGAGAATGTATATAGATATGAAAAAAAAAAGTATTTCGAGGATAGTTAAAGAAGTAAGCAATGTTTTAATAAGGTTATGACGAGGTGTAAATAAATTTTTTCATGATAGGGATTTTTGTAATCGTTTAATGGTAATGTAATATTTTTTCTGAGAGAGAGATATTTCAATTTTTGAGTGTCTGTATGTATGTTCTTTGGCCTGTGTGTAAACTTATCTCCAGCAGTACGTGTGGAAAGATATGGACTTACGAGAAGCGACATCCCTTGCCAGATCCTGAGGGGCGATAGCAACCCACCGACGCAGTGGCGTGCCAGACACGACACACTTGATGTACAGGACACCACACGATATTTCGGGACAGAGACATTGTAGGGACACATCTACAGCTGACTTATGAGAAGCGACACCCCATGCCAGATCCTGAGGGGCGATAGCAACCCACCGACGCAGTGGCGTGCCAGACACGACACACTTGATGTACAGGACACCACACGATATTTCGAGACAGAGACATTGTAGTGACACATCTACAGATGACTTATGAGAAACGACACCCCATGCCAGATACTGGGGTGCGATTGCAACTCATCGGAGCAGTGGCGTGACAAGGTACTCCGAGCTCATCCAGTGACTTTAGGCCATACTTGGGACCTATTACGAAAGATACTCGTAGTATGGTAAAGTGTAGAGAACCTCCATTCGTGTCACAACAACGTGTTTTTCCGGTTTGAGGAGTACAAACTTTGCTAACTACAGTGTGTACGTAAAGTTCAATGACATTTTCTCAGACTTTAAACGTGGGAACGTGAACTATGAACTATGAACTAGAAAACATGTGCTGGAGTTTTGGTGTTAACAGAATGAACTGGGCACAATAAAACTTTTGACGTTCAACAAAACATTTAGGAAAAAACTGTTACATGATTTTGCAATCTGTATTTCAGAAATTATTATTATTATTATTATTACTTTGTTTTTTATTGTATGGCTAATATGTATTCTTTTTTTGAAGTGGATGTTTCAATGGTATATGTTGTTTTTATAGTTACAGTTTATCTTTTGATACAGTTGTTTTTTTTCCAAAAAAAAAAAAAAGAAAACTTAGGAAAGGAGAGTGAATGTTACATAGTGTTTTACAAAAATATGTAACATTGATAAAGAGTGGAGAGGATGGCGACCTACAAAAGATGGCCCCTGGCTTTTCACGCAATAGGTATAAGGTTCCCTCCTGGCCACCCGCAAAGGGAAGGGTCAGTGGAGCTGGGACTGCATGTGGGTGGTCCAGCACAAGATGAAGGAAGACGCATCCGGGGGTTAAGCGGTCGTTGGGGGCGCAGTTAAGCCCGGGGTTCACGCAGGAGCGTGGGATCCCAGCCAGCAATAATTCAGGGGCGACTGACCAAGCCCTGCTGTCACGGACTGGCCACTGAGAGTGGAAGCCAAGTGTCCACCAGTAATATTTAGGGGGCTTAAATCCGGTCAGCAAATAATATTTGAGAGGGAGGAGACTTGAGATTACAAGTTTTTGGAGAGAGTTTTTTGCAAAAAGAGGAATCGAGAGTGCCTCTTGCGAGCTGGTGAAGTGAAGTTGGGTTTTGGTTGACGGAGCGAAAATGCTCTCCGGTCCCCGTTTACAGAAGAGCACGTATGGCCGTTTGGCCCAAGAGATAAGGTGAGGCCTACTTGCTATACGTACAACACTTTTTGAAATGTTCTCTCTTCTCTCTTTTAAATTATTGCTACCTGGAGGGTATAACGTTTTTGCAACATATCAATGTTTTTTTACAAGTAGAAATATTGTTTGAGGATTGCTGATATATTAATGACTTATGAGGATTAATAGTTTTTCGATAAAGATTGATGATGTATTTGGGATATTTTTTGAGTAGAATTTATTTTAAGAGGTTTTGTGGTGTCTTCATATTTTACTATGTACACATACTTTAAGGGAGTAGCTCATGTGTTATGAGCAAAGCTATTTCATGCTTTTTATTTTAAATGTTAATTTTGTAAATAAACTTATTATTTTTTGTTATTTTAAATCTAATCCGTGTCCTCATTTCAATTCTTATTAATTACGTTTTTTTTCAGCTTTAATCACTTGAGATCATTTATAGGCCTTTATCTTCATGTTACATGAATATTAAAATATTTTAGCGTTCAAATCGAACGTGAGGTGATTCACCTCGCAACAGTGGGCAACACATGACTCTCTCTGCAGATTTATATACACTTTCTCCTTATTTTAATTCAATTTAATTCATTTTTAATTCAATTTTCGTTCTCATTTGGTAACTGGACTTATTTTCAAATGTGGCGTAGGGAAAATACGAAAAAACTAAAATATCTCGAGAACAGCTAGTCCTAGTGTAAGGGGTTGGTCTTATTCTTTTTTTCTTTAAAAATTACGTATAAAATAAGCATTTAATGGATTATTTGAGCATACGAAGTTTTTTATTTTAGATTTAGACGATTTTTGTAGGCCATTTTGCAAATAAAGGCAGGTTATTTTTTTCCGAACCGTTCGAAAATCTAATCAACACAAAAGTATCCCACAAATAACTTATCTACCCAATTCTGTGAAATTTGTCCAATTATTATTTTAGCTACAGTGGATATATGAAATTTGTATGAACCATTTCGCAAAAAAAGGCGGGTTCCGATTTTACGAATCGTACCAAAAACTCACCAGCACCTGGGTCATACCCAAGTGACTTACCTACCAAATTTTATGAAATTCGGTCTATTAATTTTTTAGTTAGAGTGGATGCATACATTGCACAAGACAGGCACACAGACAGACACGCAGACACACAGACAGACACACACACACACAGACGTCACACTAAAAATAGTTTTTCGTATCCGAAAGCTGTTGAAAAGCGTAGATCCGTCGAAAACTCGAATTGCGACTTTCGTCATGATTCCAATACTTTCCCTATACATTACCATGTATTGCAGTGAAAGTTAAATGAATTTAAAAGTGCAAATTTAGGGTTATTTTGTGCAATTAAACTCAATTTATTGAATTATTAAGGAAATAAAGAGAACATGAATATGCGTTCGGAGCGAAAGTTATGTGCTGTCCACATCAGATTTTTACTTTCCCTGCAATACATGGTAACGTATAGGGAAAGTATTGGAATCATGTTGAAAATAGCAACTCGAGTTTTCGACGGATCTACATGTTTTGGGATCTCTAGATCACGAAAACACTACACTGTTACTAACACTACACATACACAAACATACACTGTTTGTGTATGTGTCTGTCTGTCTGTCTGTGTACTTGTCCGTCTATGTGTCTATAAGTCTGTCTATGTGTGCAATGTATGTATCCACTCTAAGTCAAAACCAATGTACTAAATTTCATAAAATTTGGTAGGTAAGTCACTCGAGTGGGACCCTCGTACTGATTAGTTTTGGGCACGTTTCGGGAAAAAAACCCCGCCTTTTTTGTGAAATGGGCCGCAAAATTCCCATGTATCTACTCTAGCTGATATACGAATTCACCAAATTTCACAAAATTTAATAGATAAGTTACTTGCACGATACTCTGGTGCTGATTAGATTTGAGTACGATTCGGAAAAGAATAACTTGCCTTATTTTAAGAAATGTCCAAACAAAAATCGCAAAAATCTAAAAAAAATCTAAAAAAAAAAAACTACTTATGTTAAAATATATTAATTAAATGCTTGTTTTATAGGTAATTTTTGACGAGGAAAATATTACGATCAAGTCCATTACTCTAGGACTAACTTCTCGACATATCTGAGATTTTTTGAATATTGGTTACGCCGATATTAGAAAAATATCCAATTACCAAATAAAAACAAAAAATGAATTAAAAGGGCAAATTTAGTGTAATTTTGTACAATTAAACTCAATTTAATGATTATTAAAAAAATAAAGAAAAGGTGAATATGAGTCTGCAGGGAAAGTCATGTGCTGCCAACATCTGATTTTTTACTTTCCCTGTAATACATATTAATGCATAGGGAATGTATTTGAATCATATCGAAAATCGCAACATGAGTTTTCGACGGATCTACACGTTTTAAGATCTCTGGAACACGGAAAATCTATTTTTAGCTTGAAGTCTGTGTTTGTGTGTGTGTGTGTGTGTGCGATGCATTTATCCTCTCTAACGCAGAAACAAATTTATCAAAATTTCATAAAATTGTACAGGAAAGTCACGGGTGGGATACCCTGGTGCTGATTAAATTTTGTTATTATTCGGGATAAAAGAACCCGCCTTTTTTTGCGAAATGGCCCGTGTAATACAATATTTGTATTACATGTTCCACCCCAATTACAAATGCCAAGGAAAATAATGAGCTATCTAAATGCAGCAGAGGGAACCAGTTGCAACACAATCATGCATAAACAGTGGTCATCCCCTTCCGCATCGACGACAAATGGGAGAAGTAGTATAAAGGGTGTCCAAAGGGGGAAATAAAAAAGTGCCCCAAAATTTTGTTCCAGAGAGTTCTCCAGACTTCAATTTTCGAACGAACTAACAACATGTCTCTTGGTTTTGTACAAAAAATATCAACAGTGAGCACGCAAAAAGAAAGCGTGGCTCAGATATGTGATGTCAAACAATATCGTACAGCATAGTGATTGCGCGAATAAGTGTTGAATGCAAGAGAGAAGAGGTATTTATATGTTTCACTTGTCACTAATTAGCCCGGAAGGCACACATTTAACGGTTATTCGAATAATGAACAATCAGTTCGTTCAAGTCTCTGTTGTAATAACGAATTCTTATATTTTGAACTAAAAGAACTATTTTGAGTTTCAGTAGCTTAAAAGAAAGTGTCTAAATATGTGTGTCAAATATATTAAATATATATTAAATATATCTCAATTATATTATGTGTGCAAAAATGTTTATTAATGAAATATTGCCAGTGTTAGATATATTATAATAATGGTTTTTGAATAGTATTATTAATCAAGATTAAAATGGATATCTATAACTTAAAATATTAAATAAAATTGGTCAATTTAGATAAGTGTATTTATTTTTATTTTGTGTGTTTGTCTCTCCAGTTTGAGAACCGGGAGTTTACATGCTCCACCCTTAGTGAAGGCATCAAGGTAAGTCCTAAGATAGTAATTTTTGATAAGGACAACTTTACCTTATGACATGCTGCCGACACGTTCATTGGTGCCGTATGTGGTCAAGCTCGGAGAGAATTATGATTTTAATAAAAGAAAGTAATAATAAGTGAAAGACAAAATTGAATTTAATAATGAGTTTGAATTTAATATTGAATTTAATAATGAATTTAATAATGAGATGTTAATTCAGTATTAAGATAGAGATATGCATAAAAATGATAAATTGAAATACATGTATTATATTATTGTGTATATATGTATGTACTAGCATAAATATTTAGTATATAGTATAGTAAGTGCATAACAGTATTAAATCATGGCGCCGAAAAAGAGTAGGCAAACAAATAAAAGAGAGAGGCAAGATCCTCCGATTGACGATAACATACAGCAGGAGGTCAATATATATGACATAGTAACAAATAATTCGGCTTTGACAAATAACACGGTTCGCGTACAAACAGCGACAAAATTCCTCGTTGCCAATTATGCAAATGTTGCCATCATTTGATGGGCAAAAAGATAACAATGTGCATTTATTTAAAATGCAATTTAATGAAATAGCAGAATTAACATCATGGTCAGAGCAAGAAAAAATTATTATTGTAAAATCTCGATTGAAGGGAAGAGCTCTACAATTTTTGGCAGAAAATATTGCTCTGCCAAAAGAAAAATCTTTTGAAAAATTTATGGAAATGTTAAAAAACAAATTTGAAAGGAAGCAGACCTTAGTGCAAAAACATAATAATTTCAGCAACCTAAAACATTTGCCAAACATGACCATAAAGGAGCTAGCACAAGAGATTGTAAACCAAGTGATCATTTTTTCTGAGGTAGAAGAAACAATTGACCCAAAAGTAGAGACAATTATAGAACAAATAAAACTTACAAAATTTTTACAAATACTCAGAGAGGATTTACGAACGGAAGTAAAGAAAAATGACCCGAAAACATTTAATGAAGCAGTTAGAATAGCGGAGGTAAACGAATCCGCATTAGAGGAACAAAATGATATTGTAAACACTATAGAAGTAGAAAAAAATAATTGAAAATGTGGAGATAAACAATGTCAAAACTGAAAATACTACAGAAAAGCCGTCACAGAAATTTTGTATAGCTTGCGGGCGTAACAAATATTGGATGGCCGAATGCTTTACGCTTCAAAAGGTACAAGATAATTTAAAAAGGCCGATGACGAATGAAAACAACAGGCAGGAAACCGCCAATTACCAAGATAGACCCACAAATCAGAATAATTATGTACAATACAGTAGATCCAATTTTAGAAGAGGTAGTTACACAAATAACCGGGGAATACGACGTCGAACAGGAAATAACAATAGACAATTTCAAAGCAATAATAGGAGACAATATCAAAATAATAGGAGACAATATCAAACCAATAATAGTCAATATCAAATTAATGGATATTTAAACTAAGAAAGGGACCTCGAAATAAAAGACAGATAGAAAATTATAGTGCATCAAATAAGGATTCGAGATCCCATAAAATTTGTTAAAGAATCTATATCTATTCCACTTCAAAACAAAAATCAAAAACATCACAGAAACCAGAAAATAAACGTGCAGAAGTGGAGCATATTCAATGCTTAAATGCAAGCTTAACACATAAAATTAAATTACTCCTCCAAGAAACAAAATCAGTAAAATTAAAATTAAGTGAAAACTACTTTGAAGATAAGGATGTTATGTTAACCATTACAAATTCATTGAAAGATTTACATGCGGAATGGTCATTACATTATGTAAATAATAGAAAATTTATTTCTACTTTAATTACAAGTGAAACAGAAGAAGAAATTCAACTAAATAAAAATATGATTTTCGGAAATGTAACACCGCAATTTGAAATTGTTGAAGAACAACATAATAATGATAATATTTTACAGATCAACAACATATAGAGTTTAAAAGACCCACACAAAATTGAGATTTAAGCTTTACAAAAAGCGGAATTAATATCGCAAGATTTTAAATTAGATCATTAACAAGACAATGAAAAACATATGTTGCTTAAGCTGCTTTTACAAAATTATGACGTATTTTCAAAATCATATAAAACGCTGGGAATGACGGAGGAAATAGTACCTGAATTTAATTTACTACACCAATACCCAATACAGTGTAAACCTTATCCCTTGCCAAACATGTTAAAACCTGTACTCGAGAGTGAAATAAAACAATTGTGTGAAGCAGGGATAATTGAAAAGAGTACCAGTACTTATGCTATCCCATATTTACTAATTAAAAAGAAAACCAATACTAATAACAGTAGCAGCAGTAGAGAACAAAAATATCGTTTAGCAGTAGATTATAGACTCCTAAATCAGATTACCGAATTACTGCCCATAAATATTGGTAAAATTAGCTACAATCTGCACAACATCGCGGGCCACAAATTGTATACTGTCATTGATTTAAAAGCTGCATTTTTTCAAATTAAAATGAAATCTTAAGATAGTTTAATATTAACGTTCATGACGAACAAAGGATTATTCAAACCTAATAAAATGCCTTTTGGTTCAAAAAACTCATCAAGTAATTTTTCATTATTAATGATGAAATGCTTAGATTTAAAAGAACAGAAAATCGAATTTTATTTAGATTATATTGTAATTCTCGCAAATACATTTCAGGAAATGTTGGATAGAATAAAAATTTTCTTTGCAAGATTATGTAAATTTGGTTTAACCATCGACCCTTCAAAATTACAAATGTGTAAACAGAAAATTAATTTTTTGGGATTTAAGATAAGTAAGGAAGGCATAACACCTTCAGATGATAATGTACAAAAAATAACGAATTTCCCTGTGCCAACGTCAGTAAAAAAAGTAAAATCATTTTTAGGTGTATGCAATTACTTCAGAAATATCATTCCAAATTTTTCTGAACTATGCAACCCATTAATTGAATTAACAAAGAAATACAAGAAATTTATATGGATGGAGAAATGCGAAGAAGCGTTTGTAAAACTACAAAATGCAATTTTGTCAAAACCGGTAGTCAGGGCAGGCGATATGTCAAAGCAAATTTTTTGTCAACAGACTGTTCAAAAGTAGCCGCGTCGGGAATTTTGCTTCAATCAGTGAATAGAAATTTGCATCCGATCCAGTATTATAGCAGAAAACTTTCCCATAGTGAAAAGAAATATCCGAGTATGAAACTGAAATTGCGAGCAATTCATGATGCTATAATACATTTCAAGGATTTTTTATATGGTACGCATTTCACAATTTTTACAAATTCTAAAGCATTAACGCATTATATTCATTTAGAAAATCAAAATTCTGATTTAATCGCAAGATGGTTATTAAATTTACAACAATTTTCTTTTGACATAAAATGTATTAAAGGACAAGATAATCCCAGCGATTTTATGTCACGTCAAATTTTTTCTGAACAAACTAAGACTAAATTAATACATAATATTATTGCTAATGACAGCGCTATAACAATAACCAAAATTTTAGAAGAACAAGCAAAAGATAAAGAGATAAAGAAAATTATTAACGGACTGAATGCAAAATCTAAACAGCCAAAATATGTAAATAAATACTACAGAGGTTTAAAATCGGGATTGATTATGATCAAAACGGCTAGGTCTATCAGAAATCCTGTGCAAAATGACAGAATTGTGATTCCACACAGTCTAAAATTCGCAGTTATTGAGTTAGCTCATACACCTCATTTCGGAATAGAAAAGACCTATCAAATTCTGAATAGAAAGTATTACTGGAAAGGGGCGTAAAAGGTTGTAAAGAATTTTTGCGCATCATGTGATGCATGTTAATGTTTTAAAAATAAGGCTATAAGACCTATGGCATTACAACGTGGGCCACGCCCAAATCAACAAAATCATACAGTTGCATTAGATATAGTAGGAAAATTACCCAGAAGTAATGGTCAACACGAATACATAATTACTATGATTGACCACTATTCGAGATTCCTGGAGGCTGTACCCGTGAGAAATATAAATACTGCGACCATATTACAGGTCCTAACCAGTTGCATAGCAGTAAGAGTTCCAATGTGGCTATTAATGGATAATGCCAAACAACTTAAAAGCGAGGAATTTAAAAAATTCGCAGAGCAACATAGTATAAAACTGAATGATACATCATTATATAAGCCAAGTTCAAATGTAAATTTAGAAAGAAGTCACTTATGCATAAAAATATTCTTTAGCAGCAATTGCAAATGAAACCTTCAATTGGCATAAAGTATTGTCATATGTAAACTTATTTCATAATGCGACAACTAGCGCAAATATAGACCACAGTCCTGCTATTTTGTTTCTTAATAGAGAATTGAAATTACCCGGAGAAAATAATCTGTAAATAACAAATCCAGATGACAGCCCGAGTTTAACGCAAACCGAATGCGATAATGAAGTCAGTGAAGCGCTTACATTAGCGGAAAAGATTAATAAATTTACGAAACAGAAACAAATACAGGCGCAAATTCGGCAGAAAACGGTTTGTAAAAGAGTAAGAGAAAAAAGTTATTAAAAGGGCAGATTGTATATTTAAAGAATTTACGACCCACCACAGCGTTACAAAAAAAATTTCAAGGACCGTATTGCACATTAAAGGGGTTACGTAACAATAATTAAGCTATCACGCTTATGTATGATCCAAACAAAAAATGGATAGTTGTTCACGCGAATAAATTATATAAAGCAGAACCGCGCAAAAAATATTTACAAAATAATCAGACACGGCGAACTTCTGACAGAAGTCAATCGCATGTAAAGAAAAATTACGATAACGGCAAGAAGAATCAATATAATGTCAGTCCTACGAGATATAATTTGCGAAAACGCAAAAATGTAAAGTAGATGTAAGAAAGGTAGTAAATGTATATAATTATAAATGTAATAATTAAGTAAATGCATATATTTGTAAATATGAGGATAAAACAAAAATAAAATGTAAATAATTAAACATTTCTGTGAAACATAAGTCATAATATAACAAATACATATCGGAAAAAATATGTATAAGTGGTAAATACTACATAAAAAATCCCTCAATGTTTTAAAATTAAATAAACTGATGTGTAGAGAAAGGTAGAGAGAGAGGAATAAATTTGTCTTACTTGTAATTTGTCTTACTTGTAATGTGTATAACTTGTAATTTGTCTTGCTTGAACAACAAATGATGGATATAACTGTAGAGGGCATGAAAGTGTTAGCACGTCTTTTCCAGTGATAAGATGCTTGAGATGAAGTGTATACGCTGTCTTTTTGATTGTGCGGGTCTTGAAAAAATACGTACGGGAAAATTAATAAAATGCTAAATAAAGTGAATGAAACATGGTAAAAGCAAGTACATAATAATTAAAATCATAAAATTATTCATTAGTTCATAAAAAGCCGACATAATACAAGCAAAATCATAAATAAATAAATAAATAAAATTTTGAAGTCAAAATAAGCAGCCACAGCTGATATAAAAATAATTAGTAAATAAATAAATATATAATGCATAAATAGTTTATACAGACCTTTTACGAAAACACGTAATCTATAAAACAAAATAAAAGTTAATTACATAAATGAATTAATAATGCTTGAATAAATAAGATAAGTTTCCCATCCTTCACAGTCAGCATAAAAGCACGTGTTTGGGGCAGTTTACGGCGAAAACTTCTACCCTTCAAAATAAATATCCAGGCTACAAATAAACATCAGCAGAAAAACTTCCCGGATAGTACGCTAATAATATAAATACGTTATTGTAAACATACAAGCAATGTATCAAAATTTAAAATTATAATTGCAGGCAATTATAGTTCTTTAAAAATACCGGCCGGTAAAATTCATTAGGAAAAAACATGAAATGTATGTAAAATAATAAGTATTGAGTATTATTAAGAAATTATTTCATTAAGCAAACATCACTGTACACAAAAAAAATAACAGATAAAATTAAATATGAAAGAATGATATTAAAATAAATAAATATGTGAAATTATGCTGAAATGGGAACATAAAGTCAGTTAAATCAATAACATAACAATAAAGCATATTATATTCATAATAATATATATATATATATATATAAATAAATATATCACGCGTTGTTGCAACAAAAAGATAAATAAATGCAATGAATTCAGAGCACATGAAAATAAAAATAATCATTAATAAAAAATAATGTGTATTCAAACTGTGATATCAAGACTGTGTTAAGGTCAAAACAGAAAAAGTAAATATATATATATATATATATATATATATATATATATATATATATAATAAAGTAAATAGAATTAATAACAAAATATGCAGAATAAGTATAAATAATAATACAAAAAAACAGGAAAGGAAAAATTGGAATTCCATTTCTCAAAGGATACAGATAAGTTTAAAATCATAGCGTAAGCAGTCAGTATCAGATAGTCAGAAGCCCGCGTTTTCGAAGAATACTACCGCCAATTGTAACGATTACGATTAAAACTTGAGCAAAACACAGAATGAGACAGTTAAAATCCCTCTTACGTAAGGTTGCGCACTTCAAACAATGAAGGCTCCCGTTCTGGGTCTCCGTTCAGGTCAAGCGGATACGCAATTGCCATGAAAACTCATTCTTGGAAGGGAGGCAATCTTCTTTTCGGGCAAGCGAGATTTTTTTTTCTCTCTCTGTTTAGAATCCCCCGAAAGGGCGTCAGGAGAGGAGTTTAAAGGTCAAATGCTCGTGTCTTGAGATGCATTATATTTTGGCGTAGCGGAAATAGTACATATTTAGATACTTTAACTGCCGCTATATAAAGAGATGTTCATAATTGCCATGATTATTACACGCATAAACACAGTTATATAACATGTTATTTCTATTACTAAATAAGAAATGTTTACATAAAAAAATAGTGTGAAAAATATTTACATCTGTAAAAATAGGAAATGAAGGTAACGAATTACATATATTGTAATATAATGTAGTGAACGTGTATAAAAATTGAAGTGCAAAATAACAATTATAATATGTTCTTCATTCGAACTCTACAATAGACTGTAATTAGAAACATAATGAAAATATACATATTTCAGTACCAGAACTTTGAAAGTGATGTCACAGAACAATGACTATGACACAGAACATTATTCAGTGCTACAATAACATATGTTCTGAAAGATATATATAGAGTGCCTTCCAATGTTACAATATAGTGTGTCTTCCGTGTGGTGATCTACATTTCTGTGACAGATATGTGTGCAGTGGATCGAATCAATATTTCCTCAGTACACTCAATGTGTACACATATATTTTCAGTGCTTTATAATACTTTCTCAGGTACAGATGTGTGTGTCATGATAATAGTGCCTCTATGTAAAGATATTTGTTCAGTGCAAATTTTTTACCGTGTTTTGGATTTTTTTTTCTCAACAAGGAGGATATCATGTCGTACAATACTTGTACCACCTGTTGAACTTGTAATTACGAATCCAAGAAAGATAATGAGCAATCTAAATGCAGCAGAAGAAACCAATTGGAACGTAATCATAGATAAACAGCGTTCATCCCCATCTGCATCAACGACAATTGGAAGAAGTGGTATGAAACCAAAGGGGGAAATGAAAACAGTGCCCCAAAAGTTTGTTCCAGAAAGTTCGGCAGATTTGAATTTTCGAGAACGAACTAACAGCATGTAAATTGAGTTGTTCAAAAAATATCTACCGTGAGCACACAAAAAAAAGCGTTGCTCAGAAGTGTGATGTGCAATAGAATCTTACAGCATAGTGATTGCGCGAATAAGTGCTCAAATGCAAGAGAGAATAGGTATTTATGTGTTTCACTTGTCACTAATTATCACGGAAAGCACACATTTAACGGTTAGCTAATAATGAACAATTAGTTCGTGCGAATCTATGTCGTAATAATGAGTTCTTTTATTTTAAACAAAAGAACTATTTTGAGTTTCGGTAGATTAAAAGAAAGTGTCTAAATATATGTGTCAATTATATTATGTGTGTAAATATGTTTATTAATGTAATATTGGTAGCGCTAGATGTATTATAATAATGGATGTATTAACAGTATTACTAATCAAGACATAAATAGATATCTATGGACTTAAATATTGAAAAAATTGGTGAATGTAGATAAGTGTATTTATTTATATCTTGTGTATTTGTCTCTCCGGCTTGAGAACCGGGAGTTTGCATGCTCCACCCTTAGTGAAGGCATCAAGGGTAAGTCCTAGTATAGTAATTTTTGATAAGGATAACTTTACCTTATGACATAATTTTCAACGATGACGCGAGTAAGATCAACCCCATTACACTAGTATTAGCCGTTCATGCGCTACTTTTGAAAATATGTCCTGTTACTAAATGAGAACGAAAATTGAACTAAAAGTGCCAATTCGGTGTCATTTTATATCAATATGGGTATTATTTTGTGCATTTAAACTTACTATAACGTATTACTGATGAAATAAAGAGAACGTAAATATGAGTCTTCAAGGAAAGTCATATGCTGCCCATATCAGATTTTTACTTTCCTTGCAATACATGGTAATGTATAGGGAAAGTATTGGAATCCTGCCGAAAATCGCTGCTCCAGTTTCGACGAATCTACATGTTTTGAAACCTCTAGAATACTTTTAAGCGTAACACACGTTTAGCGTAACGAAATAAAACAATTTTTAGCGTAACGTCTGTGCGTGTGTCTGTCTGTGTGTCTTTGTGCAATAAATGTTTCCACTCTAACTCAAAAACTAATGGACCGAATTTTATAAAATTTGATATATCAGTCAAATGGGTGTGACCCTGGGGCTGATTAGATTTTGGTACGATTAAAAAAAACATAACATACCTTTTTTGCGAAATGACTGCGAAATGTCATGTATAAACTCATATTAAAATTCCAATTGACCAAATTTCACAACATTTGGTAGATAAATTACTTGTAGGATACTCTGGTGCTAATTAGATTTTGATATGATTAGGAACAGAACAACCTGCCTTTTTCTATGAAATGGCCCGAAAAAATTGCCAAAATCTGAAAAAAGAAGACTACGTATGCTTAAATGTATCAATTACATTTTTGTTTTATTCCCAGTATCTGACGAGGAAAATAATTTAACCAACTCCATTACTTTAGGCCTAACCGTTCTCAAGATATTTGAGATATCCTGCATTTTTGTTACGCCGATTTCGGAAAAATTACTAATTACCAAATAAAAAAAAATTGAATTAAAAATGCAAATTAAGTGTTATTTGATGCATTTAAACTGAATCTAGTAAATTATTAAAGAAATAAAGAAAAATGAATTTGAGACTGCAGAGAAGGTCATGTGCTGCCTACATAAGATGTTTACTTTCCCTGCAATACATGGTAATGTATAGGGGAAGCATTGGGATCATGTCGAATATCGCAACTCGAGTTTTCGTAGGATCTACACGTTTTGGGAACTGTAGAACACGAAACAATTACTTTTAGCCCGACGTCTGTGTGTGTGTGTCTGTCTGCCTGTCTATGTGTGTCTGTCTGCCTGTCTGTGTGTCTATCTGTATCCTCCCTTACTGAAAAACTTATGGACCGAATTTCATAAAATTTGGTAGGTAATTCACTTGTGTGTGACCCTGGTGCTGATTAGATTTTGGTACGTTTCGGAAAAAATAATAGGCCCGAAAAAATCATCATAATCCAAAATAAACAAGAAAGATCAATCATGCTTAAAGCATTGATTATGAAACACTTTCCAATTTCAATGCAATTTTACTTAAGCATCTCTAAAATGCAATACATTCATCGGCAATATTTTGAAACTTATTTCAATACTACATTAATTTATTATATTTGAAAACTTAAACTTTTATCGAAAAAATGAACTTAATTCAAATGACGGCATTGAAATATAAATTGCCTGGATTAAACATATCTAAAATGCGATACATTCCTCGGTAACATTTTCAAAATGATCATAATATTACAATAATTTAATATATTTGACAACTTCATCGAAAACAACTGACCTTCATTCTAATGACGTCATAGAAAAAAATAACACGCCTGGCTCTCTGTATAAAAGCAGCATTTCATTCATAACATTTTCCCATTTATTTTATACATCACAATACTATAATAATTTATTTTATTTAAAAACTTAAGACCATGGAGCTACCAGTAATTAAACTCTATGCTTAAAACTCCATCGAAAAAAATCGCCCTTTGCTCTGTAAAAACAATGAATATTTCATTCATATCAGCTATATTGCAGACTCCATGAGCTAAATAACTTTGCTTTAAAGAAATACAGCAATTCTTATACAACTCATCCTACATATTTTGCTGTTTACCTTTTACATAAGTGAAAAATAGGCTTCGTTGTAGAAATAATCAAATTTGGATGATCATTTAAACTCAAATATATTGTAATTGCGTTGTTTCAGTATGTAGATGCACAGAATGTAAGCAAAAATAAAGCGGTTTTAGGACGGATACAACACTCAATATGACTTAAAAAGGACTTTAAAAATCACGATTTTGAGACAAGATGGATGCCATATTTCATTTTGAAGTGGATCACGCGATCTTTTCATATCATGGTCACGTGATCGCTTCATATAAGTGGTGTAATTATTATTTTAATTTTTATTTAAAAAACTACTGAATATATTTTGTTGAAATTTTTTTATATATTTTATGGAATAATTTAAATATTACCTAAAATTTTCAAAGCAATTTGTGATTTTTAAATCCGCTTAAAAAATGTTTGAAAAATTAGGTCCCATGGGGTCCAATGTATTTTATTTTTTAAACCCGGGTTCAATCCAAAACTAATTGTGTGATATTATTCATTCATATTCCCATAGGTCTTACAGACCGTTTGAACAACATACTAAAATTTCATTTTGATGTCATTTTTACGGCAGTTGTAAAGTTGATTTAAGTCATTTTTACGGCAGTTATCGTGCTAACGGACAGACAGACAGACAGAATGAACAAAGTCATAAACACTTTTCAACTTTGTTGTAAAGTGTTATCAATTAAATGCTTCTTTTATACGTAATTTTTGACGAAAAATATTATAAGACCAACCCCTTCACACAAGGACTAGCCGTTCTCGAGACATTCTATTTTTTTCGCATTTTCACTAAGCCACCTTTGAAAATAAGTCCAGTTACCAAATGAGATCGAAAATTGAATTAAAAGTGTAAATTCAGTGTAATTTGAAAAATTTATGGGTGTTATTTTGTGCCATTAAACACAATATAATGTATTATTGACGAAATAGAGAGAACCTGAATATGAGTCTGCAGGGAAAGTCATGTGCTACACACATCAGATTTTAACTTACCCTGCAATTAATAGTAATGTATAGGGAAAGTATTGGAATCATGGCGAAATTCACAAGACGTGTTTTCGATGGATCTACACGTTTTGAAATCTCTAAAATACGAAAAAAAATTATTACTTTTAGCGTGACGTCTGTGTGTGTGTGTGTGTGTCTGTCTGTCTGTGCAATGTATGTATCCACTCTAACTGAAAAACTAATTGACCGAATTTCATGAAATTTGAGAGGTAAGTCATTTTATGGTGGTTCTGGTGTTGATTAGATTTTGATACGATTCGGATAGAGAGAACCTGTTTTTTTTTTTCGAAATGTTTGTTAAATCTAAACTTATGATTGTGAAATCTAACGCGCAAAAATTGTTAAATATAAAAATTGAAGACTACCTATGCTCAAATGGATCAAATAAATGCTTATTTCATACGTAATTTTTGATGACGAACATAATAAGACCAACCCCATTACTCTAGGATTAGCTGTTGTCGATATATTTTAGTTTTTTCGCATTTTTGCTATGCCGGCTATGAAAATAAGTCCAGTTAACAAATGAAGACGAAAACTGAATTAAAAGTGTGTAATTTAAATTAATTGTGTTTGTTATTTTGAACAATTCAACTCTATTTAATGAATTATTGAAGAAATACAAAGAGAACGTGAATATCAGTCAGCAAAAAAGGTCAAGTGATTACATGCCAAGTGTGGTCAAATTTAATCACGGCATATTTTAAAACTAAAACGAAACTGGCTTCGATTTGCATTGATAGGGAAGTTATCCCGACAGTATGAAAGTACGTCTGACTTGCAAGAGAGATTGACTGACGTATTTTGCAAATTGCCTTTTACGTAATTGTTTGTGTTTTTTTATGATTGATTTGTTTAAATTAAATTTTATAATATCTTTACTTCTACACCTTATCCCTTTTTTTGCTGTTCCGCTGATATCGTGCTCACTTGCACCTTACATATATCCTCCTATGTTTATTTTTATTATTTCGTTTTTATTGCCATTGTTTTCACATTCATTTTCTATCATCGTATATTATTATTTAGTAGCATTTTAATTTAATTTAATTTCATATTTAAACATCACAAAATTATTAATTTGCGTTAAATTTTTGCTTAGAAACATCGAATTAGATATCGAATTGCCTTTCATTGCATTCACTTAATTATATTTGACATTTGTTTATGTTATTATTTCATTTGACTTAAACTTTTAATTCTCCCAACGTATCGTCCATGGAGGTAAAGGTAAGGAGTTCAAACTCCATACTGAGATCATGCCAATATCATTTGAGGCAATAATTCAGGTGGCGCGGCGATGAGGTAATATAGCTCGTGCATCGTCTATATTTCTATGGTGAAAGGCTTAAAGTATTTATTCAAGCAGTCAATTTTGTAGAAATAAATTAGTGGCGCATTGCAAATTAGAATTGAAACAATAAGGAATATTCCTACCTATTCAAAATTGATTTACTTTTTAATTTATTTTTATCTCCTTATATTCTGAGCTCTGACCTATAACTGTAAAAAAGTACTGATTAATTATACTGATCAATAGGGAATCTTAATTTAAAAATCATCAAAATACATATATCTACAAATATGCCTCTCTATTGTGTCAAATTAAAACCAAGGACGCTTTACTGACATTAGCTACACCTAGATATAATTCTCAAAGCGTTATGGCACTTTTAAGAGTTTCATCCACGAGTCCATTCTTTTTAATTCCATGGTATCGTCTATCCGTTTGTTTACATTAAATGTATGTGCTTGGTTGACGACTTGAGTTATATTGGCCCCTATCGTTCATTCAACCTCATGAATCCTTCATTCGACCATCTGGCGTCAACTTTAATTCTGAATCATTTTTGAATCACTTACTGAAATTACATTTTGAATAATTCCCTCAATCTTGTTCACTATTTGAATGATTCGTTCAAAGATTGTTTTCATTTGAAGTTCCAAATTTCTTCTACCTTTTCATTTAACCATTCATTGATATTATTAAACTTAATTTACTTTGAATTAATTTTTATTCTATTTATTCTTATTACTATTTATAATGTTGCGAACGTGCAATATTCCCACTCTGGCGCCTCCTCTTTCGTCGGTCTGGAAGACCAGGCAAAGAAAACACAGTCCATGACTTAAGCACGACGTAAAGATGACGTGTGCCTAGATTTTACAGGAACTCCTAGTTAGAAGGATTTCCAGAGTTGGCGATTTATCGCCAATTTGGCGACGTATAGCGAGCGATTTCTGGAATGTTCCAGAATTTTCACGAAATAACGTTTATTCTTTGAGATAGAGATTTCCAAAAGTTTCTACAGAGAAAAGCTAAAACTTGCTACAGATATCCAAATGGCTGCATCCAGAACTGTGACAGATTTTGCTAAGTCCTTGCTTTTAGAGAATTTTGACATTTTGGGCAAAATAATGGATGAAAACACGCCATTGGGAGGCCACCATTGAGAATTGGTTAGGAAAACACCTTTGAGGATAATCTGGCATCATTTTACTAAGAATAACTGGCTTTTTTATCATCTGTTTTTTATAGTTTAATTGCTACGAAGTCATATTTATATTTTTCTGCTTTTTAAAGCATAAAAATCCACAACTCATGAAAGATTATTTTTACGTCTAAAATTTGGACTTGAGTATGATATGAATGTAATTTGTAAAGAAGGATACTAAAACACGCGAATTCATTTAAATCTACAAGGTTTATTCTAATCAATGTAAATTTCAGAACATCCCAAAATCCGGACAAAAATGTGTTAATCAGTACGAACTCTGTCAGCTATCGTGAGTGTGCTCTAATAGGGAGCGAAATACATTAATGTACTATTTCAAGGGACTGCGGATTCAGAAAATGTCAGTAAACTGGAAGTGTCCGTTAGTTAGGATACCTTACACCTTCTGGTAGGTCGGAAAGTTTGGGTTCAATAAACAAATTTGGTGATGTTTGCAGCATTTGAAATCGACTGTGGTTTACACACTCTTTTGCAAAAAAAGGAGCACCATGAAAAAAGTGACTGTTTTTATTGAAATTAAGTATGTGTAGAGCTCATACACTGGTAATGAAATGATTACAAAATCAAGGCCGCAGAACCCATCAATGTATAGCAATTGTACATTGAATTTTCAAATCAGTAATTGGTGAATCGCCCCTTGGAGGCAAATTGTACTTGTATAGTCTATGTAAGGAGTGATAGAGTTTCCTAATGTCATCCTGTAATACTTTCTACCAGGTATTCCCCAATTGTTGCTCCAGATCTCCTACATTTCGGGTGGCCCAAATCTGGCGGCCTAGCATGTCCTATACATGCTCGATTGGCGAAAGGTCTGGTGACCTTGCTGGCCGAGTTACAGTATGAAAAGCACGGAGACAGTCCACAGATAGGTGAGCCGTATATGGTGAGGCATTATCTTGTTGGGAAAATGGCCCCAGAATAACGTGCCTTGAAGGGTAACGCAAACGGCCACAGGATTTCCTCAACATATCGTTGAGCTGTTAATGATGTACGCAGGATCACTAGAAGCGACCCGCTGTCTTAAGAGATAGCACCCCACACCATCACATCAGAGGTAATGGCTCTGTGCCTGTGTAAAACAAAGGCTGATTGGGACCGCTGGTCCAGGCGCCGCCACACACGTACCCGATGGTCATCTGTTGAAAGACTGAAGCGTGAAGATTTGTGTCATTTGGATCATTTTGAAAAAAAAACATGCTTTTTCTTAACCGCACTAAAATCTAATCAGCACCAGGATCATCCACAAGCAGCTTATCTACGAAATTTTGTAAAATTTATTCAATTAATTTTTTGGCTACAGTGAATACATGCATTGCACAGACACACATACAAACGTCACTCTACAAGTGGTTTTTACAGGTTCTAGCGTGCTCGAAATGTGTAGCTCCGTCAAAAACTAGAGTTGCGATTTTTGACAGGATTACAATACTTTCCGTATGCACTATCATGTATTGTATGTAATAAATGCTTATTTTAGATCTTGACGATTTTTGCGGAACATTTTGCAGAAAAAAGAAGATTATTTTTCTTTCGAATTGTGCCAAAATTTAAGCAACACCACTATAACCGACAAGCGACATGTCTATAAAATTTTCTGAAATTTGATCAATTATTATATAAGCTAGACTGGATATATACGACTTCTGCGGGCCATTTTGCATGGTAAAAAGGGCAGGTTATATTTTCCGAATCGTACGAAAATCTAATCAGAGCAGGGTAATCCACAAGTGACGTAGCTATCAAATCTGATCACATTTGGTCAATTAACTTTTTAGTTAGACTGGAAACATACATTCCACAGACAGTCACACTTTACAAATTGTGCTTTCGTGTTCTAATGTGCTTGAAATGTGTACATCCGTTGAAAACTCGAAGTGCGATTTTCGACACGATTCCAATACTTCCCCTATACATTACCATGTATTGCAGGGAAAGTAAAAACCAACAGAAAATGACATTGTTAATGGCTTCAATCCTAAATTAAGTCCAAATAATTTAGCCTGAATAACACCTTTTTTTGTGGGTGGTCTATCATTTTCAAATTGAAAGGTCAAAATTAGAACCTTTTTTCAAAATAGTTCGAAATATATATCGTAGGGAAAGTCAAAAAGGTATTTTCTCTATTCTTTTATAGGTTTTTTTTATAACTGTATTTGTTTATGCTTTATTTACTTACCGACTTCACCCCGCCTCAAAATAACTTTAAATGTTTCGAATTTTTATCAGTTAGTTGTTATTGGACCTCTAAATCTGCATTTAGAGAAACTCTTAAAATTAAAGGTTGATAGTAATCTCTAAATTTTGAATGCAATCGATTTTAGCTAACCAATGCAAAAAATCATTCATACGTCCATGCCTTCAACACGCTCAGGTCTAGTGTAGGGGACCTTAGGGGTCGAAAACTCAGACCACTCGACTCACCCTGAGGCATGAGGAACTTTAGTGGTCGTAGTACTTTCGGTCTGTAATAAAGCCTTCCGTTTTCGGTAATCCTCCATGCATTCTGCAACATTTCTTTTAGATTTTGTGAAGCTGGAATGTATCGTCCCATTTAGGAAAGGAATCGTGAGAACTTTCTTCATGTAAAAACAAGAGGCTAGATATCTAATATTACCAAGAGGGACATTGACCAATAATATAGCTGGAAGGCGTAGGTTTTAATATACTTGGCCAATTACAGACAGGGGCGCCTTGTAGAGGGGACAGAGAGAGAGAGGAACTTTGAAGTTTAAAATTTTGAAATGAGGACTTGAGTTTGTGAAGTGAGAGAGAGTGGTCGCAGGAGGCGACGAGCGGTGACGATATTCTCCATGACAAAGTGCCGGACAGCCCGTAGTCTCCTATGATGACAGAGGTAGGCCCAATTCTATTCTTGCATGACGGCTAATTTGGCTCTCTCAACCCTCTACTTAGATTAGCCTGTGCCAAAAGGCAATGGCACGCTAGATAAGGTTAGGATTTATCTGGATAGGTTATAGCTGGTAAACTCGTGCTTTGACGAGTGAGTTAAGGGAATTTAAATATCCTAATCAATGTATTCCACTAAGGATTTTGTATGTGAATTATAAATGTTAACGTGATATTAAATGTTTTCTCTAAATAAATATTTTTGCTATTGTTATAAAATAAGTCTCTTCATTTTAGATACTTGTGTAATTTATATTAATTAGCTTTCATATACGGTGACGGCTTTTGTCGCGTTCTTACCGGACGTGTGGTATATCCACGTAACACTCCGCTTTCGAGTTCTGTTTCCCCTTCCTACCGTTCGCGTTCGTCGAGGAGCATGATCTTGACATGTGCGTTGCTGTATACAGTCAGCATTGTCTTTTCAAATCGTATATAGCTTTTGCAAATTGCATTTTGCTATGAGTGAGGGTGACTAAGTTCTTACGTAACTCCAAAACGTTACATGGTATATCTTAAGTGTTAGCAACGTAACAAGTGAGAAAGACGTTAAATCTACATTAAAATAGCAACGCGAGATGAAAAAAACGATGCTAACGTAAACGCCATACGAGCAAAACTCTGCTTGTAGGATCCGGAACAACTCGCCTAAAATGTGACTTAAACGAAATTTCTAAGTTAAAAATCAACAAAAAACGTCATAAGATTGATTTTTGAAAATTTTGATAATTCTGTGGGGTTTTTGTTGTTTTCTTTTTAGCTTGTATAAAGATATTTAGAAAATTAATTTCTAGTCGCAGTCACACTTGTCAGTACTTAGTTATTTTACAAAAGGAAATCTATTTCTTACAAAGCCTGTAATATTATATTGCACAAAATTGCTGAGACTTTTGTTTTTCTTTGTTATAATTTGCCTAATCCTTCTTTCTGCTTTATTTCAGCTTTAGCTGCAAAGAAAAAAGAGAGTAAGTATGTTTTGATAGGTACTACAATTAGTTATATCATAACCCATTAATGCCCAAATTATTTATTTTCATAGTTTCAGGTAAAAATGTTAAGTTTTGCTTATTAGCAGGGATTATTTATCCTAGCCATTTCTAAAATCAAATATGTTATGTCGTTTTGAAAAACAGACTGTCGTATATATAGGACGTTGTGTAGCTCAAGTTTAAAATAATCGCTTATTTAGATGTTGGTTATAAGTTTATTATTTTTCATTAAAAAATACAAAAATTATGATCCCACAAGCTACATGAATTAAAGTATATACTATTATATGAGCTTGATAATCCGACATCGGTTATCCCGACACACACTGTAATCCAACGCTTTTATGCTTTAACAGCTTCTAAGAAGTAATGAATAATGCGACGCTATAACTTGGTCAAGCCAACTTTCCCCGCATCCAATTAGCCTGCATTTATAACATTTGCAAAGTATCATGAAAATTAAATGTTAATTTAATTTTGCTGTGACAAAATTACTTTGTCGTGTATTAAAATTTTGTCTCTGAAAAATCTATGTGAAAAATCTATCTATGGTAGAATTATGTATTGGAAAGGATTTTCAAGAAGGTAAATTATGAATGTTCTATGAATAATATGCTAAAACAGAATATTTGCTAAAGATTTCTTGTGAATGTAATGCCTTAATTTCTCTATTATAAATGTCTTGGAATAATTGGCTAGAATTATACGTTGCTCTGACAAAATTACTTTGTCGTGTATGAAAATTTTGTCTCTGAAAAATCTATGTGAAAAATCTATCTATGGTAGAATTATGTATTGGAAAGGATTTTTAAGATGGTAAATTATGGATGTTCTATGAATAATATGCTAAAACAGAATATTTGCTAAAGATTTCTTGTGAATGTAAAGCCTTAAGGAAATATGGGTATGAATATGTTGAAAGGATATTAAAACGTGTAAGGTATGAAGGTGTGGTAAAAGAAATATTATCAAATTTGTAAGTACTAGATTATTTTATTGATGATGGGTCGGGGATATAAAACGTAATAGTTCTGTAATATAACACTAGAGGGTGTTGCTTAAACCTTTGAAATGGGTGTTTGTACACTTGAAAACTAATTGAAAAACTTTAAGGTTCCTTGAATGTGCGCTTTACCTTGCTTTTACATTATGGTGTCGTGTAAAACCCTTAGACATGTTGTTGTTGTTGTTGAGACCATGACCGTCCGACCTACCAGAAAGGTATAAGGTAACCAGAAAAACATTAGACATGTGTAAAATCTTCGAAACTCACTTCTTGCATATGAGGGTTAATAATTTAAAGAGATATGAAAACCTTCCTCTTGTGAAATATATGATTTACACATTTCTGATCCATGGGTTAGGAAAAAGGGTGGAAGTTTACGATCTTTTATAAAAAATACCTACTAAGAGACTGATATGAATTCGCATAAATTAAATATTCAAAACGTTATCAATTTAGAAGTGATTATATTGCTAAAACATTATGACTTCCAGAATATATGAATATGAACCTTTCAAAATATGCCTTTATTAATTTTTGGAATATAAAAAATCAATCGTATTGTAAATTATTGAGTGACAAAGAAATCCATTTACTAATTTTTTAAAGATGAAAATCTTACATTTGCTATCTTTTTATAGTTGAAATAGTTGTAAATTTCTATTTGTTAAATTTTGATTGAAAATAGCATGTTTGTGAAAATACATGTTATTTTCCATAGGAAAATTAAAGCACATGCTGTTTTTCAAAAGATTAAAATCACTTTTGTTAGTTTTCGAAAAGTTAAAAATCACATTTGTTGGTTTTTGAAATGTTGAAAATCACATTTGTTAGTTTTTAAAAAGTTGAACTTCACATTTGTTAATTTTTGAAACGTAGATAATCACATTTGTTAGTTTTTTGATAGTTGAAAACTTGTATTTGCGAAATTTTGCTTGAAAATAGCACACTTAAGGGTTTTGAAACAACAAAAATCACTTTTGTTAGTTTTTGTTAGATTTAAATTAACATTTGCTAATTTTTTAAAGGTATATTGGTGTTGAAATATAAAAAAATGAAAAGAAAAACGTAAATAACTGTATTATACATTTCATTATAATCCAGGAAATATCCTGAGCAGTATTTCTTATCTACTCATTAGTTAAAAACATCCTTCTTATTCTTATCTGGCTGATAAAATCACCCCTTCATGGAAAATCATGTGAGGTGTAGAAGCGTCGTCCCTCCCCATTGGAGCGCCTACGTTTTGAAATGGGAGAATATGGCTCCGGAATATGTCCCCATGTTAATGTAGAGCACCCGTACCCCCCAGTACCTCTGTGGGCCAGAATCCCTACTTTCGCCTACTCGGGTGCTACCGCACTTACCAGGGTACTTGAATGCGTTAAAAAGTAGAACAAAAACACTGAGTAAATGTTAAAAAAATTTTCCCAGATGAAAGAGTTAAAACTACTATTTTCATTCACACCTTGAAAAAAGAGTTATCTACAGAAGAAGAGAACCCAACGGAGAGTTAAAATATGATGACTTCCAGTATGTGGATCTACTTGTTACTTTCCTTATATACATAATGTATAAGGAAAGTATTGTAACGGGGTCGAAAATTCGAATTCGAGTTTTCGACGGGAGAGCACGTTTCAAGCATCCCTGGTCACGAATCAAACATTTTTGAAGTGATGTCTGTGTGTGTGTGTGTGTGTGTGTGTGTGTCACTGAGCCTGTGGAGACGATAACTGACGAACGAATGGACCGATTCGAACGAAATTTGGTACAAAAATCACAATCCGTAAACACTGGAAGCCTATTGTTTCTAAACGTAATTGAATGTTCAGAACCCCTCTAAATTTTCGAGTGGAATTTTGAAAAATTCGTCAAAAAATCAAAACCAATTTAAGTTACGCAAATCGACATTTCTTATTTAATTTTTCATTAGAAAACGATTAACATAAATTTTAGAACGCTAACATGAACCATTCTCGAGATATTGCGCATTTTTCAAAAAAATTATCAAAAAGTCATATACAATAAAAAAAATATACTTCCTATTGAGAAACATGTTCACTTTCCATATGTACTACCATGCGATAAATTGGGTTACATCATTCTGGTGAATGTAGCTCGTTCCATTCATGAGAAAAGATACTTCGAGTAATACTTTTGTATTTGAACGCCGATAGTCATTTATCTGCTATAAGAATAACTTATTTCTCCGTCAGTAAAGAGTCAGTGACGAGATTTTGGCGACGAATTTGGCGGAATGTCGCCAACTTGGCGACTTTTTGAAATGTTGTCAAATTAACGAAAATCTCGCCAAATGGATAAAAACGACGCTAAATCAATGAAAATGACGACTAATTGTTGAAAATTCAATATCTTGGAAAAAATATAAGCATCTACTATAAGAAAAACCTATTTTTTTACTGTAAAAGTAGTAAATTCATTGCATTATATAAGGAAAGTCATGTGCTGCCCACATCAGATTTTTTATCTTGCAACGCAAGTAGCAACTAATTACTTTAGCGCAGTGGGAGTCCAGTACAGTTATCAACAGCACTTCTAGGGTGGTATGTGGACCATTTTCTGTCAACTATTGAAACTTTTATGTGAAACGCGTTTGTGTTAAATATTCCATGAAAGAACCTGATGAGAGGGGGCACTTTATTTGAAACGATGGGGTTCCACACAGAATAGCCGTGCCGAAAGGAAAGTGTCTTGGTTCCGGGATATTCATCTTTTGTTAATTATTCTCCTACTCTCCAAATCCGGAAATCATCCCTCTCAATCACCCAGACGCATAAATAAAGGATTTCTTTCACATCTATGGCCGAAACGTGTCCGCATTGAAAGTAATTAGAAAACTAGACGATAGGACTGCAAGCCTCAAAAGACAACTTGAGATATCAGTCGATCATTTAGGAATTTATGATAGATACGCACCCTAAAACGTCTCATCAAATTTGAAACACGTGCTTGTTAATAATTTTGTTCAGCGCCAGATTTGTGCTGGGGTAAATCAGTCCAGTCGTAAAGTTCAGTGAGAAACGTCAAACATTATTTATTGCCGCATAGAATAATTTATCGTTTTTCTTTCTAACTATCATACATTTGGGCTATAAGCATGAAATTTAAGGTAAGTAAGATACAATTATTTTATGATTGTTTAAAATCATGTTTCTTTTAACGGATAACATACTAGATCGTTTTACTATAACATACTAAATCGTTTTATTAAAACATACTATATCGTTCACAGTTTTCACGTATATAACATTTGACAAGTCACCTTTCAGCTAAAAATATTTTAATTTTTACGCGTGGATCAGTATGTGTTTGCCCTTTGGATGCGATATTAAATTTAGCTCTTTAAAGGTTGCTTCTTCGTTTTACTCAATTTTTAGATGTTTTATTCTGTGCGCATTTTCCCTACCTAATGCTGCATTTATATTTTCTTCAATTAAAAAATATGTATGTACTAGTATGTATGTATTAGTATTAACCACGCTCTTTACGGGCAATTTCTTCATCTTTCGAATTATTCAAAATGTTGGTTATTAGGATTTCAGCTAAGCCTTCGTTTAATTGGGAAAGTAACTATTGTAATTTGAATGGGGTAATTTTTAAAACGACGACAATATTCAACAGATTCTCATCTCACTGCTTTAAAACCCCTTTTATCTTACAAACTAAAATTCTTTAAACGAATTACATATGTCGGATAATAAAAATATCATTATGGCATATTTTACATTTTGCGTTTCATTTATAGAGTAAGAATTCAATTGAATATTCCATTCTTTGGCATTTGAGTATTTACAACGAAGGTTATTAGGAAAAACGTTAGTTTTAAAATTAATTGGAAATCAATCAAAATTTATTTCCTAAACCAAATGTCTCGCATGTAGAACTGCAATCTTTCAAATTTTCATTTTTACATTTTAAGTCATCAGGAAAAAAATGACGAACCTCAAAGAATTTTCACACTTCGTGGCAAATAACGAAAAAAATAAAAGTACTATAAATTTCTTAGTCTTTCCAAATTATTTTAATTTTTGAGTATAATTGATATTATGTTGCAATTTAATTGGAACTTTTACATATAACGTTTTTAATATTATGTTTGCAATGTGGTGAACAGAAATGTGCTATTAAAATTAGTTTACAAGCATATAACAAGCCACATTCTTACAAAATTTGATTTTAGCCTGTTGAGTAGTAGTATTGTAGTGTTGCGAAAACGACATTTGCGCAAATTACGCATGACTAGTGCAAAAAGTAATCAACACTTTCAAAAACGTATAGATTTTAAATAAAGATATGTGCGAATATAAATTGTGAGACCAGAAATAGATCTCACACGTGTTTGGGTGAGACAGATTTATGTCGTTCATTTATTGATATAAAACTTCGGACAATACTGCCAGTCAGGATGGCGTCGAGGTTTACAGCAAACCATATATTTTGGAGCGTCAAGACAGAGGGGACCGAACGAACTCTTACGAGGATGTGGAATAGTTATATTGGATAAATTATTAACCAATGGAAAAATGGGTTTGTTGCGTCACTCTCAAAGCTGCAAATGAAAGCAATGGGGGGAGTTACACCCCCGCGGAAAAAAGAGCCACAAGCTGTGACCTCAGAAGGACTGGGTACACTGGAACAGATAACTTGGAAATTATGACTTAGAGACATGACTAAAGAAGATACGTAGATATGACTTAAAAATATTCTTGTGCGACATTATGACTAAAAATATACTAAGAGTGAGAAGTGCAATAGTATGACTTGATCAATACTTTTGATATATACTCGTGCGATATGAGTCAGCAGTACAAGATGATCGGCGAAGTACTTGGCGGTGACAAAGTCCAAGACAGACTTGAAGATATGTGCCCATTGAAAAATCAGGTCTAATACATATTTTAGGTGAGTTAAATTGTCTCACATGTTCCACCAGCCGAAATAATATGATTAATTGTTGTAATTGAATAATTAAGTATTTATGTTTTTTATAAATATTATTGTTAAATTTAAAATGCTGTAATCCATTTAGTAACATATTAATTAATATTCCTCTACAGGACTCACGCAAAAGGTAAATAATTGGAGGGTTATTGCGAACACAACGTAGTAGTATAATGATGTTAAATATTACTTTAAGTTTTATTTTTCTATTTTGTGTCCTACATTTGGTTTCCGTGACGCTTTTGTGTGAGTTCAAAATTTAAATGAAAATTTTATTAAATAATACTGAGGTTGATAAAATAATTTAAATAAAAAAATGAATAAATTTAAGGGAGGAACATGTAAGGACCAGATTTTTGCATTGTTTAAATTAAATATGCACAGTCACCAGTGTAATGAATTAATTTGAATATATTTGAAGAAATAGAAAGTAATGTTTGAAAAATGTATCAGTATTAGGAATATTTAGTTGCATGTTGAATTCTTTTATGTGCAGTATTTTTAAAGTGTATTTTATGCTGTTAATTTTAGTTAGGATTTTGGAAGGGATAAATTTTGTTTTAAATGCCTCAAAGAGCCAATAGAAGTTCTAAACGCCAAAAATCACTGGAAATATCACAAATAGGAATTATTGAAAATCCGAGAGTAAAAATGGAGAAATTTGGATTAATTAATTTATTGCCAGTGTTTAATGGACGTAAAGACGAAGATGTTGATTTTTTTATCGAGCAATTTGAAAATGTTTCAGAAATGGGCAAATGGTCAGAGAAAAATAAGGTGGTCATTTTAAAAACTAGGTTAAAAGTTAAAGCGCTTGAATTTTTGTCAAAGAAAACGGAACTACATAAAGCAGATAATATGGGAGAAATAAAACAAATATTATTGAAACAATTTAAAACATCTCTTACATTGCTGCAAAAGCAGACAAGTTTAAATAAAATTAAAATGACACCAGAAATGAAAGTATCTGTGCTTGCGTTTGAAATTTCAAATTCAACAAATGAATTTTTAGGGAATTACGCAAATAATAAAATGTGTGAAATAAAGAACAATTTATTGGTTACAAAATTTATGGAAACTGCAAGACAATATCTGGCATTTGAAATTAGGAAATTAAATATAAAGAATTTTGAAAAGGCTGTGGAATATGCGGAGCACTTAGAAATTTTTTTTTACGATTGCGATAGTACAGAAGTTAATACGATTTATCGCAATGAAAATATGAGCAAAATTTGAATGATAGACAAAATTCGAAATTTGAACCTCAGCAAGTAAAATATGAAAATTATAAAAAATCAGAAAATGAAATTAAATATTGTGCAGGATGCGGAAAGTGCAACTATGTGTGAGAAGAATTTGAGCACAACCCTTGAAACCAAAGTAGAAAAAAATATCTCAAGAGAATAAATATTGCATAGGATGCGGAAAAAAGGTCACTGGTTTGCTATCTGTTGGCACAATCGAAACTCACAAAATAATTATGAAGTAAATAAATATGGGAATAAAAGAAGTGAATTTAGAAATAGGCAAATTAAAGGATTTAGTAAAACGCAAAATAGCGGATTCAGAGAAAGAAATACGGAAATAATTGAAAGGTCAAATATACAAACGTTTGCGAAACAAAGGTTTCAGATGCAAGAAAGAAACCGTAGCGTCAGACAAAATCGCGGGCATTTAAACTGACGGAGGGGCTTTGACCGAGTGAAAATTTAAAAAATAAACCAAAGTCCCAATCGAAAGGAGAAAAATCGCATACGCAAAATAAAATATCGAGTTACGAAAATAATGAAAGCTTAAATGAATTTCAAAATTATAAATGGGAGGGTCGCACGCGAAGGCCAGGTCCCAATTTTAAAGCACAGCAAAAATATACACAAGACAGTAAAAATGACAGGGAAAAAATAAATAGTATGGAAAGGATGCAAAATGATACCTATGTACCCTAGCCGAAGGTGCAGGTTTTTGATGTGGCAGATTTGAAGGCGCAACCCGGATGGGTGAGGTTCGATTATAACTTCGTCAAAAAACTAAAATATGAGGCAAATATTAATAAAAAGAAAATTGAGGAAAATACATGTCTAGAAAATAATATAAGTAAAATCATGACAAATAATGAAAATGCTGGAGTTAAAGAAAATAGTAAAAATAAAAATGAAGCGTGCAATGCGAAATTAAATGTAAATGATGAGCACAAAATTAAATTAACTCAAAATCGACTCAGATCGATAATAAAAAGTATGATGAAATTAAGGAAACTAGTTGTAAAGTTTCGCAAATTGATACACAAATTTTTGAAGGTAGGAATGTTAATGACTATACTTTTTCAAATGATAAAAATAATAAAAATGTTGATATAGAAAATGATTTAAAAATTGTAACTAGTGCGAAAACGCCAATTATCACACAAAATGAAGTAAGAAGCATATTTGAGTTTAATGAAAATATTAAAAATGGTTATTATGACAGTCAAAAAATCGCACTGGGCGATAAGCCAAATTTTCCTAAAAATGAAAAGGTTACTGATTTTGCTGAAAAAGTATGTGATAGTGAAGAGTCAAATCCTGACATCCAGGTCTATGTCACGCTCACACGCAGGATTTCTTTGCAACCAGGTCATTTGATAGCAGAAAAATTCGACGTAAATCAGGAAATTCAGGATAAGGAGGTGATCTTTAACCCCACAAAACTCGCAAAACTACTCTTTCCATTTGGTGCAATTCGAACTGTAATAAAAAAAATTAACAAAATTGATATTGTGATAAGTAATCGAAAGAAAGTTAAAATTACGTTAAATAAAAATATGATAGTAGGAGTGATTAAAAATTTCAAAAGAATTACTAATGAAGAAATGCAAATCGGAGATACCGTATTTTTGAAAGAGGAAAATAAACCCAATATGCTAGAAGATAGATTTCAAGGACCCTTTCGTGTAATAAAACTTGGAAAAAAAATAAATTGATCATTAGAAATAAATATAGCATGAAAGATAAATCAATTGATATTCACGCTACCCAATGTTATATAGAAAAAAATGTACAAAGTGTGTAAGAATTGATTGGAAAACATTATAAAGACAGTGAAATAAATGAGATTCATGAAAAAAAATGTCATATAGCACAAAAGTACAAAGTAAAAATAAATATAACGGTAACGATGAAATAATTGAGATTCAATCAAAACAATGTTATACTGTACAAAGTGTACAAATTGAAAATGTTCAAAATACGAATGAAAATAATCAGCATAGAAGCAAAAATACGGTTGTCAAAATTATACAAAATCAAAAAGTTGATAAAAATTTTGAAAATATTGATCATGAAAATACGCAAAATGAAAATGTTAAAATTCAAAGAGTACATAATGCAAATGAAAATAAAAGGTTTGAAGAAATTCAAAGTCAAAATAAAAATCATGAGGTAAAAATACTCAAAATTCACTCGAAAATAAAATAATGGATGTTTTGGATAATGAAATTGAAATGTTAATAGTCAAGAAATTCAAAATAAAAATAAAAATCATGATCATGATAAGCAAAATTCACTTGAAAATAAAATAATGGGTGTTTTGAGTAATGAAAGTGAAAATGTTAATGTTCAGGAAATTCAAAATGAAAATAAAAATCATGACAATGATAAGCAAAATTCAAATGACAGTAAAATAATGTATGTTTTGGTTGATGAAAATATTATTTTTCAAGAAATGCAAAATTCAGGCAATGATTGTAAAAGCATTCAAAATGAAAATGATGAAACAATAAGGAATAATAATCAAATTGATAATGAAAGAAATGATATTCTAAAAGTAGATCCAGAAATAGTTGAAAATCAAAGCAAATACAAAGAATATGTTATTCAAAAATTAAACTTGTTAAATGAGATACAAATTCATGAACAAAATGAGAGAAAGTTAGATCAAAAATTTTTATAAGGTCAAAAATATTTAAGAATGCAAAATTTGCTGATGATTGGTACTTGAAAAATTTTAAAATGAGAGAGAGATAAAAATAACAAGTCAAAATGATTCTAATTAAAATGAACTGGAATGAAGCTTTCTCGTTTACTCCTCCTCCTCTACAGCTCTTTTCTTCTTTTGGGCTCCACTCATGAAAGAACGCTTCATTTCTCTTCAAAAATTTAACCATCTGCGAAAATTAGAAATATTCACTTCATCAAGCTCAAATAACTATATATGCATTCTAATTTCAAACTAACCACCGTTTCAATCTAACTCCCAAATCATACATAATAATTTAATCTCTAATAATTAAATAATTCAAATATCCAGACAAATTGTAAGATACAAAAAGAAAAAAAGTTTTGAAAAGCAATGAGAGTTCTGGTAGACCTATCTGTAGAAATTAATCCCTGTCCATGCGAAACAAGTTCATTATCTGCCTGCCTGAGCCCACAATCTTCTATATAATAAAAGGCAATGTCTGTCTGTCTGTTTGTGTGTGTGTCTTATACACTATAGGCTCAGCGAAAGCGCGTCGCAGAGCTACGAAATTTGGCAATCGGAGACCCGGGGAGTGGGGGAAAGTGACACGTGAAAACCGATTTTAAAAATTTGAATTATTTTTTTGTTATTGTTATTTAATGTCTTATGCGATTTCGACAATTTTTTCCCGTTTCCCCTTTTTTCACCACCATCCAGACGTCTTAGAAGAAAAAAACAAATCACACGACCGGAAAGAGCAGACAATTGTGAGTAAAAATATATCAATTTCAAATGTCAGAGGCAAATTCTAATATTTTTTAAAGATTTAAAAACAAAAGTCATTTTCGGCTCAAAAAAACGAACTTTCGTTTTTAAATCTTCGCGTCGGGAAAAGTACCGCCAATTTCGACTAATAATTTACATTTTTAGAAAGCGCAAAAATCCGGATTTCTTACAAGCCCAATCTGATCAAGAAATAATAAAAAGTACCCGCAGGATCAGGAATTTAAGGAAGTAAAGAATTTCAATTTCTCAGCGAAACGGAGAAAGAAGTTCGATTTTTAACCCACATGCGCGCGCAGACGCACGGTGTTACTATGGTGACGGTTTTGGGCCTAGGGACAATTAAAAACCGAATTAGTGTTTGGTGGTATCTGGCTGATATATTTGGGCCATGCTCTTGATACCCATGCGAATATCCTGATGATGATATTGGCATGGGTATTAAATTATTTTTGCAAATGTCGTCAGTGATTGCTTTTTATACGGTTTTTGGCCTAGGGACAATTAAAAACCGAATAAGTGTTTGCTTTTCCTACTGTTTTTGAACTAGGGACAATTAAAAACCGAATTAATGTTTGTTTTTTAAGGTTTTGGGCTCATTATGCTGGATTGAATTGTGGCGATGTATTGTTTACATCAGGTGGTGTTTGGCACCACAATGAGAAAGCTTAAACACTGAAGAAATAAAAAAAATAAATAAAAAGAGAGAAGATTGTCGCGGTGCATTTATACATCGGGTGGTGGTGGGGACAATCTTTAAAATTAAACTTTTTTTTGGCTGAGCAGCATCATTAAAGCAGCATCGTTATATCTTAAATACTAAATTCACATTCAACATCATCAATCTCAAAAATAATGTCATTTGCGATGCAATACTAAAAATGCAGACAAACGGTTACAATTTCATTTATGTAAAACAAAACATAGAGGAGCACACCTCTATAAAAAACATAGGAGCAGCAGATTTCAGCTGTAAACACACATCAAAGGGATCCCTTTCCTAGGGTTATAGGTACAGAAATCCTTAAAATCTCACAGTTCACAAATATTATAATAAATTCACTTTACAAATCAATTTTCAAGAACCCCCACAAGAACATTATTTTTCATCTTAAAATTTCATTATTAGTTTTAACGTGATTAAACTAAACCAAACCTTGTTAACTCCACGGGGTTGAGGTCGCGGTATCCCAGTGGTTAACGTTCGGGAATTGCACTCGGTAGGCCCGAGTTCGATTCCCGTCACTGTCAAAACTGCCGCCGTGTTCACCCAGAGTACGATCACGTTAAACATGTGGGTCCGGAAGTCCTTCCGAGAGGTTGGTGGTATGGGAAGGAGGGTACGGTCCCTGTGGATGCCTTCCCGACTGGGTTCCGGTCTAAATTAGGTGACCGTCCAAATAGTTACCTTGCACTTTTCTGGTAAGTCGGATGGTTTGGGTCTCAACAATAACTCCACGGGGTTATGGCGCCAGCGAGTTTGCCACGGTCAGAATTTTCAAAGGTAGCGAACAGGCTGGTCGTCGAAGGCGGCTAGTATTACATATAAGGACTAAACTATAAGGGCTATTTTGAGAAATAATTGCAATTGCACAAATTCTTTAGTTTACTGATGTAGATATCATAATAAAGTATTGAATTTAGAAAAAGAAAAAGTGATAACCCCTTGAAGAGCGATCGTGCAAAAACCGTGACAATAAACAAACCAGTGTTAATTAAAAATCATTAGAATTCTAAACAAAAATATTATTTTGCCTTCAATACATTATGGTACATACGCACACAGTTTCGGAAAGGAATCAATAACATTCCTAATTCTAAATAGGACCGTTTGAGAACTACTATCTCACACTTATGTTTATTATAATTACTAGACTACAACCTTGCTTATTTTAATTCTATTTATCTTACTATGCGTCGCACCTAAAATGTTATAAATTAATAATAAAAAACACAGATTTTTATACGCGACAAATGATACAGTTAAGCCTACGTAGATTTGAATTGAAAAACTCTTGACTTTAAAATGCATAATTTTACGATTATTCTAACTACTAGTAAATAGTAATATTAAAAATCAAGTTTCAAGTAAAAATCAAATTTAATTAATCGGGCCAAATTTGAAAATGATTTTCCAAACTTACTTGAATTTAACGAACAGACGTACAGAAAACGTGTATCTCTCTCCATCGCAAGATTCCCAAAAGCAAAGCAAAGGAAACAGCGTTGTTCACACATGTCTAGCCGATGACTCTGTGAGGTCATTGAGGCCCAGGAAGTACGCTGACTCGTATCAGAAATTAGAAACATGTTTCTCATTTCTTGAGTTTGTCATACTAATCTTTCAGAATTTTAAATCAGTCTGTTTTCAAAATTATTACTTTTATTACTTTTTATTCCTTTCCTTATATACATAATGTATAAGGAAAGTATTGTGACGGGGTCGAAAATTCGAATGTGAGTTTTCGACGGGGGAGCAATCCCTGATCACGACTCAAACACTTTGAAGTGATGAGTGTGTGTGAAAGTATGTGTGTGTGTCAGTGAGTCTGTGGAGACAATATCTCACGAAAGAATAGAGTTACGCAAATAGCCATTTCATATGTAATTTTTCTATAGAAAACAATTGACAAAAACTTTAGAACGCTAGCATGAACCATTCTCGAGATATTGCACAATATTTAAATATATTTATCAAAAAATCCGATAAATTAAAATAAAGTATATTAACTGTTGAGAAACATGTTCACTTCTCATATGCAATATCATGCGATACATTTTGTGACATCATTCTCATGGATCTAGCTCGTTCCATTCATGAGAAAAAATACTTTCAGCAATACTTTTGTATTTGAACGCCAATAGTTATTTATTTGCTATAAGAATAACTTATTTCTAAGTCCATAACGCTTGGCGAGATTTTGGCGACGAATCTGGCGGAATGTCGCCAACTTGCGACTTTTTGAAATGTTGCCAAATTACCGAAAATCTCGCCAAATGGATAAAAATGACATTAAATCAATGAAAATAACGACTAATTCAATATCTTGGTTAGAATATAAATATCTACTATAAGAAATATCTATTTTTTTATTGTAAAAGTAGTAAATTCACTGCATTATATAAGGAAAGTCATGTGTTGCACACAGCAGATTTTTTTAACTTGCGAACCTCTAGAAATCCGATGTGATCCCCGAAATTTAAAAAAAAAATAGATTTTAAGACAAAAAAAAAATGATATTCGATTTTTTTATAATGGAGGCTCCTAAACATTCTTGAATTTGTAGGCCCCCTAAAATCGTGAGGGCCCCTGGCGACTGCCCTAAGTGCTCATGCGTTAAGACGGTCCTGTGTGTGGAAAAGTGTTTAATGAACTATTTAATTTGAAACGGCATGGACACGTGCATAAGGACTCTGGAAATTAATCTGAATTTTTTAAATGTATGTAACTCCTAATCGTAATTATTTTATTTTATGAAGACTTTTATGAAATAATGTAATTTGATGAGGTTTTAGTATCTAGATATATTCTTAAACTTGGTGATTTTATTATTTTGGGGCGATTACTGTCGGAATGGTATAAGGAATCTGTGATTACTTTAAATATGTGATGAAAATGTATTACATTGCTAAGGGATATGACATACACGTTTGTACTAAAGTCTTGTATTTTAGTCTTCACATGTATATCTTGCACGAAGAGTTTCACGAAGAAGAGGAATTTAGTGCGGCATATGAAGAATCATTCTGATGACGCATTGAATTACGTGTGCGAGCGTGCATTTACTTGTAAGAAAGACTTAGCTAGAGTGCTAGACATGCAAACACACATACTCCCCTTCAAGTTTTTGAGTATACCCAGTATTCTATGAAGTTTACCACAGGAGATAATCTGAAGCGCCATCTGATACTTCATCTTACTGATGGCATAAAGTGCAAGCATTGTAAACTCATATTCAGTGAGAAAAGTGATGCCCTGCATCATCTGCATATTGAACATTGTTCGGAAAAAAGAAAAGCCCCTGCTTTAATCTCAACTTCTAATAAACGTCGCAAAATTGAGGTGAAGAAGACTTTAGAAATATTTCATATTTAGATGTATATTTTGTACACACTCTGGAGTCCACTGAAGAGGTAGAGGGGGATGGATCTTACGCTGTGTTTTGATGACAGTCGCCCACAGCTGTTGACGATATTAAAAGATAAACTTGGCCAATACAGTTCTATCAAGTGGTATTCTATCAAGTGGTAGTGAAACGACGTTCTGATCACGCATCGAATTATCAATGTAGCAGGTGCGAGCGTGCATTTACCTGTAAGAAAGACTTAGATAGACATGCGAACACGCATACTCCTGTTCAAGTTTTTTAGTGTCTCCAATGTTCTATGTAGTTTACCAGAGCGGAAAATCTGAAGAAACATCTGATACTTCATCTGAATGATGGCATGGTGGCATAAAGTCCAAGCATTGTGAATATTCATAAGACCTTAAAATTTTAATAGAAACCTTGGTTGCAGAAAGACATACAATCCAATACAGGAAGAAGAAAGTTGGCGAAGACTAATTTTGAGAAGGATTTCTTCAAATGCTCTGTTTGTAAAAACAATGGAAAATCTTCGAAATCGAGTGAATATTGAGTTAGTGAATTCTTCGAAGCGGGACCTGAAGATGGTAATATCCCCATCTTATAGAGCTACAGTAATTTTGGTGAAGATCTGGTGGGTATCGAGAGTATAAAGACATTTACAGTTACATTTTAATGAAGAAGAATAAAAGAAAGAAAGTTACATTAGAAAGAAAGTTACATTTTAATGAATCGGCCTATATTCTTTGGTTTTGCTATCCTGGAGTTGTCCAAGCTACTCATGTATGAGTTTCATTATAAACATATTAAAAGCCAATATGGTGAAAAAACTTCACTTCTCTTCACTGACACTGATTCATTGATTTATGGCATACAAACTCCCGATGTCTATTAAGATATTAGCAAGCACAAACACCTCTATAATGGTTATAGACAGTGATTATAGACATTGGCTTTTGAATGTTAGACCTACCACGGAAAAACAAATTATAATTGATAGCAGCCATTATAAACTATTCACAGTATGCTGGAATAAGGTGGCTTTGTCTCCCATTGATGACAAAAGATATTTACATGAGAACGGCATTACAAGTTATGCTTACGGACACTTTAAAATAAAAAAATAAGAAATAGAGATTTTCGCGGTGTATTTATGCATCGGGTTGTGGCGGGAACAATCTTTTAAAAAAATAATTTTTTGTAACTAATATCATAATACTAAAACTAATAAGAACGGCATTACAAGCTATGCTTACGGACATTTAAAAAAATAGAGATTGTCGCGGTGCATTTATGCATTGGGTGATGGCGGGGACAATCTTAAAAAAAAATTACTTTTTGTAACTAATATTGTAATACTGAAATTATTCATAACTTTGAGGTTGCCGCGGTGCGCATGAGCATCGAGTGGTGGCGGGGACAGCCTTTAAAAATATTATCTTTTACTAAATACCTACATATATTTAATAGACTGCTATTGAGGAAAAAAATAAAACCTCATACGTAGCATCCTTTCGAACTCCACCCTCTTCTGTGACATCGTCCTTTCTATCCATACCTATCTTATGAGATCATAACTGTGCCGGCTTCTCAGGTCCTCTCCATGTTAAAGCATAGCTCTTGAATACTTCCGCTGTTGCTGAACTCATTTTATGGTATCAGGGTTTCCCATGTTAAAGTATAGCTCTTTACTTCCTCCGTGTGTTGGAGAATTCTCCTTCCCCTTCTACTATCATCGGAGTGACCAAACGCGAGATAAGATAAAAATTACCGAGTATTAATCAAGTGGGAGCAACAGCCCAATGGTTAGCGCGCGGGCATTGCACCCAGACGACGCGAGTTCGATTCTCGCCTCTGCACAAACTGTATCCGTGTTAACGCGGAGTACGATCACGTTAGACATGTTTCTCCGTAAGTCTTTCCGAGATATTGGTGGTGCGGGAATGGGATACGATCCCTGTGCATGCCTCCCCCACTGTGTTCCGGTCTAAATTGGGTTGCACTTCCCGACCGTCCACACATTTACTTTGTACCTTCTTCTTTGTACCGAACGGTCTGGGTCGAAATTGAAGCAATATTCAAATTGCCGAGTTTTATTTTTTTAATTCTGGTACATAACTAACATTCCGTAATAATTAACTTTGTAACTTATTAGACCACTGTTGGCAGTTTGTAGAAATTCATAAAATATTTGTTTAAAAAAAACGAATCTATATGTGAGGATGCACCAAATTTTAATAGATCAAAATGTTCTACTGGACTACGCTGTGTACCAAATTTCAGCTCTGTAGGACGTAGAAAATTGTGTTAAAATTGCCAGAAATAACATTGTAACAGACAGACGAATACGTTTCCGTCATGACGAGTTAAATAACAGTTTTTAAAAACAAAATTTTTCAATATATATTGAAAATAATGCGTTAAACCCACTGATTTTTTTATCTAAAATTGAATGACATCATTTCTATGATGCTAACTTGTTTCATTCTTGAGGTATTGAACATTTCTTATTTAAAACTGTCAACATGAAATGATTTAATCCCACGAAATATCCATCCACTTGCGAATATTTGGAATGATGACTAAACATGGCGATTCAGCAGTATTTCTCTATTCTATTGCATTTATAAAGGTTAAAAAAATGAATGGCATGGATGGGGCGGCCAAATTGGTTTCCGCTAGGGTCGGCCGAAAATCTAGAGTTGGACCTGATGGCTATTTCTGGTTGCTCTTCAAAAGCTTGACAACAGCTCCCAACACATTATTTTCTTATGCACTGGTTCCCAATTATCTGGAACAAAACTGCTTTTTTGTTGTAAAATTATCTCACACATTGTCACGATTACATCCGTTTTATCTCAAGAATTCTCAGATGTTAAAAACTCCATGGAAAACACTTTTGTACAGAAAAGTAATATGTTGCAAAATTCTAACGTTGACAAAATACATAAGGAAATTGATTGCTTTCACCAAAACTAAAAAAGTAATTTTTAAAAAGGAAACTGCTTTTTTGTTAAGAAAAAAAAAATTCTCTCATTGTCTTTATTGCATCTGTTTGTTCTATCGCAAGAATTCTGCAGATGTTTAAAATTCCCTGGGAAACATGTTCGCGAACAAAAGCAGTATGTTGCAAAACTGCAACGTTAACTAAAGTCCTAAAGAAATTGACTGTTTTCGCCAAAGCTAAAAAAGTTGTTTTTAAAAGTGGCACTGCTTTTTTGTTGGGAAAAAAATCTCTCTCATTGTCTCGATTGCACCTGTTCTAACTCAAGAATTCTGCAGATGTTAAAAATTCCTTGGGAAATACTTTCGTGAACAAAAGTAGTATGTTGCAAATCTCTAACATTGAAAAAAGCACTAAGGAAATTCATTATTTTCGCTGAAGCTAAAAAAGTAGTTTTTAAAAGTGAAACTGCTTTTTCGTTGGGAAAAAATCTCTCTCATTGTCCCGATTGCGCCTGTTCTATCTCAAGAATTCTGCAGATGTTTAAAATTCCCTGAGAAATGTTTCCATGAACAAAAGTAATATGTTGCAAATCTCTAATGTTGACTAAAGCCCTAAGGAAATTTATTGTTTTCACCAAAGCTAAATGGTTGTTTTTAAAGGTGTGTACTTTCTGAAATAAAAAGTTTAATTAAATCTAGAAGAGATAGTAAAATATTTCTAGCAATTTATATTGTCAGGACACTAATATTTATTAATTTGCTCAATTTTTTTTAATACAAAATAAAATAAATCTGACAATAACTCAATTCAGTGTACAGTATTGATTTCCTATTTATATTTGATATTATCTTTGTAAAATCACACTAAATTATATTTGAAAATTTTGCAATTTATGTGAGGAAATTTTGAAGATTCAGATAAAGATTTATTTATTTTTACTTTTGCAGGGAATAAAGATTCTTCTGCGGTAAGTGTGAATATTCATATATTTTGTATATATATTGTTGAAATCTCAAGGAATATTTTCACGAACATTTACACCGATTCCAAGGCCTGGGTCTTAAAGATAAATTCAAATTATTTTCTTCATTTCATGTACTTTTATCGTAAAGTAAAACTAAAATTATATTCATCCCCTACCTCATAGTTTTTTAAAGTATGTTTTATCTTTTCTATCTACTTTTAAAAACACAATTTAAATCTTAATTTCAACAATCTCAGTACAATTAAACTTATTTATATATTGATCACTAAAAACAACGTAATTTTTATATTTCCAATAATACAGACACAGATAACACCGTACTCCACACCTCGAAACACCATCTTAACAAAGCAAAAATCACAAAACAAAACAATAAAGGAGTGTGGTTCAACTTGACTTTTTTCAAATCAGCTTTTTTTCACCAGCTCCCCCCAGATTTCACAAATTAAAAAAAAATCAGTATCGTGTGTCCATAATGATTACAATTATAGATAAATTACATTGACATTTGCATTTTTTTAAAATTCGAATTAGTCTTTTAGTTTTTTTTTGTTTTAGCACAATTTTGAATTATTTTTATGAATTTTATATAAATGGATTTCTTAGCGACCTAAAATATTATCACAGAGTTTCCATTTTGACACTATCTGTAGGATCTATGAGGGTAATTTTCAGCAATGCAACCGTGGGATAATTCACTCATAGTATTTTGTTTCTTTAAACAATGCATTAAAATTTGTACTTTTATATGACCTGAGATATGCGAGGGTCACATTGAAATTTTTGAGACAGGGGCAGACGACATGTGCTAGAAAAAAATTATGAGTCGAATATTTAAATTTGAACTTTTTTAAGTCCGCAGCCGATAATTTGTGGCAACAATTACAATCTAGCTATCGTAGAATAAATTTTGAAAGGAAAGACAATGGAGTTGAAGCGAGAGCATTATCGAGCTATGATTTTCTATGATATTAAAGTGGGGCTAAATCAAGAAGAATGTCTTCAACTTCTACAAATAGCATACAGAAACGATGCTCCATCTCGTGTCACTGTATTCAGGTGGTTTACAGAGTTTAGAAGAGGTCGAAATTATCTCGAAGGAGTGTTCAAAGTACCGTTCGAAGGAACGTTCAAAGTACTCCCCTCCAAAATCAATGCACTTTTGTAGGCGAATCTTCTAAAGATTCCATCTTAGACATACCATCTTAGACATCCATTACCATCTTAGACATCGTAGTTAAATCTGAAGACCGACTGTGGTGGGAAAACATGCACATAATGCAACGCAATTCGATATATCCATATGGCTTAAATTCATTGTTGTTTAACAAATTGCACAATAGTGAATTTTATAATTCAAACATTAATAATGTTATTGTAAATAATTGCAATAAAAACACCTGTCGTAGATGGTTCAGAAGCAAAAAAAAAAAATAGTTTTGAAGAATGTAAAGTTTCTTTTAACCAATTTATACAGTATCTTTACAACTAAAATGATCATAAAGTTGAACACATTAAACAATATGTTTTGAGCATACGAAGAATATATATGATAAAAATATGGAATATATGGTCTAAAAAAGTTGAATTATGGTATGAAAGGGAATTGACTTCCTTACAGAAGCTAAATATCGCCAGTGACTAGTTGAAAAAACGTTCTAAATACCTATGTTTGGAATTGCAAAGAAATCAAGAAGTACAAAATCATTTTATAGAATATCTTACTGTCTTATTTCAAAATAAAGCAATTAATCATATTCCGCTTGGAAGAATAATGAACATCCACCAGAAACATTTACCAATACTAAATCTAAAAATCAAAACTTCATACCGATACGAAATACCTTTGGGCAGACGCATGTTTAATTATAATTACCTGAGCCAACACCTTATGCCAGAAAATGAAGAAAAATGTCATTGTGATCAAAGTCCTTACCAGGATAAAGTGATAGGACATATCATTACCGGCAATGTCAACTTAATAGATGATCCTGAATTAAAAAAGCGTTCCAAATGGGAACAAAATATCGCAATCCTCACACGGAAAATCCAGATGAAACATTCGCGAAGGATTTGAACCATTTTATATATGGAATGTCAATCAAATATAGCATTCCTGATGGTATCTTCAACAAATGGCGATCTATGATTACGTATGATTTTAAATTTTACTATAAAACTTTTTATACCTATAATGAAGGTGTTAAGCTAAACATGCAGAAACTCAAGCAATTACAAGAACAATTTATAATTACTTATACAGATAAAGTTGCAGGAAATTATGCATTCACCTGTAAATACCTATATATCAAAACCCTGCGAACCAATTATGAAAATGATGCATTATATCGAATCGTGGGATCGCCAACCATTGTGATTACCAATAGGATTAACCTAAAGCCTTATACCTAAAAGCCGGAATCAAATATACAGGAAGTGTAAAGTACCCGTATCTAATAAATATACCTAAACTACATAAAACCCTTCTACGATTCAGACCCGTAACAGTGGGTTTTAATACATACCTTACCAAAGCAAATACTATACTCCTTAACATCCTGAAACCTATTAAAGAAAATTAATAATAGAGGATCCTACATCATAAAGAACAGTAATGAGGTCATTGAGATCTTGAGGAGTCACCCAGCAAGATTGAACTTTAAGACTTATGATTTTCAAGAATTATTTATTAACATTGATCTTAAGGATTTATATAAAATTTTGAACAAACTATACGAAGAATTTGCCATGAATAACATTATCGAAATCAACCAATGCAGAACTTTAATCAAGATTGTTATAAACGAAAACTATCTTTTTAACGGTTTGTCACTCTATCAGCAAATCAAAGGCATACCCATGGAAGGGGGATGCTCATCTATATTAGCAGATATTTATCTTAATCATTACGAAAATCAGTCACACATTAATAACGAAATATTATATTTCCGTTACGTGGACGATTTGCTCATTGGATACGAAGACGAACACTTTCAAATGGATTTCATTTTCTATCCTGCTACTTTAACCTTGGAAGAAAATCCAAGTGATGATAAAAAAGTGGTATGCTTTTTGGATCTATGTATAGATTTCAGCGATCACAATCTTATTATTAACATTTATGACAAAAGAAACACATATAAAATATATATTACAGGAATAATACACTGCAATTCTAATTTGCACAGGAATATATTCAGAAATGTTTTCATTGGAGGATTAACCAGAACGAAACGTATTGTTGAAAGTGACGTCATCAGACTGAAAACCGATCAAGTTTTTATAAAGGAAGCTTTTAAACAACAATACCCAATACCTTATATGAGAAGTTATATAAATAATTTCTGCGGAAAAAATGATCATTATGGATCACTATTGTGTTCTTTTTTGAAAACTTTTTAAAATCTTTTAAATTCATTTTGAAATCTTTTTGTAGGTCTTGCTTTGAGAATTTTGGAAGTAATGGCAACATTGCTTTGAGCGATGTATTTAGATCTTGAAGTATTTAAACTGGTGACAACTCAGTGATTTCATTCCATCTTGATACTTCAGTTTATTTTACTACTCCATTTATAATAATCTTGTGATAATTTTGATTGTCACTCCAAAGGTCGGCAACAGTCGGTGCTGGCGTCCAGGAGTGCAATGCCACGGCATCAAGGACGTACACGTTGTTAACTGGGGTGTAAGGTCACTACCCCTTACCGCCATTATGTAAGCACCTTACACTGCCTTCTTTTGTATCTTTAATATTTTAAATATTATATATATATATATATATATATATATATATATATATATATATATATATATATATAATATCAAATGTATGGAATATTTTAAGAATATATACATAAATAAAACCAAATATAAGAAATAAATTAAGGGATATGTATAGATATCATAGAATACAAAAAATACCATGAAATATCAGGCGCGATATATATATATATATATATATAAAGAACAATCAAAGTATCTAAAACAAAATGAAGAAAGTAAAGGCGCTATATGCAGCTCTTAATTTTCATTCATATTATATACCAAAAAGGAACAATTAAAATTTATTACAATTCAAGCATGAAAGAAAGGAAAAGGAGAAAAGGAATGCTAATGAAGAATCATCAATTTCTAGGGGGATTATGACCCCTATTCCTGGTTAAAGCGTGCTTTTATTCCTAGGAAACACTTCCAGTAACAGTAATCGCACGAAGCAGTTCCAAAACCATGTGTAAGGGAAAAACAGAATACCAAAGAAAATACAATCCAGGATTCAAAAACCAGGAAAGCCAAATACGACTCGAAAAGGGAATCAAGCAACATGGAACGAGAGTTTTAGAACGATATTCCATATATCCAAATGAAGTTTCTTTCTATACACACATAACAGCTAAGACACAGTCACAGTTAATACAAAGTTACTGTTTTAACTAATGGCAACAGATCGTTAAAATCTGCATAAAATACGTTATCTTTGTCAAGAGTTTTACAGAAGTTTGTGTAGCACATTTTGAGAAATCCAACAGGATAACCGTTTTCCAAAGCTACTTTGATTAATTGACATTCACAATTAATGCGCATTTTACAAGTGGAATTTAATTTACGATATCTATTAAAATGATTACAAATCATGTTTCTCAATACACTGATAGTGATATTGCTATGCCAAGGTGTAATATATTTTATATCACTTTTGAAACTTTTCCGTTTATCCTAAAGTTTATAGCAAAATTGATCTTGATGATTACGATATAAAGTGATATCCAAACATACCACTTTACCTTTAATACGTTCCACCGTTTCAATCAATTCAATGTTACGTGGGTAAAAACCGAAATCAAAGTGAATAGAGCTTTCAGTATGTCCGAGGAGGATGTTATCAACGAAACGGAAGTATATTATTTCATTAAGTATATGTGTACTGTTAATAGAATAAATATAAATCTGCCAGAAGTGACGAACATCCTCCTCCCATTGGTATTCCTTTTATTTGTTTATAGAAACCAAGTCCAAGTAGTGTATTTAATAGCCATTTTATTTATAATAAACGCTATTTCTTTGGTAAAACTTTGTAAAACACCTTTGAATATCGGTGATCGAAATTTTGTACCCAAATGCAAATATTACCTTAGATCTTGTAGTGTTGCTAGTCCAACATCTCCTGTCACAGTATGTGCAAGGTCTAAATTACATTTTGTATCTTCTTTGCAACTACTTGTTAATTCATCGAATTTGTCCAAGTTTCTATCAATGGTGTTATAATTAAAAAGCTTTCGACCATGGTTCTTTTCATATCGATATGTCATCACGACTTGTGTTTTTCTGATAGGTGAAAGAGAATTATACTTGCTAAGTATATTGTAAAACATAATGCAGTCAAATGTTTTATTGCTGTAAGTCAATACAAATTTTTTTTGTTGTTTAATTCAATAGTTTCCTTCAATACAATATCGTATTGTTTGGCTCTCAATTTGAACAAATTATAAAAAGCTGCTATATTAGCTTTATGTATTTCACTTTCCGTGTTAATGTTCTTAAAAAACGGTTGTTTAAGCCATTCAATACAATTCCGGCCAATAAATTTTTTCCTTATACCGTACACAATATTCTTTAACCAATATTCTTGTAATTTGTTATATTTACTTGCAATTGATCCAGATATTTATCAAAATTGAGATTTTTCTTTATTCCTCCTCGTTTTCCCCGTGATGTACTGTTTTTATATTTAATAATTTCTGCAGGGGGATTACCATGTTTCATATAGTACTCGATATTATAAGTATTTCCATAATTAATGGAATTAAGGACAAAAGGAAACGTGGTGTGTTCCTGTGAAATGCAATGATTTTCCCACCAAAGTCTTGCCTTAAGGTTCGTAAAAATATCTAAAATGGTGACGGTAATATTGTTAAATCCATGGCTTGAAAAATGCCTTAATTCCATAATCATTTCATAATCATTTTCGGCTTTGAATTTATTTACTTGACTTCTATGAAGATTTATCCGAAGATATAGATGATTTTTAGATTGACCTATGTATTTTAAGTCACATAAGTTACGTGTGATACAATATACAGAGTTGAAAACTTTGATGAAGATCTTATGATTTGGAATTTTGTCAGTGATTTGTGCGTTGTTTCCACAAGGACACAATTTGCAACGTCTTGATTGGCATTTACGAAAAGTGAATTTATAGAAAACAGTTCGGTTATCCCTAAGAGTTTCCTTGTGGTTTTTAATGGTAGAAGGATTATCAAAGTTATCTTGAACCACATGCACATTACAGACCTTTTTTTTCTTCCTTGCTGCTACCACGTATCGGATCGAAATAATGCAATAAGATATTCATAAGTAGAAAAATAATCCACAGGGTAAAGGGATTTTGATCGTACTTATATCCCTATATATACATATTACCGAACATGTGTGAATATATAAATTCCCATGTTTGCCAGTCGCTATAATGATATACTTGTACTGCCATGATATAGGAACGGGGGGGGGGGGGTTGTCTGATGAGAAGACAAATCACAAAAATACAGTATTATAAAATACGAAACATCTCAAAATGTATTCACAATTCAAAAACTCTAGGTTTAAATGCCAATACATCACGCAAATCCGTAGTGTTGAAGCAGGGAAAGATTTTAGACAATATCTATTACTTTTTTTGCTTAGAAGTTCCGATGTATTTTAACTGGTCAAATACATGAAATACTAAAATTTTTGAATTAAATTTTTTTTAAAGTAAATTAATAGACAAAATATCCAATGTCAAAAGTTGAATTTAAATAGTTAAAAAACATAAAAACACGAAGTACAGTACACCAATATAAATTTTTCGTTAGACTACGTAAATACAGGTTAAATACAAATATTAAAATTTACCTCCAACGAAGCCCCTCCCCCATACACACGGAAGACCACTCCATGCCCGTGAGCAGGCCGGGACTGTTCCCCAGGATAAAGATGTATAAAGTCAGTTTGTAAATATAGAATGGAAAATTCGAAAGCGCGATGCAGCTATATCCAATCTCCATGAAATATAAAAAAAAAGACAATCAGAGTAATAACAAAATGAAGTGAGTAAAACAAAATGAAGTGAGTAAAGGCTCTACATGCAGCTCTTAATTCTCATTCATATTATATATCAAAAAGGAACACTTAAAATTTTTTACAATTCAAGTATGAAAGAAAGCAAAATGAGAAAAGGAATGCTAACGAAGTATCATTAATGTCTATGGCGATTGTGACCCCGATTCCTGGTTAAAGCGTGCTTTAATTCCTAGGAAATACTCCAAGTAACAGTGATCGGACGAAGCAGTTCCAAAACCATGTGTATGGGAAAAACAGGATCCCAAAGAAAATACAATCCAGGATTCAAAAACCAGGAAAGCCAAATACGGCTCGAAAAGGGAATCAACCAACATGGAACGAGAGTTTTAGAACGATGTCCCATATATCCAAATGAAGTTTCTTTCTATACACACATAACAGATAAGATACAGTTACAGTTAATACAAAGTTTCTGTTTTAACTACCCACTTTTATTCTCACTTTGTTTTAGATACTTTGATTGTCCTTTTTTGATATTTCATGGAAATTGGATATAGCTGCATCGCGCTTTCGAGTTTTACATTCTATATTTACAAACTGTCTTTATACATCTTTATCCTGGGAACAGTCCCGGCCTGCTCGCGGGCGCGGTGTGGTCTTCCGTGTGTATGGGGAGGCGCTTCGTTGGAGGTAAATTTTAATATTTATATTTAACCTGTATTTACGTAGTGTAACGTAAAATTTATATTGGTGTACTGTACTTCGTGTTTTTATGTTTTTTAACTTTTTTAATTTAACTTTTGACATTGGATATATTGTCTGTTAAATTACTTTTAAAAAATTTTAAATAAAAATTTTTAGTACTTCATGTATTTGACCCGTTTAAATACATCGGAATTTCTAAACAAAAGAAGTAATAAATATTGTCTAAAATCTTTCCCTGCTTCAACACTACGGATTTGCTTGATGTATTGGCATTTAAACTTGTTTTTGATAAGTTTAAATAAGTTTTTGAATTGTGAATACATTTTGAGATGTTTCGTATTTTGTAATATTGTATTTCTGGGATTTGTCTTCTCATCAGACAAACTCCCCCCCTTCTTCTTATATCATGGCAGTACAAGTATATGATTATAGCGACTGGAAAATGAGGGAATTTAGATATTCACACATGTTCGGTAATACGTATATATAGATTATAGGGGTAAACGTACGATCGAAATCCCGTTACCCTGTGGATTAATTTTCTACTTATGAATACCTTATTGCATTATTTCGATCCTACACGTGGCAGCAGCAGGGAAGCAAAACAAAATGTCTATAATGTGCATATAAAAAAACAGTACATCACGAGGAGATAACTTTGATAATCGTTCTATCATTAGAAACCATAAGTAAACTCTTGGGTATAACCAAACTGCTTTCTATAAATTCACTTTTCGTAAATGCCAATCAAGACGTTGCAAGTTGTGTCCTTGTGAAAACAACGCAAAAATCACTGACAAAATTCCAAATCATAAGATATTCTGAAAGTTTTCAACTCTGTATATTGTATCACATGTCAATTATGTGGCTTAAAACACTTAGGTCAATCTAAAAACGATCTTCATCTTCGGATAAATCTTCATAGAAGTCAAGTAAATAAATTCAATGTCGGATATGATTATGAAATGAGTCTGGAATTAAGGCATTTTGCAAGCCATGGATTTAACAATATTACCGTCACCATTTTAGATATTGATACGAACCTTATAGCAAGACATTGGTGGGAAAATCATTACATTTTAAAGGAACACACCAGGTTTCCTTTTGACCTTATTTCTATTAACTATGGAAAAATACTTATAATATTGAGTATTATATTAAACATGGTAATCCCCCTGTAGAAATTATTAAATATAAAAACAGTACATCACGAGGAAAACGAGGAGGAATAAAGAAAAAACACAATTTTGATAAATATCTGGATCAATTGCATGAAGCTTTAAGCGATATAAGATAAATATAACAAATTACAAGAATATTGGTTAAAGAATATTGTGTACGGTATAAGGAAAAAATTTATTGGCCGGAATTGTATTGAATGGCATAAACAACCGTTTTTTAAGAGCATTAACACGGAAAGTGAAATATATAAAGCTAATGAAGCAGCTTTTTATTATTTGTTTAAATTGAGAGCCAAACAATACGATGTTGTATTGAGGGAAGCTATTGAATTAAACAACAAAAAAGAATATTTTGTATTGACTTACAGCAATAAAACTTTTGACTGCATTAAGTTTAACAATATACTTAGTAAGTATAATTCATATTTATAATCAAAACATGATGTCGTAATGACATATCGATATGAAAGGACCCATGGTCGAAAGCTTTTTAATTATAACACCATTGATAGAAACTTATACAAATACGATGAATTAACATGTAGTTGTAATGAAGATACAAAATGTAATTTAGACCATGCACATAATGTGACAAGGGATGTTGGACTAGCAACACTACAAGATCTAACGGTAATATTTGCATTTGGGTACAAAATTTCGATCACCGATATTCAAAGGTGTTTTACAAAGTTTTACCAAAGAAATAGCGTTTATTATAAATAAAATGGCTATTAAATGCAGTCTACTTTTGACCACATTCGAAAAATGGAAACCTTAGGGAATATTTGCATTTGGGTACAAATAAATAATTAATTTGGCACCACGTCTGATGTTAAAATAGCAAAAAGAAACACATCCACATTAGAAGGTCTTTATTTCACTTCCTCAAGACGTACAAAAGTTTAAAACAGGCCATAGCGCTTTCGAGCATAAGTATGCTCTTCATCAGTGGCTACACGGAAATAAAGTTTGAATCGCTCATATATAGACCAGATATAGCGACAAAATTTGCATAAATACAATCCACAAAAGAATCTACGTCTAAGCAAGGATAACCGTAAACAATATTTCAAAAAATTTTACAACAAAAGAACAGCATATTAAATTACAATTTAATCACAGAAATTCAAAAAGGGGGACAATCAAGCATAATCCCAAATAGGAATACGTCAAAGATAACTTTGCAGAGACTTGAATTGCATGGAGTCGAGAATGAGTCGCAAAGCGTAACTCAAATTCATAACAGGGTCAAAATTACAAACGGACTTACTGTAAATATAAATAAAAAGGGATTCAAAAAGGAGAATATCACGAGGGTTATTACAACGCATTAAAAGGAAAGTCTTCAAAAAGAGGCTGAAAATTATCTTTAACAACAAATTGAGCAAGAGCCGTAGAAAGTTTGCTATCCCTGACATCCCGAGCATGTTCTGCTAAACGGATGCCAACAGTGCGTTTAGTACTTCCAATATAAAACTTAAAAATACCATCGGAGGACAACAGGGGAACAACATACACCCCAGCGAAGCTTTTAAAGTCAACCCTATCACACAGGTTATCAGACCGAATACGGTTAAATAATAAGAAATATTAGAATGTGCAGGTCTGAAACCAAACTCAGAACAAAATTGGATTAAAGGGCGGAAAATCGTAGGATTGTATGGAAAACTAGACCTATAAGTCAAACGGTCTTTTAAAGCAATAAGTTTAGTGTCAAAAAGGGTATATTTACGGCGAACTTGGCAGAAAACCTTATAAATAAACTCAAAGGAGTAGGCAGCCTCACGGCCAAGGCCAAAAATGAATTCAATTTCATCACTTAAAGCAGAGATAGATGAACAAACAGTAAAAGCGCGATTAAAATAAGCATAAAAAGAAGCTTTTTTAGAGGAAAGGGGATGGTAAGAATTAGCAGGAATACAAGAATTAGTAAAAGAAGGTTTACGGAAAACCGAGGCTTGAAAACCAGTAGCAGAACGGGTGACCAGTACATCCAGAAAAGGCAAAGAACCATTAGCTTCATGTTCGACAGTAAACTTGATAGAAGGGTAAAAATCATTAACTTTAGACAAAAGCAAAGAAAGATCTTCTAAATCACTATCCCAAACAATAAACACATCATCCACAAAACGGCACCAAAGAGAGGGGGGTTTAGATAAAAAAGGCAAAATCTCATTCTCGAGTTCCTGCAAAACCGCCTCTGCCAAAATAATAACGCGGCCTAATTCTTGTATTCCTGCTAATTCTTACCATCCCCCTTCCTCTAAAAAAGCTTCTTTTTATGCTTATTTTAATCGCGCTTTTACTGTTTGTTCATCTATCTCTGCTTTAAGTGATGAAATTGAATTCATTTTTGGCCTTGGCCTTGAAGCTGCCTACTCCTTTGAGTTTATTTATAAGGTTTTCTGCCAAGTTCGCCGTAAATATACCCTTTTTGATACTAAACTAATTGCTTTAAAAGACCGTTTGACTTATAGGTCTAGTTTTCCACACAATCCTACGATTTTCCGCCCTTTTATCCAATTTTGTTCTGAGTTTGGTTTCAGACCTGCACATTCTAATATTTCTTATTATTTAACCGTATTCGGTCTGATAACCTGTGTGATAGGGTTGACTTTAAAAGCTTCGCTGGGGTGTATGTTGTTCCCCTGTTGTCCTCCGATGGTATTTTTAAGTTTTATATTGGAAGTACTAAACGCACTGTTGGCATCCGTTTAGCAGAACATGCTCGGGATGTCAGGGATAGCAAACTTTCTACGGCTTTGTTGTTAAAGATAATTTTCAGCCTCTTTTTGAAGACTTTCCTTTTAATGCGTTGTAATAACCCTCGTGATATTCTCCTTTTTGAATCCCTTTTTATTTATATTTACTGTAAGTCCGTTTGTAATTTTGACCCTGTTATGAATTTGAGTTACGCTTGGCGACTCATTCTCGACTCCATGCAATTCAAGTCTCTGCAAAGTTATCTTTGACGTCTTCCTATTTGGGATTATGCTTGATTGTCCCCCTTTCTGAATTTCTGTGATTAAATTGTAATTTAATATGCTGTTCTTTTGTTGTAAATTTTTTTGAAATATTGTTTACGGTTATCCTTGCTTAGACGTAGATTCTTTTGTGGATTGTATTTATGCAAATTTTGTCGCTATATCTGGTCTATATATGAGCGATTCAAACTTTATTTCCGTGTAGCCACTGATGAAGAGCATACTTATGCTCGAAAGCGCTATGGCCTGTTTTAAACTTTTGTACGTCTTGAGGAAGTGAAATAAAGACCTTCTATTGTGGATGTGTTTCTTTTTGCTATTTGGGTACAAAATTTCGATCACCGATATTCAAGGGTGTTTTACAAAGATTTATCAAAGAAATAGCGTTTTTATAAATAAAATGGCTATTATATACAGTCTGCCTGTGACCACATTCGAAGAATGGAAACACACAATTTTTATTGCAATTTAACAGGAATATTAAGGCCAACAATACTTTGCAACAAAGTGCAAATTAAAAAAGAAGACAATTTTGGACTTTCAAAATAAGTTTCTCATAACGTATATGGATACGGTGACTAATAATTATGCCTTTACCTGCAAATCATTTTATGTGGAAAATTAAAAAAAATGTTTCACATATATTTAATGAAGTAATGTATTTCCGTTTCGTTGATGACATCCTCTTCGGACATACTGAAAGCTCTATTCACTTTGAATTTGGTTTTTTACCCACGTAACCTTGAATTGATTGAAACAGTGGAAAGTATTAAAAGTGAAGATGTATTTTTGGATATCACTTTATATCTTAATCAACAAGATCAATTTTGCTATAAACTTTATGACAAACGAAATATTTCAAAGGTGATATAAAATATATTACACCTTGGCATAGCAATATCAGTATAAGTGTATTGAGAAAAATGATTTGTAATCATTTGAATTGATATTGTAAATTAGACTCCACTTGTAAAAGGCGCATTAATTGTGAACGTCAATTAATTAAAGTGGCTATAGAAAACGGTTATCCTGTTGGATTCTTCAAAATGTGTTACACAAACTTCTGTAAAACTCTTGACAAAGACAACGTATTTTATGCAGATTTTAATGATCTGTTGCCATTAGTTAAAACAGAAACTTTGTATTAACTGTAACTGTATCTTATCTGTTACGTGTGTATAGAAAGAAACTTCATTTGGATATATGGGACATCGTTCTAAAACTCTCGTTCCATGTTGGTTGATTCCCTTTTCGAGCCGTATTTAGCTTTCCTGGTTTTTGAATCCTGGATTGTATTTTCTTTGGGATTCTGTTTTTCCCATACACATGGTTTTGGAACTGCTTCGTCCGATCACTGATACTGGGAGTGTTTCCTAGAAATAAAAGCACGTTTTAACCAGGAATAGGGGCCACAATCCCCCTAGACGTTAATGATCCTTCGTTAGCATTCCTTTTTTCCTTTTGCTTTCTTTCATATTTGAATTGTAAAAAATTTTAAGTGTTCCTCCTTTTTGGTATATATGTATATATATATATATATATATATATATATATATATATATATATATATATATATATATATATATATATCAGTTCACATAAAAATCGATATATTTTAAATAAAATAAAAAATATGAAGGATTTATCCCACAGATTTGGTTCAAACATCCCTGGAAAGAACGGTCATCGATCGTTTTGATGGTGTCGAAATGGAAACTCTATGATAATATTTTAGGTCTCTAAGAAATTGATTTGTATATAACTGGTGAAAATCTCTCACAATCGTGCTAAAACATAAAACGACTAAAAACCTGATTCGAATTTTTAAAAAATCTCGCCGAAGCTTATTTTGTTGTGTGTTGCAATATCTGTGTACTTAATTTCATTGCTATAGAGCGCTTAGAGTTTCCGCTACAGTTCCGCACACACATATCTTCCAGTATTATATAAGATATGTATGGAATTTTATTATTTGAAATTATGAAAATGTAATGATTTTTAATGTTTTTATTTTTCATTTTTCAGGAACTTGTAAGTATTGCACATATGTCTTTAGTATCTTGTATAACACTTGGATAGCGATACTCTGCCCTGAATCTGAATAATATGTACTGAGCTGACATATCAACATTATCGAGCTCCTTTGTAGCTAGATTCTTATCTTGATGCCATTCAATCCGTTTCAACTCGATCGATATATGAACAATTTTAGTGCCAAATGAGTGGAACGAGCCCGGCTACTCAAGGTCATGAATTCAATCTGAGTACAAATAGATGAGTTTAGTCGTAGGAAAAAAATATAGCATTCCATTCGTTATCTTGCAAAAATGAAATAAATAAATCTGTAATTCTTCCGACGGCTGTGGTTTGGGTTTTAAATCCTTTTATGAAGTTTTATACAAGCTTGTACACTCATAGACAGTAATAGTATGTCCCATTTTGTGACAGCAGATTTTGCATATCGTTTAGGAGTGCTACAAAAAAAATCTCAATTTTAAGTTTAGGCGGAAATGTAACACTAGTTAGATCGAAATTTTACGCCAGAATCCAAAGTAGTTAATGAATCATTCTCGGCAACGTTGGATTTATTAACAGTGCCAAAAATCTCACAGACTCTCTTCATCTTACATCTTTTAACCTCATCAAATTAAATGTTCGTCATCAGTTAGCGGTTCCGAATTTTGTGGTTCCATCAAAAATCGACATGCTTATTGGAGCTGAGGTATTTTTTGATATTGTTAAGAACGATCAAATTAGCATACCGGACAGCAATTTAATATTTCGTAACCCGGTCTTCAGAGATATTGCAACGGGAACCATGATAGCCAAAGTCAATACTGTGGATTGATTTTACAACTGCAAAGCCTGGATGATTCTTTACAAAAATTCTGGCAACGTGAAAAAATAGATGAAACTGCTGAAGTACTGTACAAGGAGTAAATGTACTGTGAGATCCATTTTCGAACAACTTACAAGCGTAATTCTGAAGGAAGATACATCGCACAAATGGTCATTAAATATGTTGAAAATTTAGGAGATTCAAGAAAATTGGCCGAAAAGCGCCTAGATCAACTTTTGACTGCAGCGTCCTGAGATTTTTTGAGGCCTCAAGCGAAGGTTCATGCAGGCCCTTCCATCGGAACAATAAATGCAGTAAAATGCCACAAATCCGAAAATAAGTAATCCAAAATATCGATTATACGACAATTTATTTTTGTTATTTGTACAAGTTCAAAAATAAATACGGAGTTATTACGTTGGATTTTTCACTTTAGCTTCTGACATAGATGTTTGAATCCCCCTAGGTCAACAATACTTTGAAGGCCTTTGTTTATGTTATAAAAATTTTCTGTGCCTGAAATAATTCCAATAGATAGTCCGACCCTGGTTATATATAGTTTGTCTGTCTAATACCTAAAGATTCTCTGTTAACAGCTCACGCAGTTTGAAGGAATAATGATTATGCAAATTATTTTAAGCCGAGGTCTATTAAGTTGCCCTGAAATCACAAAATACCGAAATTCGTAGTAACTAAAGCAAGTACGAAATACTACAGAGCCACCAGCCCCCCAATATACATAATATACATAAATATGGACCATATGGAAATAGTCTGAGAGCTCTCATCCGAAATTCCTATAAACCATGCCTGCTGTCAGTGGCGTGGCTTCCATTGAAGCTAAAGAGCTCAGCCTCCCCAGCTTTAAATCTAATTTAAAGAATTACTTAAACATACTTTTATTTATTATACTTTTTAAAATAATTTTGCGAAAATATATGTATTATTTAGAAAATTGTTACATTTTTCTTCCCTAAAGTGACACGATTCAAAGTATTTTTCCCATTAAAATGCATATTTTAATGCTTTAGAAGCTAATATCACCCAACCTTCGTCTTCTATAAGGAAAAACATGGTATTAAGACCATCCATTTGCTAAACTTCTCCCTAGCTGATTAAGTAATATGGGAAGCTAGCTTATAGAAAGGCGTGGTTATTGTGCAAGGTAAAGATTCAGGAGGGGTGCTTAATCTGGGTTTTGACTTCCAGACTTTAATCCCCAAGCGAAAAAGAGAAATGAAAACGAAAGAAAGGGATTTCGAAAGGGAGTTAAAAAATCGTAAGGTTGATCGGAGAATTTAGGACCATCCGAGTCTTAAGAAAGAGAATTAAAAGTTTCAGAGGGAAAAAAGGGATTTACAAAAATTTATATATGGGAGAGAGGTCCAGAAAGGAGAGGAGAGTTTAATTTTGAACGTGGGAGTGCGCACAAACGGCGCAGACCCTTGCACAATACGCAGGTGAGTTAGATGCTTCTACGGTGAGGGGGGGGGAGCAGATGGTCGAATGCAGTGATTTATCCCAAAAGCAAGGGCGCTAAGTGTTCAGAGGAATGACGTGTGAAGGTTGAGAAAACTAGGTAAAGAACAAAGCTATTCAGTCCGCCTCCTCGTTGGGTGGAGCGGGATATTATCACGGCGCCCGAGCAGAGCCCGCGGTCGCTTCCTACATTTAGGAAGCCGAGGTTCATAGTTAGACAAGTTAAGGAGAATAGCGTTTCCAACCTTCGGGAAATCAAGATGAAAGTGTAAAGCTAATTTTCGAACATGGGCCAAAAAGATTTTAATTTTGAGATCCCAATGAATGACGTCATTCCGAACGTAACAAGGAGCATTAACAATCATTCTAAGGGTTATGATTTGCTGAGTTTGAAGTCTCTTAATATTAACGTCAGAAGCGGTTCCCCAAATGGCAGAACCGTAAGTCATGATGGGCCTGATATAGGCTTTGTAGAGCAATAATTTATTAGAGAGTGACAGGCGGCTATTTCTAGCCCAAAAGGGGTGAAGCTGGGCTCTTGCCCCCTTAACTTTCTTGACAGTGTCAAGAATGTGAGGGGTCCAAGTTAATTTAGAATCAATAAGTACCCCAAGGTACTTATAACTATTTGTCCAGGGAATCGTTTCGTTATTAAGAACCAAGTTTGGGGGGGGGGGGGCAGTGCTGGGATGGAAAGTGCCGCCGACTTTGAAGCATTAATTTTGATTCTCCACTTCATGAACGAAGAATTTAGAACATTTAGTTGATTTTGAAGTCTTTCGAGCACGATTTGTGTTTTTGGATGTCGGGCAATCAGTGAATTGTCGTCGGCATAGAGGCCAATAGCAACGTGAGGAACCTTCGGAATATCATTAATGTAGAGGTTGAACAGCCGGGCCCAAGAAGGGACCCCTGGGGAACACCTGAGCATATCTGCCTAGGAGAAGAGAGGATATTGAAAACTCGCACAACGAAACTACGGTTGTGGAAGTAAGAATTCAAAATTTTTATGAGTTGAGGAGGAAAGTGTAGTTTAATGAGCTTATAGAGCAAACCAGTAAGCCACACTTTATCAAAGGCTTTACTTACGTCGAGAAAAACAATCGAGGAGTGGTACCTTCTGGCTTTAGCGTCCTGTATGAGTTCTATAACTTGGAGGAGCTGATGCTGTGCGGAGTGTTTCGCTCTAAAGCCAAACTGTTCTGGAATAATAATATTTCTCGAGTTACAGAACTCATTAAGACGTTTGACCAGAATGTATTCAAACAGTTTGGATATGCAAGAGAGCAAAGTGATAGGGCGGAAATTCACTGGGTCCGAGTGATCAAGTCCAGGTGTAGCGACCGAGGCGACAATTGCGACCTTCCAGTTCCTGGGAAAATAATGAATGGATAACATCACGTTAAAAATAAATGTGATGAAACAAATGAAGTTCGAAGGAAGAGATTTGACCATATTAGGAGTGATAAGATCCTTCCCAGGAGATTTGTTCCCCATTTTCAATCTTTCATAAACAATCAATGATTGCATGTGGGACCTGACGTTTTATCAATGATGGGTAGGTGAGGGTGAGTGGTGCAAACCTAATGAGTCCTCCAGTTTGGGTGAAACATGATTCTATTAATTACTATTTGCAGAATATAATCATTATTTGTAATACTAAAGAATTTGAGTCATTTTTCACAAATAACCTACGATTTATCTAAATTTAAACAATCTCAAGATGAAGAAATTTATTAAGAATGACTGCCATTAAACTTAAGTAGTTTGTAAGGTAGACTTAGCTCTTTATATAGGCATCAATATGGCGAAGCATTCGTTTGCGTATTTGAGAGTTTTAGAAATAATAAGTTTAATTTCCTGTTAAAATATCCTGTTGGACGAGAATCTCAGTTAAATAAAAGTGGTTGATAAAATTTTAGCGGATTCTTAGCATATTGTAATTATAAGATATTTTAAAGTTTTCATAACACAGTATTTGTAAATAATTAATTAGCAATATTGTTTACGGACATTGCTGACTACAGTAATTTTCAACTAAGCTTATGTTCCAGATTTCTCACAAATTTTCAGTGCACTTTTTCATACATGGGCTCATTTAGAACGTTTTGTGGGAAAGAGGGGGGGGGGGTGTAAACTCATAAATAAATTGCATAACATCGTCTAGATTTATGCTCGCCTTTGTGATCTTGAATATCCAAGGGCGAGAGTGTCCTCCACTATAAGCGACCATGATTTTATATTTAACAACAAAGATCAATCATGCATAAGCATTGATTATGAAACATTTTCCAACTGAAATACAATTTAATTTAAAAATCTCTGAAATGTGATACATTCAGTGGTGATATCTTTTACATTATCACAGTACAACAGCAATTTATTATACTTAAATATTTAAAATTTCATCGAAATATAAATCGTCTCGTTCTCTATGCAAAATCAATGAATATTTCATTCATATAGCTTGTATCCCAGACTCCAAAACTAAATAATTTTGCGTGAAAAAAATTTAGTAATTCTTATGTAACTCACCTTATAATCGCTTGAGATATTTGCATTCTGCATAAGTTAAAATTAGGCTTTGTGCTAGAAATAATAAAAGTTTGGGATAATTTAAAATCCCAACTAACTAGTTAGAGGTTATTTGTAATTGCGTAGGCATGGAATTTAGATACACAGATGATACACAAATAATATATGTGTGTATGTATTCAAAGTATTGGAATCGTGTCGAAGATCGAAACTCGAATTTTCGAAGGATCTACACGGTTTCGGACTTCTAGAACACGAAAAACCTATTTGTGTGTTTCTGTGTGTCTGTGAGGATATTGTATCCACTCTAAATAAAAAACTAATGGACCGAATTTCATAAAATTAGGTAGGTAAATTTTCGTGGGAAACCCTTATGTTCATTAGATTTTAGTACGATTAGTAATAAAAGAATCTGCCTTCTTTGCGAAATGGCCGGCAAAAATTGCCTTTATCTACTCTAGCTAAAAACTAACGCATCAAATTTAACAAAATTTGGTATATAAATCACTTGTAGTTTATTCTGATACGATTCGGGAAAAAGGAACGGGCTGTTTTTGGGAAATGGTCCGCAAAAATAGTTAAATCTATAAATAAAAGACTACGTGTGCTCTATATCAATTAAATGCTTATTTTATCCGTGATTTTTGACAACAAAAAGAATAAGACTAACCCCATTACTCTAAGACTAGCCGTTCTTGAGATATTTTAGTTTTTTCGCGTTTTCGATACGCCACCTTTAACAATAAATTCAGCTATCAAATGAGAACTAAATGTAAGTTTAATGTGCAAATTCAGTGTCATTGGAAATAGTTATGGGTGTTATTTTGTGCAGATAAACTCAAATTATTATTGAAGAAATAAGGAGAACGTTAATATGAGTCTGCAGAGAAAGTCATGTACTGCTTACATCAGAATTTTTAACTATCTTACAACAATGATTCACAGAAGTGAACGTTGATTATTTGCAGGACATTTCGAAAAAAATGTATTATCTATATTTGAGGATCCACCAAATTTTTGTAGAATAAAATATTCTACAAATTTAAGCTCTTTACCAAATTTCAACTCCCTAGGACGTAGGAAAGTGCATTAAAAATGCCATCAAATAAGTATAAAATGACAGACAGACAGACGATCATCAATCATGAAGAGATATATAAAATTAAAAAAGAAAATGAACAATTGTTATCTACTATATTTATTTTAAAATGTAAAACCTCTCTTATATATAAAATAATTAAACCCTTGGAAAGATACATATTATAAAATATATACCTCTTTTCTTTCTGGAGGATATAGCAAGAGGCAGAATTTAATTGAATTTGTTTTTCTCCCTATATTAAATAATTTTTATTTAAAAAACTACCTAACATATTTTACTGATTTTTTTTTATATATTTTATGCGCTAATTTGAATATTTCCTAAAAGTTTCGAAGCAATTTGTGAATTTTTAATTTGCTTAAAAACTGTTTGAAAAATTAGGTCCCATAGGGTTCAATGTATTTCATTTTTTCAACCCGGGTTCAATCCAAAACTAATTGGGTGATATTATTCATTTATATTCCCGTAAGTCCCACAGACCGTCTGAAAAACATACTAATATTTCATTTTATTAAAGTCATTTTAACGGCAGTTATCGTGCTAACGGACAGACAGACAGACAGATAGAATGAACAAAGTCATAGACACTTTTCAACTATGTTGTACAGTGTTAATAAAATGGTTGTAAAAGTTTAACTAATTTAGAAATGAGCAAACATCTAAAATGTTATGCTTTGTATGTATGTATCTTACTTAGGTAATATATTTTAAAATATTGAGAATTTCATTCACTCTTAGCATTTCTATGTTAAATTATTTTATTTTACTCCGCACATAAATAAAACTTATTGAAAGTGCGAATTTCAATATAAATTCACTTATCATACAGAAACCTTTTCCAAGTTACAATAACAATTGCTTATCCTCCTGAGTCAAGAATATCACGCTACGCTACTGCCTGCTATTTATTACCTTCCGCGCCATTGTGGTTTTAGACCAGACAAAGTTACGACCAAGTTATGTGTCGTCTTGAACGCCTCTGCTGCTGCAACGCCCGGTTTTAGTCTTAATGGTCTTGTCATGAAGGAAGAAATAAAGTAAGACATCTTCGAGATTATGACTCGGTTTCGAAAACACAAGTTCACCACCACAGCGGACATACAAAAGAAGTATTGCAGATAATCATGGATCCAGTACAGCACGAAAAAATTGCGATGCTGTCATCAAAATTTCTAAACAGAAAATTTTCGTGAAAACAGTATTTTCTTTATATCATATTCAACAGTCTGAGAAAGTAAAAATCATGATATAAATTTCCGGAGTCGACGATGAATTTTGTTATACAGACAAATCAGTGTTACACCTTTGTAATTTCAAAAGAATATATTAATGGATAATTTAGATGATCTTAAATTGACTTTATAAACAATTTGTTTCATTTCAGCACGCTCAGGGTGATTAAGAAATGGAACAAAATATGCTGTAGCATCTCTTCTTGAAGAATCTGTAATGAGAAGTATCTGCAATATCTTTAAAGATATACCTGTGCCTTAATAAAATCTTATAGCTTAAGTTTGTTATATATTGCATATTTTGTTCTATATATACAATGCGCGCCGCAAGGAACTGCGCAATGGATAACTTAGAATAAAGAATGAAATTGGTATCAGAGATTTAAATCGCACATATCATCCGAAATAAAAACAAAAGAAAACTAATAAAAGGAAATCTGATGTGGAGAACACATGACTTTCCTTATATAACGCAATGCATTTACTACTTTTACAGTAAAAGCAAAATAGGTTATTCTTATAGTAGATACATATATTTTTACCAAGATATTGAATTTTCAGCGAAAAGTCGTTATTTTCATTGATTTAGCGTCATTTTTATCCATTTAGCGAGATTTTCTTTGATTTGGTAACATTTAAAAGTCGCCAAGTTGGCGACAATTCGCAAAAATCTCGCCAAGCGTTATGGATGGAGAAATAATTTATTCTTATAGCAGATAAATGACTATTGGCGTTCAAATGCAAAAGTATTACTCAAAGTATCTTTTTTCATGAATGTAACGAGCTAGGATCCACAAGAATGATGTCACCAAATTTATCGTATGATATTACATATGAAAAGTGAACATGTTTCTCAACAGTTAATATATTTTTTAAATTTATGGGATTTTTTGATAAATTTATTTAAAAAATGTGCAAGATCTAAAGAACGGTGCATGCTAGTATTCTAAAGTTTATGTCAATCGTTTTCTAAGGAAAAATTACAAAAAAAATGTCTATTTGCGTAACTTTAAAAAAGGTTTTGATTTTTTGATGATTTTTTCAAAATTTTACTCGAAAATTTAGGGGGGTTCTGAACATTCGATTGTGTTTAAAAACAATAGACTTCCAGTATTCACGGATTGTAATTTCTGTACCAAATTTCGTTCGAAACGGTCTATTCGTTCGCCAGTCATCTTTTTACAATCTCACTGACACACACATACTTTCACACACACACACGCACACACAGACATCACCTCAATATTGGTCGATTCGTGATCAGGGATGCTTGAAACGTGCTCTCCCGTCGAAAACTCGAATTCGAATTTTCGATCCCGTCACAATACTTTCCTTATACATTATTGTATACAAGAAAAGTAATAATAGAAACAGTTACCTTTAACCGGAAAAAAAATGCAGAACAGTAACGTATCAAGTACATGGCGTTTCGAAATGCGGGAGTTCCAAAACAATGTTTTGGTAGTTTCTAAAAAATTACATTTGAACAATTTTGAGTTTTGCCTATTTTTTATTTTTGTTTCATGCTTTTATTGTTCTTTCATGCTAAATGGGATCAACATTTTTATCATTTGATGCAAAATGAAACAAAAAAACATATCTGTTATAAAAATGCTGAATTCAGAATATAATGCTTAATTTAAATAAATACACTGGTATTTTCCATTAAATATAACTTAGCATGCTCACTTTGACTGGCTTTTCTGGGCTCCTTGTACAACTAATTCATCAGCACCTTGTCAGAGGCTGTTTTAAAAGAAATCGACGGTGGCTTCAGTTCGATTGAACCGAAATGGTTTTGTGTGAATAACATCTTGTATGATAAAACTCAACTATTGTAATATCGAAAAAAACAAATAACTCGACCCAAAATCTAATTATATTATACACTTGCTTTCAAGAGGGCTTTCAAGAGCTGCAAATTACTGCTTATTGTTTTTAGTTATAACTTTTAGTTCTTAAAATACAAGCATCACAAACTTGAAAAACGTAAAATTTTTATTCTTCTTCAATTAGATGAAACGATTTCTCGAAAACCATAACAGCTTTTATTAAAATACATATATCTTTTAGACTATAAATTTCCTTATACACAATTTTGTCGCTTACTACTTAAATATATCTTTTATAGTTTCGAAGATATTTCGAGTGAAAATATGAAATTTGAAAAAAAAATCGTTAAGTTTTTTTTTTCGGAAAAATAAAAGATCGATTAAAAATCCACTTATACACACTTGTGTAGGATATTTTTCCAAAGGGCTACAAATTCTTACTTATTGATTAAAGCTCTAGCTCTTTAGATTTTTGAGATAAGCATTACAAACATGGAAAACCAGAAAATTTTCATTCTTCTTCAATTTGACAAGACGATTACTCAAAACGTTTAAGATCTTTTGCTAACAATAAATATAGATTATTAGACACATTTTTGCCGTTGTTTATTTATATCTATCTTTTATAGTTTACTATATATTTTGAGTGAATGTATAGAAAATGAAAAAAAAAAGAAAAAAAAAATCTTAACCAGAGTCTTACTTTTTAAAAAAAATTCGGAAAAAAGTTCAAAATATCAAAATATTAAATTTATGTTGATATAGTCATAATCTGGATTCACATGTCCTCAAACAAGACATACATGGCGAGTTTCGTGGCTATAGCTTAATTTCTTACGGGTACATATAGGGTAAAACCATCGAGGTATTATATATGGAGAGAGTTTAAGGGTTGCGTCAAAGATAAAGGGAGTCAGGACGAATTTCCTCCGATCCCGTTTTCTTCCGACTTTCAATGGAGATTTCTGACCGAGAGTGTATTTGAGAAATATAAATGGTAAAATAATGGGTATGTACTGTTGTGCTTAAGGCTGCAAGAAGGAGGACTTTACTCTTTTCATGGGTAAGTTTTTTTTTCTTTATATATCTTACAAATATAGTTAAGAAGTAATTTTGCTAGATTTTAGCATGGTGCATTCCATTCGGCTATTAATTTCATTGCTATTAATGCTGTATTATTAGAAGTTTTTCTCTATTTTTAATGTTTGTGATATTGCAGAAGACTTATAATATCATTATAACACTTTAAAAAACATTCGGAGTACTGTTCTGATAGTTATAGAGTTATTTTCGGTATCCTCGTGTGTTTTCCTTTCGTGGTAGAACTTGGCGACGGTTGGCGACTCGCAAGATTGGGTGGCTAGGGAAGAAAAATAGGAAAATAGGAGGGATAGATAATGAGAGTAAAGACGTGTCGTATGATAAAATTTTATGTTTATAATAAAATATAATAATAGTTTACATTCATTGGCAATATCAGCTAGATTTTACATCATAATTTTTCAGTGCATTTTATATAAAGATCTATGATCTGAAATATGAACTTGATCTCATTTCTGGTTCAGAATAAATCGTACTTAATAAGTTAATATTGTTAATATTTTCCTTGAGATTGCCCCCCCCCCCCCCCACACACACCGGATAAATTTTTATAGATACCGATGTTGGTTAGAATTAATTTCGTATAAACATCTCGATTGTTCACAAATTAATATCAAAGGACGTATCATCAAACTCCCAGTCTTTTCAAGAAGTGTTTTGGTATTACACTCTTGTTTAGTTCTCGAGAAAGAAATATTCCTTTCCCAAAGAAGTATTTGAATCAGCGACTTCTTGATCATGCGTTAGCAATCTATTAAATGAGCAATCTTAACTCTAAAAGAACCTTACGTTTCCTCATCATAATTTAAATAATAGGCTTTTTGATCTAGAAACAGCTCTACTAATATAAATAATTTTATTTACATCATGTTTTATGTACCACAGTCGTGTTTCAGCGTCTTTCAAGTGGGTCATTCCACGTGAAAACACCCATTTTAAGAAAAACGTGTTGCTCCATAGTCACGGATTTTTTTTAAATTTTTACCATGGATACACATGGTAATAAAACCCCCAAATCAGAATTTATAATGTATATATCGCAATAATTGCCGAGATACAGGCATTTGAAAAATGGTCATTTTTGCCGAATGGCAGCCATCTTGGATTTTGCACCAATGTTTATACATGTAATAGCTTGAGAACTAATGGTTCAAATTAAATAATTCTGGTACTAATTTGAAGCTATTAATATCAGAAATATAAGTGCTATATCAAAAAATAAAAAATATATATTTTAATATCGTTATTACATGAAAATCGCAAAAATCACCTTCGGATTGATAGTCAAGTTTAATGGGCTATAAAAAAAATGGCCCCTAATATTTTTTTCTGAAACTTGGTAAAAATATTAACTAATATATGCGCTTACAAAAAAAATTAAAAAGGTAATATTTCTTATTACAGAGAAAAATAGCTATAAAACATATATACATTTTACATGCGATGCTTTAATCATTTAAAAATATATATTTTTTAAAAATAAATAATGAGCAAAAATAAAACATAGGAATTTTTTTACACACTAACTAGTATGTGTGCTTTAAGCACAAAAAAAATAGGATGGTAATATTTAATTTAATGACTAAAGAAATACTGTTATATGTATAGGAAATCAATGTAAAATTTCTGGGGTGCTGAAACATTCTAATAAAAATCTTCCTAAAAACCATACAGTTATCCATTTTATATTTTATTTTCTTATTTCAAACTATGAAAAGGTATTTTCTATATTCAGTAGAGCTTAAGATACCCAGTTTTTCCTAGTGGCCACTGGCTCCTAAACCTATTTCATCTAATAGCAAGTATCATAATCTTTGGCACACAGCTAGAGGTCTTGGCCATATATACAATGCACTTGGGCCATAAGAATACATAAACATAACATATACAAACAAAACACACACTAATTTCTAATTCATTGGGATGCATTGGTACTCTAAGAATTTCTGGAGATAGACAGTTATCACACCAGCTCACCATACTTTTCTGATTCAGTGCAATAAACTTGTTTCTTTTAACAATGATGTAATATATTCACTGATATGGATGGCATGGAGCATGAGTTTAATATTTTGATGGTATATACAAACACATACAGAATGAATAACTTTGTTTCCAACAGTTACATATTCTGTTGGATGTAGTGTGCAAAATTTAGATAGTATTTTTAATTCATTATTTTTCTTTAAATGCAGCATATAATTCTTTTAAATTATGCAAAAGTAATCTCTTTTGTTTTAATATTTTCTCATTTTCACTTGGTATAGATATGCAATATTTTCTTCCTGGACACATACAACTGTTATAATAAAAACTAGTAACTTTTTTATAGTATCAAATTTAATTTAACACTTATATCTCACTAGGCATTGATAACATCCCTTCTGTTTCAATTAATTTTTCTTGTTTTTTTTAACAAAATTCTCTGTAGTAATATAACATGCCTTTGTTTGTTGGACTATCCATGAATTTTGGACTAATTTTTAAATCTGCACATTTTCTTTGATGCATCTAAAGAAAACTTATTCAATAATTTTCCATCATAAACGTGCAATTTTGGCAAATAATGTCTTTAATTTTGTAGCTTATTAATACTTTCAATACCTAATACTGTAGCAATTTTAGTAGCAACGTGGCTACTTAATTTCTTAACTTGCATATAACTAAGTTTCCTCTTAGAGCTAAATCTACTGAACTTTATTAGTGATAAATCCAAAAGTTCACAGCTTTTATTCAATTGTTCCATTACTATTCTGACTTCACTATAATCTGCATCATTGGTCACTTCCATGTCAGCAGTAGAAACCTCTGACTCACTAATTGATGAATGCGAGGAAGAATAACAAGACATGCAGAATTTTTCCCCCTGGAATGAGTAATTCTTGATTTATCATTGACAGTCTGAGAGAAATTGGTTTTAGGGACTTAGTTCTGATTTTGGTGGTTTATTAAATAGATCACAAGTTTTCTGTCTTAAACTGTACCATTTCAGATATTCATCCTTGTGAACCTTGCATATACTACCACTCAGAACACAAGTACAGGAATAAACAGGAAGGCTCTTGCACACAAAACATTCAATTTTTATAGCATAAGACAAGAACTAATCATGGAACATAAATAAAAGAAATAATCATTGAAGCACAATTCACTGATTTATTTGTTGAACATACTCAGCTCTGAACACTTGAGCAAAAATTAGCTCTGAAAGGAATAAGTCACCCAAAAATGTAATATTGTATCTTACTTTAAATTCAACCTAAGAGAAAAACAGATGATGCAGTACAAGTAATCATTTCAGGAACTGGCAACTGGTATTTAATTGCTATTACAGAACTATGTGAGTATTAGAGTTGAAAATCTTGAGGCTATAGGCAGCTGATGTCTTATGTACACAAGACCAGAAGCAGGTGTTTTTAAATGTTTCGGAAGCAATATTGGTGCTGTAGGATAATTTTCTTCTCCAATAGCTTGTTTGTTTATGTTTAGTTTGTTGCTCCTGTTTCAACTGGATAGGGAATATTGCCTAGTGTTTCCTTTGGAGTTGGCAGAAGGTTAAAGATATGTTTTGGTGATCAACATGCTGTAGTCCTGTTTAATTTTTTTTTATTTTAATGCTTTTCATGAAACTGGGTGTTTTATATTATCTAATTACAAATTATTTTTTGTGGAATTAACTATATGTATGCTGTAAAGCTTCAGCATTAAGTGATAGTTGTCATTTATAACCAATATGCCAAAGATTATTGCACTTGCTGCCTCTAAGGTGAAATTGGTTTAGAAGCCAGTGGCCACTAGGGAAAAATGTGCACCTTTAGCTCTACTAAATATAGAAAATATCTTCTTAATATTTGAAATAAGAAAATAAAATACAAGAGAGATAACTGTGTGGTTTCTAGGAAGATTTTTATTAGAATGTTTCAGCACCCCAGAAATTTTACTTATTTCCCATACATATAACAGTATTTTTTTAGTCATTATTTAAATTAAATATTACCATTCTATTTTTTTTACTTAAAGCACACATACTAGTTAGTGTGTAAAAAATGCCTATGTTTTATTTTTGCCCATTATTTGTTTTTAAAAATTATATTTTCTTAAATGATTAAAGCACTGCATGTCAAATGTTAACTAAATGTATATATGTTTTAAAGCTATTTTTCTCTGCAATAAGAAATATTACCTTTCTAATTTTTCTTTTACTTAAAGCCCACATATTAGTTAGTATTTGTGCCAAGTTTCAGAAAAAAATATTAGTGGCCATTTTTTATAGCCCATTTAAGTTGTCCATCAATCCGAAGGTGATTTTTGCAATTTTCATGTAATTACGATATTAAAATATATCTTTTTAATTGTTTTGATATGGCACTTATATTCCTGATATAAATAGCCTTAAATTGGTACCAGAATTATTTAATTTGAGCCATTAGTTCTCACGTTATTACATTTTTAAACATTAGTGCAAAATCCAAGATGGCCGCCATTTTGCAAAAATGACCCATTTTTCAAATGCCTGTATCTGGGTCATTATTGGGATATATACATTACAAATTCAGATTTGTGGGTTTTATTACCATGTGTATCCATGGTAAAAATAAAAAAAAATCTGTGACTATAGAGCAACACTCATCGGGTGTCCCCATATGGAATGACCCAAGTGCGACTAACTTATATAAGGGGGCATAGGACCTTTAAACAGTCGAAATTAATTGAAAATAGAGTTATTTTTACAATTTTTTAATTTTAACCAGGTGTACTCCAGATGTTCAAATTTTTTTCTCTAAACATATAGAAAACCTTTCTTACTACACAAATTTTACTGAAGTCATATAATTATATATACATTTTATATTGTTTTTTAAAATTTATACAATTTTGACAGACATAACGGTGTATGTAGCAGCCGCGCGCAAGATATTTCAAATAATATTATACTTATGGACTTCAATTTGATAATAATATATTTATAACTATTACATCTTTAATTTGTACACACTTATTAAAATTTTGAAATAAATTTAATATTTTTAAAATTTAAACAAAATGAAATTTTAATTTACTGTGTTAAAAAACATGAAATAAACCTCTTCACAATTTTTTTTATTATTTATGGTGAATTTTTGAAGTACAAATTATATATATGGATGAAACAAGTAAGTCCAAAAAATTTGAAAGTGATTGGTTAAATATATTTTAAGATATGTTGCGCGCAAGGGCTAAAATCACATATCTGAGAAAAACAGCTTTAAGGTTTAAAAATACATTCAGTGTTACTTATTATCTTATTCTACACCTTAAAATGCCTTTGGTTCATAAATAGCACCTTCCTATGTCTGTTATGTAAGAAAAATAAAAAATCTTCTGCCTTTTAGGGGCTACTTGAGCTCTATATGTTGCTTCGGAAACTCGAACAGACGTTTCGCGCAGTAGTTTCTTGTCAGTTGAAGCACGTTTACTAAATTTTTACTTATTTATGAGGAATTTTTATCTATAAATTATGTATATAGATGAAACAAGTAAGAGCAAAAAATTTGAAAATGATTGGTTACATATATTTTAAAATATATTGCACGCAAGTGTTAAAATCACATATCTGAGAAAAACAGCTTTAAAATTTAAAAATGTTTCAATGTTACTCATTATCTTATTTTGTATCTTAAAATACCTTTAGTTCATAATTAGTTCCTTCCTATGTCTGTTATGTAAGAAAAATCAAAAATTTGCAGCCTTTTAGGGGCTACTTGAGCTCTATATGTTCCTTCGGAAACTCGAACAGATGTTTCGTGCAGTCGTTTCTTGTTAGTCAGATGTAGAACGTTTATTAATTTTTAATTATTTATGAGGAATTTTTATCTATAAATTATGTATACAGATGAAACAAGTAAGAGCAAAAAATTTGAAAGTGATTGGCTACATATATTTTAAAATATATTGCGCACAAGGGCAAAAATCACATATCTGAGAAACCCGCTTTTAAGTTTAAAAATATATTCAGTGTTACTTATTATAGTATTTTGACCTTAGAATGCCTCCAGTGCATAAATAGCACCTTCCCATTTCTGTTACGTTTGAAAAATCAAAATTTTTCTGCCTTTTAAGGGGTATTTGAGCTCTATATGTTGCTTCGGAAGCTCGAACATCAGCTTCGTGTAGAAGTTTCTTGTCAGTCAGATGAAGAACATTTACTAAATTTTTACTTATTTAAGAGGAATTTCTTTTGTATAAATTGTATATATAGATGAAACAAGTAAGAGCAAAAACTTGGAAGTGATTGGTACAATATATTTTAAAATATGCTGTGCGCAAGTTGTAAAATCACATACCTGAGAAAAACAGCTGCAGTGGTACTTTGATAAACTGAAACTCTAGTGACAAGAAAAGAATGAGTTACAGAAAATTTGACGTATTGAAATTGCTTAAAATTACAAAAATATATAACAAATATGACTTTCGCACATGGAAAATTTTTAGTCATAGCAGTTCGGCTAATTAATGTTTGGCTGTAGTTTATTACTCATCCAGTGTTATTTTATATCTAATTTAGCATCAAAATGCAACTGATGCATAAGTAATTCCTTCCTCTTCCTCTTGTCTTTGAAAATCAAATGTTTTCTGCTTTTACGAGCTTTTCGAACTTCATATGTAGTGCTAGAGGCTCGAAATTCCATCACATTCCATTTTTCCCGCACTACCCGAATGGTTTTTTGAACACACTATTTTATGATTATTTTTCCACTTTTCATACCGAGGGCCACTTTTATTACTTCTGTAGCTGTTGCAGCCTTTACAAAAGGAAGACATTACTTCGGTTTCAATAACCTTCCCGCTTTCTGCTCCGATTAGTGAACTCACACCTACACGTGGCGAATGCCCCCTATTTTTCCAACTTCCATCTCCACTTACAGTAATATCTTTCGATCCATTTGATAATTCTCTTTCGTCCTGGACAGCAATTTTCATTGTCCTGCGATTAATTTTATTATATGATTTCTGAGAAACAGGAGCTGGAAGACCCATCGCAGAACAAAAAGTAGATAAAGCCGATAAACCCTGCATTATACATCGCATAGAAAATACAGCTCTTCTGTTTATTTCAGGAATATTTTTCTTAACACCAAGCATTTTTGAATTTTTCACAGACTTTAGTTCATAACAGCTATCACAATATACAAGAAATGTTGATGCTAAACCCATTGAAGATTTTTCACGTATATTTATTGTTCCATGACATATTTTGCAGCACAAAACATTTGCAAGCTCCGTGAAAAGTACTGATATATCAACTATTCTATATTACTGTTCTTCAGATGAAATATGTGACTTATCAAGTGAAAGTTCATCTTTTGAGCTGAGCAGTTATTTTACTTGAAGCACTTAGCTTAGGCGTAGAATCAACATTTTGTCATTCGAACATTTGTCGGATTGTTTTTGTTTTTATTACATACATATTTCATTGAAAACGTCTTCTTTTCGTTCTTTTACCAGAACGAGATTTAGTTGCCGGTGTACTGTCCTACCGCCACGAGAAAGTCCCCAGACAGCAGACGTTATGGTGGCGGTCGCTATGGAAACAGGTTATTCCACTGCATTTTAGGTGTGACGGAAAGCGCTTTTTTGGATTTGGCGCAGATAGAACCGACGAAAGTCGCATTTCGCTTTGTACTAGGGTCAATGCTAGACGCTCGCATTCTGTGATTTTTAAAGCTGTGAAGTAACTTGTATTGTGTTGCACACTTTGTGGATTTTGTCTAGTTGAAAAATGACTACATTTAAAAGTGGAAAGACTGCATTCGCAAGCATGTGCAATAGTCCACAATGTTACGGCATTTTTTGAAGAGGATAAACCGCAAATTCTCTAAAAATACTAATTTCAAATGCAATGAAGAGAACTGCGGAAGCGACAGAGGTTTCAGCGTCATTAGTTAAAAAGATAAAACGTGAAGGGGAAATCGCTTAATGACACTGAGATGAGTATTTTATCTATTTGAACAATTTACAATTATTGCTTAAGAAGCTATTTTAAAAGTAACACAAAATGAATGGAAAAAACACTGTGAAAAAATAGAGAATATTTATTGAAAAAATAGAGAATATTTATTGAAAGAAAGATGGACTGATAGAAGATATTGTGAAGAAATTAGTGATAAATCTGTCGGATAGCGATTCAGACTCTTCTTCATGTAAAAACATTTCAAGTGATTCGTACATAGTAGATAATCGTTATTCCAATGAATGTGAATGAATATTTTATAATTGATTGAAAAATATGAAAAGAATGAATATTTTAAAGTCATAATTTTGCTTATTTATCATTTATTTTTTCCTTTTTGCTGGCTAATAATTCTGTAACTTGCTGATTGAAAACTGTAATAATTTTCATTTAATTTGAAATTTAGTTTTAAATAAAATGATATAAATTCTAGTTTTAAATTGTAAGCTTTTCTCTCCCAAAATCGCCCGAACCTAAAAGAAAATATCTAAAACTACTTGGTTCTAATAGATTGACGGCTTTCCGTAACCGCTGTCGCCTATAATAACAAATTATTTTCTGACTGTAAATGGCGAGAAATTTTTAAGTTAATTTATAATTTAATGTCATTTAATACGAAAATTTTGTTTAACTGGCGGATAAAAAACATCTACTATTTTTTTTAGTATATCATGATAAACGAAACGGATTCTTCGCTTAACGAAGTGCGCTTGATTTGCCAAATGTTGCAGTCGATTTTAACCCTTTCTCCCTCCTTTCTTCGACTCGTCTACTTGCGGCAACCCTGTTCAGAGACTTTCTCGTGGCGGTAGGACAGTATCCATTATTAGAAAGCAAAAAGCAAAAAGTTTGTATTAAAAAATTGCACCAAACAGTCTTGTACGTTGAAGTTTACACAAATAAATATGCAAACGTGAAGAAGTTTGTAATGTATAATTAAAAAATAGATTAACTGTATTTTAGTTCAAAGTTCTTATGCTTAAACAACATAAATGCAGCAAATCAATCGTAAAAAGTAAGAAAATATAATGAAAAGAAATTGTGAAACTCAGAAGAAATTTTCCACGTTATAAACAAGTTAACGGCTCTAGAATATAAACAAACTGGGCTGAGCAGTTCAATAGAGGTGAGTAGTTGCCTTCCTACTGCTGCAAAAATAATTAAATAAATAATTAAGATGGTGGTGGAAAAAGTATTAGATTTACATGACAAAACAGCAAACTGCAAACGTAAACAAATAGTGACGTCCCTTTACAAATGGCTGACATGAGAAAATTTTCAAAAGTGTATGTTGCATAAAAGCTCATAACATTAGAAATAAAGCGAATTTTAGAATGCGGTTTTTTGCACAGTGTTCAGAAATGTTCAAACATTCAGAATAAAATAAAATTGAAAAATTGATTTTTTGAAGGTTTAAAGGTCCTATGCCCCCTTAATACTTCATTAAATTGACATTAAATATTTATTTTTTTAGACACTTTATTTCTTTAATAATTCATTAAATTCATTAAAATGACACTAAATTTGCATTTTTATACCAATTTCTGTTTTTACTTTCTTTATATACATAACATATAAGGAAAGTATTGTGACGGGGTCGAAAATTCGAATTCGAGTTTACAACAGGAGAGCACGTTTAAAGCATCCCTGATCACGAATCAAACATTTTTGAAGTGATGTGTGTGTGTGTGTGTGTGTAAAAGTATGTGTTTGCAAGACCTGGAAACTGGGGACATTCGTATGTTTACACACCAACAAACCGCGGACCACCTTCACACCGAGGACGTCCTCGGTTTGTTTTATTGCGAAAACGTGAATCTGAGGACTAAATTTATAATGTAAAAGTTTTTTTTTATAAATCTGGAGGTAGTCCTCGATTAGTAGGCTTATAGTGTATTGTGTGTATGACGCGCTCATCAGGTGTGTATCCGATAAAATCGAGGTCCCCGCTTTCATGTTATAAAATGTGTTTGGACGGAGGTCCTCGTTTACTCGTAATTTCCACACGTTTGATATTACACAACCGGTTTTGGGTACTTACAAGTCAAAATTATAGGTTTTTTTATTCATCGTATTGATTATTTTATTCTGCGCTTAAAGATTGAATTGTATTTTTACTTTAATGCCGTTTCTAACTGTTTGATATATGCATAATTCCCTTTTCAAGTCCGTAAGCAAGGAGCAGTTTTTGGGATTAATCTCTCTTCGGAAAAAAATCTATGTAAAGTACGTTAACATAAGATCGTACCAAACCTACCCCCCTCTTTATTATGCATATTTAGGAGGGTGCTATCACGGAAAAAGTTGTCAGGGTCTCAGCTGGGGATGATGCTGGCCTGATCTGTTATCAACACAGATTATTTTCTGTGAATACTTAAGCATATATTTTTCGGACGTGAAGCTGGGGGGGGGGGAACCCTCAAATCCGCTATTGTCAGAAACAAGACGTTTCACTACATTTTTCAATGTGCTAAAATAGAATGAAAAAAAGTGTTCCAATTATTTTTAATCATTCTAATCCTCACTTTAACAAATTTTAATTTTAATTTAGAATAAAATTCAATGTAGTCGATCAGTTATATTTTGTAGATCAGCATGTAGACTTTATTTCAATAAATCTAATTTTTAGCTGTGCAAAAAGTTAACTTGGCAGAACAGGCTTCATCTATTTTCAAATTTATTGCAATGGAATTAGTAATATTTCATTGCACACACGCATTTATTTTTATGCTATAGTTAGTTATATATAGGCTGTAGGTTCTTGTCGGAGATCACGTTAAGGTTAGTCCCGTCTGAGATAGCCAAAGATTTATTTTTGGGACATAAAACTACAAATAAAGCAATAAACAAAACATCAAATCTTACACACAATAAACCGCGGACATTTTTTACACACAGTAAAACGCGGACATTTTTCACACTCAGTAGAATGCGGACATTTTTTACACACAGTAAAACGCGGACATTTTTTACACACAGTAAAACGCGGAAATTTTTTACACACAGTAAAACGCGGACATTTTTCACACTCAGTAGAATGCGGACATTTTTTACACACAGTAAAACGCGGACATTTTTTACACACAGTAAAACGCGGACATTTTTTACACACAGTAAAACGCGGACATTTCTTACACACAGTAAAACGCGGACATTTTTTACACACAGTAAATCACGGACGTTTCTTACACCCAGGTAAGCGCGGACATTATTTATACCAGTAAAAAGCGGACATTTTTTTACGCAATAGAACGGGGACAGGAATTATCGATTAGCTAGGCTATTATTATTATTAGGAATGCTTAGCAACTTATATACCGAACATCAAACTATAAATATTCCAAATTCAAGAACTTTTTAATCAAAGAAATTCATTACGTACCGTTTATTAGCAAATAGAAAAGCTTACAAAATTATTCTAAAATCCAAATGTTAAAAATTTACGTTCCATGTCCAGTGTGATATATGGCCCGTGTAGGGAACAATGAAAATATTATTTCATTTTATTATATTATTTTTAATAGTTAAGTTATTCTTTACTATATCTTCGTTTTGTATTAATGTTTTTCTCTATATGTTATGATTAACTCATGCCTCCATAACATGAATTTATTGATAATAAGGAAAGTTAAAAACAGTATGAAATGTAAAGAATTGCATATATTAAAAAACAAACAATGGAAATGTATTTTAAAAAATGACGGGTATTTAAAGTTAGTATTACTAAACAAATATCTAATTAGCAAATTACTCAGTTAAGTAGGAAAAAGAACCCAGTAAAATGTTCTCCATATTAAGTACGGAGGAAACATATAGGATTTTATTGGAACTGAATACATAATAGGTGCAGGCATGTAATCAGGAGTGATATCGGGGTATATCCCCCATGCCAGAAATTCTAAGTTACCAAAATATTTGATTTCATATACCCCCCCCCCCGAAAAAAAAACACCTTCTAGCTACGCCCTTGCATAGGTGCACATAAGGGTGCTTATGGGCATGAAGCCCCCGAGACGCCATTTTAATATACAAAAAGAGTAAAAATAACAAATATTTCTCTAAAAGTAATTCTTAATCCTCCCCAGAGAAAAATCTGGGTGTCCCACTAACTAAATGTATCGATATATATGCACAATTAAGTGCATATATTCCACACTTGCATATTTTGTGCATATTTTGCAATAATTTTGAGCATCAGGAAAAAATATTCATATATAATGTTGAGCATATTTGCATATTATTTGGCCTAAATGTTGTGCATGAAAATCCGCGCCCTACTCATTAAGATAAGGAATGAGTTGGTTAAAAATATAAAGTTGTGACGAGACTTTAGAAACAATCCTATCAACATGAGTTGTTGTTGTTGAAACCCAGACCGTCCAACCTACCAGAAAGGTGTAAGGTAACTGTTTGGACGGTCGGGAAGTGCCACCCAATTTAGACCGGAACCCAGTGGGGGAGGCATCCACAGGGACCGTACCCTCCTTCCCCTACCACCAACCTCTCGGAAGGACTTTCGGACCCACATGTTTAACGTGATCGTACTCCGCATGAACACGGCGTCAGTTTTGGCAGTGGCTGGAATCGAACCCGGGCCTACCGAGTGCAACTCCAGCGCGCTAACCAATGGGCTACCGCGCCCCTATCAACATGAGTGTTAAAGTTTAACTTAGAATCTAACGTTAAGTCTAAACAGTGCTATTTCTGTAAAAATATAGGCTTCGCAATGCAAGGCTGTTGATTCTGGCTTTTTTTCTATACCGGGCATTTTCGTTGAAAAATAAGTTCTGGAACTCCGTTCTGGATTGCTTCATTTTGAGAACGAGGTTCCGGCACAAAAATAGCCTTGGGTCTAAATATTTAAAATTATTAGAAATTTCAACAACTGTATCACGAGTGTTACTACATGACCAGTAAATGATCACGTTTTGATGAGAGAAACGATACTTTTGTTTTTGTAATATTAATAGAGAAGTTATTCCATATATATATATTTTCATATAGACTTCAACCAGCGAATATGTATGCAAGGGCGTTAACCCGTGTGGGATATGACACCTCACTGAATGACTTAGTTGGAAACTTTTTAATTTGGTCGGAAAATATTCAGTTAGTCCGGAAAATTTTGGTTAGTGCACAATATTGGAATCTTGAAAAATCTACTAGAATATGTAATGAAAAATCTGAAACTAATCGGAAAAAGCAAATGAAAAGATTCGCCATTTGAAGCCCTCATAGATTCACTTTTCTTTCCTGGTACGTATAGCCTCGAGAACCCTATCGGGGAGGCTATATTGATCTCTATTATTTATCAATTAGCAATCTATTAATCATCCGCTCCTCCCGGATACATTTCATATTACACGATTATGTTTTCTCCATAGCACATGGAAAATTTGCCTTTTTTAAGATTCCATTCGCCCCCCTCCCCCGGTCAAGAAGTCCTGAAGGAAACACTGACCGTCAAGGGCCCTTAAAACGACGAGCCCCCCCCCCCCCGCCGTTTTAGGGGTCCCTTTTATTCAGTCACTGATATTTCATATGTTATTAAAAAAGGGAAGAAATATAATTCTTGATTTTCAACAATTTTTTTTTTTTAATTTCTATGTTAACATTTCTGCGTTAAGATAACCACGTTTTTTTTGATAAAAAAAAACAGTTAGAATTTTTAGATTTTTTACAATAATTTAATAAATTTCTATAAATACTACGCGAATAAATAAGCGGGGGGGGGGGGGGGATGGGCACCCATGGCGGGATAAAAAAACTTTTTTACTTATGTTTATAAATTATTGTGTCATGGGAAAAAATATTTCTGAATATTTAGGAATGTTAGATTGTATGTGAATATTTGCGCGCGAAAACTTTTTCTTGGGAAGGGGATGGGGAGGGGCATCCATGGCAGGACAAAAAAAAATTGTTTTATTTATGTTTATACATTATTGTGTCGTGGGAAAAAATATTTCTGAATATTTGGGAATGTTAGATTGTATGCGAATATTTGCGCGCGAAAACTTTTTCTTGGGGAGGGGGGGGGGGGCACCCATGATGGGATAAAAAAACCTTTTTCATTTATGTTTATAAATTATTGTGTCATAGGAAAAACATTTCTGAATATTTGGGAATGTTAGATTGTATGTGAATATTTGCGCGCGAAAACTTTTTCTTGGGGAAGGGGGGGGGGGGCTGACCATGCAAAAATTATAATACTGAACACTTCAAACAATTGTTATGAATTTTAGCGTTAATTGCATTTCAACAAGAGGGGTGGGGTGGGGGGGGAGCCTTACCTCGCAGCCAATGAAAAACGCGGAGTGAAGTGTGACTCTCGTTCCCTCTCAATAGAAAGAAAATGGCGGGAAAAACACGTAAAAAAAGTAACTTTTAATTTAACTGAATTTTCGTTATTTTTCAAAATGAAAAGTAACTAATTAAATTAAAATTTAACGAAAATAAAACTAACTAATTAAATTAAAAGTTAACGACAATAAAACTAACTAATTAAATTAAATTTAACGAAAATAAAAGTAACGAGATAAGTTAAAAGTTAACGAAAATAAAAGTAACGAAATAAGTTAAAAGTTAACGAAAATAAAAGTAACGAAATAAATTAAAATTTAAACAAAAAAGTGACGAATTAACTTTAACTTTTTAACGGCGTTATTCCCAAGTCTGTGGGGGTCAAGGTGTATTTTGGTCGAAGGGGTATTAGCACTGACACGGACGGATTTTGGCGCCTCTTTAAAGTTGTCCGAGTTGGTGTATTCGTATAATGACTCGACTACAAGGTTATTATATCTATCAGGTAGTCAAAATGCATATGCGCTGTAACTATTGACATGGGGACATGGAAGAGGGCATCGCCTCTCGGATTCCAGGTATTGTCCAGTTATCCCTTTCAAGAGCATGTCAGACTTTTCTCCCCGGTATGTGCCAGTCACAACTATGTGGACGTGGTTTAATTCAAGTTTTGAAAGCGGCAACGATAATGGACACATTCGTCCCAAAGGGAATTGATTCATTCTAATCGCCATGTCGTTACCCAGGTTACAGTGCCTAGAAGTAATAGTATGCCGACCGAGGCGAAAAACAGGTTCCCTAAAAACCCCCTCCCATAGACGCGTTGGTCTTGAATAAGCGGTCTAAAGCGAAGGAGTTAACATTGAAACTAATGGGAATTTATTGCAAATGAAATGACCAATATCTTTCGAAATAACTGAATAATTTGTGTGAAATTTGGTGTGATTATTGTAACTGATATACGCAAAAAGTCATTTGATTTTCAGAGAGATTGAGCTGGGGATATATTCGTATTATTGAAATTTTATATAACTTTATCTGTGGTCGTTCAAACATTTGAGATCCAAAATAATCAAGTTCATTCAACACAGTAACGTGAAATTCGGTATGACGTTTTCTCTTGTTGTACATTTCAGTTCTTTCGATTTTGAAGATTATCGGACCAGCCCGTCCTGGGCCTGCCGTAGGACTTGGCGAAGAGTTGTTTTTAGAGAATAACTCGAAAATCAGAGAAAGTAGGAAATCTAAATTTAAAATATCGTTTTCGTTTGGAGTATATTTTAATTCTTTCAATTTTGAACCGTATCGGGTTAGCCCTTCTTAGGCCCGCCTTAGAAACTCATCCGTTTTTGAGGTATAACTCGAGAACAGGTGTATCTAAAAATTCGAAGTTTAGCATATCCTTCTCATTTGCTGTATATTTTAACTCTTTGGATTAAAAATCTTATCGGGCTAGTCCGCCCTGATCCCAACAAGAGGAATATACCGTTTTTTTAGAATAACTCAAAATTCGGAGCATCTAGAATGTCTAAATTTTATATATCATTGTCCTTTGGGGTATATTACATTTCATCGCATTTCGAACCTTATCGGGCTAGCCCGTCTTGGCCCACCATAGAAATTTACTCGCTTTTCAAGAATAACTCGATCAATCGGAGTAGCTAAAAATGTAAATTTAGTATATCATTTCCTTTTGGATGGAATTTAATTTAGATTTTAAACCTCATCGGGCTAACCCGTCTTGGGTACGCTGAAGAATGCTTTCGTTCTTGAAGAATAACTCGAGAATTGCAATTGCTAAAAATTCCAAGTTCAACATGTCGCTAGCTTTTGTGCTATATTTAAGTTTCTTCGGATTTGAACTTTATCGGGATAGCCCGTCCTGGGCCCGACATGGGAATGGACATTGTTTTTTTTAGAATAACTGGAAAATCGGGGCAACTGGAAAATATAAATTTAGTACATCCTTATCTTTCGAGGAATATTTAAATTCCTTCGATTTTGAACTGTATCGGGCGAACCCGTTTTGGACCCGCCTTAGAAATTCACTTTTTGGGGGGAATAACTAGAACGGGAGTATATAAAAGTTCCAAGTTTAGAATGTCGTTGTCATTTGCGGTATATTTTAGCTCATTAGATTTAAAACCTTATCGTCCTAGCCCGTGCTGAGCCTAACAAAAAGAATGTACTCGTTTTTTTAAGAATAACACCAAAACTATAGCAGCTTGAATGTCTAAATTTAGTATATCATTGTATTTTAGGGTATATTTTATTTCTTTGGATTTTGAACCTTATCAGGCTAGCCTGTCTTGGGCTCGACGTAGAAATGTACTGGTTTTTCGAAAATAACTCGAAAATCGAAGCTGCTAAAAAAATCAAAATTTAGTATATTGTTTTCTTTTGGGGTAAAGTTTAATACTTTCGAATTTGAACCGTATCGGGGTAGCCCATGCTGACCCCGACATATTAATGCACTCGTTTCTTAAATAATTCAAGCAGAGCAGCTAAAATATTTTATATATCATTGTTTTAGGGGTATATTTTAATTCTTTAGATTTTGAACCTTATTTGCTAGCCCGTTTTAGGCCCGTCTTAAGAATGCACTCGTTTTGGGTTAATATTTCGAGAAATGAGAAGCTGAAAATTCCAAGTTTAGCACGATCGCATTCATAATACGATCGCATTCATAACACGATCGCAGAAAAAAACAAATCACACCATCGGAAACAGCAGACAATTGCGAGTAAAAATATATCAATTTCAAATCTCAGGGACAAATTGTAATATTTTTTAAAGATTTTAAAACAAAAGTCACTTTCGGTTCAAAAAAACGAACTTTGGTTTTTAAATCCTCACATCGCAAAAAGTACTAATGATGTCGACTATGGAATGAGGATATTTTAAATGATATTAATGAAAAGCTTAAACACTGAAGAAATAAAAAAATAAATAAAAATAAAATTATGGAGATTGTCGCGGTGCCTAAAATTTCATTTTTAGTTTTAACGTTATTAAACTAAACCAAACTTTGTTAACTCTACGGGGTTGAGGGCGCGGTAGCCCAGTGGTTAACGCGCGGAAATTGCACTTGGTAGGCCCGGGTTCCATTCCCGCCACTGCCAAAACTGCAGCCGTGTTCACGCGGAGTACGATCACGTTAAACATGTGGGTCCGTAAGTCCATCCGAGAGGTTGGTGATAGGGAAGGAGGATACGGTCCCAGTGGATGCCTCCCCCACTGGGTTCCGGTCTAAATTGGGTGAATAAAAATAAAGTTATATAGATTGTCGCGGTGGGTGCGGTAGTCCAGTGGTTAACGCGCGGGAATTGCATTCGGTAGGCCCTGGTTCGATTCTCGCCACTGTCAAAACTGTCGCCGTGTTCACGTGGAGTACGATCATGTTAAACATGTGGGACCGAAATAAGTCCTTCCGACAGGTTGGTGGTAGGGGAAGGGGTACGGTCCCTGTGGATGCCATGGGTTCTGGTCTAAATTGGGGGGCATTTCCTGGCCATCCAAACAGTTACCTTACACCTTTCTGGTAGGTCGGGCCAGCGAGTTTGCCATGGCCAGAATTTTCAAGGGTAGCGAACTGGCTGGTCGCCAATGGCGGCTAGCTCAAAATAAATTGTCTGCTGTCGAATTTTCGAAGCAAGTAGCGACATTTCGTTTTCGCAAGCTTCATTTGGATATTCGTTCTGGATGGAATGCAAACTTCGACTTTCCGACTAACACAATAAGCGCTTCAATTACATTGACTTAAATTTGGACATGCTAACATTCGGGTGGAAGAATCTCAAAAACATGGCTATGGGACAAACCCTATCCCAAACAGAAACAGGTTGACCACCATTTTCAGGCAGTTGACACTTTTGACACCACCCATCAGAGATAACGTACAATAGATCAGAGCAGTGGTTCCCAAACTGGGGTCCCCGGACCCCTGAGGGTCCGCGAAGAGGTTTTAGGGGGTCCGCGAGCAACACGCAATATTTAACTAATAAATAGTTAGCTTTAAAAAAAAATAAAATTCATTATTTTTCTCCACTCTTTTTTTATTTTATTTTTTTAAATAAAATAATAATGAACTTTTTTTCTAAATAACTTTGAATTAAATACATTCATGAAACTAATTTCAAACTGATAGGTTATATATTAAAGCACGTCCTTTAAATTCTCGATTGTTTGCCATATTATGAGCGGAAATGGGCAGCGATCACACACAATTGTTAATGCAGTGTGATGTACGGTGGCTTTCTCGTGGAAAAGTATTAACCAGAATATTTGAATTGAGGGAAGAAGTAAAATTATTTTTATTTGAATCTAATTTTGACCTTAAAGATAGGTTCCATGAAACTAATTGGATTTTGAAGTTGTCATATCTGGCTGACATCTTTAACTATCTAAATGGACTTAATTTAAGCCTGCAGGGATCTAGCGTCACTATTTTTCAAGTTCAGGATAAAATCAAGGGGATGAAAAAAAATTCAAGATGTGGATTCAGAGATTGGACACCGAGATCTTCGAACAATTTTCGTCCATGGCAGAATATATCCAGAGTTCAGAAGAAAATGTTTCACATGAAATAATTAATATTATTAAATTACACTTGGAACAATTGCATTTGCAGCTAGATGAATATTTTTCCGAAACCAATGACGGTGATGTGTGGATATTGAATCCATTTGCTAGTGAACTAACTACCAACCAACCACTCTCTTACACCACAAGAAGAAGATTTTTTGGCGGATCTTTCATCGGATTGTTCTCTAAAATTAATATTCTCACAAGTACAATAAGCTGACTTTTGGTTATCAGTAAGTGCTGACTCTTCTCAACTCGCAAGAAAGGCTCTTAAGTGCTTAACTCCCTTTCCCACAACTTACTTGTGCGAAACAGCTTTCTCCCACCTGACATATTTAAAATCTAAGTTGAGAAATAGACTTGAAGTTTTCAAGACTGAAATTATCAGACATTAAACCAAATATTACTGAGTTAATTGCAAGAAAGCAGCATCACTGTTCACACTAAATTATGCCTGTTGAGCTTTCTCCCAGCTGACATATTTAAAATCTAAGTTGAGAAATAGACTTGAAGTTTTCAAGACTGAAATTATCAGACATTAAACCAAATATTACTGAGTTAATTGCAAGAAAGCAGCATCACTGTTCACACTAAATTATGCCTGTTATACATATCCAATAGAAACACGCCCTTGTAATATGGTTTTAAGGGGTCCGCGAAATTTTTTTTTTATCTGAGGGGGTCCGCAGACCGGCAAGTTTGGGAACCACTGGATCAGAGGATACGACTCTTCTGACCCACAGGAAGAAGATGAAAGAATTTAAGAGCGGGGAATTTTAATGCTTTTTTATTTTTAAGAGTTTCTTTATTTTTTATTTTATTTTGCTTTTATTTTACAAATTCTTTTTGAAAAATCGGTATAAAGAATCTAAATGATCACAATTATAGTGTGTTACCCTTCACTTTAAAAAGCATAAAAAATCGATTAAAACCGCACTTCCTAACAGTGGGGGGAGGGGGTAACTTGCCTCCCGGTGGGACTAATGACATCAAGAAAAATAAAATTATATTGCGGTTGTATTTCACAACAATGATTGTAACTATAAAGTCACGTGATCATTGAGCCATAAATAAACTCTTATGTATTATTTTCTCAAATTTTGTTCTATGCTGTCATGTTAAAAAAATATGAAATTTAGAATAAATTTCGAACTCGAATTAAAAAAAATTATATCTAGTTCTAGATTATTTATAACAAAGCTGGATATAATGTTCCATGAAAATCCGTTAATATTCGTGGCCGCTATCGGGAATACAAGAAATCGACCACAGACAGACGGAGGGACATCATTCGAAAAAAAGGCAAAATGTGTTCAGGAGGTCTTAAACATATTGGCATCAAAATCTCGAATTTGAAAAAACGATTATGTATGTAATACTACTACACGAATATCTATGTGATATACACCGTATGAATACAAAATATTATAAACAAGAAAGATCAATCATGCATAAAGCATTGATTATGAAAGATTTTCCAACTGCAATGCAATTTTATTCAAACATCTCTAAAATGCGATACATTCAGCGGTAGTACTTTTAAAATTATCAAAAAACTACAATAATTTATTATATTTGAAAACTTAAACTTCATCGAAAAAAAATGAACTTTATTTAAATGACGTCATCGAAATATAAATGACCTGGCTCTCTATGTAAAAGAAGTAAATATTTTATTATACAATTTTATTCTATTCTTTTCATTCATCACAATACTACAATAATTTATTTTACTTAAAAACTTAAAACCATGGAGGTAAAAGTAACTTGACTCTATGTTTAAAACTTCATCGAAAAAGTCTGCTATAAAATCGTCTGCTTAAAACTTCATCGAAAAAATCGTCTGCTTCTCAATGTAAAATCAATGAATGTTTCATTCATATCAGCTATTTTGCAGACTCCATGAGCTAAATAATTTTCCGTTAAAGAAATTCAGCAATTCTTATACAACTCATCTTACAACTTGGTGTGTTTACATTCTCCACACATAAGTGAAAATTAGGCTTCTTTGTAGAAATAATTAAAGTTTAATGATCATTTAAACTCAAATATAATGTAATTGCGTTGTTTCAGAATACAGGTAAACAGAAATTAAGCAAATAAAGCGATTTTAGGACGGATACACCACTAAATATAAATTAAAAATAACATTACAAATCACGAATTTGACCCAAAGTGGATGGCATTGATTATTTAAACTCAAATATATTGTAATTGCGTTGTTTCATAATATAGATGCACAGAAGTTAAGCAAAAACAAAGCTGTTTTAGGACGGATACAACACTCAATATAAATTAACAAGATCAGCCATGCATATAGCATTGATTATGAAACACTTTCCAACTTCAATGCAATTTTATATAAATATCTCTAAAATGCGATACATTCCTCGGTAATATTTTTAAATTATCAAAATACTACATTAATTTATTATATTTGGAAACTTAAAACATCATCGAAAAAAATGAACTTCATTTAAATAACGGCATTGAAATATAAAATGCCTGGTTTAAACATCTCTAAAATGCGATACATTCCTGGGTAATATTTTTAAAATCATCATAATACTGCAATTATTTATTATATTTAAAAACTTCATCGAAGACTAATGAAATTTATTCAAATGACGTCATCGAAATATAAATCGCCTCTATAAAAAAGTAGCATTTCATTCATAAACATTTTTCCTATCCTTTCATTCATCACAATACTACAATAATTTATTTGATTTAAAAATTTAAAACCATGGAGGTACAAATAATTTAACTCTATGCTTAAAACTTCATTGAAAAAATCGTCTGGGTTCTTTGTGTAAAATCAACGAATGTTTCATTCATATCAGCTGTATTGCAAACTCCATGAGCTAAATAATTTTGCTTTAAAGAAATGCAGCAATTCTTATACAACACATTCTACATCTTTTAGAGTTTGCATTTTCCATAAGTGGAAATTAGGCTTCGTTATACAAATAATCAAAGTTTGATAATCATTTAAACTCGAATATAATGTAATTGTGTTGTTTCAGTATGTAGATGCACAGAATTTTATCAAAAATAAAGCGGTTTTAGGAGGGATACAACACTAAATATGAATTAAAAAGAACTAACTTTAAAAATCACGATTTTGAGACAAGATGGATGCCATATTTTATTTTGAATTGGGTCACGTGATCTCTTCACATAAAGGGTGTAATTATTATTTTAATTTTTATTTAAGAAACTACCAAACATATTTTGCTAATTTCTATTTATATATTTTATGGGATAATTTGAATATTTCCTAAAACTTTCGAACCAATTTGTGAATTTTAAATTCGCTTAAAAAATGTTTGAAAAATTGGGTCCCTTAGGGTTCAATGTATTTCATTTTTTCAATCCGGGTTCAATCCAAAACTAATTGTGTGATGTTATTCATTTATATTCCCACAGGTCCCACTGACCGCCTGAACAACTAAAATTTTGATAAAGTCATTTTTACAGCAGTTATCGTGCTAACGGACAGACAGACAGACATACAGAATGATCAAAGTCATAAACATTTTTCAACAATGTTGTAAAGTGTTAAAAAGAACTTTAAAAATCAAGATTTTGACACAAGATGGATGCCATATTTTATTTTAAAGTGGGTCACATGATCTCTTCATATAATATAGGTGCAATTATTATTTTAAATTTTATTTTGAAAACTACTGAATATATTTTGCGGAATTTTTTTCATGTTTTTATGGGATAATTTGAATATTTCCTAAAACTTTCGGAGGAATTTGTGAATTTCAAATTCTCTTAAAAAATGTTTGAAATATTAGGTTCCATAGGATTCAATGCATATCATTTTTTCAACCCGTGTTCAATCCAAAACTAATTGTTTGATATTATTCATTTATTTTCCCATATGTCCCACCTACTGTCTGAACAATAAAGTAAAATTTCATTTAAATAAAATCATTTTTATGGCAGTTATCGTGAGAACGGACAGACAGACAGACAAAATGAACAAAGTCATATACACTTTTCAACTATGCTGTAAAATGTTAAAAATGTGTAAATACTCGTGTCATTTTAGCTTTAATTAAATGTTGAAATATCGCACAAACGATATCCAGAAAATGCTTGTTTCATTGCAGAAATAATATAATTTCAACATAATATAAAATGTTTATGTACATGTACACGTATGCGTAAAAAAATATTATATGCAACAAAAAAGCTAGAGTATGTGTTTTATATAAAGAATTAAAGTTTTCAGCAAAAAGCAATGAACACAGGTTTTGGTGAAAATCAGAAGAATGCCCCTTGCTCTAAGTTCCCACGGTAGAGAAGAATTTTTCAGGGAAGAATGTATTTCACCCCTCATTTGGGACTCCAAGGGGACAATGATTGACACTAATCTTCCTTTGCCGCTAAGCAGGGGGGTGCCGCACCCTAAAATATTCGTCTAATGGCCAAACAGTGTAGGTAGGTATTCGAATGTTTTGAGAGAGAGTTTATACAGAGTATTTACAATTAAAGTTCCACTTTGAAATGGCCATAAAAGGAAAACTACTGGACAGAATGCTATCAAACTTGGTAATAGTTTACATGAGGTCATGGGATTTTATTTTCCGCAAGAAAAAAAAAGTTCAAAAACTATCGTCAGCGGGGGAATGGCAAAGGTCCGAGGGGCAAAATATACCTTCATGTTCGAAAGAACTTCATGGACAAAATAGATCTTCATGTACCTTAAAATGTTCGATTTTCCGAATAAATGAGAAACGGCTCCTTTAAAATTTGATAGAGGCTTGAAATTTTGCACATGGACTAATTATGTGATGAAAACACTCAAGACGAATACAGTTTTTTAAAAATGTTCATTTAAGGGGTGCTCCAGAGAAAAACGTTCGAAAGATGAATTCATAAAAAAAAAGCAACATGCTTCGGGATGAGATAGAGATGTCAAATGTGTTGTGCGGATAGATAGTTTGGAAGGCAGAGAGTGTACAATTTCAATTTTCCAATATTTTCTACTGTAGGGATGCCGCACATCAAAATGTTCGATTTTCGGAATAAATGAGAAACATCAATTCTGAAATGTGATAGATGCTTGATATTTGATATATGGGCCAATAATCTGATACAATACCCAAGAAAAACGGAATTTTTAAAAAATGTTTATATAAGGGGGTGATTACCCTACACAGAAACATTTGAAAGGTGAAATGATAGAAAAAGCATGCTTAGTGATGACATAGAGACTTCAAATTTAGTGTACAGGTAGATAGTTGGAAAGGATGAAAGTGTGCACTTTCAGTTTTCCCACATTTGCTAAAGCAGGGGGGTGCCGCACAATAAAATGTTCGATTTGACAAACAAATGAAAATCGCCTCCTTTTCAACGGCTTGAAATTTGGTATATGGACAAATCATTTGATAAAAAAACACAAAATGAATACAATTTTCCAGCAATGTTCATAGGGGGCTGCTACACAGGGAAAGTTTGAAAGGTGAAATGAAAGAAAAAGCATGCTTCGTGATAGAATAGTTCAAATTTGGTATATGGGTAAATAGTTTGAAGAAAAGAAAGTGTGCAATTTCAGATTTCCAATATTTGTTACTTTAGGTGTTGCCGCACACCAAAACTTTCGATTTTCCGAATAAATGAGACACACTTCCATTTAAATGTGATTGAGGCTTGATATTTGGTATATGAATCAATTATCTGATAAAAGACGAACTATTTCAAAAATGTTCATTTGTGGGTGTGCACTACAGAAAAAAAAAAACGTTCGAAATGTGAAATGATAAAATAGCATGCTCCGGGAAGACATTGAGACTTTAATTTGGTGTACGGGTAGATTGTTTGAAAGAAAGAATTGTGCAATTTAAGTTTTCCAATGATTTCTTTTGGGGGGGAGGGGGGGGGTGCACACCAAAATATTCGATTTGACGAATAAATGTGAAACGCGAATTAATCAAACATTTACATTATTCGAGAGTTGCTTATTGCGGCACAGTATATTTTCAACTGGTATTCGGCTTGTATTTATTTTAATTATCCTTAATGGATGTATAAGAATATTTATTCTCGCTATACAAAATTATCTTCACAGGCAGCTCTGAAGGTAAAAACATTCTGGTCCTGTGTGTAAACAAATTTACAAAAACTATTATCTAATTACCACAAGGCGACAGGGATTTTCAAGAAAATTGAAAATTTTTCAAAAGATTGAATTTTCATTAATTGGGTGTATAATTGTCATTAATTTAGTATCATGTTATCAATTCGGCAGCATTTTCAGTAACTTGACAGCATATTAAAAAGTAGTCAAATTTGTCGGAATGTGGGATAGTTAGACTAAGAGACAAGTGCTACAGAAAATCATTAGAATAATATTATCTTTCAAAACGCAACAATACAAGTCATAAACACTTTACACCAAAGTTGGAACGTGTTAAAAAGCACAAATTTTAAATTCGTATTATATTTTTTAAACCAACAATAGGAAAGTACACGTTACAGCTCGAGAACCCCAAACGTTCAAATTTAGTTCAAATTTAGCATATCGTTGCTTTTTAACACTTTACAGCATAGTTGAAAAGTGTTTATGACTTTGCTCATTGTGTCTGTCTGTCTGTCCGTTCGCACGATAACTGCCGTAAAAATGACTTTATCAAAAGGAAATTTTAGTATGTTGCTGAGACGGGCTGTGGAACATACGGGAATGTAAACAAATAATATCACCTAATTAGTTTTGGATTAAACCCAGATTGAAATAATTAAATACAATGAACTCTAAGGGACCTAATTATTCAAACATTATTTAAGCGAAATTAATTCAGAAATTGCTTCGAAAATTTTAGGAAATAGTCGAATTATCCCATATAGTATATAAAAAGAAATCAGCAAAATATGTTCGGAATATTTTGAAGTAAAAATTAAAATAATAATTGCATCAATATTATATGAAGGGATCACGTGACACATTTCAAAATAAAATATGCCAACCACTTTTTTTCCCAGTGTAATCGTGATTTTTAGTTCTTTTTTATTTATATTTAGTGTTGTATCCGTTTTAAAACCGCTTTATTTTTTATCTTTTCTGTGCATCTATATACTGCACCAACTCAATTACAATATTTTAAGTTTAAATGATCATCAAACTTTGATTATTCCTACAATGAAGCCTAATTGTCACGCATGTAGAATGTAAACACATAAAGCTGTAAGAGAAGTTGTATAAGAATTGCTGAATTTCTTTAACGCAAAATTATTTAACTTTGGAGTCTGCAGTATAGTTGATAGGAATGAAACATTCAATAATTTCACATAGAAAAGCAGACGATTCTATTGTATTGATTTATCGATGAAGTTTTAAGCATGGAATTATAAAGTACTTTTACCTCCATGGTTTTAGGTTTTAAGTAAAATAAATTATTGTAGTATTTTAATAATTTTAGAAATATCGCCTCTGAAAAAAAGGAATGAAAAAAAGTTTTTGAATGAAATATCCACTGCTTTTATATAGAGAGCCAGGCGATTTATATTTCGATGACGTTATTTGAACACAGTTAATTTGTTTTCGATGATGTTTTTAAATATAATAAATTATTGTAGAATTGTGATAATTTTAAAAATATCACTTCTGAATGTATCGCATTTCAGAGATGTTTAAATAAAATTACATTGCAGTTGGAAAGTGTTTCATAACCATTGTTTTATATATGACTGATCTTTCTTCTTGTGATATATTTTTACTTTCGCTGCAATACATGCTAATGTATAGATAAAGTATTGGAATAATGCCGAGAATCACATCTGGAGTTTTCTACGGATCTACACGTTTCGGGACCTGTAGAGCACGAATGAACTATTTTTAGCGTGACGTCTGTGTGTGTGGTCTGTCTGTGTGATGTATGTATCCACTGAAGCTCAAAAACTAATGGACCAAATTTCATAAAATTTGGTTGGTAAGTCACTTGTGCGTGACTCTGGTGCTAATTACTTTTCGGTATGATTCAGTATAAAAGAAACCGCCTTTATTTGCGAAATGACCCTCAAAAATCCCATGTATCCACTCTAGCTAAAAAACTAATTGATCAAATTTCACAAAATTCGGTAGATAAATCACTTGTGGGTTACCCTCGTACTGATTAGATGTTACTGCGATTCGAATAAAGAATATCGAGGAGCTGATGAAGACTTTAAAGCGCAGTTGCTGAATGAAACTAAGGTACATTAAAAATGCAAATTCGACATAATATCAGAAAAGTATCCATGTTGTTTTCTGCAATTAAACTCAATTTAACGCAGCATGAAATACAAAATAAGAAAATATATTTGAGTCTGTAGGAAAAGTCATGTGCTGCCCACGTCAGATTATTTTTAACACTTTACAACAAAGTTGAAAAGTGTTTATGACTTTGTTCATTCTGTCTGTCTGTCTGTATGTCTGTCCGTTAGCACGATAACTCCCGCAAAAATGACTTAATCAAAATGAAATTTTAGTGTGTTGTTCGGACGGTCTGTAGGATCTATGGGAATATAAATGAATAATATCACCCAATTAGTTTTGGATTGAACCCGGGTTGAAAAAATGAAATACATTGAGCTCTATGGGACCTAATTTTTCAAACATTTTTTAAGAGGATTTAAAATTCACAAATTGCTTCGAAAATTTTAGGTAATATTCAAATTGTTCCATAAAATATATAAAAAAAAATTCAGCGAAATATATTCAGTAGTTTTTTAAATAAAAATTAAAATAATAATTACACCTCTTATATGAAACGAGCACGTGACCATGATATGAAACGATCACATGACCCACTTCAAAATGATATATGGCATCCATCTTGTTTCAAAATCGTGATTTTTTTAAGTTCTTTTTAATTCATATTGCGTGTTGTATCCGTCCTAAAACTACTTTATTTTTGCTTAAATTCTGTGCATCTACATACTGAAACAACGCAATGACAATATATTTGAGTTTAAATGCTCATCGAAATTTGATTATTTCTACAACTAAGCCTACTTTTCACCTATGTAAAATGTAAACAGCAAAATATGTAGAATGAGTTGTATTAGAAGTTTTGTATTTCTTTAACACAAAATCATTTAGTCCATGGAGTCTGCGTAGCTGATATGAATGAAATATTCATTGATTTTGCAAGAGAAGGACGATTTTTTTCAATGAAGTTTTGCGCATAGAGTTTGATTACTTGCAGCTCCATGGTCTTAATTTTTAAATAAAATAAATTATTATAGTATTGTGATGAATGATCTGAATGGGAGAAAGTTATGAATGAAATGCTGTTTTTATAGAGAGATCCAGGCGTGTTATTTTTTCTATGACGTCATTTGAATGAATTTCAATTGTTTTCGATGAAGTTTTCAAATATAATAAATTATCGTAGTATTATGATAGTTTTAAAAATATTACCGTGGAATGTATCTCATTTTAGAGATATTTAAACCAGGAAATTTATATTTCAATGCCGTCATTTGAATGAAGTGCATTTTTTTCAATGAATGTTTAAGTTTTCAAATATAATAAATTATGTAGTATTGTGATAAGATTTAAAATATTACCGAGGAATGTATTTCATTTTCGATTTTTTAAATAAAATTGCATTGAAGTTGGAAAGTGTTTCATAATCAATGCTTTAAGCATGATTGATCTTTCTTGTTAATATATATTTTTTTCTATTTATAAGTGAATTAAATGCGATTTGCAAAATGTGGAATTCTCAATATGTTTTATTTAAAGTAAACAGTAAGAAATTTGAAATACATTCATTATTAACAAATGCGGTGAAGGCTTTGCAAGTTACTTTAACAGAATAGTGGTAGACCCTATTATTAAGAGAGGTTTTCGAGATATTGGGAATTTTACTTTTTGCTATGGAGCATGATATCCCAGATATATTAAAAACATCGAATGAAATATAGTACGATAAATTACGTGCGGAAGCTAATAAAACGTTAGCATTCTTTTAATCAAAAAATCATTATAAAAGATAAATATGCTTTAAAATGTATTGCCTAAAAAGTTTTTATATGAAATTTATTATTTAAAAATTTTAAATATTTTTTGTTTAAAAAATCCGATCTTTTGTAAAAGGTTCGATCTCTTTTAAAATCTTTGATAACAAATGATAGCTTAGATGATAAATGATACGGATTCAGCATCCAATTTAAGAAGAGATATAGGGTAGCAGTTCACTAAAGATTTCCACTTACGGTATATTTTCTAATTTCGTTTCAAAAATTTTACATAAAACATTTATTTATCGGAAACTGTTATAGATATAGATAGCTCAGATAATGACTGATACGGATTCAATATTATTGAATTTTGAAAATTATCATCCCAGTCCATCCTGGGGCCGCGCAATAGGAATGTACACGTGTATTTTTAGAATAATAACTTGAATACCGGAGAAGTTAGAAATCTCACATTTGTCATATATTTGCCTTTCGTATCATTTTTTTCATTCCTTGGATTTTGAACCTAATGTGTCAAAAGAAGTAGAAAACTAGCAAAAAACAAATTTTATAGGATCAACACCTTTATTTTAGTTTTTATAAGATCTAGACCAATATTTATGCAATTAAAATGTAACTCACATTTTCATATCATACAATAGAAGTGGTGACTATAAATTTTGTAAAACTAATATTTTATTATAAATCGGAATACGCTAAAATATTACTAATGGGTTCAATCATTGATTAAATATATGGAATTACTAGCAGGTATATCTGTTATTCGTACGGAATATATAATATAAAAACTTTAAATTCACAATTATTTGCAAATTCTTTGTATTCTAAATGATATTGTTATTCAAAGCATTCTATTAAACCATTTAATTCTCCCAAATTAAGTATCAGAATCTCTGTTTCTGCTATATAAAATTATCTTTAGAAGGAGATCGGAAGAATAAAATATCCTGATCCAGGGTGTAAACAAATTTACAAAAATGGCATTACCTCTATTTGGGGCAAAGCTAAAAATAAAGGTCCCCTCATTTACAATTAAATTTTTCAGCGGCCATTTATTTCCTCTGCCATTTTTTCCACGGCTATATTTTCCCTCGGCCATTTTTTCTTAGATTCCTTTGAAACTGTGCTAAGGGCCCCTAAGCTTATAGTTACGCCACTGGTTGGAACCAGGCGGGGATTGAGACCTAGTGCCCCCTCCCCCCCTTTATGATGAAAACTAACATTAGTTCTATGCGTATGGGAACAAAGTTGAAATTGGATATTGGGCCCTCCTTTTGAATGGTTCCCTCCACCTTTTGCAAAGTCTGTATCTGCCCATGGTTGTAACACATGTACATGCCTATAAAGCTCTAAGTTATTCAGGCTATACTGTAAACCTTTAAATAATACAATGAAGTAGTGTCTGCAGTTAAAGCAGTCTGTTTCGATGGACAACTGGGCATTATCCAAACGTGACCAGGATTTTGTTTACATCACACCCAACCTTTTACTCTACAACGGGGGAAAATGTAAAGGGTTCGACTCTCACCAGCAGCAAATTACCCAAGGGAATTCAGGACCTCCACCCCTTTATACCTAGTACCTGCCGCCAAATTGCTCCTTTTGCCGTCCTGCCTTGGTGTCTACGCAAAAAGACGATTTTGTCAACTCGACAAATAGAGTTTGACATTCTCGTAACAATGGTCAAAGTGAAAGTGCCGCTAAAGCTGTCAATTGTACCTAAATACAAAATCTAAAAATAGACAATAGAGACTTACTTTTCTGCTTCTGGGAAGGGGAGCTTCAATGAGTGCGTGTTTTTTGTTTCCTTATCAAAACTGTTTTTGCAGTATTTATCATAGTTCTGGGTTTATAAATAAAATGAATTAAATTAAAATGTAATGTAATTTTATTTTTATTTCATGTTTACACTACTGATCAGTATGCAGTTAAATTACCATCGCTTCAGGCTGAAATGTTCCATGTCCACATATAAGATCACCCCGCTTATAGGGTCAGTTTTTTCAAATACGTAAGGGTGACCTTATACCTTATATCGAGGTTTGACTGTGTAACGTATGTTCAGCATAACGATTCTAACGAAATTATTTGAATTTATATAGACCAATTTTATGAATTTCCATATCTTAAGAGAGCGAAAAGCGTCTTCCTCCCACCCTCCTACCCCATTTGGCATTCAATCAATACGTATTTTAAATTTAACTCTCAATTCTCGCATATACTCTTCTGGATATGGAGTCGTTCACCAAGTACGTTGGCGCTTTGAGGTGGGGGGGGGGGGTCGCTTTAATGCGGATCGTCCGCATTTATTGTTTTTTCTTCTAATAAATGTTGTGAAAACTTTGGGGAAGTGCAGTTTCATTTTTAATTGCATGTCTACTTCATATGACAGTTTGGATCCGTATCAGCAAATATAACTCTCTCAAAGTTAAAAAATGTTGAAATTTTTTAAAAAAATTTATTATATAGAAAATCGAAAACTGAAGGGGGGGGGGGGCATGGCTCTCCCATGTCGGTGCCGTGTTTGCTTGTATAAACACAAATAACAGCTATGCCTTAATAATTTTCCATGTTAACATGCGGAAATTTATTATTTTAAATCAGTATTTATGAAATTTTTATTTAAAAATCCTCCTTTAATGCCAATTTTTGATCGTGGATTTTTAATTCATGATATGCTTGAAAATTTTCAATTATTTTTGCTTTTGTTAAGTATTTGAAGCTTTTTAAATCCCTACAAAAAATTATAAGTAAAGTATATAAATAGTTACACAGCAAAGTATGTACCTCTCCTATTGCAATAAAATGTAAATGTATTATCATTATTAATACTATCATGTTAGTTTAATAAAAAATCCTATTAAAGTTTTACCCGAAAGGGGAAAGCAGTTTTGTTTTCAAAACGTACATGCATAAGAAATATGAAATTAAACAATACAACTTGTTAAATGTATTTGAAATCTGTAAAATCAGAATAAAAGATATGTGATAACTTTGATATTGAATTGAGTGACTGCAAAATGAGGTTCAGATAATAATTAATAATATATCAATGCAATTTTAATTTATTTGTGAGTCTAATATTCATCATGCTCGAAAATTTAGGAAAATATATGTTTCATATTAATTTCAAAATAAAACAATAAAAACTTTCTCTATCAATGTTCATAAACAGTTATACAATTTTGTCAATTTAGGATAATTTATTTTATAAAATAACAATTGATTTACAGGAGGACAAAAGGGAGAAAAAGTGGTTTTTAATTTTCGTTTCATAAAAATCAATTTCAATTTTTCAGACTGTTTAAAAGCTTCTTAAATCAAAAGCCTATCGTTTCCGACGATACCTGATTACCCCTTATAGACTATGACACTTGTTAATCATAGGCGCCGAAGATTGGGGGCCGGAGATAGGCATTTGCCGCCTCCTGTCCTCTGGATTCTACAGATTTCATTGTATATTTTATGCATGTATGTGCGTGCGTGTGTGCAATGCATCTTTTGCCTCCTCCTGGAAAAAATCCTTCTGGCGCCTATAATGTCAATGGTTCAGACCGAGACTGGATAAGTGTCAGATGGTTGTTGACTACCGTTTTACTTATTTTTTAAGCTTAATAAGATCTCCGGTCTCAAGTGACTAATATTAAGAACTAGCGAAATTTCACTGCAGAAAATTGAGAGGGTAATACGTTGCAAATTTCAAACTTTAAATGCGAAAATATAAATATTATTCGAAATAGTAAAGAAAAATATATTTATACTACTTTTTTTTTTTTTTTTTTTTTGGGGGGGGGGCGCTTCTTCACACACATTAGGTGGGAGGGGCTTATGCCCTCCCAAAAAAGGCCTAACGATGCTTCGGATCCATGTTAAACAAAAATCAAACTAAGGCGGAGGTTTGACGCCCAAAAACTATTTTTGTATATACGTCTCTGGATGTATCTATGAGACAAGTCCCCTGTTTGTAGATGTATGAAACAGGTCCGCGATTTACTGTGTGTGAAACATGTCCACGATTTACTGTGTGTGAACCATGTCCACGATTTACTGTGTGTGAAATAGGTCTGCAATTTACGGTGTGTGAAACAGGTCCGCTATTTACGGTATGTGACACGGGTCCGCGCTTTACGGTGTGTGACACGGGTCCGCGCTTTACGGTGTGTGACACGGGTCCGCACTTTACGGTGTGTGACACGGGTCCGCAATTTACGGTGTGTGACACGGGTCCGCAATTTACGGTGTGTATATATTAGATGTGTAACACCAGGTCCCCATTTTGGTTGAAAAAAACATGCGTTGAAATAATTAATTTTTTTAAAATTACGAAGTAGAAATGAAAAGTATACTGTATTTTAACTGGGAAATCATTAATGTTTTCACCAAAAATATATTCCTTAATAGGGTTCTCGGTTTGATAGGATACACACAGCGTCCTCGTTTTACAGGTCTTGCCCACCTGTGTGTGTGTGTGTGTGTGAAAGTTTTGAAGTGTGTGTGTGTGTGTGTGTGTGTGTGTGTGTAAAAGTATGTGTGTGTGTGTGTGAAAGCCCCAGGCCGTCCGGCTCGTCCAGAGGACTTAGAGCAACAAATTGGAGTGTGTGTGTGTGTGTAAAAGTATGTGTGTGTGTGTGTGTGTGTGTGTGTGTGTGTGTGTGTGTGTGTGTGTGTGTGTGTGTGTGAGTGTGTGTCAGTGAGTCTGTGGAGACGATAATCGACGAACGAATGGACCGATTTGAACAAAATTTGGTACAAAAATCACAATCTGTAACACAGGAAGCCTATTGTTTTTGTACGCAATCGAGTGTTCAGAATCCCCTAAACTTTCGAATGAAATTTTGAAAAAATCATAAAAAAATCAAAACCACTAATAAAGTTACGCAAATAGACATTTCTTATGTAATTTTTCATTAGAAAACGATTGACATAAATTTTAGAACGCTAATATGAACCGTTCTCGAGATATTGTACATTTTTCCAAAAAAATTATCAAAAAGTCATATAAAATAAAAAAAAATATTTCCTATTGAGAAAGATGTTCACTTTTCATATGTAATACCATGCGATCAATTGGGTGACATCTTTCTCGTGGATCTAGCTCGTTCCATTCATGAAAAAGATACTTTAAGTAATACCATTATGTATTTGAACGCCAATACTCATTTATCTGCTGTAAGAATAACTTATTTCTTAGTGCATAACGCTTGACGAGATTTTGGCGACGAATTTGGCGGAATGTCGCCAACTTGGCGACTTTTTGAAATGTTGCCAAATTAACGAAAATCTCACCAAATGGATAAAAATGACGCTAAATCAATGAAAATGACGACTAATTGTCGAAAATTCACTATCTTGGAAAGATTATTAGTATCTACTATAAGAATAACCAATTTTCTTTTACTGTAAAAGTAGTAAATTCATTACATTATATAAGGAAAGTCATGTGTTGCCCACATCAGATTTTTGTCATGGTAATTGGACATTTTCCCAAACGCTGCATAACAAAAATGCGAAAAATCTCTAATATCTCGGCGACGGTTAGTCTCCTAAAGTAATAGAGTTGTATTTATTCTTTTCCTCGTTAAAAATAACGTATAAAACAAGCATTTAATTGATACATTTGAACATACGTAGTCTTTTTTTTTTAGATTTTGGATATTTTTTACGGGCTATTTCGTACAAAAAGGCAGATTGATATTTTCCGAATCGTACCAGAGAATCTAATCAGTACCAGAGAATCCCACAAGTAACTTATCTACAAATTTTTGTGAAATTTGGTCAATTAGTATTTCAGCTAGAGTGGATACATGAGATTTTTGCAGGCCATTTCGCAAAAAAAGGCGGGTTGTTTTATCCCGAATCGTACCAAAAACTTATCAGCAACAGGGTCATACCCAAGTGACTTGTCTACCAAATTTTATGAAATTTAGTCGATTAGTTGATTTAGAGTGGATATATACAATACTTGCTGGCCATTTCGTAAAAAAATGCAGGTTCTTCTTTTTTGAATCGTATCAAATCTAACCAGCTCCAGAGTGACCCACAAGTGACTTATCTACCAAATTTTGTAACATTTGATCAATTAGTTTTACAGTTAGAGTGCATATTGGCAATTTTTAACGGACCATTTCACAAAAAAGACGGGTTGCTTTACCCTAAATAATACCAAAAACTAATCAGCACCAGGGACTCCCACAAGTACCTTACCTACAACATTTTATGAAATTCGGTCCATTAGTTGTTGAGTTAGAGTGGATACATACATTTCACAGTTGCACAGACAGACACACAGGCAGATAGACACACACACAGACATCACGCTAAAAAGAGTGTTTTCGTGCTCTAGAAGTTCCAAAATATGCAGATCCATCAAAAACTCGAGTTCCGACTTTAGGCATGATTCCAATACTTCCCCAATATATTAATTACCATGTATTGCAGGGAAAATAAAAATCTGATGTGGGCAGCATATGAATTTCCCTGCAGACTCAAATTCATATTTTCCTTATTTCTTTATTAATTCGTTAGATTGCAGTTTAATTGCACCAAATAACACTGAATTCTTATTTTTAATTCAATTTTTGCTTTTATTTGGTAATTGGACATTTTCCCGAAATCCGCGTAACAAAAATGCAAGATATCTCAAATATCTTGAGCACGGTTATCCTAAAGCATAATGGAGTGTGTTATATTCCTATCCTCGTCAAAAATTGCGTATAAAACAAGAATTTATTTCATACATTTGAGCATACGTAGATATTTTTTTTAGATTTTGGCGAGTTTTGCTGGTCATTTCGTAAAAAAGGCAGGTTGTTCTTTTCCGAATTGTGCCAAAATCTAATCAACACTAGAGTATCCCACAAGTAATTTATCTACCAAATTTTATGAAATTTGGTCCATTAGTTTTTTAATTAGAGTGGACACATGCATTGCACAAATAGACAGACACAGAGATACAGAGACAGACAAACAGACAGACACACATACAGTCATACATACACACAGACGTCACTCTAAAAATAGCTTTTTCGTATTCTAGAGGTCTCGGAACGTGTAGATTCGTTGAAATCTCGAGTTGTGAGTTTCGGTATGATTCCAATTCTGTCCTTATACATTACCAGGTATAGCAAGGAAAGTAAAAATCTGATGTGGGCAGCACATGACTTTCCCTGCTGATTTATATCCACGTTCTCTTTATTTTAATTAAATTTAATTCACTTTTAATTCAATTTTCGTTTCATTTGGTAACTGGACTTATTTTCAAATGTGGCGTAGAGAAAATAGGAAAAACTAAAATATCTCGAGAACAACTAGTCCAAGTGTAATGGGGCTGATCTTATTCTTTTCTCCGTTAAAAATTACGTATAAAATAAGCATTTAATATTTGAGTATACGTAGTTCTTTATTTTAAATTTTGACGATTTTTGCGGGCCATTTCGCAAAAAAGGCGGGTTCTTCGCTGCGAATTCGAACCTAAAACTAATCAGCACCAGTGTCACAAACAAGTGACTTACATACCGAATTTAATGAAATTCGTTCAGTTAGTTTCTTAGTTAGAGTGGATGCAAAATCTGCACAAACAGACAGACACACACACAGACGTCACGCTAATGATAGTTTTTTGTATTCTAGAGGTCTGGAAACGTGTAGATCCGTCGAAAACTCGAATTGTGATTTTGGGTGTGATTCCAGTACTTTCCCTACACATTACCATGTATTACAGGGAAAGTAAATGAGTCCAATAGTCAGCCTCGCAATCGTGGAACAGTAGAAGAAATAATATAGATATGACATATATAAGAATGATTTTCATTCAGCTAAATTTGGCTTTAACAATTTTGATTTAAAACTCATTCTTATATGTGTCATTTTTATACTATCACTTATATTGTTCTTAAAATCCTGCTAATGTCCAAATACAATTCTTTTATCGGCGTTCCACGATTTCATTTTTAGTCATATATGACCACATATTGTGGGGGCTAAAAATTAGATTTTGTTTTTTAGTGCATTTTATTAATTGCATGTAACTTAAAAAGTGTTTTTTAAAAATATACATTCAATTATTAATAGCCTTAAATATAAAACGCTATAACCTAGCGGAAATTTACTTTAATATATTTGCCGCAATTATAGGGAAATATCGAATTTGAAAAAATAAAATCAAAAAACTTTGTTGTGAAATATCTGTTTTTACTTTCCCTGCAATACATGGTAATGTATAGGGAAAGTATTAGTATCGTGTCGGAAATTGTTGACGGATCTACATCTTTGGAGACCTCTAGCATACGAAAAACCTATTTTTAGTGTGAAGTCTGTGTGTGTGTAGGTGTGTATGTCTGTCTGTCTATATAAGTAGTGTCTATACACACGTACGAGCGCACATATTCTTTTTACACTAAAAACTTGATGTTATAGCTTATTTTATCTTTTTTATATAAAAAAAAAGGTCTCGATCCATTTTAATATTAAAAACATGATTTTATAGCTAAAAAAGGTGTATATATACCTTTCTTACATTTAGACCAAATATTTACAGTGAATTACTGAACTTTTTTAGTTAAAAAGCTAGACTTATTAAAAGTATGAGTGAATTATTTAAAACAAATGCGTGAAAAAAGAGGACCTCCAAATGAATGGAAGTCCTCTAATATATTAAAAATGTGTACCTTTTTTTAGTTAAAAAGCTAGACCATTAAAAATCACAGTGAATTATTTAAAATAAATGCGTGAAAACCTCCAAATGAATGGAAGTCCTCTAATATATTAAAAATGTGTACCTTTTTAGTTAAAAAGCTGGACTATTAAAAGTCACAGTGAATTATTTAAAATAAATCCAAATGAATGGACTAATATATTAAAAATGTGTACCTTTTAACAGTGTTAGTTAAAAAGCTAAACTATTAAAAGTGAATTATATAAAATAAATCCAAATGAATGGCCTGTTTTTAAAGGGTGGGGTTGAGACCCCCCCCCCCCCATATATTTAATAGAAAATGTTTAACTAAATCTAAACATTTTTTATAAAATTAAAAAGAATTATAAAAATATGAAATCATTATGAATATACAGAACATATGTTAATTATAGTGGGAGGTGACGCCCCCCCCCCCCACTGATTAAACTCTCTCTAATTCATATTCATGTTTATCATCAATCATACCCGAATACTTAAATATATATATACCAACTCTTCCATTTAGGAAGCGAAAATAAAACGACTTTGTTATCATTAAAATTTGTAGCTACACTACGAGTCGAAAAGGAAGTGACCGAGTAGGAGTAGTTTTGATTACGCTCTATGACGTCCTTCATTACGTAGCGTTACGAATGAAGAGAAAATAATATTCATTTAACTTGTTGCAGATTTGTTTCGCTAGATGGCAGCATCAAACGGATAGTATTTTTATATCTCATTTTAAAAGTATTCATAACGATTTATAAACATTATTTTCGCTATTTTTAAATCAGATAAATTAAAACTATTGATCTTTTAAAGTATTCTCGCATACTGCTTGAAAAATGACTCGTTTTGAGTTTTCAATGTAAAGGTTATATTAATGAATAGTTCTTCAAATGTTGCGTACCCATGGCTCAAATGTAGGGCTATAAACATCTAGGCCCCAGGTTCAAATCCCGACCTCTCCCAGGTTGTTAATCAATACGGGGTTGATTGTTTATTGAATCGGAGCCATAAAATGACGTCAGCTGCTCTCGCCGTTGTACCAATAGGGCAGCACTCATCGATTTATAATAAGTGGTGAGTTGAATCTTGTGGATTCTATGTCCTGTGTGTTATATGTTCGTATTGTCCTTCTCCTAGGCCTGTGGGCCTGGTTCAAGGGTGATCTGGAACTCTGATTCTAGAATCCTAAAACAGCTGTTGGAATCAGACTTCCAGATCACCCCTTGGGCCAGGTGGGCCATTTTGCTATTTTTTTTAACAACCCATTTATATAGAATTAGATACAATCCATTTACATAGAATTATTTTTATCATGTCCTAAAGCTCTAGTATTCATACCATCTTCTAATATAAATCTTTTATCATCTTTTGCTGATAAAGCTATCTTGTTCACTTGAATTGAATAAAATTCATGTTTCTTACTTCTAATTAAATTCTGTGTTCTATATTGATCTTTTTTATGCAATAAACAGTCTTTATAATCTTTAAATGATATTCTGTTTTTAACAGTACTTGTCTTAGTTTCTTTAGACTTCTTAGTTTCAAATTTTTTATGGTTTTCTTTATCTTCTTCATTATTATTGTATTCTTCAACACTCTGTTTTTCTAATCTTATTGAATACATTTTACTTCTTAAACTTCTTAAGAATTTCTTAAACATACAAATTATTCCATAATCACACCGCTATTTTCATCTTTCATTTTACCTAATACTTTTTTATTACATCTAGGCATATTATAAAAATTATTTACTTGATAATCAGATGTATCGAAATAATCAATCATAGACTTCATATCTTCATAAAAGTCATCTGTTTTAATATCATATATAAAACTATCTGTATCCATATATAATAACTTAATGTTATCCTTATATCTCGGTTTCATGACATTATAATGAAAATCATACATTAAATGTTTAGATAAATCTAATATACTCATTTCAACATAAATCGGTTTATTAAAAAATAGTTTTGTTTTTTTCATGTGAACAGCTACCAAATTTTTCATCAAAAATAGTTCCACATTTAAAATTAGGTTTAGAAATTAATTTTTTAACTTGATCATAATTACAACATAATCTTACATCGATTCGTTTTCTTATATTTTCCATAGTTTTTCCAAATACTGAATTATTCATCAATTTATAAAAATCTTTCTCAAAATCATTAGCAGCTTTCTTTCTCATTTCAGTGTTTAAATCTATATATTTTTCAACCAATTCGATTGTTTAAATTGTAATACTCTATGTACTCTTACAGCCTTTAAACCCATTTTCAAATATTGTTTTAAACTTCTATAATGAACTACATATTTCACTTTATCGTATACAAGTAAAGTTGTTAATAACTTACCTTGTTTCGAATTTTCAGGAATTCTATTTTCAGGACATAATGGTAAATCTGAATGATAATCATGTAACTCTTTTGGATATCTTAAACTAATTTCAAATGTATATCCATTCTCTGAATCATCTTTTATTTTATGGTTATATACTTCACGTTTAACATAATTTATTTCAACACCATTACACCATTTAAATTCTCCATATGGTAAATATTGACTCATAGCCCATCCATATAAATTATTAGCATCTAAATACATTAAATAATTAGATTCTTTACTATTATCATAATTTTTCATATATTTATTATTTGCTTTTCCATATCTATTACAACATTGTGAAACACCTCCTCTTAAACCCTTTTCAATCATGAGAATCATATCATAATTATTTAATAAATCTAATTTAACTTTTGTTATTTTTAACATTGCATCCCAAGATAAACCAGGAGCAGCAAAATACCAATCTGGATCTAATTTATAAGTTTTTAAACAAACATCTTTAAATTTTTCAAATACATCTGTTAAAATTAATACATCTGTTTTGACATATATATCCGTATATTCACCTAAATTTTTTATATTAAATGCTTTCCAAACACGTTGAGCATGTTTATATTCTTCATCAGTTATATTACATTCATTCAATTTATTATAAAATTTATCTTTTGGAGGTAATTCTGTTTCTTTGTATTTATCTCCAGAATCCATATAATCATAAGGATATACACCTTTTCTTGTAATGAGATCTAATTTATCATCAGGAAAATGTAATGATGTCTCCCTAAATTTTGATTTTAAGTATTTAATATATTTCATTTTCCGTATTTTTGGAGGACATCTATTTATTTCATTCTCTGGTCTCAAGTGTTTTGATAAATTATCTAAACTGCAAGACATAAATTTAAATGAATCAATAAATCTCAATTTCATACCTCCTATTTTTTTGCTGAAAGATATATATTTTCTTCAGTATTATGTATAGCATCTATTTTTGATTTATCAAATCCAAGTTCTTTTATAAACAAATGAGAATCATAACCTGTTAAATTATGGATTTTTACTGGAATAAATTTTGGAATTTGTTAATTTAAATTACAAACATTATGAGCAGGACCCCTATATTTTCCAGTTATATGACAATGATCAATTACTTTTTCATCCTTTAAGATTTGTTTTTCACATATATGACATATATTAGTTCTTTTATAATGATTTTCATCGAACTCTATCATTGATTTGATACTTTCATACTTTTTAGTTTTTTCTTCTATAAATTTTTCAATTTTAAGAGTATCCTCTTTTAACATAGATACAAACTTTTTGATTGTATCAGGTCCTCTATAAACAACAGGAGGTTTAAAGTATTCATTTTCATATTTGATATAATAACAAAATGCATCTGCTACATGTTTTTGATATTTCACAGTATATGATTTAGTTTGATCTTGCTCACAGGTATCAATTTTAGGTAAGAGAGATTCAAAATCAGCATATATAGTATATGGTACTCTCATTTTTCTTTCATGATTTTTAAATTGAATAACTTCATCTTTTTTAGGCATATTAATTGTGACAGCTTCTTTCTCTTTACAGTATTCCACATGTATCTTTAATCTTTCCTCAGAATAAAAATGATTTAAACATCTATCACATAAAAATATATGATTATTAGTTTTTGGTGATCTGATCAAACTATTCATATTTTTAATCCAACAATAATGATCATTTTTTTCATTCTTCATATAAAACAAGTTTACATGTTTTTCTAATTTATTGTTAGTTATTCTAAGAGGATAAATTGAATCATCATAACTATAAACATTTACAGATATATTATTTAGTTTTTCAAATTTCTTAATATTGTCTAATGAAACAGGAAAATCAATACCTTTAAAATTTAATTCATCTTTAAATTGTTCATATTTTGAAACTCTTTGAGGATCTTTTTTTACAGGATGAATTGCTGATAATATAGACCACATAAAACATTTATTATCTTTATTTTTTACATTTATTATAGTTTGTTTAGATTTAATGTTTTCAGGTAAATCAATATAACTTGATCCTCTCAAGGGTTGATACTTATTTATTCTCAATTCCAAAAATTTAATTTCTTCAAGACTCCAACCAGATCCTTTTGATATAAACTCATCAGATTCATTTATTAATTTGTCAATAACATAATCATAAAAAGTATGTAAATCATTAGATTTTAATATAATTTGATTCTCAGTTTTGAATGTAAATTCTTGAATTTCTTCATTCAATTTATACAAACAAAACAATTTAAAATTGACCTTTATTCCATTAAATTCTTTCATAATTTGCTTTATTTTTTCAATTACAACCTTTCTTTTATCTTCTAAAAATTCTAGAGGGATTTTAATATTATTACAATTATTAATTCTATATGATCTTATTCTAGATTTATAAGCAGTTTCATATTCCTTAATTTCTACATTACCTTCATCATTTAATTATGCTTTTTTATGTTTTCGACTTGATATGTGATTTTCTAAATGTTTATAATATATACCGCAAATAATACATTTGCTCTTTTGTTTTGATCTTTTAATCATTAAGTCTTTCTTTATATGTTTTTCTTTATCTTCAGTTATGTAATATTTACCGCATATACGACATTTTCTATCTTCTGTAAATAACTTTTCAAAATTTTCTTCTAGTTTAAATACTTCAGGAAAGAGAATTACAGATTTAAAATCATTTTTATCAAATCTTAAACTAAAAGAATCAAAAATTTTCTTAATTTTATTACGTTTTTCAGGTTTTTTAATAAATATTTTCATCTTTTTTTCCAAGTATTTTGATATATCTGAATTTAATAAATCTACTAAAACAGGTTTATATTCACCTGTTTTTCTGATATATTTAATTAATAATCTAATTAAATCATCCTTCTTACAACCTTTAGATTGTTTAATATTCAATTGTTTTACTACTTTTCTAAGTTTATTAATAGTCTTTGACTTTAAGGCAAGCTCCATTTATTAGGGAAAATTTTTTGAAATACTTTTTCCTGGAAAATGCCTACTGTGATAAATACTTTTTAAATGTCTCTTTTTGTGTGTATATGTATATTGTATTCCACATTCACATATAATTTTTTTATATTTAATTATGGAATCACAACATTTGCAATGATTTTGGAAATTAATTTTTCCATATCTATGATATATGTAAAACTCATTTACTGATTTCATAGTCAAACAGTGTATACACTTTTTTGTGAGCTCCATTTATTAGGAATTATTTTTATAAATAACTTTTTCAACCTCTGTAATATTTTCACTTTTTTTGTAAGAAATCATTCCATATTTTTTCATATTTCTTTGTGACTTTATAACAAAGTCTTTGGACCTTTATATTATTTTCAAAATTAAAAATATCACAAATATTTTTCATAAAATAATAATAATTAACTGATTTCTCATAATACATAAAATCTAAAAAATTTAAAAACATTTCCTCAACATCTTGAGTAATATTATACCTCCTTTTTATTCGATTAAAATAACTAATTCTACTCTTATATCTTTGTTTTAAACTCTCATAGTCTGTAACATAAAAATATTCTTCTTCTGAAGAAGAATCATAGATAAATTTCATCTTTAAATTATGCGCTACTTTATTATCTGAAACTTCATTGTCTAAAATATCAATCGATTCAACCATTTGAACACCGACAAAAAAGTTAACATTCATTTATTTACTACGTATTAATAACAGCTTTTTATCATATTTATCGGGGGTGATAGATCCCACCCCGTTAAATCATCATATTAATGATTCCCAAGAATCACCTTTATTATACCATCTGTCTTTAAACATTGTATAAATCAATGTCCAACTATTAAATTCATCTGGATATCCTAACCATTTTACAAAATATTTATTTCCTTTCCTTTTTATGATTTTTTCAATTTTATATACATCATCTTTCTTATTATATTTTACCATTTCATTTTCATAAAAAGTTCCTTCAATTTCTTCACTGTTTAAATCTTTTAATCGATAAGTAATTGGATCTGTTAATACTACAGAAACTATAAAAATCTCTTCAGTAAATGTAGAATCATCTACTTTCCTGAATGTTTTTTAATTGTTGATATTCTTACACTATCCCCTATCTTTAATTTAGGTTTTCTTATGATCTTTTTCGTATATAAATTTTTATAAACTTGAGATTCATCTCGACTAGCCTCAACGGGTGTCATTTTTATTGATCTATGATATGAATTGTTATAATTTTTAAGTAATTTAGGTAATACATCAATATATATCTTTTAGTATTGTTAGCATGCATATATTTTATGATTTTTTCTCTTATACTTCTATTAAATCTCTCAGCTATTGCAGATTTTATTTCTTTATTATAAGTCGTAAACCAATGTATATTATTATCTTTGAATAATTTTTGGGTCTGTTTTCCTGTAAATTCAGTACCTTCATATGTCAAAATGAATTTTGGCTTTCTTTCTTTAAAAACTTGTTTAAAACCTTGTACTACTTCTTCAGATATTTTTCTTTTTATAGGGAAAGCCCAAGCATATTTATTAAAAGCATCTATAACTGTTAACAAATAATAAGTTCCATCACTATATTTGCTATAATTTTTTATAAATAACAAATCAGCGTCAAATTGATTATTACCGTTTGGAACATAAACTATCCTTCTTTTAAATTTACGAATGACAGGTTTATATCTAGTATATACATCTTGTTCATGTAAAAATTCTTCAACATTAGGTAATCCTGTTTTTCTTTTCAATTCTTGAATACCACAATAACCTGTTTCTGGATTATACTATGCTTCTTTTAACTCCCTAAAAAAGTATTCTTTTTACTTCCACAAATTGTACAAATACCTTTACCAACTGGTTTATTATTTTTAGAAGTAGTTTCATGATAAATTTTAGTTTCGGTTTTCTTTTACACTTGACACAATACATATTTATAGAAATACCCATTCCGGAATTTATTTTAGCTTTAATAATAGGTTTAATAAACAATCCTCTAGATATTCTTTCTTGAAATGTTGGATCTTGTATAGCATTTAAATCGTCTATTAATTCTTGATCAGCAACAAGTCTTTTTTGTATCTTTTGTTTTATTGTATTCAATATCATGTTTTTTACAAGCTTTATCAACTTTATTTATTCCAGGATCACCTCTTTTTAATCTCTTTTCTAATTTTGTAAATGGACCACAATATTGATATCCTGGTAAATGCATTTCTGGAGGATTTATTTTATCTTGTAACCATCCAGCAATATCACCACCTTTCATTAATTTAGGATGAATAAATTTATATCCATTCAATTGCATTTGTTTTACATATTTTTCAGCTGGATTAAATTTTAAACTTTTTATGAAATCCTTTTCTTGCATATGAATTTCTTCTTCTGTCATATCCTTAGCTTTAAACGAATTAATGAGTTCTTTATAAAAATTATAACAATGTCTATATTCTTCTTTCCTTTCTGCTATTTTTAATGCAAGATCAATAGCTTCTACTATTCCAACCGATAAACTTAAAAAAGCAAGCGGAAGAAAGGCTATTGCTGATAAACCCGTACCACTTAGAATGACCTTACTTACTGATAATGAAATACTTATCTTTTGATACAAATTTCTACTCTTTCTGTAAACATACAATGTTTTTTCTAAATATTCTTCCATATCATTTATATAGGATCAAATTTTTTCTGTATCTCATTTTTGGATTCACTAAATCTAACATTAAAAAATCGTATTGTTTTTGAACACTTTTATTATATATTTGTTTAAATTCTTCAGTACTTAATTTACCATCTATCTCTTTTATAATCTGTTGAATTTCTTTTGGTTGTAGATTGAAAAATATAAAGTAATTACAGTTCTTTCCTATATTGATAGGAGTTGAATAATAAGACTGTGATAAATAAATAATGGATGCGTTTTTCTTTCTACCTCTGATAAATAATTCCTGAATGGTTTTTTGATCTTTCTCAGTCATACAATCAACAAAAATAACTAAATTCTTTAATGAAGGATTTAAATCATCTACAGTAATAAAATCATCTGAAGAAAAGAATACTTCTTTTTTGTATTTATCATATAATTCTAATAATATTTTCTTATTCTTCTTACATTTCAAAATATCTTCTCTTTCTATACCTTCAAACATTGTATATATTTCTTGTAATGTAGAATATTTAAGTTCGTATAAATCTTTTGCGCATATATATAGTGCATCGAAATTTAAAAAATCATAAATCATATTTAACAGTAAATTTGTTTTACCTGAACCTGAAGGCCCTGTTATAAGCAATCTAAATGGATGTTTAGGTAACAAAGGATGTTGATTAGGATCAGGTAACTCATCTGGTTCCGTGTAATCTTTAATTTTTATCATTTATATAACAGTAAAAAAATAATTTACCCTTTGTAAAAAGTAATTTACTCGCAGTAAAAAAGTAATATTATATAAATGACCGAATTAGAAAAAGAACGAAAACATAAGTTTATAAAGCAAATAAAAGATGCAATTTAATTAGTAAAATTAGAAAAAGAAAAAAGAAAGAATAGTGAAGATCAACTAAAAGAAAAATTAGGTATTCAAAAAACCTTAGAGGAATTTCATAAACCTGTCACTCAAGAAATTGAAAAATATGAAAAATCTAATAAAGAGGTTGTAAAAAGTATTCAAAATGCTGTAGAAAATATATCATTTCCACCTCTTGATTACACATCAGATGTTGAACAATTGATGGATAGAGCAGAAGGAAAAATTACATTTTACAGTGATAAAGTTATGGATATACCGTTTATCAAAAAAGAAAATTTAGAATTACCTTCTGATCTTATAAATAAATCTAAAAAAGATCTTGATGAAATAATAGCAATAGCTAAAGAAAAGCGAGATACATATAAAAGAATGAAATTAACTAATACTAAACATTATAACTATTCTAAAGCTGAAAGTGATCTAGAAAAAATTAAGGAATCAGATTATAAAATGGAAATGATGAATAAATATATCCATGTCTTAAGGCTTATGAAAGAGGGTTATCCTTATATAGGTGAAGGTATAGATAAAAAGGATGTATTATCAAATTTAACAGAAAAAATATGTAATGGAAGTAAATCAAAGAAATTTTATAATCAAGTAGTTTTATTGTTAGATATGTTATTAAAAAATGGAGAAATGACTTATAATGATGTACAACGATATTATAAACAATTTCTCCTATAATAAATGATAAAAAATAAAGTTTATTTGAGTGAAGGTCAGAAAAATAAACTTAAATCAGCTTTTAGAAACAAAGAAGAACTAACATTACAAATAGATAAATCTAAAACTCCTGATCATGAGATGTATTTAACTAAAACTCAAATTAATCATATTAATGATGGAAAAATTTCTATCAGTAAAACGCAATTACTATCAGTAAAACGCAATTAGATAAAAATGGAGGATTTTTACCATTTCTAGCAGCACTTATACTCTCTTTAATAACCGCTGCTAAATTTGCAGTTCCAGCATTAGCAACAGGTGCTTTATCTGGATTAGCTAGTTCAGCTGTATAAAAAAGGGATCTGGGAAAAAAAAACGTGGAAAGGGGATATATCAACCATGTGAATTAGTAACAAAATGATTGAAGAAAATATGACAAATGAAAAAGGATTTAGAGGTGTATTTACCTCTGATTTATTACCTAAAACAATAGGAATATTTGAAAATGGAATCATTAATTTAGATGTATCGACAGGTCAAAAACTGCTGCAAGCCTTAGGGCCAGTCGAGTGGTCTGGGACTTCAGGTCCTGGAACTCATTGGGTTTGTTATTATAATGATCCTAAATATAAATATGTGGAATATTTTGATCCGTTTGGTGAATATGACAATATGAAGAAGGACTATATTCCTAAAAATATTAAATCAATTCTTGTTACATCTAATAAAAAACCAAAAATAGGTCATAATGATGGTTTTTTACAGAAACCTACATCTGTGAAATGTAGTTTATTTTGTATGAAATATATAAGAGAAAGGAATAAAGGTATATCACCTAAAAATGTTCTCAAATCATTTCCTACACAAAAACCTAGTGACTATAATGAAAATTTTGTTCTGTATAAATGAATCTGAAGGTCATGAGAAATCAGAGGAATTTACTGTAAATTTTATTACACCTCTAAAATTAAATAAATTAGCTTTACAGTCATTTTCTATGGAAGTTTCATGGCTTAATATAAGTGAGGATTATGGAAATAACATATTTAGAATGTATACATTAGACACAGATATAACAATTGTTATTTCAAATGGTAATTATACTATAAGAGGTTTAAATGAGTATATGATGAAAATATTCGGTGAGGATCCACCTGTGAAATTTGGTATTATTGAAGCAAGACAAAGAATAGCTATTAAACTGAAAAAAGGTTGGGTAATTGATTTTACAAAAAGTAACTTTCATAAAATTATTGGCTTTTTAAAACCGACATATGGAAGTTATGATGAAGAAATAGAGGTTGAAGGTGAGCATATAGCTGATATATCCAATGGAAATGATAATATTTATATTCACTGTGATGTTGCAAAAGGATCTTTAATAAATCAATCTAATTCAGAAGTCATTTATTCTTTCGTTAATAAAAATCCTCCTGGTAGTATAATTTCAAAAGAATTTAATAATTGGATATATTTTCCTGTTAAAACGGGTCCTGTTGAAAGAATAAAAATGAGGATTACTAATAAAAAAGGTGAATTAATTGATTTAAATAAAGGAGCTGTAGAATTTAATTTTATACCTATTTTTGAGGATGACTACGTTAAAAAAATATATCAATTGTTAGGTCATAGATTATATAGAAAAAGTAAAAAGATACAAGGATTTTTAAAGGTGAAAACTGAACCTATTATTGAAGACCAAACACGGAATAAATTAAATGAAATATTTTCAATGAAAAAGAAAGGAGGCGGTTTAAAAATTCTTCCTAAATAAATGCAAAAGATTTATGATTTGAGAGATACTCATTATTATTATAATGATCGAATTAAAAGTTATGAATTAAGAGAAATTCACCCAAAGGAACATAGTTCAGATGAGAATGCCACCTATGTTTTTCATATTAATGATACTAAAGCAAAAATTTTATATTCTAGAGTATATCTTGAACAAAAATTAAAAATTACAAAACATGATAAAACATCCATAGCAAACGAAAATGCTTGTCTGGTAAATGGTGGAGGTTTTATCAAAACTTTAAAAGTACATATAGGAGATACCGAAATTGAATCAAATACACAGTCAAATTTTTCAATCGTGAATCATGCTTTAAGATTAACTCATTATACTCCTGATTATACAACATCACAAGCTCAAGATGAATTTTTTTATCTAGATACAGCTGATTCAGCTGACCGAAAAGAGTTAAAATATGAGGGTACTTTACAAGATACTACTAAAATAACTGAATTTTTTAATAATTTGAAAATGAATAAAGATTATAATGAAGGATTCACAAAGAGATAAGAACTAACGAAAGATAGCAATGTCATTAAAATATGGGCACCTTTAAAAGATATAATCGATTTCTTTGGAGAATATGAAAAGGTAATTTCTGGTTTCGAAGTGAAAATAGAAATTCAAAGAAATGAAAATAAGAATATGATATATACTGATGTCGAAAATGTTAATTATAAGGTAGTAGTTGAAGGTTTAACCTTGCATTTACCTTATATTGAATTTAAAAATTCTGCAGAAAGCGTATGTATGGAATTATTTTTATCTGATAAAGATATAGAGGTAAATTGGGATCGATATAGATTTAAGATGGTAGGTCCTTATAAAAGTAATAGTGGATCTGTCACAGCTACAACAGCCTCTGATGAAGTTTTAGGTGTCTATGTTATTCCTCAGTACGTTGAAAGAGATGATAATTATGAAAAAAATAATATGATATTTGATAATATAGATATGACTGAATGCTGATTGATGATTAATAATAAACAAATTCCTCTTATGCTTTACAAACCGAATTTTACCAATAAAAATTATAATAGAGTGTATGAAGCTCTTTTACATGCAGGATTAAATGATATTAATACAGAAGCAGGATGTTTAATAAATAAGAAGAATTTTGGAGAAATGTATACTATTTTTTATTTTGACTTATCAAATCATGAAAACTATACCGATTTAAATAATTTAGTTATTGAATTTAATTGGGAGAGATTAATGAATACTCAAAAAGAATATAAGTTTTATATTATTTTTAAGGAAAGAAAGAGATGTTTTATAAATTTGAAAAATAAAACTATAACAATGGTTAAGAGTTTAAAATCATAAAATTAATGTTATAATAAATGAGTGCTTATTATCCACCTTATGATGATCAAATGAAAGAAGAGCCTATTGGACCCCCTGGTATAGGTTTTAAATTAATGGATGATGGAAATTATGATATGGGAAATAGAATTTAAAAAAATTGTGAAAATCCTATAGATGATTTAGATTTAACCACTAAAAGTTTCGTTTTGAATAAAATAGAGAATAATCATCTTGAATTGAAAGATCTTATAGAAACTAAATATGATGAGGGGTTTTTATCCTTCACTGAAGAAACAGGCAAGAGAATAAAAGAATTAAATGATACAACTTTACATTTTTAGAAGGAAAACCTTACGATGCAAAAGGAACAAGAATAGGATCTGTAGCAGATCCTAAAGATGAAAAAATTGTTGTGAATAAAAGATATTTTGAAAAAAATTCATTAATATTACAGAATGATAAATTTGATGCAAAAAATAAAATACTTACGAATGTTTCAGAACCTGAAAATGATAATGATGCTGTCAATAAAATATGTTTAAGACAATAGAGATATCTGGATTACCGTAGAAGATGATTTTCAAACTTTTAACCATTTTGGATTTCCAAAAGCAAATTTCAACATGATGAGCTCAAAATTACTGGATCAAGAGATGCGATTAACTACAGATATGTATATGAAAATTTCCATATATTTAATACATATGGATATAGATCATCTACTAGGAAGAAGATATATATATAATCAAGATACACTGCTTACTCTAGAAATCAACGGTAAAGCAATTTTTGATAATATAAGAGATTCAGTAACTTGTTTTACCTATGGAAAACGTGATGATATCATCACATTATAGATTGAATCTAACGCTATATCAAACACTTTAAAACCTTATATTCATATTGAAAAAATCCCTTTCTAAAATATGTTCATCATTAAATGGATATTGATTGGAATGAATTTTCTAGAAAAAATTTATCTGAAAATGTAATTAGAAATCTGAAAATTTATGTAAATTGGGATTTAGTTTTACAATATTCAACACTGTCTGAATCTTTTATTGAAGAATTTGCTCAACCTGATGATTGGCCTAAAATTTCTAGATATCAAAAATTATCAGAAGATTTTATAGAAAAATGTAAAGATAAAGTAGATTGGGTGAACATTTCTCAATATCAAACTTTAAGTAACGAATTTATCATAAAATTTTCTGATAATTTAGATTTATATAAAGTATCAATATTTCAAAATCTTACAGAAGATACCATGAGAGAATTAAAAGATGATTTAAGTTGGCTGTATATAGCTAGATATCAGACATTTAGTGAAAATTTTATAGAAGAATTTATAGATAATTAGATTTTTGTTATTTGATTAAATACAAATTTGATCTATTACCTGATCACTTTTTTAATGTTCATTGGAAAAAAATACAAGCTATACAGATGAGTGAATTAAATAAAAAGTTTGGTCATTATGAAGAAGAATCTTATAGAGAGAAAATTATTGAAGAGATTTGTGAAGTTAAAAAAGTCTTGAGAGAATGTCTTTTGAGAAAAGCTGAAAAATAAATATTTTATAAAAATGTTTCTAAATAAATGAATGTTATATATAATAATGGTATAAAAAAAACATTTATCTCTTTCTTAAATATAGAGAATCCTACTGAAGTGATTTATATTTCTTTATTAAATTATAATTCACTTGATGGAATAGAAAATTTAAATAATTTAAAAGAATTATATTGTAGAGATAATAGATTAACTTCACTTGAAGGAATGAAAAAATTAATAAAATTAAAAATATTAGATTGTGCTTGGAATAGATTAACTTCACTTGAAGGTATAGAAAATTTAATAAATTTAAAAGAATTATATTGTGGAGAAAATAAATTAACTTCACTTGAAGGAATAGAAAATTTAAAAAAATTAGATTGTGAGGAAAATAAATTAACATCACTTGAAGGAATAGAAAATTTAACTAATTTAAAAGAATTACATTGCGGAGGAAATAAATTAACGTCACTTGAAGGAATAGAAAATTTAACTAATTTAAAAGAATTACATTGCGGAGGAAATAAATTAACGTCACTTGAAGGTATAGAAAATTTAACTAATTTAGAAGTACTATAATGTGGTGTAAATAAATTAACGTCACTTGTAGGAATAGAAAATTTAACTAATTTAGAAGAATTATATTGTGGAGTTAATAAATTAACGTCACTTGAAGGAATAGAAAATTTAACTAATTTAGAAGTATTATATTGTAGAGAAAATGATATTACATCCTTAAATGAATTAATATTTTTACCTAGAATAAATGAAGTATGGTATGATGAAGATAAAATAAATTTACCCCGATTTTAAGAAGACGTCATAATAATGTATATAACTCTCAAAATGTGCATAATACATATATTCAGAAATCTTTGAGAGAGACTATCATAAATTTTTTAAATACAGATATTATATATGATTTAGATCAATGCATTCAAGAATTAGATATAAAAATTAAAAGACACTTACTAGAGGTAGAATTCCATAATATTAAATTTAGAGAGATATTAGTTGTTGTGTTTAATGGAATTTTAAAAAATGAGAATAAAAACGAAATAATAAAAGTGTTAAAAGCTGAACTAAAAGATGGTGATGATAAATGTTTTGTAGGGAAAGTAACTAGAATAATTAATGTACTAAATGGATTTGATCCTGATGTTTCTATTACAATTTCTGATACTGAACAAAAAAATATTGTAGCTGAAAAAATATTTAAAGAGTCAAAGTCTGATGAAGAATACAGAGAAAAACTTAAAAAAGAGATGGTAAAAAGAGGTTTTACAGATTATGAAGAATGGGTGGATATATATTTCTAAAAAATGTTTACTAATAAATGGAAGAGTTCAATAGACTTAGAAGTTATCCCAAAGCGTTTAAATTAAATTATTTATATCCTGGGAAATATGATCTGATATCATTGAAAAAAATTAAAACTAAATATGGAGATTCAGTAATCGTAAATTTAGATGTGGAAAATGAAGAAAAAGAGTATGACCTTGCAAAAAGACATGGAAAACTTTCTGATGAATCAATATATAAAATCAATAAAGGAAGATATATATTTAGAAGATATATAAGTATTCGGAAATATATAAGTATTCTCTAAAGGAAGATATATATAAGTATTCGGGTATGATTGATGATAAACATGAATATGAATTAGAAAGAGTTTAATCAGAGGGGGAGGGCGTCACCCCCCACTATAATTAACATATGTTTTGTATATTCATAATGATTTCATATTTTTATAATTCTTTTTAATTTTATAAAAAATGTTTAGATTTAGTTAAACATTTTCTATTAAATATGGGGGGGGGTGTCTCAACCCCACCCTTTAAAAACAGGCCATTCATTTGGATTTACTTTATATAATTCACTTTTAATAGTTTAGCTTTTTAACTAACACTGTTAAAAAGTACACATTTTTAATATATTAGTCCATTCATTTGGATTTATTTTAAATAATTCACTGTGGCTTTTAATAGTCTAGCTTTTTAACTGAAAAAGATACACATTTTTAATATATTAGAGGACTTCCATTCATTTAGAGGTCCTCTTTTTTCACGCATTTATTTTAAATAATTCACTCATACTTTTAATAAGTCTAGCTTTTTAACTAAAAAAGTTCAGTAATTCACTGTAAATATTTGGTCTAAATGTAAGAAAGGTATATATACACCTTTTTTTAGCTATAAAATCATGTTTTTAATATTAAAATCGATCAAGACTTTTTTTTTATATAAGAAAAGATAAAATAAGCTATAAAATCAAGTTTTTAGTGTAAAAAGAATATGTGCGCGCTCGTACGTGTGTATAGACACTACTTATGTATCTGTCTGTGTGTCTGTCTGTCTGTGCAATGTATGTTTCCACACTAACTCAAAAACTAATGGACCGAATTTCGTAAAATTTGGTAGGTATGTCACTTAGGTGTGAGTCTGCTGCTGAATAGTTTTGGGCTTGATTCAGGAAAAACGAAACCGCCTTTTTTGCGACAGGGCCCTCAAAAATATATAGCTGAAATACTAATTGACCCAATTTCACAAAATTTGGTAAATAAATTGCTTGTGGGTTACTCTGGTGGTGATTAGATTTCGGTACGATTCGGAAATGAACAACTTCACTTTTTTTACGAAATTTCACTCAAAAATCGCCAAAATCTGAAAAAAGACTACGTATTCTCAATTGTATCACTTAAATGCTTGTTTTATATGTAATTTTTAACGAAGAAAAGAATAAGATCAATCTATTACTCTAACTGTTCTCAAGATTTTTCGCTTTGGTATAACGCCGTTTTTGTAAAAATATCCAATTGCACAATAAAAACAACAAGAAAGTTCAATCATGCATAAAGCATTGATTATAAAGCACTTTCCAACTTCAATGCAATTTTATTTAAACATTTCTAAAATTTCGATGCCATCCTCGGTTGTGTTTTTAAAATTATGATAATTCTACAATAATTTATTATATTTGAAAACTACATCGAAAACAAATGAACTTTATTCAAATGACGTCATAGAAATATAAATCGTCTGGCTCTCTATATAAAAACAGCATTTCATTCATAAACATTTTTTCATTCCTTTTATTCATCAGAATACTACAATAATTTATTTTATTTAAGAAATTAAAACCATGGAGGTACAAGTAATTTAACTCTATTCTTAAAATTTCATCGAAAAAATCGTCTACTTCTCTACGAAAAATCTATGAATGTTTCATTCATATCAGCTATATTGCAGACTACACGCAGGATCTATACGTTTTGCTACCACTACAACACGAACACATTATTTTTAGCGTGGCGTCTGTGTGTCTGTCTGTGCAATGTATGTATTCACTCTAACAAAAAACCTAATGGACCGAATTTCATAAAATTTGGTAGGTAAGTCACTTGTGCGTGACCCTGGTGCTGATTAGTTTTTGATACGAATTGAGATAAAACAAACCGCATTTTATGCGAAAAGGCCGGCAAAAATCGTCGAAATCTAAAATAAAAAACTATGTATGCTCAAATACATCAATTTAATGCTCGTTTCATTCGCAATTTTTGGCGATGAAAAGAATAAGACCAAACCCATAATACCAGGACAAGTCGTTCTCGAGATATTTTAGTTTTTTTTGTATTTCCGCTGCGCCACCTTTAAAAATAAGTCTAGTTACCAAGTGAGAATGCAAATTGAATTAAAATTATAATTTTAAATTATTATGGGAGCCATTTTGTGCAATTAAGCTCAATATAATTAATTATTAAAGAAATAAAGAGAATATGACCCAGCAGGGAAAGACATGTGCTGCCCACTTCAGATTTTAATTATTTCTATGTAACTTAAATATGTATATAGAAATTGTGTTTGTTGAAAGTCAGTCATTGTAATTTAATTTAATTTAGATTATTCTGCAAAAACTAGTTCATTTCTATGGTTTGAAATTTTCTTTTAACACTTCACTTTTTACTTTCCTTATATACATAGTATAATGTATCAGGAAAGTATTGTTGCTGTTGAAAACCAGACCGTCCGACCTACCAGAAAGGTGTAAGGTAACTGCTTGGACGGCCGGGAAGTGCCACCCAATTTAGACCCGAACCCAGTGGGGGAAGCATCCACAGGGACCGTACCCTCCTTCCCCTACCACCAACCTCTCGGAAGGACTTACGGACTCACAAGTTTAATGTGATCGTACTCCGCGTAAACACGGCGGCAGTTTTGGCAGTGGATGGAATCAAACCCGGGCCTACCGAGTGCAACTCCAGCGCGCTAAAGGAAAGTATTGTGGCGGAGTCGAAAATTCGAATTCGAGTTTTCGACGGGAGAGCACGTTTCAAGCATCCCTGGTCACGAATCGAATATTTTTGAAGTGATGTCTGTCTGTCTGTGTGTGTGCGCGTGTGTATGTGTGTATGTGTGTGTATATATGTGTGTGTATGTGTGCGTACGTGGATGTGTGTGTGTGTGTGTGTATGCGTGTGTATGCGTGGATGTGTGTGTGTGTGTGGATGTGTGTGTGTGTATGTGTGTGTGTGTGTGTGTGTGTGTGTGTGTGTGTGTGTGTGTGTGTAAGTGAATCTGTGGAGACGATATCTCACGAATGAAGGGAGCGATTCGAATGAAATTTGGTCCAAAATGTACTGGAAGCCTATTGTTTTTAAGCACAATCAAATGTTCAGAACTCTCTTAAATTTTCGAGTGAAATTTTGAAAAAATCTTCAAAAAATCAAAACCTTTAATAAAGTTACTCAAATAGACATTTTTTATGGAATATTTCCTTAGAAAACGATTGACATAAACTTTAGAACGCCAGCAAGAATCGTTCTCGGGATTTTGCACATTTTTCAAATAAATTCGTCAATAATTCCCATAAATTAAAAAATATTAACTGTTCAGAAATATGTTCACTTTTCATATGTAATACCATGCGAAAAATGTGGTGCCATTCTCGTGGTTCTAGATCCTTTCATTCATGAGAAAAGTTATTGTGAGTAATGCTTTTGTATTTGAACGCCAATAGTCATTTATCTGCTATAAGAATAACTTATCTCTCAACCCATAACGCTTGGGAAGATTTTGCCGACAAATTTGGCTGCATATCGAGAACTTGACTGCTCTTTTAAATGTTGCCAAATTAACGAAAATCTCTCCAAATGGATGGTTAATTGTGACGCCAAATCAATGAAAATGACGACTAATTGACGAAAATTCAATATCTTGGAAAGAATGTAAATATCTACTATAAGAATAACCTATTTTCTAGTGTAAAAGTAGTAAACTCATTACATTATATAAAGAAAGTCATGTGCTGTCCACATCAGATTTGTTCCTGGAAACTGTTAAACAAACTTATTCTAAAATACTTTATTTACATTCCATAAAAACAAGGTCTGACAATTCATTGAATCGATAGAACACAACCGTAACATAGCAAATATTATGACTAAAATACATATGAAGTTTTTAAAAATATGTTTTCTGACTAATGTGTTATGTTTAAAAACAAGAATTTCAAATTAGATTTAGCATTTTGTTCTTTTTCATTGAACCGTGACAAACGCGACATTATTGAACCACCACACGACAATTTCTAAAATTTTTCGTATATGAGTAGCATCTTTTGTGTGCTTCGGTTTCGGTCATTTTCGTCTGTTCTTATCTCCAATCTCAATCGTGTATCCCAAGTTCTACATTTAATCCGCGTGGTAATTATTGGTAAGTATTGTAATTTCTTTTCTCTGGGCAGTGATATATTATATGAAAGCTGAAACTGCTCTGTAGTGGGAAACATACTTTTTTTAAATTTTGTAAATATAGGAACATTTTTATAACAATGCATTTTATAGATATTTCTGCAAAATAATTTATATAATTTATGAAAAGATTGCAATGAAGTAAAAGGAAATCCATAGATAAATGGATGTTGGAACGCAGAGTTACTTGGATCTTCTAAATATAGTTGTTTTTCTTATTTCCAATCGAATTTTATTATTATTCAATTTTTAATGGAAGTATGATTTTATAAGTGTAAATATAAAGATTAATATAAATATTAATTACATGCCATCACTGGAACTCTGCAGAGAATCCTGGATAATCGCTCCAGTATGACGGCTGTAGATCCATTCTAACGTCATCGGCCAGGTTAAGTAGCGGTCATACTAAGGATATGAGGTTTGAACGAGGAGACAGAGTTTTTCCCTCCTTGTACCTATTCTTCCTCCTCTGCGACCCCCCCCCCCTCACATCTTTTCAGTTGGATGAGTAGAAGAGCAAAAGAGAGTAGTCTCATTGCTTTATGGGAGGCGTGATCTATTGAACTTGACCTAGCATTTTCTAAGTCCAGGGGTTTAGCAACAACAGCATACAGATTAATTTGCATTCCTTATGTAATGTTTATTCTTTTGAAAGGTATATACGTACGACTGTTTAGAACTGAAACAGCTTGAAGAAAGAAGGCATAAGGGAATTAGGTAACTGCAATTGTTTCATTGCCATTATGAGCAGTCATCATCAGGTTGTAAGTTGTGTGTTTCTATGGAAGTGTGAAATCCCATATCAATTTAATCCTTGGATAGAAACACACCGCTTTTGACTTGATGCCGAGTTATTATAACGGTCACGAAACAATGGCAGTCACTCAATTTTTTTATACTGGCTTTCTTCGAGGAACTAGAAATAATCACATTCTCACAAGCAGCAGTTATATGCAATGCGCTTCAAAACTGGTTTGTCTAAAATTTCTTTGACAGGATATTGATGTAAAATTTTTATTAAAATGGGAAGTTTTACAAGTAAACTTAAAGGGCAGGACGTTTGATTGATTGGACGGTAATTCCTCTGTTGGACTGTAATTTGATGATATTATTATATTATGATAATTTGCTTGAAGCATAATAGGAATAACAGGCGAGATTTTACTTCAAATTTAGTTTCAAAACTCCATAACATTAATCTTAAAACTACAAAACACGGACTTCTTCAGATTTCTTTCAATATTATAGAATTTATTATTTATATTGATGTAGTTCAAAAAGGAACTGGGGGATGAAATTAATTTATTGAGAAAAATAATTGTTAGAATTTAATCGTGAAAATAAGTGTTGCAAGCTTCAATCATGCAAACACCATATTTGTAATGTGTGGTAATCGTAAGTGTATCAATAATTGATTTATTGGCTGAGGTACTGTATAAGACCTGACTGGCAACCCCATCACCTCTGGTCATTCATTGGTCACCCCATCTGTAGCATTTTAAACTGTAGGAAGTCTCCCCACACCTGTCACATCCAATTAAAGGCTATGAATGATGCCTCTGTCCCAGATGGGTGAGTCTTTTTAAAGCAGGTTGTGATTTGTACTTAAATTTATATTAACTAAAGAAGGGAGCATCAAAGGGAACATTCTTCTCTCATTCATTGCAAATAAAGGACGATACAGAATAATTAAATAATTTAGGTGAAAATTAGGCTTCGTTGCAGAAATAATCAAAGTTTGATGATCATTTAAACTCAAATATATTGTAATTGGGTTGTTGCAGAATGTAGATGCGCAGAATTTAAGCAAAAATAAAGGGGTTTTAGGACAGATGCAACACTAAATATGGATTAAACTAGAAGAACTATAAAAATCTATAAACTGAAAGAACTATAAAAATCACGATTTAATCACGAATAACTTATCTCTCAACCCATAACGCTTGGGGAGATTTTGCCGACAAATTTGGCTGAATATCGAGAACTTAACTGCTCTTTTAAATGTTGCCAAATTAACGAAAATCTCTCCAAATGCATGGTTAATTGTGACGCCAAATCAATGAAAATGACGAGTAATTGACGAAAATTCAATATCTTGGAAAGAATGTAAATATCTACTATAAGAATAACCAATTTTCTAGTGTAAAAGTAGTAAACTCATTACATTATATAAGGAAAATCATGTACTGTCCACATCAGATTTGTTCCTGGAAACTGTTAAACAAACTCATTCTAAAATACTTATTTACATTCCATAAAAACAAGGTCTGACAATTCATTGAATCGATAGAACACAACCGTAACATAGCAAATATTATGACTAAAATACATCTGAAGTTTTTAAAAATATGTTTTCTGACTAATGTGTTATGTTTAAAAACAAGAATTTCAAATTAGATTTAGCATTTTGTTCTTTTTCATTGAACCGTGACAAACGCGACATTATTGAACCACCACACGACAATTTCTAAAATTTTTCGTATATGAGTAGCATCTTTTGTGTGCTTCGGTTTCGGTCATTTTCGTCTGTTCTTATCTCCAATCTCAATCGTGCATCCCAAGTTCTACATTTAATCCGCGTGGTAATTATTGGTAAGTATTGCAATTTCTTTTCTCTGGGCAGTGATATATTATATGAAAGCTGAAACTGCTCTGTAGTGGGAAACATACTTTTTTTAAATTTTGTAAATATAGGAACATTTTTATAACAATGCATTTTATAGATATTTCTGCAAAATAATTTATATAATTTATGAAAAGATTGCAATGAAGTAAAAGGAAATCCATAGATAAATGGATGTTGGAACACAGAGTTACTTGGATCGTCTAAATATAGTTGTTTTTCTTATTTCCAATCGAATTTTATTATTATTCAATTTTTAATGGAAGTATGATTTTATAAGTGTAAATATAAAGATTAATATAAATATTAATTACATGCCATCACTGGAACTCTGCTGAGAATCCTGAATAATCGCTCCAGTATGACGGCTGTAGATCCATTCTAACGTCATCGGCCAGGTTAAGTAGCGGTCATACTAAGGATATGAGGTTTGAACGAGGAGACAGAGTTTTTCCCTCCTTGCACCTATTCTTCCTCCTCTGCGACCCCCCCCCCTCACATCTTTTCAGTTGGATGAGTAGAAGAGCAAAAGAGAGTAGCCTCATTGCTTTATGGGAGGCGTGATCTATTGAACTTGACCTAGCATTTTCTAAGTCCAGGGGTTTAGCAACAACAGCATACAGATTAATTTGTATTCCTTATGTAATGTTTATTCTTTTGGAAGGTATATACGTACGACTGTTTAGAACTGAAACAGCTTGAAGAAAGAAGGCATAAGGGAATTAGGTAACTGCAATTGTTTCATTGTCATTATGAGCAGTCATCATCAGGTTGTAAGTTGTGTGTTTCTATGGAAGTGTGAAATCCCATCTCAATTTAATCCTTGGATAGAAACAGACCGCTTTTGACTTGATGCCGAGTTATTATAACGGTCATGAAACAATGGCAGTCACTCAATTTTTTTATACTGGCTTTCTTCGAGGAACTAGAAATAATCACATTCTCACAAGCAGCAGTTATATGCAATGCGCTTCAAAACTGGTTTGTCTAAAATTTCTTTGACAGGATATTGATGTAAAATTTTTATTAAAATGGGAAGTTTTACAAGTAAACTTAAAGGGCAGGACGTTTGATTGATTGGACGGTAATTCCTCTGTTGGACTGTAATTTGATGATGTTATTATATTATGATAATTTGCTTGAAGCATAATAGGAATAACAGGCGAGGATTTACCTCCAATTTAGTTTCAAAACTCCATAACATTAATCTTAAAACTACAAAACACGGACTTCTTCAGATTTCTTTCAATATTATAGAATTTATTATTTATATTGATGTAGTTCAAAAAGGAACTGGGGGATGAAATTAATTTATTGAGAAAAATAATTGTTAGAATTTAATCGTGAAAATAAGTGTTGCTAGCTTTAATCATGCAAATACCATATTTGTAATGTGTGGTAATCGTAAGTGTATCAATAATTGATTTATTGTCTGAGGTACTGTATAAGACCTGACTGGCAACCCCATCACCTCTGGTCATTCATTGGTCACCCCATCTGTAGCATTTTAAACTGTAGAAGTCTCCCCACACCTGTCACATCCAATTAAAGGCTATGAATGATGCCTCTGTCCCAGATGGGTGAGTCTTTTTAAAGCAGGTTGTGATTTGTACTTAAATTTATGTTAACTAAAGAAGGGAGCATCAAAGGGAACATTCTTCTCTCATTCATTGCAAATAAAGGACGATACAGAATAATTAAATAATTTAGGTGAAAATTAGGCTTCGTTGCAGAAATAATCAAAGTTTGATGATCATTTAAACTCAAATATATTGTAATTGCGTTGTTGCAGAATGTAGATGCGCAGAATTTAAGCAAAAATAAAGGGGTTTTAGGACAGATGCAGCACTAAATATGGATTAAACTAGAAGAACTATAAAAATCTATAAACTGAAAGAACTATAAAAATCACGATTTTGACACAAGATGGATGTCATATTTTATTTTGAAGTGGGTCACGTGATCTCTTCATACAATATCCACGTGATCTCTTCAAGGGGGGTAATTATTATTTTAATTTTTATTTTAAAAACTATTGAATATATGTTGCTGAAATTTTTTTTATGTATTTTATGGGATAATTTGAACATTTCCTAAAACTTTCGAAGCAATTTGTGAATTTTAAATATGCTTAAAAAATGTTTAAAAAATCAGGTCCCATAGGGTTCAGTGAATTTCATTTTTTCAACCCAGGTTCAATCCAAAACTAAGTTGGTGATATCATTCATTTATATTCCCATAGGTCCCACAGATTGTCTGAACTACATACTAAAATTTCATTTTGATAAAGTAATTTTTACGGCAATTATCGTGCTAACGGACAGATGGACAGACAGAATGAACAAGGTCATAAGCACTTTTCAACTATGTTGTAAAGTGTTAAAAATATAGATAGCCCTAGCTATTATCCCTGACATATTTACAATGCAGTACATTTAAAAGTTTTATATATCTACCCTAGTATTAAAATTTGTTAAAAACAGAGAACCTAATCATCATTGTAAAATAATCATGTATATATCTATTTAAAAAAAAACAAGAAAGATCAATCATGCATAATCATTGATTATGAAATACTTTCCAACTGAAATGCAATTTCATTTAAAAATTTGCAAAATGTAATACATTCAGTGGTGATATCTTTTACATTATCACAGTACTACAGTGTTTTATTATACTTAAATATTTAAAACTATATCGAAATATAAATCATCTGATTCTCTATGCAAAATCAATGAATATTTCATTCATATAACTTGTATTCCAGACTCCAGAGCTAAATAATTTTGTGTGAAAAAAATTCAGCAATTCTTATGTAACTCACCTTACAATCGCTTGAGATATTTGCATTCTTCATAAGTTAAAATTGGGCTTCGTTGAAGAAATAATAAAAGTTTAGGGGTCATTTAAAATCATAACTATTGTAATTGCATAGGCACGGAATTTAGATATACAGATAATACACAGATAATATATGTGTGTGTGTGTATGAATTCAAAGTATAGGAATCGTGCCGAAGTTCGGAACTCGAATTTTCGAAGGATCTACACGTTTTGGGACTTCTAGAACACGAAAAAACTATTTTTAGGAAGACGTCTGTGTGTGTAAGCGTGTATCTGTGTATGTTTCTGTGTGTCTGTGAGGATATTACATCCACTCAAATTGAAAATCTAATGGACCGAATTTCATAAAATTTGGTAGGTATGTTTTCTGTGGGAAATCCTGATGTTCATTAGATTATAGTACGATTCGTAATAAAAGAATCTGCCTTCTTTGCGAAATGGCCGGCAGAAATTGCCTTTATCCACTCTAGATAAAAACTAATGGAACAAATTTTAAAAAATGTGGTGTATATTATTTCAATGACCTACAAGTGATTTATATATCAAATTTAACAAAATTTGGTATATAAATCATTTGTTGGTTATTCTAGTACGATTCAGGAAAATGGAACGGGCTATTTTTGCGAAATGGCCCGCAAAAATCGTTAAATATAAAAATAAAAGACTACGTGTGCTCAATTATATCAATTAAATTCCTATTTTATACGTGATTTTTGACAACAAAAAGAATAAGACTAACCCCATTACTCTAAGACTAGCCGTACTTGAGATATTCTAGTTTTTTCACGTTTTCGCTACGCCACCTTTGACAATAAGTCCAGCTATCAAATGAGAACCAAATTTAAGTTTAACGTGCAAATTCAATGTCATTTAAAATACTTATGGCTGTTATTTTGTGCAGATAAACTCAAATTATTATTGAAGAAATAAAGAGAACGTGAATGTGAGTCTGCAGGGAAAGACATGTGCTGCCCACACCAGAATTTTTAACAATATTACAACAGTTGCAGGCCATTTCGAAAAAAATGTATGATCTTTATTTAAAGATCCACCAAATTTTTGTAGAATAAAATGTTCAACAAATTTAAGCTGTGTACCAAATTTTAACTCTCTAGGACGTAGGAAAGTGCATTAAAAATGCCATCAAATAAGTATATCATGACGAGTTATATAAATTAAAAAAAAAATTGAGAAATTGTTATATACCAAATTTATTTTAAAATGCGAAGCCTCTCTCATATACAAAAGGATTAAGCGCTGGGAAAGATATTTATTATATAATATATCTCTTTTTTCTTTCTGGAGGTTATTCCAAAAGTCAAAATTTAATTGAATTTGTTTTTTTTTCATATATTAAATAATTTTTAATTAAAAACTACTTAATATATTTTACTGAAATTTTTTTTATATATTTTATGGGATAATATGAATATTTCCTAAAAATTTCAAAGCAATTTGTGAATTTTAAATTTGCTTAAAAATGTTTGAAGAATTAGGTCCCATAGGGTTCATTGTATTTCATTTTTTCAATCCGGGTGCAATAAAAAACTAATTGGGTGATATTATTTATTTATATTCCCATAGGTTCCACAGACCGTCTGAAAAACATACTAAAATTTCATTTTGATAAAATCATTTTTACGGCAGTTATCGTGCTAACGGACAGATAGACAGACAGACAGACAGTCAGACAGACAGAATGAGCAAAGTCATAAACACTTTTCAACTATGTTGTAAAGTGTTAAAAAAAACAAGAAACATCAATCATGCATAAGCATTGATTATGAAACACTTTCCAACTGAAATGCAATTTCATTTAAAAATCGCTAAAATGTGATACATTCAGTGGTTATAACTTTTACATTATCTTAGTACTATAGAAATTTATTATACTTAAATATTTAAAACTGGATCGAAATATAAATCATCTGATTCTCTATGCAAAATCAATGAATATTTCATTCATATAACTTGTATTCCAGACTCTAGAGCTAAATAATTTTGCGTGAAAAAAATTCAGCAATTCCTATATAACTCACCTTACAATCGCTTGAGATATTTGCATTCTGCATAAGTCAAAATTAGGCTTCGTTGTAGAAATAATAAAAGTTTAGGGATCATTTAAAATCACAACTATTGTAATTGCGTAGGCACGGAATTTAGATACACAGATAATATATGTGTGTGTCTGTATTCAAAGTATTGGAATCGTGCCGAAGATTGGAACTCGAATTTTCGAAGGATCTACACATTTTGGGACGTCTAGAACACGAAAAAACTATTTTTAGGAGATGTCTGTGTGTGTAAGGGTGTGTCTGTGTGTGTTTCTGTGTGCCTGTGAGGATGTTGTATCCACTCTAACTGAAAAACTTATGGGCCGAATTTCCTAAAATTTGGTAGACAAGTTTTTTGTGGGAAACCCTGATGTTCATTAGATTTTAGTACGATTCGTAATAAAAAAATCTGCCTTCTTTGCGAAATGGCCGGCAAATATTGCCTTTATCCACTCTAGCTAAAAACTAATGGACGGAATTTAACAAAATTTGGTATATAAATACCTCAGAAATTTAATTTTCATTTTTGATATTAAGGACTTTTTCTTGGACTGGGTTTTTTAAACAATCTTTATAAATTTAAAATAAAAAAAGAATGTTTAAGAGTTTTTCAATAAAATGTAACTGCATTTGGAAAGAAGTGTTTAAAGAAATGAATATCACAGCCAATAAAGAAATGGAAACAGTAGTTTCAATGATTACAAATCTTTCTTTCCGATATCTAATTTCTCGAATTTTTCTTGGTTAGAAAATAATTACCTTTCTTTGACGGAGATTTACGATAGAAGTAAAGGAGGAATGCTCACTTCCTGGTCTTGCATGTGTGGGGGTGGGGGGTGGGGGGGTGGGGGGGCATTAGGAGACAGAAAGAGAACTGCGTTTTCACAACTTTCCCACAAGAAACCGGCCACCGGTCAGATTACCAAAATCTCCACCTTCGCTTCTAGGAATGATCCACAGATTTGACGAATTCACACTAGAACGGTGCATTGTAGTAGTTCAAGAAAAGTATAAAAATGTGCCATTGCCGTAGATTGTTAATTTTTATACACAATTTTTTTTACAGAATCGTAATCTGCTTATTTTTAAATCTCTAAAATGAACATGTTCACAATTATCTGGAGATTCTGCAACACTTTCTTTTTTTCTTTTCTTTGACTTTTTCTTAAGTCTGTTTTAGCATGTATTTACAAATTATCATTGCAGAAAATGATTTTAAATTATTTTTTATTTATATTTCAGTTTTTTTTTTTGTTATCATAAAGCCGCATATTATAAATAAATTATTTTGACAGATAACATTTTGTTAATATTGTCAACAAGATATAGTTAACAATTGAGCAAATCACTACAGACTTCTATTAATTGTTAAACATTTTCTACTTCAAAAGCGCAAAACTTCTTTTCCAGATGGGTCTTTTATCCTTTTTAAAATTCTATTTTGTATCATATATATATATACAGAATATATATATATATATAATAAATATATAATATGAAAATACTGTTATTTAAAATTCAATAATAGAATAGAGAGCAGTTGTAACTTATTAAATCCTAACTTAAAAAATACCAACAACTTAAAAAGAAGGATAAAATAGTGAATCATCAATCACGAAGAGAATAAAATGCATACACCATGTCTAGTCACCAAGCTAAATATATTCAACAAATATCAATGGTGAGAATTCGAAAATTGAAAAACATAAAATAACCAAGCAATAAAGCTATTCACGTGGAATACTATGCGTGTGACTATGTGTATAGTGTTTATGACTTTGTTCATTCTATCTGTCTGTCTGTCTGTCCGTTAGCACGATAACTGCCGTAAAAATGACTTAATCAAAATGTAAATTTAGTATGTTGTTCAGACGGTCTGTAGGACCTATGGGAATATAAATGAATAATATCACCCAATTAGTTTTGAATTGCACCCGGGTTGAAAAAATGAAATACATTGAACCCTATGGGATCTAATTTCTCAAACATGTTTCAAGCGGATTTCAATATCACAAATTGCTTCGAAAATTTTAGGTAGTATTCAAAATATTCTATAAAATATATAAAAAAATTTCAGCAAAATATATTCAGTAGTTTTTTAAATAAAAATTTAAATAATAATTACACCTCTTATATAAAACGATCACGTGACCATGATAGGAAAAGATCACGTGACTCACTTCAAAATGAAATATGGCATCCATCTTGTCTTAAAATCGTGATTTTTAAAGTTCTTTTTAAATTCATATTGAGTGTTGTATTCGTCCTAAAACCGTTTTTTTTTTCTTAAATCCTGTGCATCTACATACTGAAACAACGTAATGACAATATATTTGTGTTCCAAATTTGATTATTTCTACAACGAAGCCTATTTTTAACTTATTTAAATGTAAACAGCAAAATATGTAGGATGAGTTGTATAAGTATTGCTGTATTTCTTTAACGCAAAAGTATTTAGCTCATGGAGTCTGCATAGCTGATATGAATGAAATATTCATCGATTTTGCAGAGGACAATTTTTTTCGATTAAGTTTTAAGCATAAAGTTCAAATACTGATAGCTCCATGGTCTTAATTTTTAAATAAAACACATTATTATAGTATTGTGATGAATGAAATGAATGGGAAAATGTTATGAATGAAATGCTGCTTTTATAGAGAGAGCCAGGCGTGTTATTTTTTTTATGACGTCATTTGAATGAATGTCAGTTGTTTTCGATGAAATTTTCAAATATAATGATTTAATATAGTATTATGGTGATTTTAGAAATATTTCCGAGGAATGTATCGCGTTTTAGAGATGTTTAAACCAGGCAATTTATATTTCAATACCGTCATTTGAATGAAGTTCATTTTTTTCGATGAAGGTTTAAGTTTTCAAATTTAATAAATTAATGTAGTACTGTGATAAGTTTTAAAATATTATTTAGGAATGTATTGCATTTTAGAGATGTTTAAATAAAATTGCATTGAAGTTGGACGGTCGGGAAGTGCCACCCGATTTAGACCGGAACCCAGTGCAGGAGGCATCCACAGGGACCGTACCCTCCTTTCCCTGCCACCAACCTCTCGGAAGGACTTACGGCCCACATGTTTAACGTGATCTTACTCCGCATGAACGCGGCGGCAGTTGTGGCAGCGTGCAAATCCAGCGCGCAAACCACCGGGTTACCGCACCCGAAAAGTGCTAACAGCACGCGGTGTTCCCAGGTGGTCACCCACCCAAGTACTAACCGCGCCCGATGCTGCTTGACTTCTGTGATCTAACGAGAACCGGTGTTTTCAGCACGGTAGATCCTTTGACCGTGAACTATGGGGTGTCGAAAGCCTAGACCGCCCAACTCATCCTAGGACATGAGTAGCATTTTGGACGGCCGGGAATACAGGTGGCTAAAATTTAATTATATGAGTGAATTGATCGATACTGGGGTAATTTTTCGAAGATGTTAATTGTTTTAATGAAACACTTATGACTGAATGGGTAAAAACTCTGATGTGGGCAACACATGACTTTCCTTATATAATGTAATGAATTTACTAATTTAACAGTAAAAAAATAGGCTTTTCTTATAGTAGATACTTATATTCTTTCCAAGATATTGAATTTTCGACAATTATTCGTAATTTTCATTGATTTAGCTTCATTTTCATCCATTTGGCGAGATTTTCGTTAATTTGGAAACATTTCAAAAAGTCGACATGGCTTTCAACATGGCTTTAATTACGTGTTAATGACAAAATAGTGTTTTGTAAATGATGGAGGTAGGAAACTGTATTTAAACCACATAAATTCATAGAAATACACCAAATGATCTTCTGACGATCTCATTTCAAATCATGAATACGGCTAAACGTGCAAATGATTAAGGTTTATAGGTTTCACTAAGCATTTTTTCTTCTTATGCATAGCAATAAAGACCACTCTTAGGGAACTAGAATATTTCTCCAAGAAGACTAAGACCCTAAAATCTTAATAATTGAATAAAATTTAACAAATTGTACGGTGCTTAACGCATTTTCGTGAAATTATTCGATATTTAAATGAAATTTAGCAAATTACTCCACACTTTGTACATCCCGGCCGTCCAAACAGTTACCTTACACCTTTCTAGTAGGTCGGACGGTCTGGGTTTCAACACTTTGTACATGTTTGAGGGATACGAGGTACATTTTCAATGTTACATGAACCCTAAGATTACTTTACCATTCAAAATTATGATATTTGAATGAAATTTAGCAAATTGCACAATACTTAGTGGATGATTGACGAATTAGAGGTACTTTTTTTAGTGTTACAGGGGATATAAGACTCATTTTTCTTATAAAATTATGATATTTAAATTAAATTTACCAAATTGCGTGATTCTTAGCGAATGTATGGAGAGCTAGGGATATGTTTTTAATGTTACAGGGGGTCTAAGACCCTAAATTTCATTATTTTAGCAAACTGTCTGCTATTTCATAGATGATTTTCGAATAAAAGGTATGTTTTTATTGTTAGAGGAAAGTGTAATACCCTTAAATCGATAAATTTTAAAACTGTCACGAATTTTAGGGGAATAGAATGACACTTAGCGATTATTTTTAAGGATATACGATTGTTAACATGGAATTTAAATGAAAGAGTAACCCTCTAGGGAAAATGCAGTATATTCTAATAACATTAAAATGCGAAAGATACATAATTACCACTTTAAAAGAAACGTGTAATGAGTGTCATATCTCATTGCGAGATATTGTTGACATACAAATAGGAATGTCGTGATTGTCTGTTGGGCACCATAAAACCATTCAATTCTTAACGAACATAGGCAGATCCCCAATGGATCTGATTTTTTTATTAATTATCTGATTAGGGATATCTGATGTTTTTTTTTCAATGGGGAATAAATTATAGAATTTTTATCATTGCACTTAAATAAATGTATATCAAATGCTAACCATCATAAAGAGGAAAGAATGGGCACATTTGAATGAGCCTATTTAAACAAAGTGTGGAAAGTGACAGGACGAAACTGAGATCTACGACAAAATTTTACGCTTCTTACAGAATGAATCCCAACTTTGTAGAATTTTAGGAAACCAGGGTCGAATTTTCATTGATTTTTAGAGTCTCAAACCCCACATTCTTTATGAATCTTCATACATTTCAGAGAATGGAACATAACTTAACATTTCTTAATGAATAAAGGTATATAACTTCAGAATTTTAGCATTGAACATAAATTTTATGAATTGAACTCTGTAACGTGAAAATATCTTTCATTACGAAACTCACACTGTAGACATTTGATATGACTCGAATAAATTTATTTTTAATTTTTTTATATATATTTTATTTTAAAAAGCGTGATTACTAAATGCAATACATTTGAATGTATTGATACGTAACCCACAAGCACATACCATTTTTAAATAGCACAAGTTAAAAATGAGTCGATAAATAAAATAAGGACTTCAGTTTGAAAGATAAAATTAAGCATGTAATGAATCTATTCGTCATAAAATACACATTAACCATTATTTGTTGTACATTTAAACAAATAACTTAAAATAATTTTCTTATTGCAGATCCATAGTCCTCTAATTTGAATGACTCGAAAAAATTTCTAATAAGTTTTTTAAGTGAAAATTTGAAGTGGGTGCCGAATTTTAAATTACAATTATTGCAGAAAGTTTCCCAGGAATCTAATTTGGTCTTGTTGATCATAAGTTTATATTTAGCTTTATTGAGATTATATTTGGATTTGCCTCCGTGAAATCGTTCAGAGATGCAGAGTTCTTGACAAGAGCTTTGATTCTACTAGATAAGGCGGTTAAAAAATTCTTAAATTTTGCGAGGTTTTTTGACCGCCAAGAAAATCAAATATGATTAACTTTTTTCTTTTTTCGAATAAATTTAAAAGCACAGCTCTGAACATTACTAAGAAAATTAACAAGAAATTCATTTAAGGAGGAGCAATTGTCAACTTTAGAAAGAAAAGAATAAAAATAATTAAAATTGGATTTGAAATTATAAATGAATTTACCAGTGCTAAAAACATATTTTAAAAAGAAAGTATTGTCAGAAGGGGTCAAAAGAGAGGGATATTTTGACAAATTTATGATCACTGAAAGATTCCCTGTCAAGAACAGTCCAATCCTGAATGAAATCATAGAATCCAAAACTGACTAAAGTAAGATCAGGAAAACCCTTACCAGAGTGAAAGACGAAAATGGGACCAGCCGCAGAGTTATTGCAAACAATGAAATTATTAGCTAAACAAAAATTAATAAAGTAGATACCTCTTTCATCATTGAAATTGTATCCCCACATCTGAACCCTAGTGTGAAAATCACCAAGAGTTAAATAGTTAGAGGAAAGGAAATTAAAAGAGGAAAATTCAGAAATATTAATGGAGATATCATCATTAGGGGGGAAATAAATACTAGAGAGAAGAAATCAATATTATTTGGAAGGATAGTTTCGACAAAAACGGAAGAAAGGGTTTTATATTTAAAATTAACATTGAGAAGAGGGTTGCAAATAATAATGGAGGATTTATTGGGAATTGAACAATATTAAATAAAGCCAAAAGGGGATCCAAAATTTTGTCTTTAATTGTATGGGGTTCCTGAATACTCATAAAGTATATTGAGAGATCTATTGCGGTTTGCAAAGCATAATTACAGGCTGAAAGAGAAGTATTGGTATTGATCTGGAGACCTGAGATGACCATGGAGACTAGTGCTTAGGAAGAGGAAAAAGTCACTGGTCCTTTTGCAAAAATAAAATTTTTTTAAGAGAAGAAGCATAAACAGGGAAAGATTTGTGGTCAATGTCACAGTGATCTGTTTTAAGATTAGCATCTGGGTGATGATAATTATAATCACCACAATTTATACGTGATTTAATGGTTTAAGTACATGTTGCTGTAGAATGCTTTTTCCCACATTTACCATAGAAAGTAAACCTGTGTGAGCAAAAATTTGATGTGTGATCAAACTCTTGACAGTTGTAACAGATTTGTAAGGATATAAATTTCTGAAATAGTAAACTATAAAAGTGGATAAAAATTCTTTTATTCTCTACCATATTATTAGCCAGTAGGTACAGAAGAAGTATGACCCAGTTCACGTTTCCTTTTTTATTTTTAAAGTTACTCAGTACTTTAATTTCGAAGGGTTGATCAGATTAAACATTGTAGGATATCATATGTTCCACATCATTTTCTTGGTAGGAGGAGGGTAAGTTGAATAAAATAACAGCCATAGTTCGAGGATTAGGTTTGACAATTTGAAAATTTTGAGTGAGATTGGTTTTTTGAAGGTTGGTAATAACCTCTTCAGGATTTCCATTTTTACAAGTCAGTTTGATATTACCGTTAGGTAATGAACGGACAGAGGTTATCAACTCTTCTTTAGGGCATGGAATGGAAGATATATTATTTCTGATCTCTGAAGTATTCTTGGTTTTGTCAAAGCTTTCAAGAAGTATAGTTGAGAAAAGTGGTTTAGAAGGGATGGTTGAAGAACTTGTAGCAGAGTTCGAAGATAAATTCGTAAGTGATTTGATTTCGGTGATAGAATCTTGAGTAAATTTTTGAATTTCTTGATTTCATTATTGATAGTTTTTAGAAAGTTTTCATGGAATGAATAGACATATTTTTTAAGTTTGTCCAGGTTCAGTGACTAAATTAATTGCAGATCTGATCAAGTTAGGTAAAGAAGCAAATGTATCAGCTTTGACATCATTTTTTTATGTAATCATGAGAGAATTAGGAGTAGAAGACTGAAGTAGAGTTTCATATTCATATTCCAGGCAGCTGAATTGGATGAGTTCAAAATGATCATTAAAATATTTATGATGATGAGGTTTTAGTCTGAGAGTTTTGTGGATATATTTTTTAGGTTTGACAGGAAGATCAACTGATTTTACTAGTTTACATTTATAAACTTTTGGTTGAATAAATTCTTCATCAACGTTTCATATCAAGTGATCTTTAGAATGTGTGGAGTAGAAATTTTCATCACAGTCTTTGATAGAGTCAGGTTTGCAGTGGCTAGTAGATTCATTGCAAGAAGAATTGGAAGAATGATGATCGGAAAAATGTGAAGAGGATGGTAAACAATCTTTAAGGTTGACGGTTAATAAGTAATCAGTGGAAGGCTTGGAAGAGACGGGTTTCATCAAGTCATTAAGTTTCTTTAAGTTAAAAAGTTCCCCAAGAGATTTGGAGTAATATTTGTTCATGTTGAAAAGTTTGAAACGTTCACTATGGTGTCACAATATTATAAAATATATGTTGCAAAAAGTTCATTCCAATAATGGATTCAATAAAAATGAAAAATTTAAAAAAACACGTCCAGTTTTGTTATACATAAAAAATATTATGCAATAAAAGTTTTAAGATATAATAATAATTAAGTTTTAAAAGAGCCAGTGACATTTTCTTAAATAATAAAAAAAACATAGTTTGAAATTAAGAAGCTTTAAATATACAATAAACATTAGACAGATATGAGTTAAGCAACGTTAAATAAATCAATTATGATAGAATAGCAATAACAGATAATACAAAAGACATTTTTTGATATTTAGGGATTATTTAGCAATTTTAATAAGGGCATAATACATTTTTTGACTAAAAGTGATAACAGTAACATAAGTGGGAATCAGATAGGAAATATTGCAAATAAGAACAGAAAACATATCTTAAGCAAATATAAATATAAATAATAACATTAATATTGAAAATTTCATATTTTTAAAGTTATTTTAATGAAAAGTGTTTTGTGAAAAACCAAAAGATCAGGGCATCAAATTTCAATAGAGACGTCTAACAATGGTATAAATAGTTTTCAAAGATGAAAACGGAGATAAATTAAAAAAAACGACAAATCACCCAACTGAAGAACAAGAACTAGGCACGAAATTGAAGACCTCGAGAGAGCACATTGAATTAAAAAAACTAAAACATTAAACTAAAAATAACGGGTATGAAAGAAATAATCGCGCACAAAACTATAAGTCAACATAATCTGGTATGCTGGATGTGCGGAAGGGGGGGGGTGCTGTCTGTTTTCACCCCTTAACAAATTTGGTGACATTTTTAAGTTTCGATAAATGAATGGGAAAAAGATGCCAAATTAAAGAAAATGATGCCAAATTGTTAATATTTGAAATCAAAATGTTGATAACTGGATTTTTATTTTAAATTTTATGAATGGATTGTAATTCAAAATTTTTGATAAACGGATGCTATATTAAATATGTTTCATTAACTAAGTCTGAAAAATAAAAATAAAAATGATAGTTTTTGTTACAGAGTTTTTAATTTCGTATTATAAATAAACGTCTTAAAAAGGGCTTCTTAAAAGTGCTTAAAAGTGTATATCTAGAAGATATATCTTATAGAATTTTCGTAATAGGATTTCCATGTTTTTGTCAAACTACATAGCTAAACATATTTCGAAGGATCAACCCCATGTGCCAAAAAATGTGCCTTGGCTTTTTCTATATGAATTTTCGCATTTTTTTCTTTTGTATTTTTGAAGTTAAAATTTTATTTTTGGCCCATTTACCTTCAAAATCTAACCTTTCATTTTGCAGCAAACGCTGTTGCCATTTCGAAAGGACACTCTGTTGCAAAAAAAATATATTCATTCTTAAGAAATTGAGCTAAAACTGCAAACCTCAGCATGTATGTATCGTTTGAGGAGCTGTGAAAATGATTAGAATTTGGGAGAAAATAAACGTTTTATTAAGAAATGGTGGCAACAAGAATATAACATATTAGTAACTGTTAAGTCCGCCTCTGGATATGCAAGTCGATATTCGTTGCAGCATAGAGACCATTAAGCTGTTTATTGCCGTCCGAGAATGTCCAAGACGTCTTCTGTTGACGATAGGTCTGGGGACCTGGATGGCCATGGCATGGTATTAAATACTGGAAGACATTATTGAGAAAGTCGTACAATATGAGGACGAGCGTTGTCTTATTGGTAAATGGAACCTGGGTGACTTGAGAATAGGCAGAACAATCGACTGCAGAATATCGTCAAAGCACAAGCAAAACGTCAGATTGGCTTGAAATACAACTAGAAGAGATCTATCCCATCAGATGGCTGCTCAGACTGTCACACCATGCGTGATGGTCGTGGGCCGCTCAACAACAAATTCAGGATCGGAACACTGTCCAGTCCTTTTCAGGAAACGTACGCGCAGCCAACAACACTGGTCGAGTTCGACACCAATCAAGACGGTATTGGGTATGTAGAAAGGTCAGTGGTAGGATCATTAATGGACGTCGACACCTAATCCCAAATTCTACCAGTAGTTTGTGAATAGTATCCCTTGATACAGGATGCATGGAGGATGGCAAATACCTTCGAATGTCCGATAGGGGGATGGGGGGAAAAAATCAAATTTTGAAAAAGGTAAAGTAATAGTGCGGAAAAGTTGCCTTTCGTATATATTATTTACCATGTATATGCATTTTTATAGCAAACAATATCTAGAGGTTGATTTTTTTTAAGTAGAAGCCATGGAAATGTCATCGTTTATCTCCATTTCCGATAAACCAGAACTTGATTCGAAGAACACTGGTGCTGTACTTTCAGTTATTTTAGCAACTTGAGAAAGTCGAGCATTTTCTTGTGCTTTTCGTTCGAACTTCCGTCTGAGTATCTTTGTTGCTGTTGTCAACAGTACTGATGACCAATTTTCTAAGAGTTCTTTGGTCATGAAAAGACACTTGTTCTTCAGCAGGAACCTTACGAGACTTTTCACAACAGAAAAAGGAAATTTCACATTTATAGGCCGAATTATCGAACAATATTAGTTTAGCTTGATCTCTGAATGCTTGGAACTTAGCATGCTAATGTTCACTGATTTGTTTCCCTTTAATTGATTTTAACAGCCCTTTATACTTGGTATGGTATGAATGAATGTGTTGAAGAACTCGCACGCAGGTTTCTATGAGTATTAAAGATTTCGTCCACAGTTCTTCTATCTCGGAAGCTACTACTTCTGAGACTTCAGTTACGGTCGGTTCTTTCGTCATCTCATCTGGCTTTAAATCGTGCCTCACGTGTAAATAATACTTTATCATGTCCTTATACGTGACCAAAATAATCTTACTAAACTCCTTCGGTGCTCCAATCACAAGGCACTTTAATCCAGTTCTTATTTTAACTTTGCTAGTGGTAGCCATTTTTCACAATTTAGTCAGCGACTCGACAATCGACCGACATTCGACAATACACAATATCACTGTGACAATGTACGAGTACGTAGGCACAAGCGGAAGTAATTATGTCTGTGTCCTACTGCCGGCCGCTGAGAGGTGATATGGCCTTGAATAACCGTCACGTGCCTTTGGATGAATTCATTCATCAAAATTCGGTATGAGGTAGAGGCGAAATGCGCGCGCACGCGCAGCGATGTTGAAGTGGACTCCTCCAAGGTCAGAGGATACCCTCGAGATGAATGAATAGGTAAAATAAAGCTATTTTAACTTTCTCTTAGCTATACCAAATGAAAACTTTTCCGCGATATTAGAAATTAAATTTCTGGAGAAAAAAAAACTTATCAACGTCACAGTATTGCAAAAATAAAGCAAGTTTTGTAGAAGTCAAGATTAGAGCGGACCCATAAAATTAAAAGGTAGAATAAAACTCTTTTAGCTCTGTCTTTATGATACCAAATAACAATATTTCCTCGCTATTAAAATTGCATTTCGTAAAAAAAAAAAACGTTTGCCTATACTTTCACTCCACCTAGGGGCGGCATTTCAAGCATTTCATTTGGGAGTGCGAGATTTATATGTATGAAAATCCACAATATGGAATAAATAAAATGTTTGTTAACAGGAGGTGGGGTGGTGATCACAAAAATTGAATTGATGTTGAGAAAAATAATCTTTGTTAACATAATTTTTGTACATAATTGTTGTTAACATAATTTTTCTAAATACAAATATCTATATTTATTTATCTTTTATTGAAGTTTTAAACGTAAGTTCTTAGAGTCTGGAAGAAGTGAGAATTTTGTTACAATATCATCATAATCCAGTGGTATATCTTGTTCTATAACTAAAACAGCTAAAGATGAAATTCTTTCTTGTCCCATTGTACTGCGAAAATAATTTTTCAGCCTTCTGAGATAAGAAAAAGAACTTTCAGAACTGTCTGAGCTGATTGGCACAGTCACAAACAATTTAGCTAATAATGTTATGACAGTAAACACATTTTTTAAATTCCACTCTTTAAAATAATCCAGGCGACTTTTAAAATTGGGAAGGTCTGCTTTCATTTTTCACCATAGAATAAAACAGTCTTAATTTACATAACAATTCCTCTTTCTGGAAGTTATATACTTTGCATATGGTTGAAACATTTTCTTTTTCTTTTTCGACATCTGATCCGGATAATACTGAACTAAGGGCAAATGAAACAGATATATTGTTCACATTAAATCTTGTCTCAATTTTATTGGATAATGAATCTATAATTTCATATCGAATATTGATTCCGTTATATGATTTAACATCATCATGGGGTTTTTATCACCGCCTCCGAATTCGTTTGGAATTTTTTTACGCCTTTTCAGTTTTGGTCCAGAGTAAGAATGTTTTTTGCAAAGTTATGTCACAGAACTCCACACTTTATTGAAATATGCATCAGTGCGAAAAGAACTAACAATTTCAATAGTAGTTTTAGCCAAAGCTTGCACAGTCTGAAAATTAAGACCAGATGACTGAAGATGCTTTGAGAGAGTATTGCATTGATCTAAAACACTGGGCAATACAAACAAAGTGAACAAAAATTCGAACGATGTCATGCATGTTATAAACGGTCCGGCTCTTCCACCATTGAGAGAATTCTTTTCAGATAATTCTTCCAATGTTAAACTCACCACTTCAAAATTATTAAGTGGTACTTTTGTGGCTTTAACTCTGGAAGGCTACCTAGTATCACTTAGTGATTGTACAGTTGAAGACCTCCAGAAAAAGTATTTGTTGATGAGCGAATCTTTTCGAAAATAGCATGTCTTTTATAGGATGCTTCTATGAAGGAATATAATGCATTGAGCTGCTGAAATGCATTTCTAGCAGAAGGAATGAATGAGCATGCACATAAATTTAGTCGGGCACTTGAAATTTTCAAGTGAAAGGATAACATCACTCCAATCTTTTCAAGTTGAAAAGGATTCGTTCCAGCCGGAAGAGAAAAGCTTCACTGTGAAGGTCGGCTCTTTTGAAGCTCCAGATCTTGAGAAAACTGACTAGTGGACAGTCGGTAAAAAGGAAGAAGACTAGAGACGATGAAGAAAAATTTGGGGGAGCGATTGCGTCCCATCGCGTCCCCTATTTGCCGCCCCTGATTCCACCCTAACCGACACCATTGGTGTGGACGTGGTTCTTTTCCGGATTGCACGATCCTCTCGAGCAGTTGTCTGTGGCGTGCTGAGATTTTGCAACGGTTATATGTGTCTTCTTTGATCCACTGTTGTCAACACCGAGCCACTACCATATCGCTCCGAACAAGATGGCGACTGATACGTCTGTTGAACCAACCAACCATCTTCTTTTACGCTTACGATGTGACCTCTCTCTAAATCCGATAGTCGTTCTTAGAGCTGTCGAAAACATTTCGAAGGCATCTTTGTATACAACTTGCAGTATCAAAGCAGAAATCTCAGTTCAAATTGAGAACACCGGTCTTTTTCAGGGCTACCCGATGCGCCGTTCTCATGCGCCATTCTCATGCGCGTTGCATGAGCCTTATAACATCATTAGAGCTGACAATTTGATCATTTGTATGATTCTTTAAACGACATTTGTATTTCGAGTTTCACAACAGTAGCTCAATTTTTTATGGGTATATGTATATTTTTGTAACTGGGTGTAATTTAAACCATTAAAATAATTTCATCAATCTGAGCTCTAATACTGAAACCATTGTTAATACTTTCGTTATCGTTGGCGCTCTACGTCATGAGCAGCGCTGCATTGATACTTTTTAAAAATATATCGTATTATATTAAGGAATTGGTTTTGAAGGGTATTGGAAAAGTAAATAACGGTGTAGTTTGTAGAACATAGCACAATTGGTCTAATTGTACCATGACTGTTAATATTGCGATTTCATATGTATCCAATGGACACATTCGACCTGCTCAAGCTGAACTTAGATCCACTTTTGTTATTTTGCAACTTTTGAACCTGCGCATGAGGAGGGCGGTTTGAGAAGTGGGTGTGGAGTGGGAGCCAAAATGCTCTTTATAAGATCTTAGTTTTCATCTATCTTAACGGCTCTTGCTTTAATTTTGATGCAAGTTTTACGTTGTATTTTCTACTCTGTAAAGGACCAAACCGACCTATTCACGCTAAACTTTGAATCACACTTTGTAGTTTTGTGACTATTAAGCAATCGTAGCGAGGCAAAACTTGCTAAAAAATTTATTGCTATAAAAACTCGTTTGCTATATTTAGTGATCGATAGCTGGCAAAGCACGCTAGTTTTTCCTTTATTTACAGGGCAATCAGAATACTGAATTTCAAATGTGTAACCAATTTTTGAATTTCGAATATAAGGCACTTATTTTTATAAAAAAAATCGATAAATACGGTGTTGGCGAGTTTTCGGATAGTCATTAAGATATTTGAAAATTTTAAATTTCGTAGCTTTTCCTTATTACTACAGGACTCTAAGCATACTGAATATGAACTGTGTGTACAGATTTTCTGATGATTTTTTTATTATAATGTATCATTTTTGCAAGAAAACAGAAAAACCAACACATAGAACATTTGCGATATTTTGAACAGTCATTACGGTTCAATAAGTACAATATTCATTGTGCAATGGATCAGACAAACTTGAGCAGCGTATAAAACGTAATAAAAAGCGAATAAAAAGCACAAATATCCTATAATGCAGCATGCAGCTGTTTCGAGGATAAGTTGCTTCCCCTTCGTCGATGCAAGAGAACCAACAAACCCGAATTCCAAAAAACGAATTTCCTCTTTTGGACTTTAATTCATTACATCGTACACCCTCAAGAAGTCCATCCCCAGAACAGGCGCCTTAAAAAGATTAAATGTAATGACGTCTTGACCCATCACAATTTCGAAGCAGAGAATTCAAAAATCATCATTTTAGTTTTTTACTCGTAGTTACTGATATACAGGGGGGAGGAGGGGGAGGGGAAAGAGCTACTTGATGTCTCATGTAAAATGTATCTGCCAGAGCCTTCAACACAATGTTGCATTGAATGTTAAATTTTAAAAAGAACTGTTGTGTAACTTAATTTACAGAGAAACATCGAATTCAAAAAATGTTCAATTTGATTATAAATTACAGTGGAAAGATTGTATAAGCATTTATCATATATTAGAGAGAACTTAGCTGTCGCTTAGCTACTTACCTTAATTTATACATTAAAATTGAATTCCCAAAATGTCCAATTTGGCTATACATTATAGTGGAAAGACTATATAAAAACTTATCATATATTTAAAAATATTTTGTTGTCCCTTTATTGCGTACCTTACTTTATACAGAAACATCGAAGTCAAAAAATGTCCAATTTGATTATAAATTATAGTGAAGCGACAGTATAAACACTTATAATATATTAAAGAGAATTTAGCTGCTGATTTGCTGCGTACCTTAATTTATATAGAAACATCGGATTCACAAAATGTCCAATTTGACTATAATATATAGTGGAAATACTGTATAAACACTTATCATATATTAAAGAGAATTTAGCTGTCTCTTTGCTACGTACATTAATTTACACAGCAACATCGAATTCACAAGTGTCCAATTTGGCTTTAAATTATAGTGAAATAAACACTTATCATATATTAAAGCAAACTTAGCTGTCGCTTTATTGCATACCTCAAATTATACAGAAACATCGAATTCACAAAATGTCTAAGTTGATTATAAATTATAGTGGAAAGACTGTACAAACACTTACAATATAAAGAGAACTTAGCTGTTACTTTACTGCGTGATTTAATTTATACAGAAACATCGAATTCACGAAATGAAAAATTTGACTATAAATTATAATCGAAAGTCTGTATAAACAATTCTCATATCTAATTAGAATCATTTTCCCCTCCCCCCCCCAATGAAATAGAAAGAACGGAACATTTATGGAAATAATCAAATTGCTAAGATGGGAAAAATGAAGAATGTTTCATTTTCGCTTATTGCGTGTTAAGGGGGATAACCTGAATTTAAGAAATAAAATAAATATGTATTTTCTCATTTTTTATATACTTTTCTATTGTGAGCTATATTAGATAACTATGTTCATTTGAAATATATCAAAAACGATTTATATTTGCCACTTAGATTTGTTAGTATTATTCCTAGTTTCTTTTCAATGCCAACTTTTATACTCTTACCTTTAAAAAGTTCTTTCATGTTATTTTTTTGCTTTATTATAAAGTATCAGTTTTATACAGAATAATTTATTTAACAGTGAATTATATTCTATTGTGACAAGAAAATATATTTGTCTTTATAGGAAATATCATATTTTCGACTATGAATGTCACACAGAAGAAGAACTTGTTAAAATTTCCAAATCATCTGAATATTATAGTTAGTTCCGTACTCGTTAAGAACTCATCATCCATATCTGGTGAAGTTTTTGAAGCTCAAGGGAAGGACAAAGATTTTTTGGAAGTATTTTCAAAAGCCTTTGGATTTACCTACAAGATGTTTGATGTCAGATACTGGGCCAACGTAACTGTTAAATCGGACTTTTTTCTTGGGAGTGTACCTCTGGACGAAGATTCCTACTTAGATGAATGGGCTATTTATCCACATGGTACTACAGACATTACTTTTGTAATTCAGAAACCAGGTTTAGTAAATGAAACTTTTGCATTCGTTAAACCTTTCTCTTGGGGTATGTGGCTGAGCTTACTCTTCTCTGTCATTTTTGCTTCTGCTGCCCATTATTTGATGTTTCGGAGACAAATTTCGTTGTCCTCTGCGTGTTTCTACATATTTGGTACTTTGTTCGGAAAGTATCACAATTGGAACCCAAAGTCACTGGCCCAGAAAATGCTGGTCTTGACATGGATATTGGGTATCATGTTCATTTTCCTCAGTTACGGATCTGTCCTTTTGTCCTTCTTAACAGTTCCTGATCGAGAGAAAGGGGTAAAAGACATAAGTGACTTGTATTACGCCGTTCGCAAAGGAACAGTAAAGCTAGCGAGTTATAAAAATGATAATTTTGCAGCACTAATACGTCCTCAGAAAAGCAATGAAAAGTTGGATTTTATCCTCAAACAATTAGAGAAAGGAATTCGGTTACAAACTTCTGAAAGTATTCTTAAAGAAGTAAAAGGTAATATTGCTTTAATAGCAGAACGAAGCCTGATAGAGTCAATTTTTGGTAACACACATGTAATCTCTGAAGATTCTTTTTACCGATTCTTGTTCGCAATGTACGACGACACAGCCGACGGATTTTGCTGCATCGAGAAGGTAAACACATTTGTTCATAGATCTTGGTCAGCTGCGTTGTACAAGAAAATTGTATCTGATGTATCTTTCAAGGCGGCTCTGAAATACAAACTGTTTAACGAACACTCGATTGACGAAGAGTCAGTGAGACCTTTGACTCTTTCAGACTTTGCAGGGGCGGTTTACTTTCTTATAGCGGGACATCTTATTGGAGTTTTATGCTTAAATTGTGAAATGCGTGTTTCCCGTGTTTCCGCATGAATGAATAGCTATATTATATCCTGTTCATTTATGAGGATAAAATTGTATTTTGACATATCATGCACCATCGAAAACATACTGTAAAATGCGTAATTTTCAAAATTGTGTGCTTTGTTTTGAATTTAGTTTAAACACATTTATTGGCTTTAAACCAGTGACACAGTGCTGTATAAAGTGGTTTCACAGATTATATAAATAAATAGAAAAATATGGAGTTTGCTAATATAAAAACTGTCGGCTAAAATGTAAAGCATTCTAAATTTTATTCATCTATCTCTCTCTATATATAAATATATATATATATATATATATATATATATATATATATCTTTCTCTCTTCTATTCATATTAAAATCTATAGACCCTATATATAAAACAATTGACTTTATATTGTTTATTTGACCTGACCAAATACGGCATGATAGATATGGGAAGTTCAAGATCACACTCATACAAGATAATACAGTACCTATACGAAACTCCTTCGTAGAAAGAATATTTATTTTAAATCGCTTTAAACAAACAGAACTTTTTACAACCTAGATATATCAATTAATAATTGAAATAATTATAAAATAATTCGAAATGAATGTTAAAAATTAAGGATATATATATATACCGGCTGATTCAAAAGTTCGGAGCAAAAGTAAAACGCTATGAAAAAGATCTATGGATTGGAGAGATATGCGGTTTGCAGATTAATATTCACTGTGGGGGGGGATTTTGTGTGGCATGAAAAAAATTAGTTAAAACTCTAGACATTCGGGGTGGGGGTGGGGGCTGCGGCAGATAAAGCCATGGAGATGACTTTTGCATGGAGGTGATTACCACATGACTGGCCTGCGAGATCTCCAGATCTCATATCCTGTGATTTCTCGTTGTGGGGGATACCTAAAATCACGGGTCTATAAAGGAAAGCCCCAGTCCTTACCAGCACTGAAAGGAGCCTTACGGCAGGAGGTAGCAGCCATTCTCGTTAATACGCTGTTTTATGCTGTATCAGCCGTAATACCGCGACTGCACTCAGTACAGAAATGTGGTGGTAGACACATTGAGCACATGCAGCTGTAAATCATGCTGAAATAAAATATCTCATTTCACAATTATTACCTAGCATTGTTTTCTTCGCAGCAGCGCTCCCCTAGTGTCGAGATTTTGAATTATTTTTTTCATGCCATACAAAATACCCCACCAAGGTGAATATTAATCTGAAAACCGCATGTCTCTCTGACCCATAGATATTTCTTTATAGCGTTTCACTTTTGCTCCGAACTTTTGAATCACCCGGTATATATATAATTGTTTCTTTACAATAAGAATTAAGAAACTATCTTCATACCATTTAGTAGTGATCAGGAATTTGAAATGAAAAATGATATAGGAAGTAAATAGTGAAGTTAAGGATTGATATTTAAAATGTATTATATTGAGTGTAAAATGTATTTTAAAATGTATTATATGTAAAATGCATTATATGTAAATGTAAAATGTATTAAATGTATTTTAAAATGTATTATATTGAGTGTGCTATTTAAATGTGTTCTATTTTTGTCACGTTGGGAGGGAATCAATTTGAAGAATAGGAGATAGGAACAAGGAATTTAAAATAGTCAGCGAACGCGAAGCTCAAATTTTGGGGAATGGTACACGTAGGGTAGAAGATAACTAACGAAGGAAACAACCCAACGGCGCGTAGCAAAATTCCAGGAGTTACGTATTTATTGAGAGAACTTGAAGGGTGAAGAAGAATGTGAATACAAGATTTTTCGATCAGTTTGACACCCTTATTGCCCTTGGGACTTGGGCGGACGCCGAAAAACTTCAAATTTTGAAATCACGTTTACGAAGAAATGCAAAAAAAATTTTCGTTGGCTCACAGAACATCAGAAAGGAAACATCATACGAAGTTTTCAAAGCTAAACTTTTGGAATTTTTCACTAACAAACCAACCATTACCACTACACAAATACTTCTCACCACAGCCAAACAGACACCGGGAGAGAGCATCAAAAAGCTAGCACGCAGAATCACGACATTAACTCTGAATTACATAGGAAGCACGACGGAAAAGAAAGCGACAAAACATATTATAGATAAATTGAGTAAATTTCTTGAAGCCCTTAACACAGAATATCAGAAGGGCGTACTAAAAGCAAATCCGGTATCATTTAGCTAAGCGGTGGAAATTGCTTTGAATCTCGAACAAGCTAACTTTGCTACAATGACATTAGCAGTAAAGAATGTTACGCAAACTGCGGATTTGGAAAGTCTGAGGAAAGAACAACAAGCATTCAACAACGAGTTATTACAAGTGGTAACAGAAGAAACCAATAAATTAAGCAACACTCCACGAAAAGACAACACACATAATTAAAATAATAATCAAATTACATGCCATTAATGGGGCAAATGGGACATTACATGCGCGATTGTATATGTTATGATAGAGAAAGAGGGGGCAAAAACCGCACTGGCAGAGAACAGACACACACAACTGGCAAACAAACAACCCTTTTCAATACAACTACGACATACAAAAGGACAATTATGCACGGACCAGACTCCGGAACAGTATCAGAATTATTCGCACACATGTATGCAACACACTTTTCCAAGTCAAAGAAACATATTTAATAATTGGCAGGAAAACTCACCTTCATCACCGTTCAGTAGCACATACCAAAGTAACCAACAGTTTATCCCCCACAAGCAGATACAAGGAATTATTGGAGTGAAAACCAATTTTCGCCTAGAGGCATAAACATAGACATAAACAGAGAAGGAGAACAGGAGATGCGTCACTTCCCCCGTCAGGAATGCGCAAAGTAAACAGGACCTTTACAATAGGCAAAATGGAAACTTCTAGTATGAAAACGGTGAAAGAAATAATTTAAACTACATGAGGAGCTCCCGGGTGCAAATGAAAATGCAAACTTGCAAAACAGGGTTAGACCTCCGATGGATGCGAAAATTTCTGATATGAAAAACAGTAGATAGGAGGAAAATACGGACACAACGCGCGTAATAGCTTCAGTAAGCGAAAAATATAAGAAAACGCAATTACCCACGATTACAACACATTTTAAGGACATACAAACCTAATTACTCCTAGATTCAGGGGCAACTCTTTCAGTTCTTCCAATTACACTTTTTAACAGAATTAAAGACAATAAGGTACATTATATTTCAAGATCGGTCACTATTTCTACATTGACGGGACACAACATAGACTGCATCAAAACAGTCGAGATACCGTTTAAAATTCAGAATAAACATTTCAAACACTTATAACACGACACACATAACCACGGAACATTTGCCAAATTCATATGAAGGCATTTTGGGGTATCATTTCATACAAAATCATAGAGGCATTCTGGACACACAGACGAACATACTTAAAATGGGTGATTTTGAAATTCCACTTAACTCTCACAAGCAATCACAAGAACAGCAAATTAATACCGTGACAGAGGAATTAAACACGGGTGGAATCAACACAAAATTTCAATTACCACCAAACCAGACAAAAAGATACAGATTGTAGCTGTTAAAACTTAAAGGATGTAAAACAAATTATTTTCGAACCAAAACAAAAATCTTACTTTTATATGGATTTCGGGGTGGTACACATAATACAAAACAATAAAATAACTATGGAAATACAAAACACTACACATTCGAATATCACCTTAAACAAAAACATGGGTTAGGGAACAATAACCACGGACTTTGGAATAGAACCGCAACGAGACAACCAAACACAGCAAGAGGAGGAACATGCACAACATTAGAATGAAGTAATCAACCTTATCCAGGCTACACCAGTAGTTATTGTGGAGAGAAGGAGAAATTTAAACCCGCAGGATTTTCAATTGCAACATATGGACACAAATACAAAAGAAGATTTCCTAAAATTCAGTATGCCAGTCGCGGAGGTGTTTTCTAAAAATTTAAAGACTTTAGAAGTAACGCTCATCATTCAGCCGATTATTGAATTATTACATGACCACGCAATTCGTTCGAGATCTTACGATATTCCATATGCACTACAAGATACAGCTAAGGCACAACTAAAAGAGCTAGAAGAGGCAGATATTATAGCAAAAACACAATCAAGTTTTGCCGGTCCAGTGTTTTTAGTAAACAAAGCGAACAGGGAGTATGGATTATGTTTAGATCTACGACTCATTAACAACATATCCACAATTATTCCATACAAAAGTCCCAAAATTAATGACATTATCACCAAATTAGCGCGATATAGATTTTATGCAAAGCTTGATCTGAACTCGGTATTCAACCAACTGGTTTTTAATCCCGAAATGAGGAACATTTTTGCTTTTACAACGCCCTGGGGTAATTTTGAATATCAAAGATTAGTTTTTGGACACATAATTTGGCGCCTATTTTTCAACAAATCATGGATATAATTTTGACATATTTACAGGAACTAAACATTTTAGCATATATTGACGACGTAATAATTTCAGCCAACTCATACAAGGAACTTAAATACAAATTACAATTAATATTCCAAAAGTTCTGAGAAAATAATTAAACGCTACAGCCCCCTAAATGCCAGTTTTACTTAGAGAAGATAAGCTACTTGTCTAAGTAGAAATCAGCCAAGAAATGAAAGAAGAAAAAAATTAGCCAAGTGTAACACAATATTTGTATTACAGGTTTCCACCCCAATTACGGATGCCAACCTAGCCATTTTGCAATTCCAATTGCGGATGCCAACCTAGCTAATGAGCTATTTAAATGCTGCGGAGGGAGCCAATGGCAATACAAACATAAATAAGCAGCGCATCCCCTTCTTCACTTCAACGAATCAACAACGACACTACAATGTGAAAAGAAAAAGGTTTGAGAGAATGTTCTAGAACTTTCCGAGAGATGCAATTTCGACAGCGTCCTAGACGCACCTGAAGTTTTTTTAGTCGACTTAAAACTTTCGAACGAGTCAGCATCATGTTTTATTGGGTTTGTGAAAAGTGTCTATAGAATGTGAGCAACAAAATGGTAGCGAGTGCAGTTAGATGTGTAACGGTTTTCCTACATCATTGAAATACAGTATTGTGGCAATTAATTGAGAAATGTCATTTTTTTCGTTTTATCACACGTAAGCTTAGGAAGAAGCACTCCAAATTAGCTCAGAGTTCAAATTGCAGTTATTATCAAAGTAGCAGGTGTTCGCATGCACCTGGTAAGTAGCAGGTGTTTAAATTCCTCCGCCAGGTGGCAGGTGTTCCTCAGTGGTAGTTTCTCAGTTGTTGCGGGGCTCATTAGCGTCATGGATATCAGCGCGGAAACACGTGCTAAAGTGATTGCGCTTAGAGAACACACTTCTAAGACCTTCGAAGAAATAGGTAAAATATGTGGAGTGAGTACAGCAAGTGTCGGGAGGATCTGGAAGCGGTTTCAGGAAACAGGAAATGCTGGAACCAACCGCTCTGGAAGATGAGGCCGAAAAAGATCAACTTCGACTCGTGACGACAAAACTTTACATCGAATGAGTGTTAAAAATCCTCGATTAACCAGTTTTGACCTGTCATGGTGGCAGCTTGTGTTGATATTGCACCTTCAACAGTGCGATACAGGCTGTTAGAACGCGGACGGAGAGCACGTCGACCGTACAAGAAGCAGCTTCTGACGCTTCGCATGAAGAAAAAAAGGTTGGAATGGGCACGAAAATACAAAACATGGACTGAGAAGGACTGGGAGAAAGTTCTCTTTTCTGACAAACACATTTTGTGGTTCAGGGATTTAGATCTATGTTCGTGAGAAGGAGCCAAGGAGAACCTCTCAATCAGCACCACATCAATCAAGCACCCAAGCATCCGCCCAAAAAGATGTTTTGGGGTTGTTTCAGCGTTTTGGGGACATAATCTCTTCTTCCCGTAGAGGGAATGATGAACAGTGCCAGTTACGAAGTCATATTGACCCGAAAAGTGCTTCCAACCATGGCTAAACTGTGCCCGAACGGAGATTGCGTTTTCCAACAAGACAGCCCGCCATGTCACACTTCGAAGCGAATCAAAAATTTCTGCTCAAAAAAAATATTACCGTACTGGATTGGCCCGGGAATTCACCAGACTTGAATCCCATAGAAAATTTGTGGGCTATTGTCAAAAAACGGCTTCACAAATTGGACTGTACGACGATGGACAAGCTAATTTCGGCCGTTATTGACATATGGTTCAGAGACGTTGAAATTAAAACTACATGTGCTAGTCTAGTACATTCCATGCCGAAACGCGTCTGTGATGTTATCAAGTCTCGGGGAGGTCATATCACTTATTAGTTTTAAATGTATCCATAGAAAACTTGAATAAAACTGAATTTTATAAAAAAAACTGCATTTCTCAATTAATTGCCACAATACTGTAGCACGAATATGCACGTAACACAAAGAGAAAAGGTAACCAACTTTCAGTTGTCACTATTAGCACGGAAGGCACACCTTTAACAATTATTAAATTAATTGACTACCAGTTCGTATGAGTAGACCATATGAACGAGTTCGTAATATTGAACTATAAGAACTATTCTTTATCGATTGTTTAAAGGAAACTGTTTTTAAGAAATTTAAATCAAAGTTATTATGTGTGTAAATATATATATAGATATTAATGTAATATTGTCAGTATTATGTGTCTTTTAATAATTGATTTAATTATAGCATAGTTACTCCAGATACAATAGATATCTATTAAGTAAAATATTAAAATAAATTGAGCAATTAAGCATGTGTATTTCTTTACGTTTTGTGTGTTCGTATTCCGAGCTTGAGAACCGGGAGCTTACATGCTCCACCCTTAGTGGCGGCATCATAGGTAAGTCCTATACAGGTAATTTTTGATAAGGACAATTTTACCTTATGACATGATGTCGCCGTACGAATTGGTGCCGTATGTGGTCAAGCTCGGAGAGAATTAATTTTCATAAGAGAAAGTAAAAAATATAAGTAAAAGGCAAAATTAAATTTAATAATAAGTTTAAATATAATATTAAATTTAATAATGAGTTTGAATATTAAAGTGAATTTAATAATAAGTGGAATGTAATATTGAATTTAACAATGAATTTAATAATGAGATATAACTCAGTAGAATGATAAGAAAATGCATGAAAATGATAATTTAAATATGTATTATATGATTGTATATATATGTATGTATTAGCATAAATATTTAATATAGAGTCAGAATTGTATGACAGTGTATCAAATCATGGCGCCGAATAAAACTAGGCAATTAAGTAAAAGATCGAGGCAAGATGCTCCAATTATCGATAATATACAGCAGGAGGTACATATAAATAACAGAGTAACAGATAGTTCGGCAAATAACGCGATCCAGATACAGATGCCCGCAAATCAAGCGCAGCAAAATACATCGTTGCCAATTATGCAGATGTTGCCATCATTTGATGGACAAAAGGAAAATAATGTCAATTTCTTTATCATACAATTTAAGGAAATAGCGGAGTTAATATCATGGTCCGAACAAGAGAAAATTATAATTGTCAAATCAAGATTAAAGGGAAAGGCTCAACAATTTCTAGCAGAAAATATTGCCCTGCAAAAGGAAAAATCATATGAAAAATTCATGGAGTTATTAAAAAACAAATTTGAAAGGAAACAAACATTAGTGCAAAAACACAACAATTTTAACAATCTGAAACATTTACCAAATATGACAATTAAGGAGCTTGCACAAAAAATCGAAAACCAGGCGATAATTTTTCTAGAAGTAGATGAAACTATGGACGCAAATGTAAAAAAAATTACAGAGAAAATTAAACTCACCAAATTTTTACAGATAGTCAGAGAAGATTTAAGAACAGAAATAAAAAAAAATGATCCGAAAACTTTTGAGGAAGCAGTGAGAATAGCTGAAGTAATAGAATCCGCATTGGAGGTACAAAATGATTGTGTAAATAGTATTGATGTAGAAAATAAAATAAGTGAGAATCTGGAAATAAATCATGTAAAAACGGAAAATACTGCAGAAAACCCGCCACAGAAATTCTGTATAGCGTGTGGTCGTAACAATCACTGGATGTCCGAATGCTATATGCTTCATAAAGTACAAGACAATTTAAAAAGGGCGATGACAAATGGAAATAACATTCAGGAAACTACCAATTTTCAACAAAGACCCACTAATCAAAATAATTATGCACACTATAGTAGGGCGAATTTCAGAAGAGGTAATTTCATAAATAACCGGGGAATACGGCGGCGTGCAGGAAATAACAACAGACAATTTCAAAGTAATAACAGAAGATCATATCAGAATAATGGACCACATTATGAAAGCAATCATAGGCAATATCAGAATAATGAATATTTAAACTAGAAAGGGACCTCGAAATAAAAGACATATAGAAAGTTATAAGGCATCAAATAAGGATTCGATATCCCATAAAATTGCAAATAAAATTGATAACGATGCACAAAATTCAAATGAACATTTACTTAATTCAACATATGGACAGAGTGACGCATTGCCAATGATTAACATAAATTTTGAGAACATAAAAACAGTGGCTCTCATAGATAGTGGCGCAAGTGTCAGTTTATTATCAGATAGAATTTTTCAAAAAATCAAAAATAAAATTAAAATTAACTATTTATCTAGACAAGTTAAAATACAGACTATGACCAAAGAAAACATTCAATTTTCAAAATGCATAAGCTTCAGCTTTAAAATTGAAAACAAAAGATGCAAAAATTCATTTTTCATAACTAAACAATTAAACAACACACCCTATGAAATAATCTTAGGATTTGATTTTCTCAAAAATCATCATGCCATAATTGACACAAATAAATTAATATTAAAGTTTGTCAAAGAATCCATATCTATACCATTTCAAGACAAAAATCAGAAAAAAGCACAGCAACCAGAAAATAATAATACAAGAGTTGAACATATTCAATGCTTAAATGCAAGCTTAGCGCATAAAATTAAATTACTCCCTCAAGAAACAAAATCAATAAAATTAAAATTAAATGAAAACTATTTTGAGGATAAGGAGGTATTGTTAAATATTACAAATTCATTAAAAGATTTACACGCTGAGCATTCTTTACATTATGTAAATAATAGAAAATTTATTTCTACTCTATTAACAAACAAAACAGAAGAAGAAATTCAACTTAATAAAAATATGATAGTAGGTACTGTAACACCGCAATTTGAAATTATAGAACAAAAACATAATAATGATAAAATTTTACAAATTAACAACATAGAAAGCTTAAATAACCCACAAAAAATTGATATTTCAGCGTTACGAAAAGCGGAATTAACACCGCAAGATTTTAAACTAGATCACTTACAAGAAAATGAAAAACATATATTGCTAAAATTACTGTTACAAAATTATGATGTATTTTCGAAATCATACAAAACGCTGGGAATGACGGAAGAAATAGTACCGGAATTTAATTTACTACACCAGTACCCAATACAGTGTAAACCTTATCCCTTGCCAAAAATGTTAAAACCTGTACTCGAAAGTGAGATAAAACAATTGTGTGAAGCAGGAATAATTGAAAAGTCTAACAGTAACTACGCCTTCCCATGCCTATTAATTAAGAAAAAAAGCAATTTTAATAATAGTCATACAGATAAAGTACAAAAGTATCGTTTAGCCGTAGATTATAAATTGTTAAATCAAATTACTGAATTACTGCCCGTAAATATTGGTAAAATCAGCGACATTCTGCACAACATCGCAGGCCACAAATTGTACACGGTGATAGACTTAAAGTCCGCGTTTTTTCAAATAAAAATCAAACCGGAGGATAGTTTCCGATTAAATATCATAACAAATGATGGCTCCTATAGACCTAATAGATTACCTTTTGGGGCAAAAAACTCATCAGCATATTTCTCATTATTAATGATGAAATGCTTAGGAGACTTAAAAGATCAGAAAATTGAATTTTATTTAGATGATATTGTAATTGCCGCAAATTCATTCGAGAAAATGTTGGAGAAATTGAAAACGGTATTTTCGAGATTAGCTAAATTTGGTTTAACCATTGACCCTTCAAAATTACAAATGTGTAAAGAGAACATTAAATTTCTAGGATTTAAGATAAGTAAGGAAGGCATAACACCTTCAGATGATAATGTACAGAAAATAACGAATTTCCCTGTGCCAACGACAGTAAAAAAAGTAAAATCATTTTTAGGTTTATGTAATTATTTTAGGCAGATCATACCAAATTTTTCTGAACTATGCAATCCATTAATTGAGTTAACAAAGAAAGATGAGAAATTTATATGGACGGAGAAATGCGAAGAAGCGTTTGTAACATTGCAAAACGCGATTTTATCGAAACCGGTAGTCAAGGCAGCTGATATGTCAAAGCCGCTCTATTTGTCGACTGACTGTTCAAAAGCAGCCGCGTCAGGAATTTTACTTCAATCAGTCAATGGAAATTTTCATCCTATCGAGTATTATAGCAGGAAACTTTCAGACAGTGAAAAGAAATATCCGAGCATGAAGCTAGAATTGTTAGCAATTCACGACGCTATAATACATTTCAAAGATTTTTTATATGGTACGCACTTCACAATTTTTACGGACTCTAAAGCTTTAACTCACTACATACACTTAGAAAATCAAAATTCTGATTTAATCGCAAGATGGTTATTAAATTTACAACAATATTCTTTCGATATAAAATACATTAAAGGACAAGATAATTCCATGTGACAATAAGGTGTCTTCCGTGCTCATGATAATTCCATGTGACGATATAGTGTGCCTTCCGAACAGTGATAATTTCTTCATGTGCAGCAGTATATGTGTTACCAAGTACGATGGTGTATCTTCCGAACAGTGAGTTCCTTCATTTTAGTGACATGTCGGTTGTAATGCACCGATATATGTATGTCAATGTTACAATATAGTGTGTCTTACATGCGGTGATCTGCATTTCTGTGACAGATATATGTGCAGTGGATCAAAGCAACATTTCCACAGTGGCCGCAATGTGTACACATATGTATTCAGTGCAATGTTTACCGTGTGCTGAAATTTTCTCTATGCAAGGGGGGATATCATGTAACACAATATTTGTATTACAGGTTTCCACCCCAATTACGGATGCCAACCTAGCCATTTTGCAATTCCAATTGCGGATGCCAACCTAGCTAATGAGCTATTTAAATGCTGCGGAGGGAGCCAATGGCAATACAAACATAAATAAGCAGCGCATCCCCTTCTTCACTTCAACGAATCAACAACGACACTACAATGTGAAAAGAAAAAGGTTTGAGAGAATGTTCTAGAACTTTCCGAGAGATGCAATTTCGACAGCGTCCTAGACGCACCTGAAGTTTTTTTAGTCGACTTAAAACTTTCGAACGAGTCAGCATCATGTTTTATTGGGTTTGTGAAAAGTGTCTATAGAATGTGAGCAACAAAATGGTAGCGAGTGCAGTTAGATGTGTAACGGTTTTCCTACATCATTGAAATAGCACGAATATGCACGTAACACAAAGAGAAAAGGTAACCAACTTTCAATTGTCACTATTAGCACGGAAGGCACACCTTTAACAATTATTAAATTAATTGACTACCAGTTCGTATGAGTAGACCATATGAACGAGTTCGTAATATTGAACTATAAGAACTATTCTTTATCGATTGTTTAAAGGAAACTGTTTTTAAGAAATTTAAATCAAAGTTATTATGTGTGTAAATATATATATAGATATTAATGTAATATTGTCAGTATTATGTGTCTTTTAATAATTGATTTAATTATAGCATAGTTACTCCAGATACAATAGATATCTATTAAGTAAAATATTAAAATAAATTGAGCAATTAAGCATGTGTATTTCTTTACGTTTTGTGTGTTCGTATTCCGAGCTTGAGAACCGGGAGCTTACATGCTCCACCCTTAGTGGCGGCATCATAGGTAAGTCCTATACAGGTAATTTTTGATAAGGACAATTTTACCTTATGACACTAAGAAAAAAATTAAATTTTGAAAGTAGTCAAGACGGCATAAGTCCCACGGAAAGTAATATTAGAAAAATTACCTCTTTCCCCAGACCTAAAAGTTTACGAAAGCTAAAGTGATTCTTGGGAGTCTGTAATTCCTATAGGAATTCAATAAATGATTATACAAATCTTACAGCGGTACTCTCGGACTTGACACAAAAAGGGAAGGAATTTGAATGGGATAGCAAGTGTGAGGAGGCGTTCCAAAGGTTGCAAAATTGTCTTTTTGAGAAACCGTTGCTAATTCACCCAAATTTTGAACAAGATTTTTACCTCAATACGGACGCAAGCGTGTTGTCTTTAGGAGACTGTCTTGTTGTCTTAAAATTCCATCTATTTTACGGAGATGGAATTTTAAAGTTTATAGCATATTTTAGTAGAAAGCTAAGCCCGCAAGAACAAAGATACCCTGCAATTAAAACCGAATTACTGGCAATCCATCAAAGTATGGCTTTTTTTAGAAATTTCCTGTACGGAAGAAATTTTTTTGTTTTATATGACCACAAACACTTAGGAAAACATTTAAAACTTCAGAACTCACCTACGGTAGTGCAACGCTGGTTACTGCACATTTCCGAATTCAAATTTGACTTCATACATATCTCTGGAAAAGACAAACTATTATGTGATTATTTGAGTAGAGAGGATTTTAAAGGGAATCATAATAAAAACCAATCATAACAAAGAGGAGAAAAATACGGAAAATGCCAACACACTCGCTGAAATCCCAACGTTAGAGAATATTTTGGAATAACAACTTAAAGATGCTGAATTACTGGAAATCAAAAATAAACTAAACACCAATGAACAGAAACCAAGCAAAGATTACGAGGCTTTCTACATAGACAGCGAATCCAACTTAATCATGCACATAGGAAATTGGAATACAACTTAATCATGCACATAGGAAATTGGAATACTTACACAATACTTACATTGGAATACTATTTATGCACATAGGAAATGCACATAGGAAATTGAATAAAACGATCATCATTCCAAGAACCCTACAGAGACAAATCTTAACCATGACACATGTCACGCACACGGGGATAGATAAGACATTTAAATTATTATCAGACATGTACTACTGTAGTGGGATGTACGCCGACGTACACAATTTTGTTCTCTCATGCAAACTATGCAGAGCAAGGACGAGGGCTTTACAGGACGGCCCGTTCGGTCGGACACCAATTCCGCCGGGTCCCGCGTAGGCTCTGTCAACGGATATCGTGTGTCTCTTCCCACCCAGCGTAAATAATAATCGGTACGCGCTTTCGATATTGGGCCAATTTTCTAAACACGTTCAATTTTATTCAATTCCAAATATTAAGGCAGAAACTGTGGCATATAGACTCTAACATCACATTGCGATTTTTGGCAGACCATATGCTATCTTGTCAGACCGGGAAGTTCAATACACATCTGACGTGTACAAACATATAACAGAAAAACTACAAATTGCCACGAGATTAAGCTCAGTACAAACCCCGTTCGTAAATGGGATAGCCAAAAAATAAACAGTCCGCTCAAATATATGTGTATAAGTGCGCTAACAAACATTTCTCCATATTGAACACCGCAGTACAGGTTCACTTAATGATATATAACAACACCATACACGCTTCTACAAAGGAATCTCCAATATTTTTTATGTTTGCGAGAGACATTCCAACGTTATTTTAGACGACACCAACAGAAACAATTCCTGATCACCAAGAAAACATAGCAAGAAGAATAACTCTCATGAACAACACATATAGAGTTGCGACCAAAACCCTATTGGTTGTTAAAGGAAAACAAGAAAGTCAACAATTCGCCAATGCAAAGAACCGCTCACTAGAAATAGGCAACCTAGTATTTCTAAAAATTCACACAAATTTAAAAAAGCCCAGTAGATAGGACCGTTATTGTCTTAGAAAAATCTACAGATTCGTCTACGAAATTAAAGAAGTCAACAAACTGTTTGCCAAGTCCATCAAAGCGCATATTGAAAGGCTAAGACACCTTATTGAAAGAAAGCAGCATTAAAAGGCACCAGAAATAAATGAAACGCCCCCACAAGCAACCATTACACCCCTTTTGCCGAGGGCCAACGGCCGTACCGTGCTGAAAACACCGGTTCTCGTTAGATCACCGAAGTCAAGCAGCATCGGGCGCGGTTAGTACTTGGTGGGTGACCACCTCGGAACACCGCGTGCTGTTGGCCATCTCGGGTGCGGTATCCCCGTGGTTTGCGCGCTAGATTTGCACGCTACCACAAATGCCGCCGTGTTCATGCGGAGTACGATCACGTTAAACATGTGGGTCCGTAAGTCCTTCCGAGAGGTTGGTGGTAGGGGAAGGAGGGTACGGTCCCTGTGGATGCCTCCCCCACTGGGTTCCGGTCTAAATTGGGTGGCACTTCCCGGCCGTCCATACAGTTACCATACACCTTTCTGGTAGGTCGGATGATCTGGGTCTCAACAACAACAACCCCTTTTGCCGAATCCCATACCCAAAAACAAAAAGCAAATTCAATTTTTTCTCCGCGATGAACAGGAAATAAATAACGAGTATGCAGCCCCAAAACGAACTATGGTCCCTAATACAACAGCTGTGTTTACTAGGGGACCAACCTAGAAGAATCAGAATGAAGGGCAACAGAAAGTGGTTACTCAGATAGCCGGTTCTTTCTTGCCCACACTAAATTTTCAGCCACAGAATCTTCCCCTTTCGACAGGAGAATGCCGGAAACCCCCCGCGGAGCCGACTCCAACCAGAGATTCTACTCAAATAAAAAATAAACGTAAAGAAAGTACTAAAGTGTGTCTACCACGAAGTGTAAAGGATAGTCGAAGGACTTTACTGCCAAAACCTAGTAAACTATACATAATTATACTACTCTTAGAAATAAGTTAAAGACAGATTAACTGGAAGAAAGGGATTCTAAAGGCTTTTTGGATACAATAATTTACTTTAGGGTGCGGGGTCGTTGAAATTATAATGTAGGTAAAAAATAGCATTTTAATTGATAAAACTAAAATGTAAAAATCATATGAAAAATTCCAGTTTCAAAATTTTATGTGTCGTATTCCGAAATTGTAGAAAAATTAAAGGGTTAAACAATAAGTAAAGGGCGTTATAATTCTTAAACAATTTAAAAAATGTAATGGAATTAAAGAATATATAGGTTATCATGACAGTAACAATAATGATTTTTAATAAAGGAACGAATTCGAAAAAAGTCAAAAATAAGAAAATAAATGAAGTAAAACCAAATCGAGTAAATAAAAATATAAAATTTTCTTTAAACAGAATTTAAACTCGGGGTACATTTTTTTTTCGTTAAAAGACAGGGATGGTACTTTACATTCATAACAATAAGCGTTTTTCTGAATACGGGTTTCGGGAAAATCATATTCTAATACTGAAAAGAGAGGGGATACGAAAGGAGAAGGGGTTGGAAATATTGAGCTTTTAGAAAGGTGCAGGAATAATGTAAGTAACAGAAGGAGAAAGATGAACAAACAGATTAAATAAAATTATTATAGAAACTGTGCAGGACATTTTATTAATGAAGGAAGATAATCGAGTAATAAAGAAAAGAAAGAAAATAATGAAGCGTATTATATAAATAGTGAGCAGCTAACTAAAGTAGTATGAGAAAAGAAAAATTGATAGAATAAGAAAAGTTAAAGAATGGTTTTCAGTGTACAGGAAACTAGGAAGTGCAAAAAAAATGTTTTTGTTTCTTTGTTTTGATATAAATGTTTTCTGTTTGTATTTTGGTTATGACGTTTAAATAACAAGGAGGGTGCACAAATTACACCTGAGGATCACAAAGGTGGGAAAATTTAAGTCGAGGCACTAAATAATTGCATACATAGAATAAGTGTAGATTTTACTTTTAACCTACTTGTGTGGTGAGAAAGAGTAGATAACACAGCAGGTTCCGCTAAATTGGTAATGTGTCCATTAAACACCACATTCTTCAGATGCCTCCAAACCCAAAAATCACATGGATTGAGGTCAGGGGAACGTGCTGACCATCTTGCAGGAAAATGGCGGCTGATGATTATGTAATCTCCAAAATGACTGCGAAGTAGCCGCTTCACTGGTTTTGCGATATGTGGTGGAGAACCATCCTGCATGAAAATAGTGTTATCGATATACTGATACTCTTGCAGTGTGGGTATAACATGACTTTTCAAAAGACGTTCATATCGATGGCCATTGACAGAACAGATGAAGGGGACATGAGGACCAACTTCCTCAAAAAAGAAAGGCCCGATAATAAACGCTGCTGTAAATCCACACCACACAGTGACTTTGGGGGAATGAAGAAGCACCTGGCGTAGTTCCTGTGGATTTTCGGTAGCTCAGATTCTGCAATTTTGCATATTAACAGTTCGGCGGAGATGGAAGTGCGCTTCGTCAGTCCACAAAACTTTTCAGGGCCATTCATCGTCCACTTCTATCCGAGCCAGAAATTGAAGTGTGAGTATGTCACGTGCAAAATTGTCCGCAGATAGCAACTGTTCAACATGGGTCAGTTTCTAAAGACAACATTTCAAAATGTGTTTCAAAAATTTTTGCTCCGTACTGGAGGGTACGTCTAATGATCGGGCAATTCCACGTGCACTCGTAGATGCATTAGCGTTACGCTCTTTTTCTAACGCTGTAGCTACGTCTTCCACTATCGCTCCATCGACTGCTTTTCGTCCGCTTCCAGGTTTGATATCCAAAGAGCCAGTCTCTTCAAATTTTAAAATCATTTTGCGCAAGCTTTCGCCACACAGAGGACCAGATTTTAACTTTTTCAACGTTCTGAACTTTCTAAAAGCTACTAAGCAAGAGCTATTATTCTCTTAAAACAATTTGACAAGAAGAACACAATCTTTCAATGATAGAGTCATTGCGACAGAACAATAGAGGTTTTTCATTAAGTTATGAGAAACAAGTTCCGCTCTTCATTTTTTATAGCAAACGTTTATTGTAACGTCACTGTCTTATGCAAATTTGCAGCAGAATTTAAAGAGTAATTATTCAAAACAAGTTGAATACACTTTTTGTGAAAAAAGATACGGCTTACGTTTGCTTAGAATTTAACATTGTTTCAATGGATGAATTTTTTTTCATTACTTGCATGCATATGATGATGAAAGTTCGACTTTTAATTCAGTATTCGAAGGACAGCATAGTGAATATTTATTACTTCCTTAGCCAATGAGTTTAGTTATCGTTTATTACTTTTATATTGCATTCTAGTGCAGCAAAGCGCCAATTTTTCTCCTATCTACGACTTTTTGAACTGATGACTTTTTCTTCACCAAACAAAATTCCATTGCTTCACGAGTGTTCACGCAAAATTTCAAATCATTCTGATCAGTGCTTTTTATTTGAGGATATTTTCAACCCGGGAACTTTAATTATAATCACTCTGTATATATATATATATATATATATATATATATATATATATATATATATATATATATATATATATATATATATATATATATATATATATATATATATATATATATATATATATATATATATATATATATATATATATGTATATATATATATATATATATATGTATATATATATATGTGTGTGTGTGTGTGTGTTATGTGAACAGATACAGATGCAAGGCAGCATACTAAATGGATATGATGGTAGTTGCATACTACCGAACCACGTGAATATGAGTGACACCCAGATCTATCACAAGGACATAGGTGGCCGATACCTACAACAAAGTCTTGTCCAACCTTGGGACAATCAGTTACTTTTGGCAAAAGAACATAAACTTTTGGGGTCAACAAGTGCATCAACTATTGGGTATGCAGTCGTACAACTGGGTTCCACAAGCAAGATGATAAACGAATGGTTGCATAAGGAACTTGATTGGTTATGCGTACATCACGGAAATCCAAGGTGGGATACACAGATAATAAACAATTTTTATTTTTCTACATATCAATGGCAGTTGACAATACACAAATTCTGACTTTGCAGACAGTAGCAAACGCCAACGTACAGTCGCAAAGTGATCGTGTCGTGTTAAAGCCCACCTATCACGGCCCACCTATCAAAAATTAAGGTTTATAAGACCTTACTACATACAAACAAAGAAACAAAAACCATAACCATAAATCAAGGATTTAAGACAGTGTACAACAACAATGGTGAAATGCAGAACCGGAAAGTTGAATGTTTGATTTGGGTATGTAGTCGTACAAATGGTAGCTGTGACACAAACAATAAATTTTGGTTACAGAATTCTTATAAGCATTAAACTTTTACCCAATATTTTGTACAGAGAACAGGACAGACATTCACAAAACTTTATAATCGAACTTTACATCACCGGAAATTATGTGCAATGAGGCACCCATATATATATACCTGTGATTATGTAGACTGAATTATTATGTTTTGTTATCCGATATAGTATTTTGTATTTGTGTATAGACTTTTGTTTTCGATGTATAATAATTCTTACACAAAAGAGACTACCGCATAAGGAAGGTATTTGGATGAGCAGAAGGAAGCCACTGTGCGCCCTAGCTTTTGTGGTGTAATGGTCTCCGACAGGACGGACATTTTGTTTTATTTTTCAGCTCATCGTGGAAGTGGAAATAATATTGTCGTCTAGTTTTTTTTCACCATATTTCCAATATTTTATATTTGAATCAGGATGCACAGATATCGATCTCTGAGACGGCACCTCAATGTGTACCCTGCGCTTCATCTGGTCACCTGCTTGACAAGGCCGGAAACAAGTTAGAGCTCTGGAATTCCTCACGGCCTGATCGTCATAGGCGTTCGGTGTCCAAAAGAAATACAGGCCCCTTTGAATTAGGGCGGAATAGGGCCAGAGGTTAAGTGGAGCTAAAAATGTCGGTGGTAGCCCGAGAGGTCGTTATGTCCAATGGTAAGCGCCCTGAGCGTTGTTCTTGAGTCCAAAGGCCAATCAAGAAAGTTGTAGGCGGGTGTGAATTTTCAATTTTTTTTTTTGGAGAGAGAGAAGTTCGGAGGAGAGAAGAGAAGGTTTGGAGATAGAAGTGTGAAAAGATCTGCAAGGGTTTCTGATGATGATCTGAGGAAACTCACCATCACCGTGGGAGACCGCCTGAGCCCGATGCCACGCCACTGCATGCGACAGTCATGGTAGACTTTTTTCAATATACAACTCATCTTGGGTATTTGTTCTACCTCTCTCTCTTTTTGGACACACGAAATACATTTTCCCCTTCACGACTAGTGTTGGAAATACTATTTATGTTACTGTCACGATAACTTTCTACTAGCGTCAACAAACAATCGCTTGTAGAGTATTTCCAAAATGAACTAACTGAAATATAATAAATACTTTTGCGTATGGACTAATTGACTTTTTACCGATGTCTTACATGCGTTTTAAGAATTTATATTTTATAGCAACACTAATACAAATGTTGATGATGTAATGGTTTAAATTTCGGATTGCTTTGACGGATTGAGTATTGTATTTTGCGTTTTGTGTATTAAAAGACGCTAATTATTTTGAAAAGATATTCCTGAGTGATAATTTTTTTTGCTTCTTGTGTTTTATTATCGACAACCGCTAAAGCATCGCATAGATGCACGAGTGCCCCAAATTAATTTAATAATTGTGTTTCGGTTTCTAACATAATTTATTTGGCGCCCTACGTGGGGCGAAATTTTAGCAGTTGATTATTCGAAAGCAAATTAACAATGGATCCTTTGAAAATAAAACGAAAAATACTTAGAATCTCTTTTACGGATTGCCACAGCAAAATTTAACAATTCCTTCTGAAGGAAAATCCTAAATCGAAAGAACTTTTGATTTTGAAAACGCAATTGATGGACAAATTTGAGCGTCTGAATGCCTGTCAGGATGAAACATCTAACGGTATTTTGCAATATGAAAATCCTGAGTAAATATTTGCAACGGACTTGGAAGCAGCTGAGGAATATAGAGACAAATATCGTGCAAACCTATCTGAAATCGAAACAAGTTTTTTGATTCTTCGCTTCCGAAAGAAGTGGCGGAAAAGAGAAAGTTCAAGCTCACTAAAATTGAGTTGAAGAAATTTAGCGGGGAGGCAATGGATTTTCTGTCGTTTTGGAGACAGTTTGAGAAAATACATATTGATGAAAGTTTGCCGAAGACAAATTTCAATATTTACTACAGGCAGTTGTCCCAAATTCACAGGCAGCCAGAGTCGTAGAGAGTTTTCCTCTGACTGCTGCAAATTATCCTAAAGTCGTGCAACAGCTGAGGGAACGCTTCGGACGGCAGGACTTACTTGTACACATTTACGTACGAGAACTCTTGGCCATGGTGATGAAGAACGCTATTATCGGAAGAGCGAAAACAGAACTCCCGATCCTCTACGACGAATTGGAAGCAAAATTACGTGCATTGGAGAGATTAGGAAGGATGCAGGATGAGTACAGAGACTTTCTTACGCCTCTTGTAGAATCGTGTCTTACTGAGGATACACTTGTTGCCTGGAAGAGGAGCCGAAACAGAACAGATATTTCTTTGCCAGATGATCGGACTTCAGAAAATTTATTGGGCTTTCTGAAGCAGGAAGTTATGGGCGAAGAAATGGTTGTGCTCGCTCGTACCGGGTTTGGATCTAACCATGCCAAGAAATAGAAGGGGTTTAAGGAGAATACTTACGAAATCGCGTCTGCTGCAGCTTTAATGAGCACTAATGCACAAGAATACTCAAGTTTGAATTCTTTAATTGTCTTTCTTGTGATAAAAGAAAATCCCAGTCAAGACTGTTTTTATGCCAGAACATTAAATATTGAAGAGAAAAAGAAAGTTTTGGCGAAGAAGGTGCTTGTTTTTCTTGTTTGCGGCTAGGACACACTTCAAGAGCTTGCAAATTTATAAACAGATGCATTAATTGAAATAGAAATCATTTTATTTTGATGTGTCCTGACCGTGAAACAAGCACAAGTGATAACAAAACAGCAGGAGTTGACGCAACTAAAATTTTAACTGATAGTTGTATCGTTGAGACTGTGTTATTAATGACCTTGATAGTTAAGATTAAGACTATAAACAGTGAGATAATGGTTAGAGCCCTTATAGATACTGGATCTCAGATCTCCTATTTAGGCACCAGAGTGATTAATAAGCTTAAACTGAAACTGAAACGAAAACAAAATATTGTACATACCTTTTTTTTTGGGGGGGGGGGGGGAATTCTAGACCATGTTTACATAAAGAATAAAGTGATATTCTTGATTTGCAAAATACCTTTCCTGTTAATGTTGGTGTTCTATCAGAAGATAAAATATGCGGATTTGTTCCGAATACTATAACAGTTTTAACTTTGAAGGAGTTAAAATAAATAACTTGATGATACCAGATTTGAATTTTCCAGATTATGAAATTGATTTACTTTTAGAAGCTAATGTTGCTGAACCAATCATGACTGGTAATTCTATTAAATTAAATTCAGGATTAGTTGTTTTAGAAACAAAAATGTGTTATACTTTGGTTTCTCTTTTTAAGTTAAACATTACAGCTTTTCATCCTATATGTGAGCATTTTCGAAAGCTCAAATATTTTCTTGTTTATGACAGCTATCAATAGAGTGCAATTTTTCACTGTTTTACTTAGGTTGGTTCTTCTGTTTGAATCAAACCTTACAGCATTTCATCCTGCATGAGAACATTTTCGAAAGCTCAAATATTTTCTTGTTTATGACAGCTAAGAATAGATTACATTTTTACACTATTTTATATAGGTTGGATTCTTTGTTTGGGTCATATCTTACAGCTTTTCATCCTACATGAGAAAATTTTCAAAGGCTCATATATTTTCTTTTTTATTAGAGCTGTCAACAGATTGCATTTTTACACTGTTTTAGTTAGGTTGGTTTCTCTGTTTGGTTGTTTACTTAGGTTGATTTCTCTGGATCAAGTCTTACAGCTTTTCATCCTGCATGAGATCATTTTCGAAAGTGCAAGTATTTTCTTGTATATGACAGCAATCAACATATTGCATTTTTATATTATTTTACTTAGGTTCATTGCTTTGCTTGGGTCAAATCTTACAGCTTTTTATCCTCCATGAGAGAATTTTCGAAAGCTCAAATATTTTCTTATTTATGACAGTTATAAAAAATTGCATTTTACACTGTTTTACTTAGATTGGATTCTCTGTTTGAGTCAAATCTTACAGCTTTTCATCCTGCATGAGAACATTTTCCAAGACTCAAATATTTTCTTGTTTATGACAGCTATCAACAAGTTACATTTTACACTGTTTTACTTAGGTTGGATTCTCTGTTTAGGCCCAATCTTACTACTTTTCATCCTGCATGAGAAAATTTTCTAAAGTTCAAATATTCCCTTGTTCACGAGAGCTGTCAACAGATTGCATTTTTACACTGTTTGACTTAGGTTGGTTTCTCTGTTTGGGTCAAATTGTACAGTGATTATCCTGCATGGGAAAATTTTCGAAAACTCAGATATTTTTTCATTTATGACAACTATCAAAAGATTGCATTCTTACACTATTTTATATTAGGTTAGTTTCTGTATTTGGGTCGAATCTTGAAATCAATTTCTTGACCCACTTCTATCAAGAGTGTTTGCTTGACATTTCCACACATCCGTATTTGCAATGGCATATAACATTTCATCACATTTAAATTGATACTATTTCCGAATTCTGAACCCCTCCCCCCCCCCTCTCTCCTGATCTCTCCAAAATTATGCCCAGAAAATCCCAAAATCCCATTGTTGTATGATAGTTTTAAGTATTTTCTCTGTTATATATACATAGAAGTGACTTTTACTGAACTTTTTTGTCATTATCGTACAACAATGGATTTATATATAGAGAGAATTAGGCTGCATATTGAACTCTTTTTAACTGTCTTCCAACAATGGGATTATTCAAAGCTAAGGATATTTATCTCGAGCTATTTCGTAAAATATAACGGTTCTATTTTTCGAGGATCCACCAAATTTTAATAGATTAAAATGTTCCACTAGACTAAGCTATGCATTAAGTTTTAGATATTTTGGACGCAGAGAATTATGTTAAAAATTCCGTTAAAGAAATTGATAAAGTTATCTAGACAAACAACCATTGGTCATGACGGATTCAATAAAAGATTTTTAAAAAGTTTGATCGGATATCGGATGAACAATTGATTACAAAATCTACTAGCTTGATACTCTCATTTGGGACTTTGAACGCCCCTATGGGCGCCCATGGCTGTGTGCAAAGCGTCAAATTTCATGGAGAATTTTGTGGGCTCTCGAAAGACTATATTTTCTCCCCTAGGAAAATCGAAACTTCTGCTCTGTTAGGTTTTGTCCTGAAGTTATAGAATAAGCAGGGAACCCTTGCAATGTCACCCATGGGGGAGGGCAAGGCGGCGCTTCCGCTCCCCTAGACATTCAAGGTCCCATATTTAGGTATCAAGCTTGTCAGTATAGTGCATATGATTCCTGAGTTTGCCCCTGGAAAAAGTGTTATGGGCGCCCATTCTTATAGTATCCACAATGGGACAGAACTTAACGGAGCTGAATATTTTTGTTTCTCTCCCGAGGACGAACAAAATGAGTGGTGTCCAAAATGCTTTCCAGACATTACAGAAATCTCCGCGACATTAGAAGCTGAAGCTTTGCACACTTACTGTCATGGGCCCCCATAGGGGAGGGCAAGGGTCATTCACGCTCTTCTGGACATTCAAGGTCCCAAATGTAGATGACAATCTAGTCGATAATGTACATATCATTCTTGGGTTTCCCCTCTGGAAAAAGTGTTATGGGCGCCCATTCTTATAGAATCGACAACTTGATAGAACCTAATAGAAGTGTATCGTTTTATATCTCTCCCGAGAGCGGAGAAAATGGGTGGGGGTGAAAGAAAAACTTTGTCAGTGAGTTTGTGTCCTTCCCAGCTTAATAAGATTAACTTTTGCTTTGCGCAAATATAACTTTACAATTAGAAGTATATCTAGTATCCGCTAAGCAATATATTTTGTATTTGAAACGATTATAACTGAGTTCATATGAAACGATTATAACCGATTCAAGTTCAGATATATTTGAAATGAGCTCTACTGTCGGGAACACAAACTCTTATACGAGTTTTCAACCCCGTCCCAATGCCTTCTCTATATATTATACCAGTGTTGTTTAAACTTATTTAGTCGCGAAACTTTTAAAATTTAATTTGATGGCAGAACCCCAAATTAAGAAAAATTCCTTGTTGTCCAAATTATGCATTAAAATTTTAGTCGTTTTCAAATTTTTAAGACAATTTACATGAAACTATCATGTCGCGGAACCCCAAGGGTTCCGCGAAGCACGTCTTGAAAAACGCTGAATTATACAGTGCATGTCGGGAAAGTACCAATTATTCATTGCTCCCATAAAACACAAAAGATCAAGTAAATTTCCCTAAAATATTACAAATTTTGCATTTTTAAAATGACAAATATTCCTTCCTTTCAAATAATATTTTCATCACTGATTCGTGTACTATATAAGTATTGAACAATATAGGATTCTACATATATACATATTTACTAATAAATCTCGCTTATAATTGTTCTATTCAAATAATAAATTATATATATATATATATATGTGTGTGTGTGTGTGTGTGTGTGTGTAATAGTTCTCAAACTAATTTCAAACAATCTGTATGCAGTACACAAAGTTCTTAAATACATGTATATTCATAGTATTACTTTTTAAAACCAGAAAGTACACAATGATGTGAATAATCGGATATAAATGTATCTTATGACATTCTGATGCGTAATGATCGGTCTTCATGAACAATATCACTTATTGTAAATAATTCATCTTTTCTTCCGCTCTTGCAGGAGTTGCCTGAATAGCGTACCAGAACTGGTGATAAAACGACTTTTGGCTTGTGATGTGAAAGAAGAGTTCTATTGTAGTTAACGATCTGGAATAATGCGTTTTCGACGGATCTACACGTTTCAAGACCTCTAGAACCCGAAAAAACTTATTTTTAGTGTGACGCCTCTGTGTGTGCCTGTGTGTGTCTGTCTGTGCAATGTATGTATCCACTCTAAATTTTATAGATAAGTCGCGTGTGGTTCACCCTGGTGCTGATTAGATGTTGTTATGATTCGTCTACATTATGCTCAAATGCGTCAATTAAGCTTGTTTTATACGTAATTTTTGACGATAAAGAGAATATAACCAATCTCTTAACTCTAGAACTAACCGTTTTCAATATATTTTAGTTTTCTTTCGCATGTTTGCTACGCCGCCTTTGAAAATACGTCCAGTTACCAAATGAAAACGAAAATTGAATTAAAACCGCAAATTCAGTGTCATTTCAAATAATTATGTGTGAAAGCCCCAGGCCGTCCGACTCGTCCAGAGGACTTAGAGTATCTATTTGGACGGCCGGGAAATAATTATGTGTGTTATTTTAGGCAATTAAACTTAATTTAATAAATTATTAAATACATAAAGAGAAAATAAATTGAAGTCCATACAGAAGTTCATGTGTTGCAAAGATCAGATTTTACTTTCCCTGCAATACATGGCTGTAGGAAAGTATTGGAACCATCTCGAAAATCGCAACTCGGGCTTTTGACGGATCTATAAGTTTTGGGGCATCTAGAATAATAAAATTATATTTTTAGCTCGATGCATGTCCGTCTCTCTCTCTCTCTCTCTCTCTCTCTCTCTCTCTCTCTCTCTCTCTCTCCGTGTGCATTATATGTATCCACTCGAGCTCCAAACTATTCAATGTAATTTCACAAATTTATTAGGTATGTCTCTTATAGGTTACCCTGCTGCTGGTTAGAATTTAGTACAATTCCGAAAACAATAACCTGTTTTTAATCGACATAAACGTCAAAAATCCCCAAAGTCTGTAATACAAAATTAAACACCATTAATTATATTTATAAAATGGTTGTTTCACACGTAATTTGTGACGGCAAAAATAATACGACCTACTTTCTTTAGGGCTAATCATTCTCGAAATATTTAATTTTTTTGTTAACTTTTGCAAGCTGGCAATGTTGCATAATGTGATGCATCGATAGATGGAAACAATGTTTTAGTAATGTAAATGATCTGAAAATGATTACAGGTCAAGGTAATGCAGGTAAAGTTATAGGATCTTACCGAGGAACGATTGAAATTCAAAAGGAAAAAATCACAATGCCACTATTAGTACTTAGAAAATTGCAATTTCCAGTTATCATAGGAGTGGACTTTTTGAAGGAAGCAAATGTTGAATTAAATTTTAAATCAAAGTCAGTAAAGTTTGAAATGAGAAACTCAGAATATGGGCAAGAAAAAGTAGAAATCGAATTAACTAAGGACCAAAAAGCAGATTTACAAACTGGGGTTGATTTTGTAAATTCTAAAGTGATATAGTTTGTAGTTGGGGCGGAAGCAAGTGAAAGTAATAAAAAAGTGTTGAAATAGAGTAATAATCAAAATTTTAAATGCACGCCTATGTGGAAATTAGATGTTGAAATAAAGAGTGTACCTCAAAATAATTCAGAACTTAATAATCGGAATGAACGAAATAGGATAATGGAAGTTAAACCTTCAGTAGTGAATGAGAAAACGGAAATAAAAATAGGTTCAACGGAAGAAAATGCGATAGTCATGCAAAATGATCTAAAATTACCCGAATTTTCAAATTCCGAAGGACAAGAAAGTAGAAATAAGGAAGTTGCAGAAAACACATTGACGGAGGCAAACAGTAGAGTGAAAGATTTTGAAAGTGAATCGCTGATTCAAAAGATCAAATAAGTATCTACTGATTTATCTAGTTTAAATTCTACTAAGAAAATTGCCATAAGTCAAAAACTCGGATCGGAAACTATCAAAGAACCGAAAAGTGGCACAAGTCAATAACTTGGATCAGAAAATATTCAGAAAGCGAAATTTGAAACAAGTCAAAAAAGCAAAGTAGATGGAATGAGTGCAGCTACAATTCCAATAGTAGCGGGAACGAAGTCAACTACAAATCCAAGAAAATGGAACATTCAAACCGATTGTCTAGGTAGAAAATGGCAATAGCAAATACGATATTGGTCAGAAGAAAGTGATCCGAATGCACAACAGAAAAAGAAAAGAAAATATGATTTCAGAAAGCGTAAGGCAGAGGAAGATATGATACCGCCAGCACACAGAATAATTTACTCTTCAATGAAATGCCAAATGAAGAAATACCAGAAAATGTTACGAAAACGAAAGAAAATTATTTTGGAATTAGCACAGGAACAGAGAAGGAAACCGGACGGAATTGAGAAAGGGACCAAAATTCTCGTTGGACACAAATAAATCGGAATCATCGATGGACAGAAAGGAACCAATATCCTCGATGGACAGAAAGGAACCAATATCCTCGATGGACAGAAAATGACCAAAAGGCTCTATGAAAGTAAACGGATCGAAATCATCGATGGAAGGAAAAAGATTGACGATGCAGATGGACTGAAATAGATCAGCGATACAGATGGAAGAATACTGAGCCGAAATGGTAATATAATTTTTTTAAGTTCTGTTTTGGGGGGAAAAGAAAAAGAAAGAGAATTTTGAACTTTGTCGTCCTTAGAACGACCAGAAGAATGAAGAGGGAAATAAAATGTATGTTATAAAATGTTTTAAAATTATTAAGGGTATAAAATGTTATTTAGTTATTGTTAACATAGTTATAAATATAAAATGATGTTTTTAAAGAAAAGTAACTAATGAAAAATAAGACTCAAGTAAACTAATGTAACTTTAAAAATGTAAGTTTTGTTTTGAAAAAGTAATAGAAATACATATTTTTTTAAAAGATTATAAATTTTAAAAGTATTAGTAAAGGTTTCAGTAGAAAATGAAAGTAAATAATGTTAATTGAATATGGAATAGATCTATTTAAGTAATATGTTTAGCTAAGTAACAATTTTATGTATATTTCAAATATTGCAATTTGTGTATCTTAAAGTGTATTACAATGCAAAGATAAATTACTGAACTGAATACCTGGATGAAGAGAGGATTTGTCCCAGTTGATCCTAGGAAGTTTGACTAGCAAAAGTTTTGTGTAGGAAAATTTTTAACGGGGTCCGTTTAAAAGACCCACATCCAAAATTTTTTTTAGACTGGTCGGGTTGAGTGTGAGGATTCATTTATTGTATGCTAATTTTACTTTTAATTATCTTAATTTAAGTACGAAACGCCTCAACTCTGTTTTCGAGAATCACGTACTCACGACTGGTCAGAACTATAAAAGAAGAGGAAAACGTTAGATAGATTTATTCGGATTGGAATTGGAATTCGATAAGAATGTAATCGTGAGTCGTCTTACAGCTTAGGCTGGTATTGTGATACGAGAGTGTGGTGATCCTGTTCAATGAATGGAAGTACGCAGCGAAGTATTGCCTCTACAATATTGTGAGTATAGATATATATGATTTAATAAGTTGATTAGTAGTGCTAATTCAGTTCAGTAACGAAATGTTAAGGTTCAGTCTAAGTATAGATATGATAGTGCTATCGTCTGTAAATAGTCTGTGTATGTAATTGTATTTCGAGTTGTCAGCGAAGTTAGCTTGAATAAAATATGTGTTTGTTAATGTTGGAGATCATTCATCAACTTGAGTCAGTAACTTTGAGATTGAAATGAGTGGACTGGTGAATAAAATGCATGATTTTGGGAATTGATAACTTAAAGGTTGCTTTACAATGGCACCCCCAGAGTAGAGACCTTTATAACATCACCAAGTGTTACAGACAAACGGATAAAAGAGCATTTCTTATATACTAGATTGTGTGCCCGTCATATGACGGAAAGAAGAATTTGAGAAACATTATTTCTCATTTGGCATCATTTTATCAATTTGGCGATATTTTTGTCACTTTGACAACATTTAAGAAATCGCCAAGTGGGAGATATTCCGAAAAATCTGTCACCAAAATTTTATCCAAATGTTACGGACGAAAAAATAATTTATTCTGATAGTACTCAGATTCTTATGTTCTTTCTAAGATATTGAATTTTTGTCAATTAGTCGTCATTTTCGTAGATTTGGCGTTATTTTTACCAATCAGACGATATTTTTTTTAATTTGGCAATGTTTAATAAAGTCGCCAAGTTGTCGAAATTCCGCTAAATTCATCGCCAAAATCTCGTCCAGCGTTATGGACGGAGGAATAAGTTATTTTATAGCAGGTAAATGAATATTGGCGTCCAACTACAAAAGTATTTCCGAAAGTATCTTTTCTCATGAATGGAACGAGCAAGATCCACGGGAAAGATGCCACCAAATTCATTGTATTATATTACATATGTAAAGTGAACATATTTTACAATAGTTAATATTTTATTTATTTTATGTGATTTTTTGATAAATTTATTTGATAAATGAGCAATATCTCGAGAATGATTCATTCTACCTTTCTAAAGTTTACGTCAATCGTTTTTCTAATGAAAAATTACATAAGAAATGACTATTTACGAAACTTTATTATTTTGATGATTTTTTTCAAAATTCATTCGAAAATTTAATGGGGTTCTGAAGATTCGATTGCGTTTACAAATAAAAGGCTTCCAGTATTTACGGATTGTAGTTTTTGTGCCAAATTCCGTTCGAATAGCTCCATTTGTTCGTCCGATATCGTCTCCATAGCCTCACTGACACACATACACACAGTGAGAGAGACATCACCTCAAAAACGTTTGATTCATGTTCAGGGATGTTTGAAACGTGCTCTTCCGTCGAAAACTCGAATTCGAATTTTTGATCTCGTCACAAAATTTTCCGTATACTTTATAGTATTCATATAAGAAAAGTCAAAACGCTATGTATATTACAATGCCACTGTTTTTGTAGAGCTCGTCAACACAAACTTTCTTTTAGCACATCTGCCTCATGACGGTGTGTTTAGCGCTGCCATCTACCGGTTACTAAAGAACTGATAACGATTGATCATGTAACCCGTATGGCCATATAACCCGATTTTACTCTATATGCAAACATAAGAAATTAAGCCATAGCCACGAAATTCGCCATGTATGTCCTGTTTGAGGACATGCGAATCCAGATTATGAATATATCAAAGTAATTTCAAGATTTTAATATTTTGAACTTTTTAATTTCCGAATTTTTTTTTAAAATTAGCTCTTAAACTTTTTGAGTAATCGTCTTGTCAAATTGAAGATGATTGAAAATTTTCCGTTTTTCGTGTTTGTAATGCTTATTCCAAAAACTAAAAGAGTCAACTACTTTAATCAGTAAGCAAGAATTTGTAGCTTAGCTCTTTGGAAGAAAAAATACTACACAAGTGTATATAAGTGGAATAGAGGATTTTTAATCGGTCCCAATTTTTTTAAAAGGAAAAACTTTTTTTTTAACGATTTTTATTTTTTTCAAATTTCATATTTTCACTCGAAATATCATTAAAATGCCTTCGAAAAGATAGATTTAAATAGTAAGCGAAAAAAATTATGTATAAGGAAATTATTTTCTAAAGATATAATTATTTTAATAAAAAGTTCTTATGGTTTTCGAGAAATCATTTCATCAAGTTGAAGAAGAATAAAAATTTTACGTTTTCCAAGTTTGTAATGCTTATATTTTAAGAACTAAAAGTGATAACTAAAAACAATATTCGAGAATTTGTAGCTCTTGAAAGCCTTCTAAGTATATAATATAATTAGATTTGGGGTCGAATTATTTTGTTTTTTCGATATCACAAAAGTTGAGTTTTATTTTACAAAATGTTATTCACCAAAAAACTATTTCGGCTCCATCGGACTGAAGCCACAGCCGATTTTTGTAACAAACAGGTATATTCTTTGTTTTTCAAGTTGCATCAAATGATAAAAATGTTGTTCCCTTTTGCATAAAAGTGCAATAAAAGCATAAAACATAAATAAAAATAGGTAAAACTCAAAATTGTTCAAAAGTAAATTTTAAGCAACTACCTAAAAATTGTTTTGGAACTCCCGCGTTACGAAACTCTGTACTTGATACGTTACTGTTCTGCATTTTTTTTCGCGGTTAAAGGAAACTGTTTCTATTACTTCTTAGAAGTTTTTTTTTTTTTGTTTTGTTACTTTCCTGATTTACAATAATGTATAAGGAATGTATTGCGACGAGGTCGAAAATTCGAATTCAAGTTTTCGACGGGAGAGCACGTTTCAAGCATCCCTGATCACGAATCGAACATTTTTGAACTGATGTCTGTGTGTGTGTGTCAGTGAGTCTGTGGAGACGATAACTGACGAACGAATGGACCGATTTGAACGAAATTTAGTACAAAAATTACAATCCATAAACACCGGAAGCCTATTGTTTTCATACGCAATCTAATGTTCAGAACCTCCCTAAATTTTCGAGTGAAATTTTGAAAAAATCGTCAAAAATCAAAACCTCTAATAAAGTTACGCAAATAGACATTTCTTATGTAATTTTTCATTAGAAAACGATTGACATAAGATTTAGAACGCTAACATGAACCGTTCTCGAGATATTGCACATTTTTCAAAAAATTATCAAACAGTCATATAAAATAAAAAAAACATATTTCCTATTGCGAAACATGCTCACTTTTCATATGTAATACAATGCGATAAATTTGGTGACATCATTCTCGTAGATCTAGCTTGTTCCATTCATGAAAAAGATACTTTGAGTAATACTTTTGTATTTGAACAACGCCGATAGTCATTTATCTGCTGTAAGAATAACTTATTTCTCCATTCATAACGCTTGGCTAGATTTTGGCTACGAATTTGGCGGAATGTTGCCAACTTGGCGACTTTTTTAAATGTTACTAAATTAACGAAAACTCACCAAATGGATAAAAATGACGCTAAATGTATGAAAATGACGACTCATTGACGAAAATTCAATATCTTGGAAAGAATATAAATATCTACTATAAAGATAATTTATTTTTTTACTGCAAAAGTAGTAAATGAATTGCATTATATAAAGAAAATCATGTGCTGCCCACATCAGATTTTTACTTTCCTTATATACAATAATGTATAAAGAAAGTATTGTGACGGGGTCGAAAATTTCAATTCGAGTTTTCGACAGAGAGCACGTTTCAAGCACCCCTTATCACGAATCGAACATTTTTGAAGTGATGTCTGTTTGTGTGTGTATGAAAGTATGTTTATATGTGAAAGTATGTGTGTGTGTGTGTGCGTGTGTCAGTGAGTCTGTGCAGACGATAACTGACGAAAGAATGGACCGATTGAAACGAAATTTAATACAAAAATCACAATCCCTAAACACTGGAAGCCTATTTTTTTTATACGCAATCGAATGTTCAGAAACCCTAAATTTTTGAGTGAAATTTTGAAAAAATCGTCAAAAATCAAAACCTCTAATAAAGTTACGCAAATAGACATTTCTTATGTAATTTTTCATTAGAAAACAATTGACATAAATTTTAGAACGCTAACGTGAACTGTTCTCGAGATATCGCACATTTTTCAAAAAAATTATCCAAACGTTATATAAAATAAAAAAATATATTTCCTATTGAGAAACATGCTCACTTTTCATATGTAATACTATGCAATAAATTGTATGACATCATTCTCGTGGATCTAGCTCGTTCCATTCATGAAAAAAATACTTTGAGTAATACTTTAGTATTTGAACGCCAACAGTCATTTATATGCTGTAAGAATAACTTATTTCACCATCCATAATGCTTGGTGAGATTTTGGCGACAAATTTGGCGGGATGTCGCCAACTTGGCGCCTTTTTTAATTGTTGCCAACTTAACAAAAATCTCTCCAAATTGATAAAAATGACTCTAAATCACTGAAAATGACGTCTAATTGAAGAAAATTCAATATCTTGGAATGAATATAAGTATCTACTATAAGAATAACACTTATTTTTAACTATAAAAGTAGTAAATTCATTGCATTATATAAGGAAAGACATGTGTTGCCCACATCAGATTTTTATTATTTAGCATGATATCTGCTACTTTAATTTTTGATACCGATTTAATTCTTTATTCTTAGTTATCTATTGCACAGATCCTTTCAACACGCACTGTATGTATAGAACAAATTATACAATTTAAAACAAACTTAAGCTCTAAGATTTTATTACAACATATGTATATTTTTTGAGATATTACAGAATCTTCTGATTTCAGATTTTTCAAGAGGAGATGCTACAGCATATTTTTTCAATTTCTTATTTAGCTTCAGTATTCTGAAACGAAACAAATTCAATTTAATATCATCTAAATTATCCATTTATATATTGATTTGAAAGTGCAAAGGTGTAACACTGATTTGTCTGTAGGGGAGATTATGGTAAGTTGACGAAGCGTGTAAGATGACAAAATCGAGGTTTCTCTGAAACCCTGCAAATGGCAGCACTCATCAACGTGTAAGAGCTTCAGAATATCCCCCAAAGCTTCCATTGTGAATATGAGAAGTATCGACCGTATTATTTTGATGACACGGAACAATTAAGCTACAGTACAGAAGTACGTTTTGTTATAATGTTTCACGTACTTAAATATGTTTTAAACCGGCATTAAAATTAATGTTCTGGAAATTGAATCGCTTTATCAATAAGTTCAAATTCTTAGTCAATCATGGAAAAATAGCTTCTTTATGATACATTTATTGATGTCTTTATTTGAAGTCATCAGACGGAGTATCAGTACTCTTTCGGGTAAGATGACGAAAAAAAATAGCGTGGGCAAGATGGCGAATTCGTCATCTTACCCGAAATATAGAAAACTTTTTTCTTTCAAAGTAGGCTAATAGACAGATTATGAATATATTTTGTTCATTTTATAGATGGTGAAACCGTACAACAGAAAGTCTAACCGACAAAATTGGTGTCAATATGCTATGAAAGAGGCGATGACGCAAGTTCGAATTGGAGTTTCCACGAATGCTCCCATAGTTGGAACATCATCCACTCCTGCTGTTGCTGAAGAAACACAGGAGACATCAGGTTTGCCTCCTCTGTCTCATGCAACTCCACAACAGCGGAAACAAAGAAAAAAATTGCTTTCTTTCCATATTGCAAGTTCTCCTGTTAAAAAAGTTCTAGAAGATTGAAAAACAGAAAAGTAGAAAAAAGAGAAGCAAAAAGAAAAAATGCAAAAAGGAAGGAAGATATTAATAAGCAAAGAAAACCAGGCATTAAACGTAAATTCCCAATGAGCAAGAAATCTAAAATAACTTTCAAAAAAGTTCTAGATGAAACATCTTCCAACTCATCAATTCACATTGATTATCAAGAAAGTGACAGTCTCTCTAAAGAAAAGAGAGAATATATTATTTGTTCTGAGTATGGTAAAGATGAACTTCACGTGCTCCCTCTACAGATAATAGGTACATGACCAATGCTCTGATATCGATCCAAAAGTAGCTAAGAGCTATATATGTGATTTTTGTATGGCCTCAAATACCTGAAAAAAATCTCTAAATTAACTTCCATTTTTGTACAATTTAATTGTTCGTCATCTTATCCCACCTTAAAAGTCATCTTACCCGCCAGTGAGGGTAAGATGACGAAACTGCCCCTCATGCAATAAAGTTTATTTTTTCATTTTTCTTCATGTTTAAAGATATTCTAATAATTTGTGGTTAAAGCTAACTAATAGTGTACAAAATACAGAAAAACTACTAAACTGCAGCTCTAATTGCAGTTTAGTGGCATTAAACGTAAGTATTGCTGTAGCGATATAAACGTAAGTATTGCTTAAGTTAGTCAACTTATCCGAACTTCCCCTATATCAAAATTTATCTTCGAATCCTGAAATTTATATCTTGATCTTTACTTTCTCATACTATTGAATATGATATAAAGAAAATACTGTTTTCACGAAAAACTTCGATTTCCAGATTTGAGAGTTGCCAGCATCTCGATTTTGATGCCAACAAGATCGTGCTGTTCTGAAACTATGATTATTTGCTGAAACATATTTCGTATATCCACTGTGAAGGTGAACTTGAGTTTTCGAAACAGAGTCATAATCTCGAAGATGTCTTACTTTACTTCTCTCTTCATGAGAAGATCATTAAGACTAAAACCGGATGTTATAGAATCTCAGGCGTTGAAGACGACACATAACTTGGTCGTAACTTTGTCTGGTCTTAAACCACAATGGTGCGGAAGGTATGGTTTGTAAGAATTTCGGATGAGAGCTCTTAGACTCTTTCCATATGGTCCACATTTATGTATTGCTGCATGAACTTCTGATACATATGTTTCATGTGTTTATCCTTGGATAACCTCTTCCAAAGTCAGGCGCGTCCCTGGAACCAAGCAGCCCACTTGACTGCATGAAGCCTCATGTTTGCAGAAGGCCTCGAATTTTGTACATTATTTATATTGGACTTTTCGAGTATTTTTTTAAATGGCTGATAAGTGTTTGCTAATCCAGCGGTTTTGTTTTGTATTTTATATAATCATGCATTTTATCATTTGTCATTTTTATACCTGTAAACAACTGCAACTGTATTGATAACGTTTTGGATGCGAACTTTTTATTGAATTGTAGTTGAGCACGTTGAGATCATGATACTATGATATACACAGTGCGTACTCCGTTTATGTTTTAATGTGTATATTATGTATATTGGTGGCTGGTGGCTCTGTAGCATTTCGTATTTGTTTTAGTTTCTAAGAATTTCGGTGTTTTGTGACTTCAGGACAACTTAATGAACCTTGACTTAAGAGAATTTGCATAATCATTATTCCTTCAAACTGCCTGAGCTATTAGTAGAGAATCTTTAGGTATTAAACAGAAAAACTATGTATAACAGTGGTCGGATTATCTATTGGAATTATTTCAGGCACGGAAAATTCTTTATATCATAAACAAGGGCCCTCAAAATATTGTTGACCTGGGGGGGAGTGCAAACATCTATGCCAGAAGCTAAAGTGAAATGTCTAAAGTAATAAATTCGAATTTATTTTTGAATGTGAAAAAACAACATATATAAATTGTCGTATAATCGATATTTTGGATTACCAATTTTCGGATTTGTGACGGAGGGCTGTATTATGAGCGTTCGGTTGGAGCCTCAAATCTCGGGACGCTACGGTCCAAAGTTGATCTAGTTTCTTTTTGGCCAACTTTCTTGAATCTCCTAAACTTTCAGCATCTTTAATGACCATTTGTACGACTATCTTCTTTCAGAATTACGCCTGTAAGTTGTTTGAAAATGGATCTTACAGTAAATTTACTCCTTGCTCAGTACTTTAGAAGTATCATATATTGTTTCAAGTTGCAAAAATTTTAGTACACAATCATCCAGGCGTTGTGAAATCAGTCCACAATATTGACTTTGGCTACTTGAATCCATGGCTCCCGTTTCGAAATATCTGAAGACCGTGTTACGAAATTTCAAATTGCTGTCCGTTATGCTAATTTGATCGTACTTAACAATGGCAAATGCCTCAGTTCCAATAAGCCTGTCGATTTTACCTGGAACCAGAAATTTCATATCCGCTAACTGATGAGGTATATTTAATTTATTGAGGCTAAAAGATGTAACAGGAAGAAAGTCTATGATTTTTGGAACTCCTAAGAAATTCAACGTCGCCAAGAATAATCTATTAACCCGTTTGGATTGTGTCGTAACATATCGATCTAACTAGTGTTATATATCCGCCTAAACTTGAAATTGTGAATTTTGTTTTTCTTGTGGCACTCATAAACGATATGAAAAATCTGCTGTCACAAAATGGGACATACCGCCACTATCTATGAGTATACGAGCTTGTATAAAACTTCCCGTAAAAGAATTTAAAACCCAAACTACAGCCGTCAGAAGAATAACATATTTCTTTCTTTCATTTATACAAGATAACGAATGGAAGGCTATATTTTTTCCTACGATTAAGCTCATCTATTTGTACTCGGATTGAGTTCATGACCTTGAGTCGCCCCATTCATTTAGCACTAAAATTGTTCATATTTCGATCCAGTTGAGACGGATTGAATGACATCAAGACAAGATTCTAGCTACAGAGGAGCTCGCAAATGGAACCAGATGTCAGCTCAGTACATATTATAATATGTCATATGGTAATATGTCAGCTCAGTACATATTATAAAGATTACGGACAGACTATCGCAATACAAGTATTATACAAGATAATAAAGACATATGTGCAATACTTACAACAGCCTGAAAAATGAAAATAAAAACATTAAAAGTCATTACATTTTCATATTTGCAAATAATAAAATTCCATATATATCTTATATAACATTGGTAGACATGTGTGTGCAGAACTGTAGCTAAGACTTTAAGCGTTCCATAGTTATGAAATTTAGTACACAGATATTACAACACCCGAAAGAAAAAAAGCCTTGGGCGAGATTTTTTAAAAATTCGAATCAGTTTTTTAGTTGTTTTATGTTTTAGCACGATTGTGAGAGATTTTCACGATTTATATACAAATCAATTTCTTAGCGACCTAAAATATTATCACAGTGTTTCCATTTTGACACTATCGAAAGGATCGAGGACCCTTCTCTCCAGCAATGTTTGAACCAAATCCGTGAAATAAATCCTTCGTATTTTTTATTTCTTTTCAAATACATCGAAATTTGCATTTTTATGTGATCTGATATATATATATATATACTAGCCGTCTTTGGCGGCCAGCCTGTTCGCTACCCTTGAAAATTTTGACCGTGGTAAACTCGCTGGCGCGACATACCAGAAAGGTGTAAGGCGGCTATTTGAACGGCCAGGAAGTACCACCCAATTTTGACCGGAACCCAGTGGAGGAGGCATCCACAGGGACCGTACCCTCCTTCCCTTACCACCAACCTTTCGGAAGGACCTACGGACCCACATGTTTGCAGAGTTTTTGATATGTACAACGTCATCGTACTCTGCGTGATCATGGCGGCAGTTTTGAATGTGGCGGGAATCGAACACGGGCCTACGGAGTGCAACTCCCGAGCGCTAACCACTGGGCTACCCCGCCCTCCGCGACAATCTGTATAACTTTCTTTTTATTCATTCAATTTAGACCGGAACCCAGTGGAAAAGGCATCCACATGGACCGTACCCTCCTTCCCCTACCACCAACCTCTCGGAAGGATTTATGGACCCACATGTTTAACGTGATCGTACTCCGCCTGAACACGGCGGCAGTTTTGGCAGTGGCGAGAATCGAACCCGTGCCTACCGAGTGCAATTCCTCACGCTAACCACTGGGTTACCGCGCTCTCCGCGACAATCTCCATAACTTTCTTTTTATTCGCCCAATTTAGACTGGAACCCACTGGGGGAGGCATCCACAGGGATCGTATCCTCCTTCCCCTACCACCAACCTCTCGAAAGGATTTATGGACCCGCATGTTTGACGTGATCGTACTCCGCCTGAACACTGCGGCAGTTTTGGCAGCGGCGGGAATCGAACCCGGGCCTACCGAGTCCAATTCCCGAGCGCTTACCACTGGGCTACCGCGCCCTCCGCGACAATCTCCGGAACCCAGTGGGAAAGGCATCCACAAGGACCGTACCCTCCTTTCCCTACCACCATCCTCTCGGAAAGACTTACGGACCCACATGTTTAACGTGATCATACGCCGCGTGAACACGGCGGCAGTTTTGGCAGTGGCGGAAATCGAACCCGGGCCTACCGAGTCCAATTCCCGAGCGCTTACCACTGGGCTACCGCGCCCTCCGCGACAATCTCCGGAACCCAGTGGGAAAGGCATCCACAAGGACCGTACCCTCCTTTCCCTACCACCATCCTCTCGGAAAGACTTACGGACCCACATGTTTAACGTGATCATACGCCGCGTGAACACGGCGGCAGTTTTGGCAGTGGCGGAAATCGAACCCGGGCCTACCGAGTCCAATTCCCGAGCGCTTACCACTGGGCTACCGCGCCCTCCGCGACAATCTCCGGAACCCAGTGGGAAAGGCATCCACAAGGACCGTACCCTCCTTTCCCTACCACCATCCTCTCGGAAAGACTTACGGACCCACATGTTTAACGTGATCATACGCCGCGTGAACACGGCGGCAGTTTTGGCAGTGGCGGAAATCGAACCCGGGCCTACCGAGTCCAATTCCCGAGCGCTTACCACTGGGCTACCGCGCCCTCCGCGACAATCTCCGGAACCCAGTGGGAAAGGCATCCACAAGGACCGTACCCTCCTTTCCCTACCACCATCCTCTCGGAAAGACTTACGGACCCACATGTTTAACGTGATCATACGCCGCGTGAACACGGCGGCAGTTTTGGCAGTGGCGGAAATCGAACCCGGGCCTACCGAGTCCAATTCCCGAGCGCTTACCACTGGGCTACCGCGCCCTCCGCGACAATCTCCGGAACCCAGTGGGAAAGGCATCCACAAGGACCGTACCCTCCTTTCCCTACCACCATCCTCTCGGAAAGACTTACGGACCCACATGTTTAACGTGATCATACGCCGCGTGAACACGGCGGCAGTTTTGGCAGTGGCGGAAATCGAACCCGGGCCTACCGAGTCCAATTCCCGAGCGCTTACCACTGGGCTACCGCGCCCTCCGCGACAATCTCCGGAACCCAGTGGGAAAGGCATCCACAAGGACCGTACCCTCCTTTCCCTACCACCATCCTCTCGGAAAGACTTACGGACCCACATGTTTAACGTGATCATACGCCGCGTGAACACGGCGGCAGTTTTGGCAGTGGCGGAAATCGAACCCGGGCCTACCGAGTCCAATTCCCGAGCGCTTACCACTGGGCTACCGCGCCCTCCGCGACAATCTCCGGAACCCAGTGGGAAAGGCATCCACAAGGACCGTACCCTCCTTTCCCTACCACCATCCTCTCGGAAAGACTTACGGACCCACATGTTTAACGTGATCATACGCCGCGTGAACACGGCGGCAGTTTTGGCAGTGGCGGAAATCGAACCCGGGCCTACCGAGTGCAGTTCCCGCGCGCTAATTTGAATTTTATAATGACCATATGCTAAGCTTTCTAAATTTTATAATGACCATATGCTAAGCGTGGGATAAGCTGCTCAATATCCGGCCGTGGGATAAACTGCTCAATGCCATTCGTGGCGAGCGCCACGGTCCGAGTTCTTCAAGCTCTTAATTCCATTATCCTAATTCCATCGTTCCATCATTTAAAATATCCATAAAATTAAAATATTCATTTGAAATATCCATAAATTAAAATATTCATTTAAAATATCTATACATTAAAATATCAATTTAAATATCCATTAAATAGCCATTCCTCTCGGAAGGACTTACGGACCCACATGTTTAACGTGAAATACATCGCCATAACTAAGTTTTTACAGTACAACAATAGATTACGCCAAAATAATACATCGCAATCAATACATCTCCATAATTCAATCCACCATAATTCAATCATTTAAATTTTATAATGACTATATGCTAAGCTCTTAATTTCATCATTTCCTTCCCTATTGCGTATTCAGAACCGTGCCGTCACCTCCACCTTTCCTCCTGCTGGGCAAAAAACTTCTGAGGGGAAATCGTGAGTGAAGGACTTCGTTAGCGGTTCGCCGAGAAATTCAAAATCCTTAGTTCATTCAAATCGCGATCCTGTGGATATTTAAGATTATTTCTTGACCAGATTGGGTTTGTAAGAAAGACTGATGTTTCAGCTTTCTAAAAATGTAAATTATTAGTCGAAATTATGAGTTCTTTTTACTATGCGAGAATTTAAAAACCAAAGTTCTTTTTTATTTAGCCAAAAGTGACTTTTGTTTTAAAATCTTTAAAAAATATTAGAAATCGCAGTTGAAATTTGAAATTTATATATTTTTACACGCAATTGTCTGCTCTTTCTGGTGGTGTGATTTATTTTTTTATACGACATCTGGATCATGGAGAAAAAAGGGCAAAAAAGCAAAAAATGGTCGAAATCGCATAAAACAATAAATAACAAAAAAATAATTAAATTTAAAAAATCGGATTTTATGTGTCAACTTCCCTCCCCCCGGGTCTCCGATTGCCAAATTTCGTAGCTCATCGACGCGCAGTCGCTAAACGTATAGTGTATAAGACACACAGACAGACACACAGACATTACCTTTTATTATTTAAGATACATTATTTAAGATATATATATACATATATCCGAGTGAAAAGGAAGAAACGTTAAAACGTTGAAAGAGGAGAACCAAATGCGTTGCATATAATGGCAGGGGGGGATTGCGACTTCCCTTCCCGTTTAAAGCAGCTTTTATAGCCCGGGCAACGCTCACGGTACCAATACAAAAAATGGTCAGTCCGAGGTCAAAGATAACTGTGAAGAGACTTGAATTGCACAGAGTCGAGAATGAGTCGCCAAGCATAACTTAAAATTTGAACGGGGTCAAAATTACAAATCGATACACGGTAGATATACATAAAAAGTGATTCATAAAGGTGAATATTACATGAGTTATAACGCATCAAAAAGAAAGTTTTTTCAAAAACGGGCAAAAAATTATCATTAACAACATACTGGGCAAGAACCGTAGAAAGTTTACCACTTTTGACATCACGAGCGTGTTCACGAGCTGTTACTGGTCTATGTATGAACGATCCAATTTACTTTCCAAGTAGTCACTGATGAAGAGCGTATTAACGCTCTAAAGCGCTCTGGCATTTTTTACTTTGTACGTCTTACAAGAAGTTTTAATAAAAGACCTTCTGTCTAAAGTTGTATCCCTAATCTTATTTATTGAAATCAGACGTGATACAAACGTATTTATTCTTAAATAAATTTGAATAAACTACATTGAAGTTGGCAACGCATACTTACTGGGAAAAATCATATGAGGAAATTTGATCAAAACAGTACCTACTCGCCTACGAAAGTAGAGAGTAGAAAATAGAATTTGAATGAACTAATCATTTAAGAGGTTTAGTGGGAGTAGATATATACTGTACGTGTAGTAAATAATTTTAGTATTAATAATGATTGAAGTTGTGACAGTGATAATAAAAACTTTAGGTTTACGGTACTGGTAATTTATATGTTTTTAAATGCAAAATAGAACTTTTATTGTTTATATGTTTTTAATGATTTAAATGTGTTGTAAATGTATACATACAAGGTATATTTGAATTGTTGTCTTGATTTTTAGAGAATCTTAGAGTGACGGGGAATTGATTTTTCACTTTGAGGTTTTATTCTTCGGCACTTTTGACTATTGGATCTTTCATATTCGTTATTCGTGGCCACTATGAGGTTAACTACGGATGCGTGCAGGCTTCCGGGAGTGGTGTCGCGATGCGCGACCGGCTGGTTACCGGGACTTAAATGCGGTCACAATCCCTCATGGGCCATTTTATTGCACCTAGCTCCTCGTATGTTTACCTTTCTTTCGTGGTTTCATCTAGATCGTGAGGTATTCAGGGTTTTTGTCTTTTGAATTTATATAATTTTGTGGAGTGTGTTTGCAGCAATAAGAGCATATTCTTCGCAATAAGATTTATTATTTAATGAACTTTGATAGAGATTTTCTATTTGTTTGTAATTTTTAAGTTATATATATATATATATATATATATATATATATATATATATATATATATATAGACATCTCCATTCTCTTGTATTTTTAATATTTTTTACATCCTCTTCCACTTCAGTACTACCATTATTAGCCCCTCCTTTTAGTAGCTCTTTTTGTATATTATTACTTTTTCTTAACATTTCGAGTTACTGTTTTTCAATTCATATGAATGGCAACAGTAGATCGTTTTTATTTTTTCTTCGCGAATGGCAACACTGGTCTCTTCAATCAGAGTTCCCGGTTTCGACTCGTTTGTACATATGCTGTGCAATTTCCAGGTATTCATTTTTTCCTTTTCATTCCTTCTTTATGTATGTCGTCCAAGTAGAAATAGTTTATAGATATAATCTATCTATTTCTTCAGAAACATGCATGTTTTGTATCTGCTTCGTCAAAATACTTGGACTTGAGAATGAATTTTACAAAGTGAACATTTCCATTTGTTTAGGCTTAGCCGTTTTTCCACATGTATAGCGATATAGCCTGATTTATTAAGTTTATCTTTATTCGTTTCCATACCTTTGAATTTTGTTGATTTTCTGTAACTTGATAACTCGTGTTTTGTATTTTTTTCCATTTGATTGATGATTTGCTGTTTAATATTTTATTCTGTGGGTGTTTTAGAAAGTTAGGTTTATCGTGTTGCATCTTCTTACTTTTCGTTCACTGGATTTTCAAACTACTATTATTATATATATATATATATCCTTAGTCTTGGTCTATAATTACTCATTTGTAACAGATATGCTGGAGATAGTTTTTTTGTACATTCAGTAGTTTAGGCATAATTTACGATTAAAATCTTTCTTTTTTTTATTTATTTATATATATATATATATATATACAGAGAGAGCGAGAGAGATACAGATATATATATACATATATATATATATATATATATATATATATATATACAGATATATATATATATATATATATATATAGATATATTTATATATATATATATGTATATATATAAAAAATATTAAAATTGTAAATCCAATTGCAGAAACATATATATATATATATATAGAGAGAGAGAGATAGATAGACAGATAGATAGATAGATAGATATAAATTCTATTTAGGTCTAGATATTTTTATAACAAAGCCATATATAAAGTTTCGTGAAAATTCATTAATATTTGTGGCTGCTACAAACAAACATACATACAGATAGACAGACGAATAAAACATGTTCAAAAAATCTTAAAACATATATTGGTATCAAAATCTCGAATTCGAAAATTTTCGTGAAAAAAATACTACCTCTGTACTGTATTACATTGTATAAGAACGTAACACAAAATTCAAAACCGCTTGCAAACAATCTGAAACCGGATACGTCCGGAAGTTTCTGACAGGGGACAAGTATTACGCATCGGTCGCCCCTCAACTTTTAAATTGAATGTGGTCCAGAGAAGGGAAACGCCGAGTCTTCATTTAACGTGGCAGAACTTCACGGAATGCGTGAATGCAATCACACTTTCCATAAAATTTAAATTTTGTATTTTTTAAATAACATACAAAATTTAAAATTACTTATGAAATCGAGAACATTTTTTTTTGTTAAAATGCTTGGCTGTATGCGAAAGTTTTAGTCAAATTCTAGAATTGTGCTTACTTTAGCTTTTCGAATGCGATGATATACATACATATATACCATATCATGTAAAAGTGCCAATTTTGATGCATTGGTTAAAGAAATAAGAAAATATGGATGAATTATCCCACGGATTCATTACTTAAAAAGCACTCATCGATCAGATAACGTCAAAATGAAAACTCTGTGATAATATTTTAGGTAGCTAACAAATGGATTTGTATAAAAATTTTGAAAATAATTCAAAATCGTGCTAAAACACACAAAAACTAAAAAACTAATTCAAATTTTCAAAAAATTCAAATGTGAATGTAATTTATATATAATTGTAATCATTGGAACAGACGATGCCGATTTATTTTTCAAAAACATTTGTAAAATTTGGAAAAAAAACAGCTGGTATAAAAAAAAGAGTCAAGTTGTGCCACCCTATGTTTAATTTCAATTTTTTTTTTTGCTATGCTGAGACGGTGTTTCAAGATGTGGAGTATGGTGTTATCTGTATCTCTATTATTGGAAATATAAAAATGACCTTGTTTGCGGTGACCAATATATAAATAAGTTTAATTGTGCTGAGATTGTTGAAATTAAGAATTATATTGTGGTCGTTAAAGTAGATAGAATAGATGGAACACACTTTGAAGAAAACTGGGGTAGAAGATAAATATAATTTTGGTTTATAAAAGTATTTATGAAAGTACATGAAATAAAGAATATAATTTGGATTTATCTTTAAGACCCCGACCTTGCAATCTGTGTAAATGTTCGTGTAAATATACCTTTAGATTTCAAAAATATATATACGAAATAAATGAATATTCACACTTACCAGATCACTTTTTTTAACTGCAAAAGTAAAAGAAAAGAAATCTTTATCAGAATCTTCATAATTTCCTCACATAAATTGCAAAATTTTCAAATATAATTTAGTGTGATATTACAACGATAATATCAAATCTTATATAAATAGGAAACCAATAACTGATAAACCAATAATAAATAATATTTTTTTTTAATTTATGGGATTTTTTGATAAATTTATTTGAAAAATGTGCAATATTTCGAGAACGGTTCGTGCTAGCGTTTTAAAGTTTATGTCAATCGCTTTCTAAGGAAAAATTACATATGAAATATCTATTTACGTAACTTTATTACAGGTTTCGATTTTTTGATGATTTTCTCAAAATTTCACTCGAAAATTTAGGGGGGTTCTGAACATTCGATTGTATTTTAAAACAATAGGCCTCTGGTATTCATGGATTGTGATTTTTTGTACCACATTTCAAATCTCTCCATTCATTCGAGAGATATCGTCTCCACAGGCTCACTGACACACACACACAAAAACATACACACACACACACACAGACATCAATTCAAAACTGTTCAATTCGTGAACAAGGATGCTTGAAACGTGCTCTCCCCTCGAAAACTCGAATTCGAATTTTCGACCCCGTCACAATACTTTCCTTATACATACAATAAGTACCATACAATTCTATAGGAAATGAAGCCATTTATTTAAAAGAATCCAAGTCGTTATCGCAATTTTAAAAAAAGGGGAGGGGACTTGTATCTCCTGTACTCCCTACTCCCAAAAATGTGTTAAATACCATGCAATTTACAAAAAACTTCAAAAATTTCAATTTTAGGGTCATAGACCCCCTTGAAGTACTAAAAATGCACCCTTAGTTGCCACCAAATTCGTTAAATCATTCGATACTTTCATTGAAAGTTTCGCATTACCTATATTTCACGGGATCGGTACTGTAGGTTAAAAATTCTTACAAGTATGCTCATTTGGTGGTCTGCCTACATTCATTAAGAATTGGGTGGTTTTGCGGTACACCTACAACCGCGAAATCCCGACATTCCTAGTTGTATGTTAATGATGTCGCTGCATTTAGATATCAAATTAATTACATGTTTTTAAAAGTATTGATCGTGTATCGGCAGATTTATAATTCATATTTGAATGTTATTGGAATGCCATGCACTTTTCGCTTCATTTTTATTCAATGTTAGAAATCAGATATGATTAAAAACAGTCGCTAAGTATCATTCTATTCACTTAAATTCATAAAATTTTGTAAAAACACAAATTTAAGAGTCTTAGAGCCCCTAATCACCGAAAAATTTACGAAGTATTGTTTCATACTGTAGAAAAAGGCGCCATTTAATCAGAAAATCCAAGTCGTTATCACAATTTAAAACAATAAGGGCTCTTAGGATCTCTTAGTTTCCCAAAAATCCGCCAAGTACGGTGTAATTTACTAAATTTATTCAAAAAATGTAATTTTACGGTCATAAACCCCTTGGAATACCAAAACCACTCCCCCTAGTTCGCCAAAAGTCCACTAAAGTCATTTAGAAATTTTAATTTTAGAGTCTTAAACTCCTTGGAATACCGAATGTCAAATTGTGGTAGGTTTGAAAAGGCAAGTTCTTGTTTGTTTAATGTTTTAAATTAGTAGGATAATTTAATTAAACAACTAAAAAGAAGAAAAAGAATTCACTTTAAAATGAAAGTCTAGCTCAAATAAAAAAAATGGCTACCATCGTTTTAACCCTTGAAAATTTTTACGAGTGCTTGATTCAGTTTTTATTTCTTACAAAACATTTAAATTTTAATAACACTTCCTTCATTGGCAAGCTCACGATATCTTATCGTGGCCGGTTGGTACGCGCGTTCAATTTGTAACCTTTGATCCCGATTTGTTGTTATATTTTGTTTTTATATAAAATTTAATTTTGGTAAAAAAATTCATTATTTCTCGTAAGTTATTTAATTTTCAATTATGTGTTTTCCAAACAACAAAAATATATGGGCAATTATATTTTATTTCATTCAAATAGAATCTTCAATGTTGCCTTATAAATATGACGCTGAACACGGGGCGTTTTGAATATCTGTGCTCCTCTCTGACATATTATACTTAATACTGAAACTGAATTATTGTTTTTAAATGTGGATTACAATAATTCTATTTTTTTTTCCAAATATATACATTTCATTTATTTTCTTTAGGTGTTTTATTTATTTTCGTACAGATTTTCATTATGAATTCGTAATATTTTCTAATTTAGAAGTTTTGAAATATAAGTTTTGTGAATGTGATGCAGATACTACAACCGTATATTCGTATCTCCCGACATGGACGAATTAACGGATGAAGATGATAGGTCTGAAAATGAAATAGAGACTGCATTTGTTACAACCGTTGCAAGAAACTAAGAATTTAGTGATCTTCAAATAGACAGGAATCTGGACAACCAAGTAGACGCTAACGTATCTTCACGATCATCTATCCTCCTCTTGCAGAGCGATAGCAGTACCTTATCTCAAGCTAGAACATGTTGGCGAATTCCTTGTGGTTGCCCTGTATGTTAACCACCATACGCCTAGATCAAAAGTTAGTGATAGTATCAGATTGGGCTAAAATAACCACCTCCCATATAAAAGTTACAAACAATGATTGCTCTTTTAAGTTATTATTATTTTGTAAAAAGTGCGCCACGTTAAACTCTACACGAAATGTATTCCTAAATTTCATACGATATGAATCATAAACCTATTTTCATTATTTTTTTATATTAGTTATATTGTGCACATTTGTGTAAATATGTGTACTTGCAATTACTGCTTAACTTTTGAACATTTATATTCCTAACACCATTACAAAATTGATAATCTGGCTTTGCGAAAACCAATGTGATAAGAATAGTAAATATAAAGCTATTGTCCTTATATTAAATTATAATCCATCTTATACTTAAATCCACCTTATAACTTAAAATCTACATTAAATACTTTGTTATTTAAACTTAACTTAAATTAACATTTAATTTTCATGATACTTTGCAAATGTTATAAATGCAGGCTAATTGGATGCGGCGAAAGTTGGCTTGACCAAGTTATAGCGTCGCATTATCCATTACTTCTTAGAAGCTGTTGAAGCATAAAAGCGTTGGATTACAGTGTGCGTCGGGCTAACCGATGTCGGATTATCAAGCTCATACAATAGTATATACTTTAATTCATGTAGCTTGTGGTATCATATTTTTGTATTTTTTTATGAAAAATAATAAACTCATAACCAACATCTAAATAAGCGATTATTTTAAACTTGAGCTACACAACGTCCTATATATAAGACAGTCTGTTTTTCAAGAGGACATAACATATTTGATTTTAGAAATGGCTAGGGTAAATAATCCCTGCTAATAAGCAAAACTTAACATTGTTACCTGAAACTATGAAAATAAATAATTTGGGCATTAATGGGTTATGATATAACTAATTGGAGTACCTATCAAAATATACTTACGCTGTTTTTTCTTTTGAGCTAAAGCTGAAATAAAGCAGAAAGAAAGATTAGACAAAATATAACAAAGAAAAACAAAAGTTTCAGCAATTTTGTGCAACATAATATTACAGGCTTTGTAAGAAATAGATTTCCTTTGGTAAAATAACTAAGTACTGACACGTGTGACTGCGACTAGAAATTAATTTTCTAAATATCCTTATACAAGCTAAAAAGAAAACAAAAAAACCCCCACAGAATTATCAAAATTTTCAAAAATCAATCTTATAATGTTTTTTGTTGATTTTTAACTTAGAAATTTCGTTTAAGTCACAATTTAATGCTCTCGCAGATCTCTATCGAAATAGCTTTGTCTCGTGTTTGTACAATATTTTGTTAAAATATTACGCAATGTTATACGAATGCGCTTTAACATAGGCGAGTTGTGCCGGGTCCTACAAGCAGAGTTTTGCTCGGATGGCGTTTACGTTAGCATCGTTTTTTCATCTCGCGTTGCTATTTTAATGTAGATTTAACGTCTTTCCCACTTGTTACGTTGCTAACACTTAAGAAATACCATGTAACGTTTTGGATTTACGTAAGAACTTAGTCACCCTCACTCATAGCAAAATGCAATTTGTAAAAGCTATATACGATTTGATAAGACAATGCTGACTGTATACAGCAACGCACATGTCAAGATCATGCTCCTCGACGAACGCGAACGGTAGGAAGGGTAAACAGAACTCGAAAGCGGAGTGTTACGTGGATATATCACACGTCCGGTAAGAACGCGACAAAGGCCGTCACCGTATATGAAAGCTAATTAATATAAATTACACAAGTATCTAAAATGAAGAGACTTATTTTATAACAATAACAAAAATATTTATTTAGAGAAAACATTTAATATCACTTTAACATTTATAATTCACATACAAAATCCTTAGTGGAATACATTGATTAAGATATTTAAATTCCCTTAACTCACTCGTCAAAGCACGAGTTTACCAGCTATAACCTATCCAGATAAATCCTAACCTTATCTAGGGGGCCATTGCCTTTTGGCACAGGCTAATCTAAGTAGAGGGTTGAGAGAGCCAAATTAGCCGTCATGCAAGAATAGAATTGGGCCTACCTCTGTCATCATAGGACACAACAGGCTGTCCGGTTCTTTGTCATGGAGAATATCGTCACCGCTCGTCGCCTCCTGCGACCACTCTCTCTCACTTCACAAACTCAAGTCCTCAGTTCAGAATTTTAAACTTCAAAGTTCCTCTCTCTCTCTACCCCCTCTACAAGGCGCCCCTTCCAGCTATATTATTGGCCAATGTCCCTCTTGGTAATATAAGATATCTAGCCTCTTGTTTTTACATGAAGAAAGTTCTCACGATTCCTTTCCCAGGATCCCCATGATATATCTTGAACTTTTGGGTCAGCTGGGTCAACCCCTTCTGTTCGTACAGCATGTGATTCTCCCTAGAAATTGAGTAGCACCCCTACTTCATATCTGTGTCTGGTGCAGCTGCGTTCAAGAGAACGTTATAACAATTGCCTCTTTGTTTGAGGGACCCTCTTCTTAGGTTGATTCCCTCCTCTGCAACTGCAATGTTACATTGGGATTGTAAAATTCCATGTAACACGGAGCTCAGTTCGACAGTTCGCACTTAAAACTCGCGAACTGAATGTCGTAGAGAGGTCGAGGTTCTTTTATTTAATAGACAATCGATTTCTTTACTAGACACTGAGTGCACCAAAACCGCAAGTTGTAAGACGCCTAAATGGGACGATACATTCCAGCTTCACAATATCTAAAAGAAATGCTACAGAATGCATGGAGGATTACCGAAAACGGAAGGCTTTAGTATAGACCGAAAGTACTACGACCACTAAGGTTCCTCATGCCTCAGGGTGAGTCGAGTGGTCTGAGTTTTCGACCCTTAAGGTCCCCTACTCTAGACCTGAACGTGTTGGAGACATGCACGTATGAAGGATTTTTTGCAGTGGTTAGCTAAAATCGATTGCATTCAAAATTTAGATATTACTATCAACCTTTAATTTTAAGAGTTTCTCTAAATGCAGATTTAGAGGTCCAATAACAACTAACTGATAAAAATTCGAAACATTTAAAGTTATTTTGAGGCGGGGTGAAGTCGGTAAGTAAATAAAGCATAAACAAATACAGTTCTAAAAAAAACCTATAAAAGAATAGAGAAAATACCTTTTTGACTTTCCCTACGATATATATTTCGAACTATTTTGAAAAAAAGGTTCTAATTTCGACCTTTCAATTTGAAAATGACAGACCACCCACAAAGAAAGGTATTATTCAGGCTAAATTATTTGGACTTAATTTAGGATTGAAGCCATTAACAATGTCATTTTATGTTGGTTTTTACTTTCCCTGCAATACATGGTAATGAATAGGGGAAGTATTGGAATCGTGTCGAAAATCGCACTTCGCGTTTTCGACGGATGTACACATTTCAAGCACACTAGAACACGAAAGCACAATTTGTAAAGTGTGACTGTCTGTGGAATGTATGTTTCCAGTTTAACTCAAAAGTTAATTGACCAAATGTGATCAGATTTGATAGCTACGTCACTTGTGGATTTCCCTGGTCTGATTAGATTTTGGTGCGATTCGGAAAATATAACCAGCCTTTTTTACCATGCAAAATAGCCCGCAGAAGTCGTATATATCCAGTCTAGCTTATATAATAATTGATCAAATTTCAGAAAATTTTATAGACATGTCGCTTGTCGGTTATAGTGGTGTTGCTTAGATTTTGGCACAATTAGAAAGAAAAATAATCTTTCTTTTTTCTGCAAATAGTTCCGCAAAAATCGTCAAGATTTAAAATAAACATTTATTACTTACAATACATGATGGTGCATACGGAAAGTATTGTAATCCTGTCAAAAATTGCAACTCTAGTTTTTGACGGAACTACACATTTCGAGCACGCTAGAACCTGTAAAAACCACTTGTAGAGTGACGTTTGTATGTGTGTCTATGCAATGCATGTATTCACTGTAGAAAAAAAAATTAATTGAATAAATTTTAAAAAATTTCGTAGATAAGCTGCTTGTAGATGATCCTGGTGCTGATTAGATTTTAGTACGGTTAAAATAAAGCATGTTTTTTTTTCAAAATGACCCAAATGACACAAATCTGCACGCTTCAGTCTTTCAACAGATGATCATCAGGTACGTGTGTGGCGGCGCCAGGACCAGCGGTCCCAATCAGCCTTTGTTTTACACAGGCACAGAGCCATTACCTCTGATGTGATGGTGTGGGGTGCTATATCTTAAGCCAGCCGGTCGCTCCTAGTGATCCTGCGTACATCATTAACAGCTCAACGATATGTGAAGAAATCCTGTGGCCGTTTGCGTTACCCTTCATGGCACGTTATTCTGAGGCCATTTTCCCAACAAGATAATTCCTCACCACATACGGCTCACCTATCTGTGGACTGGCTCCGTGCTTTTCATACTGTTACATGGCCAGCAAGGTCACCAGACCTTTCGCCAATCGAGCATGTATAGGACATGCTAGGCCGCCAGATTTGGGCCGCCCGAAATGTAGCAGATCTGGAGCAACAATTGGGGAATACCTGGTAGAATGTATTACAGGATGACATTAAGAAACTCTATCACTCCTTACCTAGACTATACAAGTACGATTTGCCTCCAAGGGGTGTTTCACCAATTACTGGTTTGAAAATTCAATTTACAATTGCTAAACATTGATGGGTTCTGCGGCCTTGATTTTGTAATCATTTCATTACCAGTGTATGAGCTCTACGCATACTTAATTTCAATAAAAACAGTCACTTTTTTCATGGTGCTTCCTTTTTTTTTGCAAATGAGTGTATAAACCACAGTCGATCTCAAGTGCTGCAAACATGACCAAATTTGTTTATTGAACCCAAACTGTCCGACCTACCAGAAGGTGTAAGGTATCCTAACTGTATCCATTTTCTGAATCCGCAGTCCCTTGAAATAGTACATTAATGTATTTCTCTCCCCTTTAGAGCACACTCACGATAGCTGACAGAGTTCGTGCTGATTAACACATTTTTGTCAGGATTTTGGCATGTTCTGAAATATACATTGATTAGAATAAACCTTGAAGATTTAAATGAATTCGCGTGTTTTAGTATCCTTCTTTACAAATTACATTTATTTCATACTACAAGTCCAAATTTTAGACGTAAAAATAATCTTTCATGAGTTGTGGATTTTTATGTTTTAAAAATCAGAAAAATATAAATATGACTTCGTAGCAATTAAACTATAGAAAACAGATGATAAAAAAGCCAGTTATTCTCTGTAAAATGATGCCAGATTATCCCCAAAGGTGTTTTCTTATCCAATTCTCAATGGTGGCCTCCCAATGGCGTTTTTTCATCCATTATTTTATCCAAAATGTCAAAACACTCTAAAAGCAAGGACTTAGCAAAATCTGTCACAGTTCTGGATGCAGCCATTTGGATATCTGTAGCAAGTTTTAGCTTTTCTCTGTAGAAACTTTTGAAAATCTCTTTCTCAAAGAATAAACGTTATTTCGTGAAAATTCTGGAACATTCCAGAAGTCGCTCGCTATACATTGCCGAATTGGCGATAAATCGTCAACTCTGGAAATCCTTCTAACTAGGAATTCCTGTAAAATCTAGGCTCACGTCATCTTTTCGTCGTGCTTAAGTCATGGACTGTGTTTTCTTTGCCTGGTCTTCCAGACAGACGAGAGAGGAGGCGCCAAAGAGGGAATATAGCACGTTCGCAACATTATAAATAGTAATAAGAATAAATACAATAAAAATTAATTCAAAGTAAATTAAGTTTAATAATATCAATGAATGGTTAAATGAAAAGGTAGAAGAAATTTGGAACTTCAAATTAAAACAATCTTTGAACGAATCATTCAAATAGTGAACAAGATTGAGGGAATTATTCAAAATGTAATTTCAGTAAGTGATTCAAAAAATGATTCAGAATTGAAGTTGACGCCAGATGGTCAAATGAACGATTCATGAGGTTGAATGAACGATGGGGGCCAATATAACTCAAGTCGTCAACCAAGCACATTTATTTAAAGTAAACAAACGGATAGACGATACCATGGAATTAAAAAGAATGGACTCGTGGATGAAACTCTTAAAAGTGCCATAACGCTTTGAGAATTATATCTAGGTGTAGCTAATGTTAGTAAAGAACCCTTTGTTTTAATTTGACACAATAGAGAGATGATGTAGATCTCTCTATCCGAATCGTATCAAAACTAATCAACACAAGAACCACCATAAAGTGACTTACCTCTTAAATTTCATGAAATTCGGTAAATTGGTTTTTCAGTTAGAGTGGATACATACATTACACAGACAGACAAACACACAGACGTCACGCTAAAAATGGTTTTTTTAGAATTTTAGAGATTTCAAAACGTGTAAATAACGTATGAATGAATAATATCACCCAATTAGTTTTGGATTGAACCCGGGTTGAAAAAATGAAATACATTGAATCCTATGGGACCTAATTTTTCAAACATTTTTTAAGCGAATTTAAAATTCACAAATTGCTTCGAAAATTTTAGGCAAAATTCAAATTATTTCATAAAATATATAAAAAAAAATTCAACAAAATATATTCAGTAGTTTTTTAGATAAAAATTAAAATAATAGTTACACCTCTTATATGAAGCGATCATGTGACCACGATATGAAAATATCATCTGACCCACTTCAAAATTAAATATGGCATCCATCTTGTCTCAAAATCGTGATTTTGAAAGTTCTTTTTAAATCATATTGAGTGTTGTATCCGTCCTAAAACCGCTATATTTTTGCTTAAATTCTGTGCATCTACATACTGAAACAACGCAGTTACAATATATTTGAGTTTAAATGATCATCCAAATTTAATTATTTCTACAACGAAGCCTATTTTTCACTTATGTAAAATGTAAACAGCAAAATATGTAGGATGAGTTGTATAAAAATTGCTGTATTTCTTTAACGGAAAGTTATTTAGCTCATGGAGTCTGCAATATAGCTGATATGTATGAAATATTCATTGATTTTGCAGAGCGAAGGACGATTTTTTTCGATGAAGTTTTAAGCATAGAGATTAGTTACTTGCAGCTCCATGGTCTTAAATTTTTAAATAAAATAAATTATTACGGTATTGTGATGAATGAAATGAATGGGAAAATGTTATGAATGAAATGCTGCTTTTATACAGAGAGCCAGGCGTGTTATTTTTTCTATGACGTCACTTGAATGAATGTCAGTTGTTTTCAATGAAGTGGTCAAATATAATAAATTATTGTAGTATTATGATAATTTTAAAAATGTTACCGAGGAATGTATCGCATTTTAGAGATGTTTAATCCAGGCAATTTATATTTCAATGCCATCATTTGAATGAAGTTCATTTTTTTCGATAAATGTTTAAGTTTTCAAATATAATAAATTAATGTAGTATTGTAATAAATTTTAAAATATTACCGAGGATTGTATTGCATTTTAGAGATGTTTAAATAAAATTACATTGAAATTGGAAAGTGTTTCATAATCAATGCTTTAAGCATGATTGATTTTTCTTGTTTATTTTAGATTATGATGATTTTTTCGGGCCATTTCGCAAAAAGTGGCAGGTTATTTTTTTTCAAACGTCCCAAAATCGAATCAGCACTTGGGCAACCCACAAGAGACATATCGAAAAAATTTTGTAAAATTTGATCTATTTGTTTTTCATCTAGAGTGGATTCATCAATTTCGCAAAAATAGTGGATTCTTTTATTCCGAATCGTACCAAAATCTAATCATACCAAGGTCACACACAAGTGACTTATCTACCAAATTTTATGAAATTCGGTCTATTAGTTTTTCAGTTAGAGTAGACACATACATTGCAAAGACAGACACAGACAGACAGACAGACACACACGCATAGACGTCACTAAAAAAATAGTGTTTTCGTGTTCTAGAGGTCACAAAACGTGTAGATCCGTCGAAAACTCGAGTTGCGATTTTCGACATGATTCCAATACTTTTCCATGATTCCAATACTTATCACATTAATATGTATTGCAGGGAAAGTAAAAATATGATATGGGCAGCACATGACTTCTCCTGCAAACTGATATCCACGTTCTCTTTATTTTAATTAAATTTCATTCACTTTTAATTCAATTTTCGTTCTCATTTGGTAACTGGACTTATTTTCAAAGGTGGCGTAGAGAAAATACGAAAAACCTAAAATATCTCGAGGAAGGCTAGTCCTAGTGTAATAAGGTTGGTCTTATTCTTTTCTTCGCTAAAAATTACATATAAAACAAGCATTTAATGGATATATTTGAGTATACGTAGTTTTTTATTTTAGATTTTAACGATTTTTGCTGTCCATTTTGCAAAAACAGGTAATTATTTTTTTCGAAACGTACCAAAATCTAATCAGCACCAGGGTCACACACAAGTGAATTACATACCAAATTTTATGAAATTCGGTCCATTAGTTTTTCAGTTAGGGAGGATACAGATAGACACACAGACAGGCAGGCAGACACACACACAGACGTCAGGCTAAAAGTAATTTTTCGTGTTCTACTGTTCCCAAAACGCGTAGATCCTACAAAAACTTGAGTTGCGATTTTCGACATGATCCCAATGCTTCCCCTTTACATTATCATGTATTGCAGAGAAAGTAAACATCTTATGTAGGCAGCACATGACCTTCTCTGCAGTCTCAAATTCATTTTTCTTTATTTTTTTAATAATTCACTAGATGCAGTTTAATTGCACCAAATAACACTTAATTTGCATTTTTAATTCAATTTTTTTTTATTTCGTAATTAGACATTTTTCCAAATTCGACGTAACAAAAATGCAGGATATCTCAAATATCTTGAGAACGGTTAAGCCTAAAGTAATGGAGTTTGTTATATTATTTTCCTTGTCAAATACTGGGAATAAAACAAAAATTTAATTGATACATTTGATCATACGTAGTCTTCTTTTTTTAGATTTTGGCAATTTTTTCGGGTCATTTCTTAGAAAAAGGCAGGTTGTTCTTTTCCTAATCATATCAAAATCTAATCAGCACCAGAATATCTTACAAGTAATTTATCTACCAAATGTTGTGAAATTTGGTCAATTAGAATTTTAACATGAGTTTATACATGACATTTTTACGAGCCATTTCGCAAAAAAAGGTATGTTATGTTTTTTTAATCGTACCAAAATCTAATCAGCACCAGGGTCACAACCAATTGATTGACATATCAAATTTTATGAAATTCGGTCCATTTATAAAATTCGGTTTTTGGGTTAGAGTGGAAACATTTATTGCACAAAGACACACAGACAGACGTTACGCTAAAAAGTGTTTTATTACGTTACGCTAAACGTGTGTTACGCTTAAAAGTATTCTAGAGGTTTCAAAACGTGCAGATTCGTCGAAACTGGAGCAGCGATTTTCGATTTGATTCCAATACTTTCCCTATACTTTACCATGTATTTCAAGGAAAGTAAAAATCTGATATGGGCAGCAAATGACTTTCCCTGAAGACTCATATTTACGTTCTCTTTATTTCTTCAGTAATTCCTGATAGTAAGTTTAATTGCACAAAATAATACCCATATTTATAAAAAATGACACTGAATTTGCACTTTTAATTCAATTTTCGTTCTCATTTAGTAACAGGACATATTTTCAAAGGTAGCGTGAGAACGGCTAATACTAGTGTAATGGGGTTGATCTTACTCGCGTAATCGTTCAAAATTATGTCAAAAAGTAAAGTTATCCTTATCAAAAATTACTATACTAGGACTTACCCTTGATGCCTTCACTAAGGGTGGAGCATGCAAACTCCCGGTTCTCAAGCCGGAGAGACAAATACACAAGATAAAAATAAACACACTTATCTAAATTGGCCAATTTTTTTAATATTTAAGTTCATAGATATCTATTTATGTCTTGATTAGTAATACTATTAATACATCCATTATTATAATACATCTAGCGCTACCAATATTACATTAATAAACATATTTACACACATAATATAATTGACACATATATTTAGACACTTTCTTTTAATCTACCGAAACTCAAAATAGTTCTTTTGTTTAAAATACAAAAACTCATTATTACGACATAGATTCGTACGAACTAATTGTTCATTATTAGATAACCGTTAAATGTATGCCTTCCGTGATAATTAGTGACAAGTGAAACACATAAATACCTATTCTCTCTTGCATTTGAGCACTTATTCGCGGAATCACTATGCTGTAAGATTCTATTGCACATCACACTTCTGAGCCACGCTTTCTTTTTGTGTGCTCACGGTAGATATTTTTTGAACAACTCAATTTACATGCTGTTAGTGCGTTCTCGAAAATTCAAATCTGCCAAACTTTCTGGAACAAACTTTGGGGCACTTTTTTCATTTGCCCCTTTGGTTTCATACCACTTCTTCTATTTGTCGTTGATGCAGATGGGGATGATCGCTGTTTATCTATGATTACGTTCCAATTGGTTTCCTCTGCTGCATTTAGATTGCTCATTATCTTTCTTGGCATTCGTAATTGCAAGTTCAACATGTAGTACAAGTATTGTACGACATGATATCCCCCTTGCTGAGAAAAAAAATCCAAAACACGGTAAAAAATGTGCACTGAACAAATATCTTTACATAGAGGCACTATTATCATGACACGCATATCTGTACCTGAGAAAGTATTATAAAGCACTGAAAATATATGTGTACACATTGCGTGTACTGAGGAAATATTGATTCGATCCACTGCACACATATCTGTCACAGAAATGTAGATCACCGCACGGAAGACACACTATATTGTAACATTGGAAGGCACTCTATATATCTTTCAGAACATATGGAATTGTAGCACTGAATAATGTTCTGTGTCATAGTCATTGTTCTGTGACATCACTTTCAAAGTTCTGGTACTGAAATATCTATATTTTCATTATGTTTCTAATTACAGTCTATTGTAGAGTTCAAATGAAGAACATATTATAATTGTTATTTTGCACTTCAATTTTTATACACGTTCACTACATTATATTACAATATGTGTAATTCGTTACCTTCATTTCCTATTTTTACAGATGTAAATATTTTTCACACTATTTTTTTATGTAAACATTTCTTATTTAGTAATACAAATAACATGTTATATAACTGTGTTTATGCGTGTAATAATCATGGCAATTATGAACATCTCTTTATCTAGCGGCAGTTAAAGTATCTAAATATGTACTGTTTCCGCTACGCCAAAATATAATGCATCTCAAGACACGAGCATTTGACCTTTAAACTCCTCTCCTGACGCCCTTTCGGGGGATTCTAAACAGAGAGAGAAAAAAAAAATCTCGCTTGCCCGAAAAGAAAATTGCCTCCCTCCCAAGAATGAGTTTTCATGGCAATTGCGTATCCGCTTGACCTGAACGGGACCCTGAATGGGAGCCTTCATTGTTTGAAGTGCGCAACCTTACGTAAGAGGGATTTTAACTGACTCATTCCCTGTTTTGCTCAAGTTTTAATCGTAATCGTTACAATTGGCGGTAGTATTCTTCGAAAACGCGGGCTTCTGACTATCCGATACTGATTGCGTAGATTTTAAAATTATCTGTATCCTTTGAGAAATGGAATTCCAATTTTTCCTTTCCTGTTTTTTTGTATTATTATTTATATTTATTCTTCATATTTTGTTATTAATTCTATTTACTTTAATATATATATATATATATATATATATTTACTTTTTTTGTTTTAACCTTAACGCAGTCTTGATATCACAGTTTGAATACACATTATTTTTGATTAATGATTATTTTAATTTTCATGTGCTCTTAATTCATTGCATTTATTTATCTTTTTGTTGCAACAACGTGTGATATATTTATTTATTTATATTATTATATATATGAATATAATATGCTTTATTGTTATGTTATTGATTTAACTGACTTTATGTTCCCATTTCAGCATAATTTTACATATTTATTTATTTTAATATCATTCTTTCATATTTAATTTTATCTGTTATTTCTTTTTATGTACAGTGATATTTGCTTAATGAAATAATTTCTTAATAATACTCAATACTTATTATTTTACATACATTTAATGTTTTTTCCTAATGTATTTTACCGGCCGGTATTTTTAAAGAACTATAATTGCCTGCAATTATAATTTTAAATTTTGATACATTGCTTGTATGTTTAAAATAACGTTTTAATATTATTAGCGTACTATCCTGGGAGTTTTTCTCCTGATGTTTATTTTTAGCCTGGATATTTATTTTGAAGGGAGGAAGTTTTCGCCTTAATCTGCCCCAAACACTGACTTTTATGCTGACTGTGAAGGATGGGAAACTTATCTTATTTATTCAAGCTTTATTAATTCATTTATGTGATTAACTCTTATTTTGTTTTTTAGATTACGTGTTTTCGTAAAAGGTCTGTATAAACTATTTATGCAATATATTTTTATTTGTTTACTAATTATTTTTACATCAGCTGTGGCTGTTTATTTTGACTTCAAAATTTTATTTATTTATTTATTTATGATTTTGCTTGTATTCTATCGGTTTTTTATGAACTAATGAATAATTTTATGATTTTAATTATTATGTACTTGCTTTTACCATGTTCCATTCACTTTATTTTGAATTTTATTAATTTTCCCGTACGTATTTTTTCAAGACCCGCACAATCTAAAAGACAGCGTATACACTTCATCTCAAGCATCTTATCACTGGAAAAGACGTGCTAACACTTTGATGCCCTCTACAGTTAAATCCATCATTTGTTGTACAAGCAAGACAAATTACAAGTAATACACATTACAAGTAAGACAAATTACAAGTAAGACAAATTTATTTATCTCTCTCTACCTTTGTCTACACATCAGTTTATTTAATTTTAAAACATTGAGGGGTTTTGTATGTAGTATTTACCACTTATACATCTTTTTTCCGATATGTATTTGTTATATTATGACTTATGTTTCACAGAAATGTTTAATTATTTACATTTTATTTTTGTTTTATCCTCATATTTACAAATATATACATTTACTTAATTATTACATTTATAATTATATACATTCACTACCTTTCTTGCATCGACTTTACACTACATTTTTGCGTTTTCGCAAATTATATCTCATAAGACTGACATTATTTTGATACTTCTTGCCGTTATCGTAATTTTTGTTTACATGCGATTGACTTCTGCCAGAAGTTCGCCGTGTCTGATTATTTTGTAAAATTTTTTTTTCCTGTTCTGCTTTATATAATTTATTTTCGTGAACAATTATCCATTTTTTGTTTGGATCATACATAGGCGTGGTAGCGTAATTATTATTACGTATCACCTTTACAATGCGATACGGTTCATGAAATTTTTTTTGTAACTCTGTGGTGGGTCGTAAATTCTTAAAATATACAATCTGCCCTTTTAATAACTTTTTTCCCTTACTCTTTTACAAACCCTTTCCTGCCGAATTTGCGCCTGTATTTGTTTCGGTTTCGTAAATGTATTAATCTTTTCCGCTAATGTAAGTGCTGCACTGACTTCATTATCGTATTCGGTTTGCGTTAAACTCGGGCTGTCATCTGGATTTGTTATTTCCAGATTATTTTCTCCGGGTAATTTCAATTCTCTAGTAAGAAACAAAATAGCGGGACTGTGGTCTATATTTGTACTAGGTGTCGCATTATGAAATAATTTTACATATGGCAATACTTTATGCCAATTGAAGGTTTCATTTGCCCTTGTTGCTAAAGTATTTTTTATGTATAAGGGATTTCTTTCTGAAGTTGCATTTGAGCTTGGCTTATATATTGATGTATACTTCAGTTTTATACCATGTTGCTCTGCGAATTTTTTAAATTCCTCGCTTTCAAGTTGTTTGGCATTGTCCTTTAATAGCCACATTAGAACTCCATTTACTGCTATCCAACTGGTTAGGACCTGTAATACGGTCGGAGTATTTATATTTCTCACGGGTACAGCTTCTAGGAATCTCAAATAGTGGTCAATTAATATTTCAGATAGAGTGGATACATGAAATTTTTGCCAGGCTTTTCGCTAAAAAAATGTGGATTCTGTTTTTTCGAATTGTAACAAAAACTAATCAGCACCAGCGTCACACCTAAGCGACTTGCCTACCAAATTTTATGAAATCCGATAAATTAGTTTTTGAGTTAGAGTGGATTCATACATTGCGCACACAGACACACGACACACATACTGACACAGACAGACGTCATGCTGAAATAATATTTTCGTATTCCAGAGGTCCCAAAACGTGTAGAACCGTCAAAAACTTGAGTTGCGATTTTCGGCATGATTCCAATACTTTAAACATACATTACCATGTATCGCAAGGAATATAAAAATTTGATGTGAGCAGCAGATGACTTTCGCTGCAGACTCAAATTCATATCATCTTTATTTTTTTATTAATTCATTGGATAGAGTTTAATTGAACTAAATGACATTAAATTTGTGTTTTTAATTCAATTTTTGTTTTTATTTGGTAATTGGACATTTTTTTCGAAATCGGCGTAATAAAAATGCAAGAAACCTCAAATATCTTGAGAACGGTTAGTCCTAAAGTATAATGGAGTGTGTTACATTATTTTCCTCTTCAAAAATTGCTTATAAAACAAGAATTTTATTGATACATTTGAGCATACACTACTTCGTCTTTTTTTTAGATTATGGCTACTTTGGCGGGCCATTTCATAAAGGAAGGCAGGTTGTACTCTCCAAATAGCACCAAAATCTAATCAGCACCAGAGTATTCCTCAAGTAACTTACCTACCACATTTTGTGAAATTTGGACAATTAGTATTTTAGCTACAGCGAATACATGAAATTTTTACTGGAAATTTCGCAAAATGGCGGGTTCTGTTTTTACGAATCGTACCAAAACTTATCTGCACCAGGGTCACATCCAAGTGATTTACCTACCAAATTTTATGAAATTCGGTCCATTAGTTTTTGAGTAAAATTGGATACATACATTGCACAGACACACAGACAGACAGACAGACAGACACACACACAGACATCACGCTAAAAATAGTATTTTCGTATTCTAGAGGTCTCGATAGGTGAAGATCCATCGAAAACTCGAGTTGCGTTTTTCGACATGATTCTAATACTTTCCCTATACATTACCATGTATTGCAGGGAAAGTAAAAATATAAACGATACGAATGCTGCATATAAAGAAATTAAAATAAAATAGTGTTATACAAATATATATAAAGGAGTGTAAAATAAATTAAGTTTTAAATGATTGTATAGTAATTGCCATGGTTGGTCATATTGCATTATTATTATAATTCGGAAATGTTGAATTGTAGTTTGTGCATTGAAAAGTGTAATGTATATAAATAAAGTTGAAAACCTGTCTGTCTGTCTGTTTAACCCATCATCACGGGAGAACGATTGAACCGAATTTGATGAAATTTTATGGATAGCCTTGAAATAGTCCTATTTAAAATTTTGTCCATGTCTCGAGTTTCTATAGGCAGTTGTTCTCGAGATATTAGTGAAAAACTAAACTGTTGTTTGTCTCAACATCTCGGTAGAAAGGCTGGAATGAATTTAATGAAATTTAATTGGTATAACCTTGAAATTGAACTCCTTACATTCTATCCAAGTTTCGAGATTCGAAAACCAGGAGTTGTCGAGATATTAATGAAAAACAAAATATTTTCCTAGAAATTCTACTCTCTAACTCTCTGGTTCCTCCAAAGGAAAAGGTTGGAAATCGTTTGTTTAAAACGTAAAAGTGAATTAAAACTTTATATCTGAGTTCGGTGGAAGAGTTTTGCGCTATTTGGTCACTATCTGAAGACATGAATAGTTAGAAACACGAATTTAAATTGAAAATCTGTCACCATTGTTTATTTTTCACAAGCTTTTAATCAACAATGAAAAGTATAAGGAAATCAAAATGACTATTTAATTACTAGAATTTTATCAGAAAGATTCTATCTTATATCATGTTGCTCGGCAACGTAATTAAATTAAATGTGTTTGTTAATATTTATTACCAGCAGCATACCAGTTCCTCGTACGGAGTATATAATATAAAGAAACTTACAATTCGCAATCATGTGCAAATTCTGTTAAAATATTAAATTTATTGCTCCTAAAGAGAAGTTTAAGAATATATCTTCTCACTATGCAAAATTATCTTCACGGAAAGATCTGAAGAATGAAACACCCTGGCTCCTTTTGTAAGCAAATTTATAAAAAAAAAAAGGAATTGCATCAATATATACCCCCCGTACTACTTATATTTTCGCAAATTAGATGTGTGTGTGTTAGTAGAAGATGGTGTGTGTTAGTAGAAGACTGCCCGTATTACAATATGAGTCTCAAAAATCTTTGCCAAAATAAAAGAGATGGCGTAATAAATTGAAAATATCAATAATCCCCGTACTTTTTATATCCGTAGGTCGTAATTGATTCCAATATATGCCAATATATATCAAAACATATGCCAATATACTTGTTCTACTTATATCCTCGTAGATTAGAAGATATACCCGTGCATTTGTAGAAGATTACTCTTACAACGTACGATATATGAGTTTAAACAATTCTTTTCATAATAAAACAATTGCAAAATAACTTGAAAATATCAATAATCCCTGAATCAATAATCCCCGAAAATATCAATAATAATAACGTTTAAACCTGAAGACCGTAATTGTTATTATCGAGTCAAAAATGCTATAAGAAAAATCAAATCGTTCTTTTCTAAAATATAGTTTTATATCGATTTATTTATTATTCAAATCGAAAAAATAATAATTAAAATTTACAGACCGATTTAATTAAATTGCGTTTCTGAGCAACATGATATAAGATAGAATCTTCCTCATAAACTGCGAAATTAAATAACTATTTTGATTTCTTTATACTTTTCATTATTCTGTAACAGCTTGTGAAAAATAAACCATGGAAATAGATTTCCCATTTAAATCATATTTCAAACAATTCATGTTTTCAGAAAGTGACTAATTAGCGCAAAAAATCTCCCATCAAACTCCGAGATAATGTTTTAATTCACTTTCAAACGATTTTCAAGCTTTTCGTTTGGATAAACTACGGAGTTAGAGAGTAGAACTCCTAGGAAAAAGTTTAGTTTTTCATAAATATCTCGACAACCCCTGGTCTTAGATACTCGAAACTTGGGCAAAATTTATGGGGCTATATTAAGGTTATCCATAAAACACAAAATTTCATCAAATTCGTTTCAGCCGTTCTACTGTGATGATGAGACAAACGAAACTTTCGTTTTTTACTAATATTTCGAGAACCACTGATCGTAGAAACGCGAAACATGGACTAAATTTTAAGTGGGACTATTTCCAGACTACCCACAAAATTTCATCAAATTCGGTTGAGCCGTTCTCCCGTGATGACGGGACAAACAGACAAAAAGACAGACAGAGAGATTTTCAATTTTATTTATATAAACTAGCAGCATATCCGTTCTTCGTACGGAGTATATAATATAAAGAAACTTGTAATTCGCAATCATGTGCAATTTCTGTTAAAATATTAAATTTATTGCTCATAAAGAGAAGTTTAAGAATATCTGTTCTCACTATGCAAAATTATGCTCACGGGCAGATCTGAAGAATAAAATATCCTGGCCCTTTTGCAAGCAAATTTACAAAACAAAAGGAATTGAATCAATATATGCAACCCCGTACTACTTATATTGTCGCAGATTAGAAAATATGCCATCGTGTTAGTAGACGATTACCCGTATTACAATATGAGCCTCAAAAATATTTGCCAAAATAAAAGAGATGACGTAATAATTTGAAAATATCAATAATCTCCGTAATCTTTATACCAGAAGGTCGTAATTGATTCCAATATATGCCAATATATATCAAAATATATGTCAATATATACCTGTACTACTTATATTCTCGTAGATTAGAAGATATACCCGTGCATTTGTAGAAGATTACTCGTACAACGTTACTATATATGAGATTTAGCAGTTTTCGTCATAATAAAACAATGGCATAATAACCTGAAAATATCAATAATCCCTGCATCAACAGTCCCCGAAAATATCAATAATAATAATGTTTAAACCTGAAGACCGTAATTGATATTATCCGGTCAAAAATGAAATGTCAATGAAATTTATTTAATATACATATTTTTATTATTCAAATCGGAAAAGATTTAATAAAAAACGTCTGCCGCATAACACATTAGACCCGTTACTAAGCGACATGATATCATTTGCTTCAAATAAATTGATGGAAATCATATCGCCTGAATAATGCGATCTGCATGGAAGATTTGGCGACATTTTCGTCAATTAACGATAACTTAAAAATTGCCAAATTTATCGCCAAGTGGGACTATGGAATTGATAGTCCCATTTTGCAACAAATTAACGAAACATCATTACAATACTATCCCCTAACAAAACACAATTAATTTCATTTATTAAGCGCGATTTTATCAATTCCATGATAGTTTAATGGATTTACAAATATTTTTATCAATTTGGTGATATAAAAAAAAATCGCTAAATGTGTTACTAAGTTGGATGGATGGACTGACCGACAAATGCAACTGAAACATCATTTCAGTACTCTCTTCTAATTTAATATCATTGATTTGCGTCATTTTTATCAATTTGGAGACATTTCTGCTAATTTGGTAAAGTTTAAGAAAAGTTACCAAGTTATTTAGAGATTATCCGCTAAATTCGTAGCTCTGAATTTGCATATCTGAAGAATAAAAAAAATATCCTGATCCCGTTTGTATATACTAAAAGAAAACACTAAAATTGTATTAGAAGATACACCCATTCTACTCTTTTTCTGCTTCAACAATCGGCTAAATGAATTTATTGGGTAAACACAATATATGAGTTTATTAGCTAAACACAGTATATGAGCTTGAAAACTCTTTGCTAAAATAAATGAAAGTGATGTACGCAGTCCGCAATTTATATAATTAAAAGAACAATAATACTCTTCATTTATAAAATATATTTTTACCTCCATTTATTTATTATTCAAATAGAAAAAATAATAATAAATATTAACAACACATTTAATTTCATTCCGTTGCCGAGCAACATGATATAAGATAGAATCTTCCTCATAAAATGCGAAATTAAATAGCCATTTTGATTTTTTTATACTTTTCATTGTTGAGTAAAAGCTTGTGAAAGATGAACCATGGAGGTAGATTTTTCCATTTAAATTCAAGTTTCAAACAATTCATGTTTTGCGATAGTGACTAATTAATGCAAAAATCCTACACCAAACTCGGAAATAAAGTTTTATTTCATTTTGATGTTTTAAACAAACGATTTTCATCCTTTCCGTTTGGATAAACCACGGAGTTAGAGAGTAGAACTCCTAGGAAAAAGTTCGGTTTTTCATTAATATCTCGACAACCCCTTGTCTTAGAAACTCGAAACTTAGACTAAATTTATGGGGGGCTATTTTAAGGTTATCCACAAAATTTCATTAAATTCGGTTCAACCGTTTTCCCGTGATGATGGGACAAACAGACAGACAGACAGACAGAAAGACAGATTTTCAATTTTATATATATAGATTATTTTTTCTATTTGAGTAACAAATAAAAGGATATAAAAATATATCTTATAAATAAACGGCTTGATTTTTCTTTTAATTATATTATTTGCGGATTGTGTATATCACTTTCATTTATTCTGGCAAGGAGTTTTGAAGCTTATATATTGTGTTTGTAAATAAACTCATATATAAATTCATTTATTCGATTTTTGACACAGAAAAAGTGTAGAACGGGTATATTCTCTAATACAATTTTAGTGTTTTAATTTAGTATATACAAACAGGACCCATTCCAAATAAAACATCCATTTGTATCCATTAGTATATACAAATGGTATATACAAATGGTTACAAATGGATGTTTTATTCAGATCTGCAAATGCAGAGCTACGATTGGCAGGATATCGCAGGCTCGGCAACTTTTCTTATACGTTGCCAAATTGACGGGAATATCGCTAAATTGATAAAAACAGCACAAATCAATTAAATTTATTTTGTTTTGTTAGAAGAAAGTAATGAAAGAATGTTTCGTTAGTATTTGACTTTCAGTCCAACCGTCCTACCTAGTAACACATTTAGCGAATTTTTAAAATATAACTGAATTGATAAAAATGTTTATACATCCATAAAAATATCTTGAAATTGATAAAATTGCGCTAAAACCAGAAATTAATTGTATTTTGTTAGGGAATAGTATTGTGATGATGTTTCGTCAATTTGTCGCCAAGTGGGACTGTCAGTTCTACAGTTCCACTTGCCGATAAATTTATAGATTTTTTTAAATGTCGCCAAATCTTCCATAAAGATAGTATTATTCTGACGATATTTTGTCCACCAATTTATTTGAAGCAAATGATATCATGTCGCTTAGCAACGGATTTAAATCCAATGTGTTTATGCGGCAGACGATTTTTATTAAATCCTTTCCGATTTGAAAAATGATAAAATATATATAAGTGATAAAGTATATAAAATAAATGTCATTGGCATTGTATTTTTGACTGAATAATATCAATTACGGTCTTCAGGTATTATTATTATTGATATTTTCGGGGTTATTGATTCAGAGATTATTATTATTTTCAAGTTATTATGCCATTGTTTTAATGTGGTAAAACTTATATTGTACGTTATACGAGTAATCTTCTACAAATGCTCGGATATATATTCTAATCTACTAGAATATAAGTACTAGAGGTTTATTGGCATAAATTTTGACATATATTGGCATATATTGGAATTATGTAGGCTTTCTGGTATGAAGATTACAGGAATTATTGATGCTTTCAATTTATTACGTCATTTGTTTTATTTTGGCAAAGATTTTTGAGACTCATATTGTTATACGGATAATCTTCTACTAATACTCGGACATATGTTCTAATCTACGACATTTAAGTAGTACGTGTATACGTTCCCATATAATTTTACCACTTTCATTTTCGCATATAGTGGAATCAATTACTGCCTTCTGGTTTAAAGATTACGGGTTTATTGATATTTTCAATTTATACATGTAATCTACTAATGCAGGTTATATCTTCTTATATTCGCGTATATAAGTAGTACGGATCCCATACAAATTTGAAAGTTTTATTTTGCATATATTGATTCAATTCCATACTTTTTGTAAATTGTCTTACAAAAGGGGCCAGGATGTTTTTTCTATAGATCTGCCCGTGACGATAATTTTGAACAGCGAGAACAGATATTCTGAAACTTCTTTTTAGTGGCATTATATTAAATATTTTAACAGAATATTTTTATTAAAAATGTCATTTAGTATACTATAGTAATTTGCTCGTGACTGTGAATTTTAAGTTTCTATATATTATATACTCTGTACGAAGAACAGGTATGCTACTAGTAATCTACAAAAATAAAATTGAAAATCTATCTGTCTGTTTGTTTGTCTCATCTTCACAGGAGAACGGTTTAACTGAATTGGATGAAATTCTGTGGATAGGTTTGGAATAGCCCAATCATATAAATAAATTTACTCCACATTTCGAATTTCTCCTTATTTAAAATTTACTCCACATTTCGAGTTTCTAGGATGATGGATTATCCACATATTAATTAAAAACGCACAGTTAAACATTCCATAGACATAGCATTACGCAGACAATATTTCTTCCCTTAACTTTATTTGATGAAATTGATAACATGCCACTCAGCAACGGATTTAAATCCAATGTGTTTATGCAGCTGACGATATTTATTAAATCTTTTCCGATTTAAATACTACAGAAATATATATAAATAAATCTGATGTGGGCAGAACATGACTTTCCTTATATAGTGCAATAAATTTACTGCTTTTAGAGTAAAAAAAAGATCGGTTATTCTTATAGTACATACTTATAGTCTTTCCAAGATATTCATTTTCTTCAATTAGTCGTATTTTCATTGATTTAGTGTCATTTTTATATAAATTGAGTGCGTAATACTTTGAGTATTACTCACTCAATATAGTAATACTTTGAATATTACTCAAAGTATATTTTCTCATGAATGGAACGACCTAGATCCATGAGAATGATGTCACCAAATTTATCTCATGATATGATATATGAAAAGCGAACATGTTACTCAACAGTTAATATTAATTTTTTGGGGGGGTATTTTTTTGATAAATTTATTTGAAAAATGTGCAATATCTCGAGAACGGTTCATGATAGTTTTCTAATGTTTATGTCGACCGTTTTCTGAAGAAAATTACATAAGAAATGTCTATTTGCGTAACGTTATTAAAGATTTTGAACTTTTGATAATGTTTTCAAAATTTCACTCCAAAATTTAGGGGGTTCTGAATATTTGATTGTGTCTAAAATAAATCTGATGTGGGCAGCACATGACTTTCCTTATATAATGCAATGAATTTACTACTTTTACAATAAAAAAATAGGTTATTCTTATAGTAGATACTTATATTCTTTCATACATATTGGATTTTCGTCAATTAGTCGTCATTTTCATTGAATTAGCGTAATTTTTATCTATTTGGTGATACTTTCGTTAATTTGGCAACATTTAAAAAGTCGTCAAGTTCTGGACATTCCGCCATATTCGTCGCCAAAATCTCGCCAAGCGTTATGGACCGAGAAATAAGTTATTCAATGGAACGAGCTAGATCCACGTGAGTGGTGTCACCAAATTTATCGCATGATATTACATATGAAAAGGGAACATGTTTCTCAACAGTTAATACTTTTTTAACACTTTACAACAAAGTTGAAAAGTGTTTATGACTTTGTTCATTCTGTCTGTCTGTCTGTCTGTCTGTCTGTCTGTCTGTCTGTCTGTCTGTCTGTCCGTTAGCACGATAACTGCCGTAAAAATGAGTTTATTAAAATGAAATTTTAGTATGTTGTTCAGACGGTCTGTAGAACCTATGGGAATATAAATAAATAATATCACCCAATTAGTTTTTTATTGAACCCGGGTTGAAAAAATGAAATGCATTGAACCCTATGGGACCTAATTTTTCAAACATTTTTAAGTAAATTTAAAATTCACGAATTGCTTCGAAATTTTTAGGAAATATTCACATTATCCCATAGAATATATAATAAAAAATTCAGTAAAATATGTTAAGTAGTTTTTTAATTAAAAAAATTATTTAATATAGGGAAAAAAACAAATTCAATTAAATTCTGACTTTGGGATATCTTCCAGAAAGAAAAGAGAGAGATATTATATAATAAATATCTCTCCATTTGTTTAAACGTTTTGCATATGGGGGTGGCTTCATATTTTAAAATAAATTTGGTAGATAACAATTTTTCATTTTTTTTTAATTTTATATAACTCTTCTTGATAAATTTAATTGATGGCATTTTAAATGCACTTTCCTACGTCCTAGAGAGTTAAAATTTGGTACACAGCTTAAATTTGTTGAACATTTTATTCGACAAAAATTTGATGGATCTTTAAATATAGATCATACATTTTTTTCGAAATGGCCTGAAAATAATCCCCGTTCACGAAAATAATCCCCGTTCACTTCTATAAATCATTGGTGTAATATTGTTAAAAATTCTGATGTGGACAGCACATGTCTTTCTTTGCAGACTCATATTCGTTCTCTTTATTTATTCAATGATAATTTGAGTTTATCTGCACAACATAAGTATTTTAAATGACATTGAATTTACACGTTAAACTTAAATTTGGTTCTCATTTGATAGCTGGACTTATTGTCAAAGGTGGCGTAGCGAAAACGCGAAAAAACTAGAATATCTCAAGAACGGCTAGTCCTAGAGTAATGGGGTTAGTCTTATTCTTTTTGTTGTTAAAAATCACATATAAAATAGGAATTTAATTGATATAATTGAGCACACGTAGTCTTTTATTTTTATATATAACGATTTTTGCTATCCATTTCGCAAAAATAGCCCGTTCCTTTTTCCCGAATCGTAGTAGAATAACCTACAAATGATTTATATACAAAATTTTGTTAAATTTGGTATATAAATCACTTGTAGGTTATTGAAATATTATACTCCAAATTTTGTTAAATTTGGTTCATTAGTTTTTAGCTAGAGTGGATAAAGGCAATTTCTGCGGCCATTTCGCAAAGAAGGCAGATTCTTTTATTACGAATCGTACTATAATCTAATGAACATCAGGATTTCCCACAAAAAACATACCTACCAAATTGTATGAAATTCGGTCCATTAGTTTTTCAATTAGAGTGGATGTAATATCCACACAGACACACAGAAACATACACAGATACACCCTTACACACACAGACGTCTTCCTAAAAGTAGTTTTTTCGTGTTCTAGAAGTCCCAAAACGTGTAGATCCTTTGAAAATTCGAGTTCCGATCTTCGGCACGATTCCAATACTTTGAGTACATACACATACACATATATATTATCTGTGTATTATCTGTGTATCTAAATTCCGTGCCTATGCAATTACAATAGTTGTGATTTTAAATGATCCCTAAACTTTTATTATTTCTTCAAGGAAGCCTAATTTTAACATATGCAGAATGCAAATATCTCAAGCGATTGTAAGATGAATTACATAAGAATTGCTGAATTTTTTTCACACAAAATTATTTAGCTCTGGAGTCTGGAATACAAGTTATATGAATGAAATATTCATTGATTTTGCATAAAGAATCAGATGATTTATATTTCGATACAGTTTTAAATATTTAAGTATAATAAATTACTGTAGTACTGTGATAATGTAAAAGATATTACCACTGAATGAATCACATTTTAGAAATTTTTAAATGAAATTACATTTCAGTTGGAAAGTGTTTCATAATCAATGCTTATGCATGATTGATCTTTCTTGTTTAATTTATGGGGTCTTTTGATAAATTTATTGGAGAAATGTGCAATATCTCGAGAACGGTTCATGCTAGCGTTCTAAATGTAATTTATACTGACTTTAGTAAAGCTTTTGATCACATCGATCTGGGGTTATTAACCCGTAAACTGATTACTTGCGGTTTTAGTGTTCATTTGTCGACTTGGTTATACTCTTATATTTCAGATAGACTGTATTCTGTAAAGTACTGTGGTGTAAACTCTAGACTATACAGTAATTCCTCTGGTGTTCCTCAGGGTTCTAATCTGGGCCCACTCCTTTTTTTAATTTTTATTAATGAAATTCCCCGGATTTTTAAAACAGCTAAATGTCTTATGTTTGCAGACGATTTGAAACTTTATATGAAAATCAACTCATTAACTGATTGTGAACTGCTGCAGAGAGATCTAGATGAACTGTATAACTGGTCTGTACTAAATAAACTTCATTTAAATATTTCTAAATGCTATGTTATGAGCATTGCTAGGATCCATAATATTCTTAATTACAATTATATTTTAAATAATTCATCTCTATCTCGATGTACTCATATTATTGATTTAGGTGTCACTTTCGATGATACTTTTAACTTTCAGAGACATATTGATAATATTATTAAAAGGGCCTACCAAAGACTTGGTTTCACCTTAAGACGATCTCGTGTTTTTGCCAGTTCTGATACGATTATTTGTATTTATAATACTCTTGTTAAACCAATCTTGGAATATTGTGCAATGATTTGGGACCCTGTTTACAATCTACATTCTCAACGGATAGAAATCGTGCAAAATAAAATTTTACGTACTATTGATTACAGATTGACTGGCTATTATCCTTATGATATGCATACAAGGGAACTCAGACGGAAATATAGTTTAATGTCTCTTAAAAAAAGAAGAAACTGGTCCTGCCTTTTGTTTTATTATAAGGTTTTAAATAATACTATTGATTGCCCTACTTTACTTTCTTGCCTGGAATTCCACATACCTGTCAATAATACCAGGAAAAAAACTCTTTTTCACAATACTATTGTTAAGCGCAACTATATTAAATGCTATTCTATCTATAAATTTGTTGATCTATATAATACTTATTGTGCTGATATTGATATATTTAACTTGACCCCTGCCTGTTTTAAAAAAGCCTGTTTCAATGCGCTTGATATGTTTACTAATTAGTATTCTTGTATCCTATGTTCTGTACTTTTTAATTTCTTGTGTGGCTACTGTAACTGGATTTCATCTGTAGTTGCCACGTTAATTGAATAAATAAATAAATAAATAAATAAATAAAGATTATGTCAATCATATTCTGAGGAAAAATGACATAATATATGTCTATTTGCGTAACTTTATTAATGGTTTTGATTTTTTGATGATTTTTTTAAAATTTCAATCGAAAATTTAGGAGGGTTAGGAACATTCGATTGTGTTTTAAAACAATAGGCTTCCAATATTCACGGATTGTAATTTTTGTACCAAATTTCATTCGATTCGCTCCATTCGTACGTGAGATGTCGTCTCTACAGTTTCACGCACACACAGACACACACACACACATACACGCACACACATACATCACGTTTGATTCGTTCACCTCGAAAACGTTTGATTCGTGTTCAGGGATGTTTGAAACGGATTTTCCTGCCGAAAACTACAATTCGAACACATCCCAATTCCACACATTTCCACATGACAAAACTTTCCTCATACATTATACTACGTATATAAGGAAAGTAATTAAATAGCAAGTCATTCGAAATTTATAAATATAAGCAAGCATTCAGGTTAAGGTTACTACTTTCCTTATGTACATAGTATAACGTACAAGGAAAATATTGTGACGGGGTTGAAAAATGACGCTAAATCAATGAAAATGACGTCTAATTGACGAAAATTCAATATCTTGGAAAGAATATAAAATGTACAAAGTTTCAGTGCAAGGAGCAATAGTAAAAATGTGCAAAGTTTCAGCTTTATAAATCACTGTTTATGTTATTGAGGATCTGAAGATAAACTTTTCTCCCAATTTTGTTGGCCCCCGAGGATGTTGTTGTCCCTAACATATTTTTAAGGGAAGAATGTATGCACTGCTTCTGTTTAGTCATAGACCCGTGGCACCTGAAGGTAGAAGTTGGCCCCCGAGGATGAAATATCGAAATGATGGCTTCGTTACGTTCTGTTTTGTTATCGATACTATCAATGCGTAATGATTTGGCCTTTTAAGTCATCTAAGGGCTTCTGGAGGGTATGGAAAAACACAAAAAAGTTAAACAATTTTTATATAGATATTGAAAAAACGTGCGATATCTACAGGTAGTTATAAATACTCTAAATTAAAATCTTATAAACTTTTAATATTTTTCTTTACATACATAGTTGACACATATCACTGTTGCTTCTATTTCTCAAATACAATATATTATATTTCATTCTGGCCATAATGTATTTTGGAATTTAATAAAAAAAAATCTTACCTGGCGTGGCATACATGAAAACCACAAGGCAGATGAGAACCAAATATTTAAATATATTCATATTGTCTTAAACAGGAACTTCAACTCGTTCTAAGATTCAGCAGTTTAGTTAGAAATTTTAAACTTGTGCCTGATACTAGGCAAGAACTCATATTTATACAACTCCTTCTCCTTAGAGTGTTAGTCACCTATGTTTGTTTAGGATTAGTTCACAGAGCGTCTTGGCAGGTGAAGTGACAAATACTGTAAAATTGCGCAGCATAAATTTAAATATTGATATTGCAATACTATTTCGTCATTAAACCTGCTCTTTGGAATAGCCAATTTGCTTAGAAGGCATATGGGTACCATAAAACCGAGTATTCTCATATTCGGATTCTGTTTTCGAATATGCCTGTTCTGATGATAGAGTATTCAAATGCGATTTTACGGTAACTGGAAATAAATATAAATGTAAAATAATTTCGATATTCTGCAAAATATATTTATAGCGCTTTCTTAAAATTCGATTCCATTAGAATTGAATATGCTTATTGGTTTAAAAATAAAGACAACCAAAATTGGTTATTATAAAATGTCTTCAATAAAATCTCCATCCATGACGTACGTAACAATTACATAACCAGGGCGTTTTCGGATATTATTATGATCTTCATCTGTGGCAAAGTAAGAAATCTGATGTAGGCAGCACATGACTTTCCCTGCAGACTCATAATCACATTGCCTTTATTTCTTCAATAATTAATTAAATTCAGTTTAATTGCACAAAATAACAGCCATAATTATTTTCAATTACTCTGAATTTGCAATTTGAATTCAATTTTTGCTTTTATTTAGTATTTCCCTTATATACATATAATGTATAAGGAAAGTATTGTGACGGGATCGAAAATTCTAATTCGTGTTTTCGACGAGAGAGCACGTTTTAAGCACCTCTGAACACAAATTAAACGTTTTTGAGGTGATGTCTGTGTGTGTGTGTCAATGAGACTCTGGAGACAATATCTCACGAACGAATGAAGCAATTCGAACATAATTTGGTACAAAAATCACAATCCGTAAATAGTTGAAGCCTATTGTTTTTACACGTAATCGAATTTTCAAAACCCACCTAAATATTAAAATAAAATTTTGAAAAAATCATCAAAAAATTAAAACTTTCTATATAGTTACGTAAATAATCATTTCCTATGTAATTTTTCATTAGAAAACGATTGAGATGAACTTTAGAACTCTAGCATAAACCGTTCTCGAGATATTGGACATTTTTCATATAAATTTATCAAAAAATCATATAAAATTCATGACTATTAAGTATTAACTATTGTTAAATTTGTTCAACTTTTATATGTAATATTATGCAATTAATCTATTATCATCATTCTCGTAGATCTAGATCGTTCTATTCACGAGTAAATACACTTTGGGTAATAGCTTTTTGCTTTGACGCCATTAGTCGTTTAGCTACTATAATAATAACCTATTTCTGCATCCACAATGCTTGACGAAACTTTGGCAAAGAATTTGGCTAAACATCAACATCTTGGCGAGTTTTTTAAAAATCGCCAAATTGACGAAAATATCTCCATATTGATAAAAATATCAAAAATTGATAAAAATGACGCTAATCAATGAAATGAAGACTGATGAAAATTCAATAACTTGGACAGAAGCTAAGAATCTACTATAAGAGAAGATACTTCGGGTAATACTTTTGTATTTGGACACTATTAGTCGTTTATCGACTTTAAGAATAATCTATTTCTCCGTACATAATGCTTGACGAAATTTTGGCGACGAATTTGACGGAATATCGCCAACTTGGCAAGTCTTTAAATGTTGCCAAATTGATAAGAATGTCGCCAAATTAATAAAATTGTCGCCAAATTGATGAAAATGACTACTAATTGATGAAAATTCAATATTTTTGAAAGAACATAAGAATAACCTACTTGTCTGTAATGTTTGGCGGAATTCTGGCTACGAATTTTGGCGGTATATCGCCAGCTGGGCTATTTTTTTAATTGCTGTCAAATTGGCAAAACTGTTGCCAAATTCAAAAAAATGTTATCAAATTGATAAAAATGTCGCCAAATTGAAAAAATGACGTCAAATAGGATGCAATATTTTGCAAATTTTTAATTAAGTCATATGATGGCCATACCTTTTATTATATAAGTAATGCACTTCTAAATATCGTCAACTTGGTGATATTTAACATCGCATTGACGAAGATATCGTCAAAATTGCAAAAATGACGCCAAGTTAATGAAAATGACGCCTAATTGCTGAATTTATTATTAAAATATTTAAATATATGAACTACATTGCTTTAACAGTTATCAATATTGATAATTGTTAATTTAGAGTTGCGTAAAATATAAGTTAATTAGGTACAAAATAGTTTTACATGTTATCAACCGGAAAAGCGCCAGATGCAGAATTTAACGTTACAATCACTGTGCCGTGGATTTTTTCATCCCTTTTTCACCGTTAAAAAAGTAATTTCATTGCATTATATAAGGAAAGTCATGCGCTGCCCAAATCAGATTTTTTTCTTAGGTGGCGTAGCGAAAATGCATAGAAAGTCCTATTGTAATGGGACAAAAATTACGTATAAAATAAGCAATAACTATATTTGAGCATACGCGTAGTCTTTTATTTTCAGATTTAACGATTTTTGCGAGCCATTTCTCAAAAACGGCAGGTTCTTGTATCCCGAATCACACCAAAATCTAATCAGCACCAGGGTTGTCCACAGGTGACTTACCTACTAAATTTTTTGAAATTCGCTTAATTAGTTTTTCAATTTGAGTGAATACAATATCTGCACAGACAGACAGACAGATAGATAGACACACACTCTCTAAAAATAGATGTTTCTTGTTCTAGAGGTTCCAAAACGTGTAGATCCGTCAAAAACACGAGTTGTAATTTTCAGCACGATTCCAATACTTTCCGTATACATTACAATGTATTGCAGGGAAAATAAAAATTTCCTATAAATCCCTGTCACCAACCTTTAAACAGTTCTGTGGCTGTTTATAAAGTTACTGGTAATGGTGAAAAAGATCTACTCGCATTTTGGATTCTCATAGTTTTGACATAAAACAAGTGCTGCTACAAGAAATTACCTTGAGACGTATTATTATACGGTACACAAATCTATGTTGCGTTTTACTTGTTTGCAATATGAAAGAGAACAGGAATATTGTACAACATACTTTAGAAGTTCTTGTATGGGAACGCAATAAATATCGATTCGGCTTTTACCTCCATGGGATATTCTCTAGAAATGAAAAGTGAATGTCATTCCAAGCAGCATTTATTTCATGCGTTAGTTTGAGCAATAAATCCCCAGTTAACGCATTACCGTCACAATCAAGAAAGTAATAATTAAAAGTAACAGGTCCTTTATTGCCAATATTAAAATTTGTAAGACTATATCACCAAAGTGCCTTCCATCTTTAAACTACCCCCTTGTTACCAAAAGGCATACGTTATCAGATTAATAAAAATTAAAACTAAAAGAAAATCTGCGATCATACATTATTTTCCGTCTAAAAAGATAATATGTTTGTTTGTATGTTTTGCATCATATTCAAGTATTATCGCAATTTAAAAAATCTGCTGTGTGGAGCACATACTTTCCCTACAAACTAAAATCCATTTTCTCTTTATCTCTTTAATTCATTAAATTAAGTTTTATTGAACAAACTAGTAGAAATAAAGGAACAGGCGTTAACAGCAAACGGAGGAGGAGGGAATACCCCGGAAGAGAGAATAAGTAGTTGTAAAGAAATAGGAGTTCGCCAACAAACGGAGAAGGAGTTAATACCCCATATCGGAAGAAGGAGTTAATACCCCATATCGGAAGAAGGAGTTAATACCCCATATCAGAGGAAGGAGTTAATACCCCATATCGGAAGAAGGAGTTAATACCCCATATCGGAAGAAGGAGTTAATACCCCCTATCGGAGGAAGGAGTTAATACCCCATATCGGAGGAAGGAGTTAATACCCCATATCGGAAGAAGGAGTTAATACCCCATATCGGAGGAAGGAGTTAATACCCCATATCGGAAGAAGGAGTTAATACCCCATATCGGAGGAAGGAGTTAATACCCCATATCGGAGGAAGGAGTTAATACCCCATATCGGAAGAAGGAGTTAATACCCCATATCGGAAGAAGGAGTTAATACCCCATATCGGAGGAAGGAGTTAATACCCCATATCGGAGGAAGGAGTTAATACCCCATATAGGAGGAAGGAGTTAATACACCATATCGGAAGGAGTTAATACCCCATATCGGAAGAAGGAGTTAATACCCCATATCGGAGGAAGGAGTTAATACCCCATATCGGAAGAAGGAGTTAATACCCCATATCGGAGGAAGGAGTTAATACCCCATATCGGAAGAAGGAGTTAATACCCCATATCGGAAGAAGGAGTTAATACCCCATATCGGAGGAAGGAGTTAATACCCCATATCGGAGGAAGGAGTTAATACCCCATATCGGAAGAAGGAGTTAATACCCCATATCGGAAGAAGGAGTTAATACCCCATATCGGAGGAAGGAGTTAATACCCCATATCGGAGGAAGGAGTTAATACCCCATATCGGAGGAAGGAGTTAATACACCATATCGGAAGGAGTTAATACCCCATATCGGAAGAAGGAGTTAATACCCCATATCGGAGGAAGGAGTTAATACCCCATATCGGAGGAAGGAGTTAATACCCCATATCGGAGGAAGGAGTTAATACCCCATATCGGAAGAAGGAGTTAATACCCCATATCGGAGGAAGGAGTTAATACCCCATATCGGAGGAAGGAGTTAATACCCCATATCGGAAGAAGGAGTTAATACCCCATATCGGAAGAAGGAGTTAATACCCCATATCGGAGGAAGGAGTTAATACCCCATATCGGAAGAAGGAGTTAATACCCCATATCGGAAGAAGGAGTGAGTCATAATAGAGGTGAGTGATATAGAATTTTGTGTGGTGGTGAAACTTGGAATGAGTCATCGAAGAGGAGAGGAGTGAAAATTGTTTGTGCAAGTAGGGAAAAGTTGGAATGAGCCATATTAAGAAAATATAACAGATATACAAAATTTTTCTGAGTGGAGTGAATATGTTTTTAGTGAAGAGTTTTCTAGGAATAAATTTTTAACACCGGTGGCTCCCTCTGGTGCTCTTATAAGAAATTATTCTGTGAGATATGTTTTATTTTAAATATTCTGACGACTATTTTGAGGTATATTTTTTAAGTTCAAACGTGATTAGAATCCTTGAAAAAATTGATCCAATGGGTATACTGACTGAACGCTTTTGCCAATACATCCATAGGCTCTTACTCCATGGATGACTTGGAAATATGTTTAATTCTGACGTGGTAAAAATGTACATTCAGTTATTGAAAATACATTTAGGAGTGAACAGTAATGTTTATTACGATTAAACTGACTAATAATCGTGTATTGTATTGTAATTAACATGACGTATCAAGATCCCCATCAACCAGCAAGCTTCGGTAGCGCTGATGCCTTATATCGTGCTGTTCAAGGCATAGTGGCCAAGAAGAATATACATACCTAGCTTCGAGGTGTGAACGTCTACACATTGCACAAGTAAGATCCACAGACGATTTTCGACGAATCATGTCATCGTACATTCAATCCATCAACAATGACAAGCTGACCTGGGGAAACTACATCGGTACAATGACGGTTTTCGCTATATTTTGACATGCATAGTCATTTTATTTTAATATGCATGGGAGGCCCCCATGAAACAAAAAAAGGGGTCGTTATTGTGGCGGCTCTTCAGAAAATATTTTCGGAGCGCCGATCTAAATCGCTACAAACAAATCAAGGTACCGAATTTAAAAATGTAACATTTCAGAATTTTCTAAAATCCCACCGTGCAAAATTTTTTCACGACATTTAACGCGACCAAGGATTAGAGAGCTATTTAATCACATATTGAAGACAAATCCGTTGAAATATTTTGCAAATCAAATACATACCGATATGTGAACGTTCTTGGTCCAATCAGGGAAAGTTATAATAATATCCCTCATTCCAGAAGTCAGAAGAAGCCTTTGGGAGCCAAAGCCGATAATGAAGCGGAAGTGCGCCACTATTTATATTGTAAGGATCCTCCCTCTTTCAAATGTGTTCTGAAAGAGGCGAACGTGGTTCGTGTATCGAAACTGAAAATGATTTTCGAAAAAGGATATGAAACGAATTGGACTGAGAAACTCTTTCCGGTCAAGGAGTGTTGAAGACCAAGACCATCCGACTCATTTTGGGATATAGAGCAGCTTCTTGGACGGCCGGGAATGGAGGATAGCGGAAGCTAGCCTCCAGGGTCACAGAACTTCCAAAGTTTTATTTTAAATTCAAAGGTTACAACATATAAATAGAAATTGAATCACAGATGCAAGTTTACAGAAGATAGGCAGAGACAAAACAAGCCACATGAAGAATTAGGCAAAACGCGAACAATAAAAGAAAATTTGATAGAGGGGGGAAAACACAAAAAGGGAGAAAACCCCAAAACAAGCAAAACAAAATACAAAGTAGAAATTACATAAAAACAAAAAATACACAGCATCAAATAGCAGAAAGCAAATATCAGGATTAAATAGCCAAGTGTAACAGAATTACATAAAATTAACAATAACATTAAAAATTACCAAGACATAAGTGATATATTATAAAACATGAATGAGCAGAAATAAAGGTTTATCAGGTTTGACAAGAAAGGAAAAAAATTTACAGAGGGGGCGAGGGAGAAATATTTTACAGACGGTGGGGAAAGGGAGAAAATATTTACAGACGGGGGTGAAGGAGAAAAATTTTACAGACTGGGGGCGAGGGAGAAAAATTTTACAGACAGCGGGCAAGGGAGAAAAATTTTACAGATAGGGGAATAAGGAACAAAATTCAAAGTCAAATTTCACCAGAGTTAAAGGAGAGTCAAACTTGTCAAGAAAGGGGAAAACTTAAGAGAAAGTCAAGAAAGAAAAAAAACATATAAAATTAAAGGGTAGTCAAGTCACAATTGTCAAGATTTAGAACAGGGTTAGAATAAGGGTCAAGCTAAGCAAAAAAAAAAACCTTTACCTCATGTAGAAACACAAATATCAGACTTGAAGCATAGTAAATCAAATGTCAGAGTTAGATTATTGTCAGGGTTAAATATAATATTATTTACAAGCATAATATAACAATTAAAAGAAAATTATATATCGAGACGTTTATCAGGCTTGAAAAATAATATTATTTACAATATTATTTACAAGAAAGTATATAAAAAGCTCAAATATCAGAGTTGAAGCTTAGTAAACCAAATGTTAGAATTAGATGATTGTCAAGGTTAAAAAATAATATTATTTATAAACATGGTATTACAAGTGTTACAAAAAAAAAAAAAAAGAAAGAGAGAGAGTTGAAGCATAGAAAATGTCAAGGTTGAAAAATAATATTATAATCTAGCAGGGTTGAACTTTCCCCTATTTAGAAATTCAACTATCAAAGTTGAAACATAGTAATCAAGTAGCAAAGTTGAAGTATAGTAATCAAATATCAAAGTTGAAACATAGTAATCAAATGTTAGAGTTAGACGATTGGCAAGGTTAAAAAATTATATTATTTACAAGCATAGTATAACAATTGTTTAAAAAAAATATATAATATCGACGATTGTCAAGGTTGAAAAATAATATTTATATATCAAGACGATTGACAGGGTTGAAAAATAATATTATTTATAAGCATAGTGTAACTATTATTAAAAAAATATCTATATAATGTCCACGATTGCCAGGGTTGAAATATTGAATTTGTATATTTGGGATGAAAAATAACATTATTTACAAGCATCAAGATTCTCAAGGTTAAAAAATATATAAAAATATATACATAGTTGATTACGATTAAATATATTAGTTAATTATAAAAATATACAAACAGTTGATTATGTATAAAATGTTTAAATATGTGAGTATATGAATATAAAAGTACAAATTGGACAGGTTTAAAAGTGAATATGAGTTATAGAATCCAAACAAGAAGAGAAATTGCAAAGAAAATATGGACAGGGAAAAGAGTTGAAAAACAGGAAGATACAGTATACAAAAGAAGGGGGAAACATAGGTCAAGGTTTAAAGATAATTTATGATATAAGTACCATACAAAGAGCCAAATTTTCCATAAGAGGCCAAGACTTAAAAGAAATAAAAGTAAAAAAATAACAATATATATACCTATACGTTCAAGAGAAAACTTTTAAATTTTTGGTATTATAATTTTATAGTAAAAAATTTCAGAGTTAATAAATTCTCTACATATCTAGCTCTTAAAAAATAAAAATATGTTTTAATCATGTATTAGCAGTACCAAGTTCAGAAATGAGACAGAATTCACAAATGTTAAACAAAAATTTAAAAAAATGTTAAACAGAAACCGTGACAGAAATGACAGAATTTGGTATTGAAAATATGATAAACAATGTCAGGATTAAAAATTTGATCAGATCCAATTCTATTTGGAATAAGATTAAGATGCAAGTTTAAAATAAAGATTTTTATGATGATCAAGCAATAATACAACATTAAAATAAACAGTTCAGTAGCAGTGTTTAGAAGGTTTTTTTTCCAACATCAAAGGTAAGAAACATTGGTTCACAAGCGGCAATATTTATTTTACAAGAACGTAAATTATTCATCATATTAAAAAGATATATTCTAAATAACCGTAACAGAAATGACAAAGTGCAGAATATAAATATGTTTCAGATTTAAAATGAGCTATGAAAAGCTGGATTTAGTTTTAGAAGCATCAAATTCAATATTTAGCACATTTGGTAACAACTCATATATAAAACAAAATTAAGCATGCTGATCACGAAGTTAGAAAATGAGAATTTAAATTTAAAATTGCAAAATAAAATACTTTCAATTTTACAATCATTAAAAATAACCGTGACAGAAGTTACAATGTGCCGAGAAAAATATGTCTCAGAATTAAAACAAGATATGGAAGGCTGGATTTGGCTTCAGAGGCATAAAAAGAAACTCAGATTTCAAATTTTGCACAGTATCAACTCATAAAGAACAATATTAAGTATAAATAATATATATGATACACAATGTTATCAGATTTAAATAGCTCAAGGTATATGTAGTACTAAAGCCGAAATAATTAGTTTCAAAATCTTGGACATCAATGAAAGGTGCCGAAGGTTCTCAAGAAATAACCGAGTCAGTATCAGAATAACGTTTGTATTTTGGCTAAAATGGCAAATAGAATAAAATTAAAGTTTGGAAAATCGTAATTCACGAACCTGGGGCGAAGAGGCAAATTTCTTACATCACAGTAAAGCTCCAGGAGAGATGTAAATATGTCTCAGTATTAAAACAAGCTATGGAAGGGTGGATTTGGCTTTACTATGGTGAAAAAAATTATAAACGTACGTCGAAGAATCAGGCAGCCAGGAATCGATAACTCCAAAATCAGGAACACAAAAACGCAAGCGCCGAAAAAATAGCATGTTGAGGATAAATATATATAACTTGAGAACACTTGAAGACAGCTTGTGGGATCTAGGAATAATTGCAAAGAGCAGGTTAAGACGCACAAAACGGTATAAGAATTGAAAACTTGCCGTCGAAATTCACGTTTCCAAGGTGCAGGAAACGTTTAAGATTAATGCATAATATAAGCGAACAGAGCTTTTGAAAACATTTAAAAAATGTATTACTTGACAACACAAGCTCAAAAAACAGAATTATTCACTCCACCTTAAAGCTCTCAAGGATGTGCTCAGGAAGATGCGAGACTCAGAAGAATATAACAAGTATTCGCGCTGCTAGGGCGCAAAGTCTTCGGAGAACGATTTTCATTATAATCCCAATGCCTGGAAAAAGAACAAATAGAAGACTTTAAAAATAATAACTAGAAAACTATTAAGCTCAGAGCAAAATATTTTACACTGTCATGAAGCTTTCAAGGATATGCATATTTTATTGTATAAAACTTGTTGATCCGACCAAGGTTCACGCTCTCAGGGCAGATAGTCGCCAGAGCAAAAATACACACGTCATAGCAGGAAGAAATCTAGCTACTCCGGCGACCTGGTCAAGAAGTGTGTCAAAAGACAGCCCACCGTGTATCGAATAGTCGATTTAATTTGCGAGCATATACTGCACATCTTTTATCTGCATGAGTTGCAAAAATTGCAAATGAAAGAAAATTTCTCGATAAAAAAACTGATTAAAAACGTTTTATGGAAGAGCAGATGGAATATTTTGGGAAATTCCGTGGATATACCAAAAAATTTAACCAATGGTATCCCGTTTCGAATTTAGCAGCAATATTAAGATAACACAACGTGTTCGCACTTCAGTTGACAAAATGCATTTCTATATTAATCTGCCCAGCGACAGCTCTATGAGTTATTTCCCTGAAAATAAAATTTCGCATTTTAATACTCGGTTTCCGTTTCCTATTGAGCTGATAGGAATTTGGGATTTGTCTTGTTTCCTTCTTATCTCCACATAGTTGGCATAATATAAATATACAAAACAATTTAATAGGATTTAACATAGGTGATGGTAAAATCATCGTAAGTTGCTTTACCACCGGAATTTTACGAAAAGGTCCCAGACATTTTGAAAGCGATTGCAATTGAAGAAATCGAGAATAAAATATATTTCGATTTTAACCCCATCTCGAAATGCGTTCGGATTCACTTGAAAGCGTTGGAGATGGTTATATTGCACGTAGGACTCGCACAGCTGCTTGGATTGAAACCCTACAAAATTGCTTCTCCAGACATCAACATGGAAGTGATTATGGGAAGTTTATTTGTGGCAGATCCCTGCTGCCATATTAGAGTGCTCATGGTGTATTTCGATATCGTGGAAACCTCAAATTGTGGTAGATGATTTAGCAACTCTCCTTCGCATCACGAATGTTTTACCTGAACAAACCGAAAAGTGGTTTCAGTGTTTTATGACCGACCCCGCTATTTACGGGTGTGTCGCAAAATGATTGACTTTTTGAAAATTGATATCTGGTGCTAAACCTTAGGCGAATAAATGTGGCAGAGGGGTCTAAACAGGATTCAAGACGTAACGAAGGGGGACAATCTGAATATGGTAGCTGAAAGACGCCCCAAAGAAGCCTGCCATAATTTAACGGACAAAGTTGCCACTCAAGAGAAAACGATGATTGGTTCAGATCGTAAAAATATGAATAAAAGAGGAAGCGCTCCAAGAAACATATCATTTCGCGATCGACCAAGATGGTGAAAGCCAGCGATATTTTCTCTTAAAGATGTCATCCCTCATTCATAAAAACTCTGCGGCTTGTGCCATATGTGAATTAGATATACTTGTGATTCCACTCACGCAAACAACAGTCGAAAAGGGACAATTTGCAGAAGTCCACCCTCTTACCAATATACGAGATGGGGGACCCGTAGAGTTTAACATCTCGAGCAGTTGAGACGAGTATGTGGATTTGGGGTCCTCTTACTTCTGCCTAAAAGTGAAAGTGATGAAATCGTACAGCCTGACTCTACCAGACAAAGAAGCCTTGGAACCAGTCAACTTAGTTTTACGTGCACTCTTCTAGTGGACGTGAGTTGGACGAGCTGAAAATCTCTTTGGCCGCCAACACCTACCCCTACAGAGCCGACATCGAAAGTCTCTCAAATTGCGGAGAAGATACAATGACAGGTTTACCCATACGTCAGATTTTCGTTAAAGAAACTAATTTAGTTGAAGCGAATCCGACAGGACCAAAGCCCAACGAAGGGTTGCAAAAGCGATACGAACTATGCAAAACCAGCCGCATCGTTGACATGACGGGTCACCTCCATTGTGACCTTCAACAAAACAGGCTTTTGTTGAATTTGGTGAAAATTAAAATGATATGGAGCAAACCTGATTTCCGTCTCGTATCACCGAAGCTGGCCACTGAGTAGAAGGTCGTATTAAATCACGGCTCCCTCTTTGTTTAAAAAGTAAAAATGAGTCCCGGTGTGTCGTTGGGACATGTGAAAGCCTGGAAAAAACTTCAGCGAAATACCCCATAGACAGTATCTTGTGCAAGACCTATTCAATATTCAAAGACAGCTGGTCATTTATGCAAGATAATGTATTTCTGGGAATGATGCAAAAATTTGCGATCCTGTCGTGTCTGCAAAATGCGGCAATGAATGGAAAATATGAACTGAATCCATTTAATTTCTTTCGCCACCACGGAGACTTTGTGACCAGCTATGTAGATCGCCAACCCGTACACCCAAGACTTTTAGATTTGTGTTATGAATCGAATCGATACACACTTGTTTACCATAGTCTGTTTTCAGGATTTCACCAAGAACATGGTCTCTATTTAACGAAGGAGGAATATGCCCAGGGACAAACACATTACGCCTTCGATCTCACTCCTGACTTGTGTCACGGAACTCATTTAAATCCTACATATCTGGGTAATTTACGAGTCGTGCTGAAATTTTCCCAAGCACTGAAAGAATCCAATTCAGTCCTGATTTAAGCAGAATTTGAAAAAGTGATCGAAATCACAAAATCTCGACACCTGTTGTGTGACTTTTCCAACTAAAGGAGAATGCCCAATTGACCCAAATCATCTCTACAACCGATTTACGAAAAAATATTTTTTATTTATATTTTCCAGTGATCTGCTGCCTGAAAAGATACAACAGTACCCAACATACTTCATCGCTAATGTGGACACAGCTAAAAATCCCGGAAGTCATTGGATCGCCTTTTACAATTCTACTCCTCTCGGTGTGGAATTTTTCAACTTTTTCAAAAAACCTCCTCAAGCATCCAGTGAATTCTAGAGGACAGATTCCTAATTGTGTCAATGTTTAGGAATTTTATAGGTTCTGATAATGTTTAGAAATTTTATAGGTTCTGCTAGGGTTTAAGAATTTTAATTTTCTTTAAAACCTTATTAATATGGGCATTTTATCTATATTATATGTATGCCCTACTTGCCACAAGGCCTTTATGTTAAAGAGAAATTTGACAAAGCATATAAAGACCAACGATAGCGTTAAAGCCTTTGTATATGATGTATGTGAAAAGAGTTTCACAAAGGGAAATGCTCTGCAAAGGCATATGAAGATTTATGTCGAAAGTCTGATTTTGTGGTATGTGTAGTAAAGCGTTTCCGTGCAGAGACCACTTTGCTTCAGAACATGCATGTCGCCTATGTGAAGAGACATTCATATGGCGAGGCTTGTTGCTGCAACACACCCTCCTACTCCCTCTATATGTGTCAAGGGGAAAACTGCTGATGTGGATAAAATGGAAAAGCAAAGGAGAGTTCGCGCTCGATGAAATGCAAAAAAATCCACCCACGCATTTGCCGATTTAACCACATACACGTTAGGACTTTCTATGGGGAATCAACATGATCTGACCTTGGCGTTCGAAAGGGTGCGTGTGCCACTGATTTCGATGTTAACAAACGAGTTGTCTATAAATCAAATCAAGACACGGTCCTCTACGCCAAGATGAGTCGAACCAATTCAGAGAGGGAGGAGGAGACCACGACTGCCTATTTCCCAGAATAGGTATGCAATCGATCTGGCACGGTTGAGCGTCATGTGGGTGAGCAGTATCAGAAGATGTAAGGTTCTTTCGAGGAGTACCAACAGTTGGGATCGAGCTGAACCTTGAATCGAATATTGAAGATGGATAGAGGCGTGGAGAAGTACCGTTCCCTGTGTCCTGCCAGCTATCTGCTCCTGCCCCTAAACTCCTCGCCAAGAAAGTGATATTGAATATAATTAATACCGACCAGAAGTGTTTCGTGTGCTGTGAATAAAGTGATTATCCTAGAGAAGTTGAACAACTGCAAGATTAATGTATTCGACTATGATGAGAAGTGTTCTAACTGAACATTTCAGAGCGTGAAGACATTATGGGCAGCATTGATCTCCTCCTCACTAGCACTCAATAACATTCCTGTCTGATTCGCTGCATGTCCAAATATCTCTGGGATGTGACCAATTATCATGCAGCCTCTCACGTGTGCTATCAGTGCCTCCACCGCTTCACCTGCGAAGATCTGCTCTTGGAGCACACGTACTATTGCAAGTCTCACAACCCACAACGTGTTAAAATACCAAGTCCCGAGAAGAGTATACTCAGATTCAACAATCTGCAATACCAACTTGTCATCTATGCTAATTTCGAGTCACTCCAGGTGCACCGACCGAGTGAACAGGCCAGCAGAGCTAAGTCCTTTGTGGAAAAGGTGGCCCACCACAAAGGCTGTGGATTTGCTTACGTCGTCGTAGAGACCAAGGAGGAAACACACAAGCCCATGTATAGTTGCAGGTGCCCCGACGCTGTGGGACACTTTCTGCAGAGGATGATGATTTAGAGGGTTAAACTAACCGATACCATCGCTCCCCTGTGGTTAAGCAGGAGTGAAGTCATCGTGTTCAATCAGGCGACGCACTTCTACCTATGCAAGAAGGAGTTTGTGAATAACCGGCGCCGATACATTGGGAAGGCGTGCGATCATTCCCATATCACTGGAGAGTACAGAGTTCCAGAGCATATCGATTGCAATCTATAATACAAGTTGAAAGGATTCGTTTCAGTGCCCTTCCATAAATTGAAGAGTTATGATGCGCACCTTCTGATGTCGGGACTTGGCAAGCTACCGAACCACACGACTTGGTAAGCTACCGAATCAAGTTATTGCACAAAACATGGAAAAGTATATCATCTTTTCCTTGTCAAAGAAGGAGCGCGGGGGGGTGAGGTTGCAGTTCATCGACAGTCTGCAGTTTCTGAACACCTCCATGGAGGAGCTGGCAGCAAACCTCCCAAAGGACAAGTTTCAGATTCTTAAGGAGAATATCCCTAACCATAGCTAGCTGCTGCTTCGAAAGGGGGTATATCTATTTGAGTATATTAACTATTTTGGGAAGTTCGATGAACTTGCATTACCTCCACTTTCCACCTTTTACAGCAGTCTGACAGATGAGACCCCATTAGCTGCTTATTATGCTCACTCCCCGAATGTTTGGAGGACATTCAGATTACAGACACTAGATGAGTACTATGACCGTCACGTCAAGACCGATGTCCTTCTGTGGGCCGACGTATTCCAGTAGTTTAGAAAGTTATGGAGTACTATGGCTTAGACTGCGACCTTATGATGACAGCTCCGGGGTTGGCTTGACAGGTCGCCCTGAAGATGTATGAGGCTCCCTTAGATCTCATAACTGGCATTGATCAGCATATTTTCATCCAGTGTGAACTTCGAGGGGGTGTTTCTGTCATCGCTAAATGAATGACCCGGGCGAAAAACCCGTATATACTCGAATAAAATCCTGTTGGGCCCACTCGATATATTATGTAATTGGATGGAAACAATTTGTATCGGAGGACTATGTTTCAACCTCTACCATATGGAAAGTTTCAGTGGGTGCTGCCTGCCATTGCTACAGCAGAATGTATTTTGTCTTGTCTCGAAGATGGAACGGTTAACAATGTTTGGGAGGTCGATTTGGAGTATCCACCAGAACTCCACGACCTCCATAATGACTGCCCTGTTGCACCAGAGTAGATTGTCATCAAAGAAGAAGATGTGTCCCCATATACGGAATGTGTCATGGGGTAGCTCTATGTTCCCAGATTCCAGGAGCAGGAAAAGTTGGTGGTAAATTTACGTAACAAAATTAATTATGCAGTGTACAACAGAAATCTAAAAATGTACCTGGAACTGGAACTCAAAGTGACCCATGTGCACACAGTCCTTCTCTTCCACCAGCGGTCCTGGTTGTAGCCCTACATCGACTTCAATACATAGCAGCGCAAGAGGACTCAATCAGGTTTTGAGAAGGACTTTTTCAACTGATGAATAATGCCTGCCATGTATGAAAATTCGATGGAAAATCTCCGAAACAGGATTGGAGTCGATTTGGTCACCGATATAAGGTGGGGAGAGTTAACAGCGGCATCTACCTTCAAATTCAGTGATGGCATGGTAGAAGTAGAGAGGATCTTGAGTTGTATACTCTTCAACAGACCCATTTACGTCGGATTCGTCATTCTGGCGTTGAGTAAGCTCGACATGTAATTATTTCATTATGGCTATATGAAAAAGCAGTACGGAGCAAAGATTACTATACTTTTCACGGACACCGTCTCTCTCACTTATGAGGTCGAGTGTTCCGATTTCTATTAAGACATGCTGCGAAGTAGTCATCTTTTTAATATCTCTGATTTTTCACAAGACCATCCTGTTCATAGTGGTGTCAACAGAAAGATGATTTTCTGCTTCAAAGATTAACTGAATGCGCAGCCTGTACTTAGGTAGGTCCAAAATGTTTGGTCCTAACTTAGGTTCTGTCTGTAGGACTTACGTCCCAAATGTACTCCCTACTGGCAACAGGGAGTGCAAAGAGGACAGCAAAGGGTGTGTCAAGAACAGTGATAAACAAAAAGCTAAAACATGATATCTATCGTAACTGTCTAGAGGAGGTGAAAACTGCACGTCACGTCCAGTATCGCATAGGGAGTGAGTGTCATCAATTAAAAACACTCAGATTAAGGTGTCACTCTCTTCCTATGATAACAAGCGATACATCATGGGCGATGGCGTGCACACCTATGCCTGTGGCTATTGTAAAATTGTATATTAAAATTGAAAAAAGAGAACCAAATATTTAAAAAAAGAAACATGTATTTTTTAATAATGAAATATGAAAAATAATGTTGAAATTTTGGAAAAACAAATATGGTGATCGTTTTGAAAGACTGAACATGAAAGAAAAGGAAGGTTCATAACATTGAAAAAGAAGGGAAAAAACATGTATATAGCAAAAAGGAAGATTTTGAATAATAAGAAAATATCATGAATTTTAAAAAGTATATACTGAATAGAAAATGAAAAGTAGATCCAGAATAAAAAAAATCAAGAATTATGAAATGAAGATCGTGGGTAGCGGTAAAATCATGAATATAAAAAAATTAAAAAAAAATAAGATTAACAAAAAATAAAAATTTTAAGTGTATTTGAAGAAAAAATCGTGTGTAATTATATCGTGCGTAATTATATTATTATTTATATCGTGCGTAACACATAATTTGCAAGTTCAAATAAAAGAACAACTTTACTTGAAATATATATGTCAAGACTCATTTCAATGAAAAGTTCTCGAATATTAAGGAATTATGTATATTTAAAGAATTTGAATCATTTGTATGATTTGCAGCAATGCATTGCATTGTGTGCAAATCAAAAACGTTTCAACATATTTTCAAGTGTTTTCGAAGAATGAACTTTATGTAAATGTATATCAAAACCTTTTCCAGTGAAGATTTACTGAAAATATAGCCAGTGGAATATGAAGAAAGTTGAAAATTTATGTGGTTTGTGGCGGTACACTGCGTCTGGTAGCTGGTGGGTACAAATCAAAAATATTTTAATATCTTTTCAAATTCATTTGTAGAAAGAACTTTATGCAAAAATTTATGTTAAGATTCTTTCCAGTGAACATGCCATAAGAAATTACATTTAAAGAAGGTGGGAAATTTAGATGGTTTGTGACGACGCAGTGCACCTGGTGGATGGTGGGCACAAACCAAAAACATTTTAATAATTTTCAAGTTCATATATGGAAAGAACATTAATAATATTTATAAAAAAGGATGCGGTTTGTGGCGGTGCTATGGGCTGGGTGGACGATGTTCACAAACCTAAAAATATAAATATTATTTTACAGAGTATATTATTTAAAATTTTTCAGGTATACCAATTTTTAAAAACGTGTTCTGTTTTCAGCTATCCCGAGTCTTGGAATGTGTAAGAAAATGTAACCTTTTTTTAATTTTATGTATTGCTCAAGATCCCCTCATTGAAAAATCTTCGTCGAAAATGTCTAACACATTCCCTCTCTGTCGTAAAGTCCAATATTTCGTTTTAACAGGTATGACACATTACGTTATTTCCCTCCTCTCGAATCGAATAATTATGTTATCTCGTTCGAACATTTCTCCCGGTCTTCTATGGGTATGAGTTATTTTCTCCTCTCGTAAAGTGTTTCTAATTACCTTCACTCCTATCCACTCCTCGTCGAAAATCCATTATTTCATCAAAATTTCATTATTTCATCAAAATTTCATTATCTCCTCAAAATCTCTCCCCTCTGCTATGACTCACTACCTCTTCGGATATGGGGTATTCCCTCCTCCTCTGGAGGACGCGGAGCTGCTCCGCTGCTCTGCCTCCTCCGTTTGCTGTTCAACGCCTATTTCTTTACTACCCATGACTTTCCCTAAGAACTTAAATACATTTTCTCTTTATTTCTTTAATTCAATAAATTAATACAAAATATAACACTATGTTTTTTAAATTACATTGCATTTGCATTTTTAATTTTCTTTTTTATTTGGTAAATAGACGTATTTTAAAAGGCGGCATAACAAAAATGAAAGAAAGTAAAATATCTCGAGAACAGCTAGCCTAGTGTAAAGTAATAGGGTTTATCTTTTCATCGTCAAACATACGTATAAAAGAAGCATTTATTTGATACATTTAAGCATATGCAGTCTTTTATTTTAGACTTTAATAATTTTGTAAGCGTTTATGCAAAAAAAATCAGGTTTTATTTCCTCAAATAGTACTAAAACCCAATCAACACCAATATAACCTCTAAATGACTTATCTAACAAATTTGGTAAATAATATTATTAGCTAGAATGGATACATGCAATTTTTGCGGGCCATATCGCATAAAAAAGCATGTTCTTTTATCCTGAATCGTACCAAAATCTAATCAGCATCAGGGACTTTCACAAATGACCTACCTACCAAATTTTATGAAAAGTGGTCCATTAGTTTTTCAGTTAAAGTGGATACTTAAATTGCACAGAAAGGTGTGCACACACACACATATACACACACACACACACATATATATATATATATATATATATATATATACCTTCACACACACACATGCACGCGCACACAGACAAACATCCCCTCAAAATGTTCGATTCGTGTTCAGGAAGGCATGAAACGTGTTGATCCGTCTGAAAACTCAAATTCGAATTTTCGACCCCGTCGCAATACTTTATTTATACATTATACTGTGTATATAAGGAAAGTAATATGCATGCCTTTCAAGTTTTGAAATCAACTAGGATTGTTTTAAGCCACTGTTTTCAGTAGCCTAAAAAGTGTGACAGACCGACAGATGGACAGACACATCGCAATTAGTATATATAGATAAATAGATAACCACCATTTCCGCTTTCATAAAGTGGCCGTAGAATGCAGCGCATATATCCAATTATGCCGTTTTCTAAGACACTTTGAACTAATTAAAAGACTTAAATTTTTCAGGCTTTTCCAAAATTTTATTAGTTACACGTGTATTTGTTTCTGATTTTTATTGCGCACTATTGCAGTTATTCCACCTGTATTTGCAGACGAACACTGAAGGGACTTTCAAGTAAATAATTATAACCAAGTAGTCTGCAAAGCTGCATATTCGGTCCCACAATTTGCGTCATCTTGTGAATAATGACATTTCTTTTGGAATTTATGTTCCGAGAAAAATATTTGAACAGGTGAGTGCCTGTGGATACGAGTGTATACGTCATGAAATATGTGTGTCGTCTGAAAGTTGTAATCTGCATAAATGAAGTTTTACCTAAATGTTTATAGCACAGATTGGCATATTTGGGAAATGCATCATTTTTCATTATTTATAACCAGAGTTATAACCAGTAATAACCAGTCTGGGTTCACTGGGTTAACACTGGGTTACACTAGGTTAACATTTTTAGGAGCCCCAAGTCAACAATATTTTTGGGTATCCTTTTTTAGTATAAATGATTCAACACTTTAAATCAATGGATTTACAGGCTATCCCTTGAAAAAAAAATAATCTGTCACCATTAGACCACCAGGCCGGGTCCATAATAGGCAAATGGATAATCTGGTCATGATTGTAGCCATATTTTTCCTTATTGATCTTTGAATATATATTGCTAAAAATTTTATAGTTATAAATCAATCAGGTAGTGGAATGCATACTGAAGTATTTTGGCACATGTCCTAGTCATGCTTTGAGGTTCCTGGAATCATAAAATACCGCGAATATAAAATGCTATTGAGCTGAGTGACTGAAGAACAACTTCGAGAGTCCGCTGTTAAATCTTATTTAGGCACCCCTATGACGTCATTGTTTTATTACAGCATTAAGAGCCTGTAATTTTTCAAGTATGTTTTCATTTTCCGCGAGCATCCTGCATCCTTCAGCTAACGCTACCGATTTTCTTAAGATATCACACACTTATTGAAATTAAATATTGTACGGAAGAATCTGATGTATTATGTTCATTCCAATTCAACGTGAATGATATTTCTTTAAACTGCCCTCAACAGAAAGTAAAATTAATTAGAAAAAATCTGATGTGGGCAGCACATGACTTTCCTTATATAATGCAATGAATTCACTACTTTTACAGTTAAAAAAATGTTATTCTTATAGTAGATATTTATATTCTTTCCGAGATATTGAATTTTCTTCAATTAGTCGTCATGTTCATTTATTTAGCGTCATTTTTATCCATTTGGCGAGATTTTCGCTAATTTGACAACATTTAAAAATGTCGCCAAGTTGGCGTTGTTCCGCTAAATTTGTCGCCAAAATCTCGCCAAGTGTTATGGACGGAATGTATACATAATGTATATGGAATGTAATTTCCTTATATAAGGAAAGTAAAAATGGACATGTTGGTCATGCAAGTCTTCGCCAAAAATTGTGACAAACCTCAAATTCAAAGTAGTTGGCGATTTCTGATATTAATAAAACGATGTTATGCACCAGGAGTTATGCTTTTATCAAAGGTATTTTATATATAAATTTAGAATATGACTTATATTTAGCATACGGGAAAAAAATCTGATATGGGCAAAACAACGCTTTTCTTACAAACTCAAAATCATTTTCTCTACTTATTTCATAATTAATTATATTAAGTTTAATCGCACAAAATAACAGATGTTTATTTAAAATTACTCTTAATTTGTAGTTTTAATTCAATTTTCGCTTTCATTTGGAAACTGGGTAACTAGGTTTGGAGACTGAACGTAATTTTAAAGATGACATTGCTAAAATACGAAGAAACAAAACAAATCTAAAACATCTCAATAAAGGTTAGTTCTAGAGTTACGGTGTTGATCTAGTTTATTCTAATTTCACGGGAATGATATTTCTTCATATTATCCCAAAAAGAAGGTGGTAAAACTCAATAGAGAAAATGTGCCTGTTCGCTAATTAAGTTTTCGGAAAAATTATGCCTGTGAGACCAGAAATATATCTGACATGTGTTTTGGTGAGACAGGTTTATGCCAGTTATTTTTTGTTTCAAAACTTCGGACAATACTGCAAGTCTGAGTGACGCCGAGGTTTACAGCAAACCATAAATTTAGGAGTGTCTAGACAGAAGGGGCCCTTACGAGGATGTCAAGTAGCGACATTGGTTCAATGATTAACATTTGGAGAAACTTCTTCTTACGTCACACTGAATAATGCAAATGACAGCAAAGGGGGAGTGATAACCTCACGGGAAAAAGGGAACCACAACTTGTGACCGAGGAAGGATATTAGAGGAAAAGGCAGTGATGACTTAATAACGACACAACAACGATGACTTGTTCTGATACTTGCCCGACATTATGACATAACGACGACTAGAGATGTAGAGTGCTCCGTAGATATTCAAAAATAATGGATAGAGCTATTGATATGTGCAGAGTTACAGCAGTACAATATATTCAACGAATTTACGTGTCGGAGCATTACACCAAGAGTTAATGCCGGTAAATGGACGACATTAAGGACTGGTGCTGAGAAAGTACAATACCGATTTGAAGGTATGTGCCCATTGAAAATGATATCTGGTCCTAACCACTATTTAGGCGTTTCCGTACTGGTCGCGTATGTCCCCTCTGCTGAAATAATATAATTAAATATTGTAATGGAATTTAATAAGTATTTTATGTTTTTAATAACTGTTTTTGTTAAAGTTAAATGGGTGCAATCCTTTTGGTAAAATATTAATTAATAATTCCTTTACAGGACTCACGCGAAAGTTAGATAATTGGAGGGTTATTGCAAACACAACGCACAACGTTATAGTAATGATAATTATAACTTTAACTTCAGTTCTTTTATCTTTTTATTTGTGTGCCACATTTGGTTTCCGTGACTCTTTTGTGTGAGTTCAAAATTTAAAATTTTCATTACTTTCCTTATATACATAATGTATAAGGAAAGTATTGTGACGGGGTCGAAAATTCGAATTCGAGTTCTCGACGGGAGAGCACGTTTCAAGCATCCCTGATCACGAATCAAACATTTTTGAAGTGATGTCTGTGTGTGTGTGTGTGTGTGTGTGTGTGTGTGAAAGTATGTGTGTGTGTGTGTGTGTCAGTGGGACTGTGGAGACGATAACTGACGAACGAATGGACCGATTCAAACCAAATTTGGTACAAAAATCACAATCCGTAACCACTGGAAGCCTATTGTTTTTATACGCAATCGAATGTTCAGAACCCCCCTAAATTTTCGAATGAAAATTTGAAAAAATCGTCAAAAAATCAAAACCACTAATAAAGTTACGCAAATAGACATTTCTTATGTAATTTTTTATTAGAAAGCGATTGACAAAAATTTTAGAACGCTAACATGAACCGTTCTCGAGATATTGTACATTTTTCAAAAAAAATATCAAAAAGTCATATAAAATTGAAAAAAAATCTTGTTGAGAAACATGTTCACTTTTCATATGTAATACCATGCGATAAATTGGGTGACATCATTCTCGTAGATCTAGCTTGTTCCATTCATGAAAAAAGATACTTTGAGTAATACTTTTGTATTTGAACGCCAATAATCATTTATCTGCTGTAAGAATAACTTATTTCTTCGTCCATAACGCTTGGCGAGATTTTGGCGACAAAATTGGCGGAATGTCGCCAACTTGGCGACTTTTTGAAATGTTGCCAAATTATCGAAAATCTCGCCAAATGGAAAAAAATGACGCTAAATCAATGAAAATGACCACTAATTGTCGAAAATTCAATATCTTGGAAAGAATATTAGTATCTACTATAAGAAAAACCTATTTTTTTTACTGTAACAGTAGTAAATTCATTACATTATATAAGGAAAGTCATGTGTTGCCCACATCAGATTTTTTTAAAATGTATTTTGCAGGAAGTGCTCGAGGAATAAATTCTTTAAGCTGTACATTTACCCTGGTGAAGATTCAATTTAATTTCTACTAAAGGAGAATCTTATCATCCTTTTCATGGCGTAATGGGTAACGTGTTGTTTCGCGTTAGAAAAAGTCATTGGTTCGAATCTTGGTAAAAATGTAGCATAGTAATTTTGCTTCATAGATAAAATGTACATATATTTTATAGTTTGTAGAATATTTTGTTTTTTTATCACTTGCTCACTTAAATGCGCATTCTTCAATCAAAATTATAAATTGTACTTGAATATTGACTACAGATCGTAATGCATTATTAAAAAATATTGGCTAATCCTATTGGCTACGTATTATTTATATCTTAGTTTGTCAATGAAGGCTATATCATTGTTTGTTAGCACTAGTCAATTACTTGCTATATCTTAGTATAGCAATATTGGTTTTACTTTGGTAGACAATATTGATCCCATATTTGCATGCTACTAGGGGATTTGCTTAATCCTGAATATTGAATATGTCTATGCTATATAACCATACTTCTTAAACTTATACATTTGAGCATATGTGAAAAATCTGATGTGGGCAGCACATGACTTTCCTTATATAATCTAATGAATTTACTACTTTTACAGTAAAGAGAAATACATTATTTTTATAGTAGATATTTATATTCTTTCCAAAATATTAAATTTTCGTCAATGAATAGTCATTGTCATTGATTTAGTATCTTTATCCATTTGGCCAGATTTTCGTTAATTTAGCAACATTTAAAGAGCCACATTCCACCAAATTCTTCGCCAGAATCTCGCCAAGCGTTATGGATGAAGAAATAAGTTATTGTTACAGCAGATAAATGACTATTTGCGTTCGAATACAAAAGTATTACACAAAGCATCTTTTTTCATGAATGGAACGAGCTAGATCCACGAGAATGATGTCACCAAATTTATCGCATGGTGTTACATATGAAAAGTGAACATGTTTCTCAATAAGAAATATTTTTCTTTTATTTTATATGATTTTTTTTATAATTTTTTGAAAAAAGTTCAATACTTAAAGAACGAAATAATACAGTGTAATTAAATTGTAATTTAATATGCTGTTATTTTGTTGTTAAAATTTTTGAAAAATTGTTTACGGTTCATCCTTGTCTAACCGTAGATTCTTTTGTAAATTGTATTTATGTACATTTTGTCGCTATATCTGGTCTATTTTATTTGCATATATACATAATGTATAAGGAAAGTATTGTGACGGGGTCGAAAATTCGAATTCGAGTTTTCGACGGGAGAGCACGTTTCAAGCATCCCTGATCACGAATCAAACATTTTTGAAGTGATGTCTGTGTGTGTGTGTGTGTGTGTGTGTGTGTGTGTGTGTCAGTGGGTCTGTGGAGACGATAACTGACGAACGAATGGACCGATTCGAACCAAATTTGGTACAAAAATCACAATCCGTAAACACTGGAAGCCTATTGTTTTTATACGCAATCGAATGTTCAGAACCCCCCTAAATTTTCGAATGAAAATTTGAAAAAATCGTCAAAAAATCAAAACCACAAATAAAGTTACGCAAATAGACATTTCTTATGTAATTTTTTATTAGAAAGCGATTGACATAAATTTTAGAACGCTAACATGAACCGTTCTCGAGATATTGTACATTTTTCAAAAAAAATATCAAAAAGTCATATAAAATTGAAAAAAAATCTTGTTGAGAAACATGTTCACTTTTCATATGTAATACCATGCGATAAATTGGGTGACATCATTCTCGTAGATCTAGCTTGTTCCATTCATGAAAAAAGATACTTTGAGTAATACTTTTGTATTTGAACGCAAATAATCATTTATCTGCTGTAAGAATAACTTATTTCTTCGTCCATAACGCTTGGCGAGATTTTGGCGACAAAATTGGCGGAATGTCGCCAACTTGGCGACTTTTTGAAATGTTGCCAAATTATCGAAAATCTCGCCAAATGGAAAAAAATGACGCTAAATCAATGAAAATGACCACTAATTGTCGAAAATTCAATATCTTGGAAAGAATATTAGTATCTACTATAAGAAAAACCTATTTTTACTTTCCTTATATACATAATGTATAAGGAAAGTATTGTGACGGGGTCGAAAATTCGAATTCGAGTTTTCGACGGGAGAGCACGTTTCAAGCATCCCTGATCACGAATCAAACATTTTTGAAGTGATGTCTGTGTGTGTGTGTGTGTGTGTGTGTGTGAGTGTGTGAAAGTATGTGTGTGTGTATGTGTGTGTGTGTGTGTGTGTGTCAGTGGGTCTGTGGAGACGATAACTGACGAACGAATGGACCGATTCGAACCAAATTTGGTACAAAAATCACAATCTGTAAACACTGGAAGCCTATTGTTTTTATACGCAATCGAATGTTCAGAACCCCCCTAAATTTTCGAATGAAATTTTGAAAAAATCGTCAAAAAATCAAAACCAATAATAAAGTTACGTAAATAGACATTCCTTATGTAATTTTTCATTAGAAAACGATTGACATAAATTTTAGAACGCTAACATGAACCGTTCTCGAGATATTGCACATTTTTCAAAAAAATTACCAAAAAGTCAAATAAAATAGAAAAAAAATATTTCCTATTGAGAAACATGTTCACTTTTCATATATAATATCATGCGATAAATTGGGTGACATCATTCTCGTGGATCTAGCTCGTTCCATTCATGAAAAAAGATACTTTGAGTAATACTTTTGCATTTGAACGCCAATTTATCTGCTGTAAGAATAACTTATTTCTTCGTTCATAACGCTTGGCGAGATTTTGGCGACGAAATTGGCGGAATGTCGCCAACTTGGCGACTTTTTGAAATGTTGCCAAATTAACGAAAATCTCGCCAAATGGATAAAAATGACGCTAAATCAATGAAAATGACGACTAATTGTGGAAAATTCAATATCTAATAAGTTATATAATATATAAATATATAATAATAGTTATATAATATATGTCGAAAATTCAATATCTAATAAGTTATATATATATATATATATACATATATATATAACTTATTTCTTTGTCCATAACGCTTGGCGAGATTTTGGCGACAAAATTGGCGGAATGTCGCCAACTTGGCGACTTTTTGAAATGTTGCCAAATTAACGAAAATCTCGCCAAATGGATAAAAATGACGATAATCAATGAAAATGACGACTAATTGTCGAAAAGTCAATATCTTGGAAAGGATATTAGTATCTACTAGAAGAAAAACCTATTTATTTTACTGTAAAAGTAATAAATTCATTTCATTATATAAGGAAAGTCATGTGTTGCCCACATCAGATTTTTTTTACTGTAACAGTAGTAAATTCATTACATTATATAAGGAAAGTCATGTGTTGCCCACATCAGATTTTTTTAATAAATAATACTAAGATTGAAAAAAATAATTTAAATAATGTTATGAATAAATTTAGTGGAAGAGCATGTGATGACCAGATTTTAGCATTGTTTAAATTAAATATGCACAGTCACTATGGCAATGAATGAAAGTGAATATATTTGAAATAATTGAAAATAATATTTAAAAAATTGAGTAATGTTAAGAATATTTAGTTTGCATGTTGAAGTATTTTATGTGCAGAATATTTTAAAGTGTATTTTATGCTGTTAGTTTTAAGTAGGATTTTGGAAGGGATAAATTTTGTGTAAATGCTTTTGAGAGGAAATAGAAGTTCTAAAAGAAAAATCTACGAAATATCACAAGAGAAATTATTGAAAATCCGAGAGTAAAAATGGTAAATTTTGGTTTAATTAATTTATTGCCAGTGTTTAATGGAAGAAAAGACGAGGTTGTCGAATTCTTTATCGGGCAATTCGAATATGTTGCAAAATTACTCTTTCCATTTGGTGCAATTCGAACTGTAATAAAAAAAATTAACAAAATTGATATTGTGATAAGTAATCGAAAGAAAGTTAAAATTACGTTAAATAAAAATATGATAGTAGGAGTGATTAAAAATTTCAAAAGAATTACTAATGAAGAAATGCAAATCGGAGATACCGTATTTTTGAAAGAGGAAAATAAACCCAATATGCTACAAGTTAGATTTCAAGGACCCTTTCGTGTAATAAAACTTGGAAAAAAAATAAATTGATCATTAGAAATAAATATCGCATGAAAGATAAACCAATTGATATTCACGCTACCCAATGTTATATAGAAAAAAATGTACAAAGTGCGTAAGAATTGATGGGAAAATATGATAAAGACAGTGAAATAAATGAGATTCAAGCAAAAAAATGTCATATAGCACAAAACGTACAAAATGAAAATAAATATAACAGTAACGATGAAATAATTGAGATTCAATCACAAAAATGTTATACTATACAAAGTGTACAAATTGAAAATGTTCAAAATACGAATGAAAATATGCAGCATAGAAGCGAAAATACGGATGTCAAAATTATGCAAAATCAAAATGGTGATAAAAATTTTGAAAATATTGATCGTCAAATTACGCAAAATGAAAATGTTAATTTTGAAGATATGCAAAATAAAAATAAAAATCGTGGTAATGATAAGCAAAATTCACCTGAAAATAAAGTAATAGGTGTTTTGGATAATGAAAATGAAAATGTAAATTTTCAAGAAATACAAAATTCAAATGTTTGTAAAAATATTCAAAATGAAAATGTATGTATTAATTTTCAAGAAATTCAAAAGGAAAATAAAAATCATGATAATGATAAGCAAAATTCACTTGAAAATGAAATAATGGGTGTTTTAAATAAAATTGAAATTGTTAATGCTCAAGAAATTCAAAATTAAAATAAAAATCATGACAATGATAAGCAAAATTCGAATGACAATAAAATAATGGATGTTATGGTTCATAAAAATAATAATTTTCAAGAAACGCAAAATTCAAATGATTGTAAAAATATTCAAAATGAAAATGAAAATGTTAATTTTCAAAAAGTCTAAAATTCAAGTAATGCTAATAGATGTATTCCAAAGGAAAATGATTATATAATAAGGGATAATAAACAAATTGATAATGAAGGTAATGATATTCTAAAAGTAGAATCAGAAATAGTTGAAAATCAAAGCAAATATAAAGAATATGTTGTTCAAAAATTAAAGTTGTTAAATGAGATACAAATTCAAAACACAAATGAAAATGACTTTCATGAGCAAAATGAGAGAAAGCTAGATCAAATTTCTTTTTTCATAAGGTCAAAAATATTTAGAAATTCAAAATTTTCAGATGATTGGTACCTGAAGAATTGTAAAATGAGAGAGAGATAAAAGAATAACAAATCAAAATGATTCAAAGGAAAATGATTTGGAAAGGAATATATTTTAAAAAAGAAATAATATAAAAAAGGAAAAATGATATGAAATGTTTAAAAGCAATAATGAAGGAATTGTTTTAAAGGGAAAATGGTATAAATTTCAATGAAATTAATAATAGGTTTACAAAAATTAGTTTTCAAAAAAATTATATAGTAATGATGCATAGAATATACATTATAGGTAAGTCAAAAATTGTTTTACATGAGATAAGCAATATTGAGCAAAAATAAATTATAAAAGTAAATCTAGAAAAATGAAAGGTAGAATCAAAAATGTTACCTAATTAGATGGATGTGGTGTCCGTTTGAGTCGATGCAAGGAAATGTTGTTGAGATCGCATCCAGTCAGGTTGATTCTTTTTTCAGTATAAGATGCCTCTCAGCATAGGGTGTAGCTTAGATGAGCCTTTCAAGGGAGTATTGAGGCTTAAAAAATTTGAGAAAAGCCGTAATTAAGTAAAGTGAAGAAATGGAAATAAGCTAAAAATGAGAATGTTATTAAAAGTAAGAATGTTATGAGAATGCTGAAAATGAGAATGTTTTGAGAATGTTAGTCATTTATGATACAAAATTTTATATAAAAAAAGAAGTAAAGGCATAAACAATCGAAAATTTTGAATCAATTTGAATATTAAAATGTTAAAAACTATGAACAGTTAAAGTATCTGTAAATCGCCCGTTGCAATGAAGCAATCGAGGACACGATATCTCGTGCAGGATTGTTGAAATTTTAACATGCATTGAAAATGCGTAGGTAAATAAATGTTTGAGGAATAATATAAATTGTGTAAGCATAGCAAATAACTAAATTAATCCTAAACTGACAAGATAAATGAATTAAATTGAGTTAAAATTTTGTTTAAGTGGATAAATGAATAAATTCACAGAAGGTGTAAAAAAAGGTTGAAATAAAAAACTAATTGAAGAATATTGAGTGCGAAATAAAGCATTTTTGTTGTTCATTTACAACGCAAGGAAAGGTTACGATAATCTTAGGTGTATAAATAAATACGGATATGAAAATAAAATGTAAATATTGATGAGGAAAATTGTACGATAATAAATATAAATGTGAAATACATATGAAGTGAATATAAATAAATACGAAGTGAGTAAATAAATACGGAATGATTAAATAAAAATGTTATTAAATAATAAAGAACTTAGATGTCAGTGGGGAATGTAAATAAAAAATTTAAAAGTACCGATTAGATACGGTAGTAACTGAAAAGCGTTGGTAAACAAACGGTAATCTACGTAAAAAAGTATTCTGTTAGTAATGTCATATAAATTGATGATTAGGTATTTTTAAATACAACAAAAAGTTGTGAAAAAGATATTTTGAATTAGGTGTTGAGAAATGTCATGAAAATGATAAAATAAAATTTGGTTGCAATGAGTGTCAGGTGTGATAATGTAATAAATAATATGTATTACGGCTATAAAGATGTTAGCCGCAGATACAAAATGTCAAAATAAGTAAAAATTAGATAACAATGTATGCGATAAAATGATAAACGGTCGCACGTTATAAATGGTTATAGATATCAAGTATTCAAAGTTATAAAGATGAAAATGAATTGAAATAATTAAATATAATAAATAGTGTAAGTACGGTGAGTAAATAAATCCGCGTATAAAAAGGATAAGGATAAATAAATAAATAAATAAAAAGGGTTTAAAATCATAAGATGTTAAAGATATAAATAAATAAATAAATAAGTAAATAAATTAATAAATAAATAAAAGTTTTGAGACAAAATTAAATTCCAGTTTCTTTAAAAAAATTAAATAAAATTTAAAAACATATGAGAGTGTTAAGCAAAGAGTTCAAAATAAATACAATTTAAACAAATTATATATCAAAAATTTCAAAATTAAAAAAAAAAGTTCAAATTTTTTTAAAGTCATAAGGAAGGTATAAAGAAAACAAATTATAAGAGAGAATTTCAATAACAAATGGGAAGGTGAAATAAAATTTTAATAATATAATACAATAAAATAATTTTAAGTAATTGAATAATGTTATTGTAAAATGGGAATGCAGTCAGGTCATATAAGGCACCATAGAGATGACTCTGATATTTAACACAAGTTACCCCAATGGAACCAACTAAATAAAATTTAAATAGGGGATTATAATATATAAATTCTTTTAATGAAGGTAAATTTCAGTTTAAAATGAAGGGGATTGCATACGTTATGCTATACAATGCAAATAATGTACAAGAGCGCGTGCATCAGGTTATTATAGAAAAGTGTATAGCAAGTTTGATTAATATTAATAATTAAATAATGAGGAAATATATAATTAAAAGACTGAGTCGACGTTTATATACACGCCGAATGGGATAAGAAAGATTACGATACTTGTCTGTAGAAAACCTTTGTGAGCGCGCGCCTTTGAATCTTCAGTCTTCATGTTTTCCAGTCCACGTCGCACGTTGTCATCCAGTACTGTAAAGTGCCCAGTCATGCTTCAAAGAGTTAAGTTGAGTGGTACGTAGATTGTAATCAGTCTTTTGCAAAAAAAAAAACATTAAGAGAAGGCGGGTCATTTTGTTCTGGTCACCTCAGATGCTCGAAGGAAATTTCTGCACGACGTTTCCGGTTGGGAAATTCCGCTAAAAAAGCAAAGGGGTTCTCTAATGATCTTTTTTCAATTCGATCAATCAATTGCTGTCATCGAGTCAGGAGATCCGTTGTTGTGTTTACTTAAGGTGTTTTAAGTGGAATTTAAAGGGAAAATGTCAAATGTGTCGTCATTCCCATTTGCAATGTTAAGGTTACTTACAGAATCTGATGATAAAGTATATTGTAAATGGTTGCATGTAAAAGAAAGATTTCTTTGTTGTATGAATAATTATGTACCAGTATTTGAAGGTTAAGCAAAAATATTGTATTATGTGACGAAGTTATCAATTATGAAAATTGATAAAGTAAGGAGAGAACTGTGTTAAAAAAATATACTGTGTAATTTGTAAAGAAATGTGTAATTGTGTTAAAAGTATCAAGAGTTAGATAACTAGGTGTGTAACATTGCAAGTGATTGTGCATATGTTTAAAATCTTTTAAATTTACTCAAAATTTAATTTTGCTTCAGTTAAAAGCTTGACCTGATACATTTGATGAGTACATAAATTTAATATATTATGTATAATATGTTTTAAAAAACTGTTGGTGATCAAAAAATACTGTGTTTGACTGCCATTCTGGACGAACTTTGTTCCAAGAAAAAAATGCCAATTATCATGTTGGGAGTCGAACTTTTTTCGAACTTTACTGGTGTTATTGTTTTTTCTTTGTCCGAGGGGAGATATGTGAGACCAGAAATATATCTCACATGTGTTTTGTTGAGACAGGTTTATGCCAGTTATTTATTGATTCGAAACTTAGGACAATACTGCCAGTCTGAGTGACGCCGAAGTTTACAGCAAACCATAAATTTAGGAGTGTCAAGACAGAGGGAGCCCTTACGAGGATGTCAAGTAGCGACATTGGTTCAATGATTAACCAATGGAGAAATTTCTTGTTACGTCACACTGAATGCTGCAAATGAAAGCAGAAGGGGATTGACAACCCCAAGCGGAAAAGGGAACCACAACTTGTGACCGAGGATGGGCACAGGGAAGAAGACGCAGTGATGACTTAATTACGACACAACAACGATGACTTGTTCTGATACTTGTCCGATATTATGACATAACGATGACTAGAAATGTAGAGTGCTCCGTAGATATTCAAAAATAATGGATAGAGCTATTGATTTGTGCAGAGTTACAGCAGTACAATATGTTCAACGAATTTACGTGTCGGAGCATTACACCAAGAGTTAATGCCGGTAAATGGACGACATAAAAGACGGATGCTGACAAAGTACAATACAGATTTGAAGGTATGTGACCATTGAAAATGATGTCTGGTCCTATCCAGTATTTAGACGTTTCCGTACTGGTCGCATATGTCCCCACCTCTGAAATAATGTAATTAAATATTGTAATGGAATTTAAGAAATATTTTAGAAAAATTTAAGAAGTAGTTTAAGAAATATTGTAATGGAATTTAAGATGTATGTTTTTAATAAATCTTTTTGTTAAAGTTAAATTGGTGCAATCCCTTTGGTAAAATATTAATTAATAATTCTTTTACAGGACTCACGCGAAAGTTAAATAATTGGAGGGTTATTGAAAACACAACGCACAACGTTATAGTAATGATAATTATAACTTTAACTTCAGTTTTTTTATCTTTTTATTTGTGTGCCACTATGACAAACCTCAAATTCGCTGTCTTCGACGATTTTTGATTGATTTTAGGAATTACCCGTTTTCCCTATGTCCGTTCCTCCATCCGTTCATCTCGGAAACGCTTAGCGTAAAATTGGGCGGGAAATCGCTAACTTGGTCACTTTTTCAAATATTGCTAAGTAGACTAAAATGTCGATAAATTGATAAAAACAAAGCTATATAATAAAAATGAACTATGTTTAGAAAGGTAATGGCATTATAATGATGTTTCGGTATCCTTTGTCTGACAGTCCAATAATCCCACGTGACAACAAACTTGACGACTTTTTAAAATGTCGCCAAAAGTTAATCACTAAATTGACGAAATATTGCCAAATTGAACCTGTGTTTTTAGAACAGGTATTTCACTGTTTTATTGGTATCCATAAATATCGCCAAATTAAGGAAAATGTTGCTCAATCGATAAAAATGCCGCAAAATTGATTAAAATGACACCAAATCAAGAGGATATATATTGTAATGATGATTGGGTAACGTTTGTCTGTTAGCTGAACCATCCCACTTGGCGACAAATTTGCCAAGTATTTAAATCCCTCCAATTTCATCAAAATATAACCAAATGAACGAAATATTGTGAAATTGATAAAAATGTCGCCAAATTTAAACATATAAAATTTTAAATTTAAATATACAACATTTAAACACTTTTAAAAATTTATTTCAGATTTCGATGACTTTGGGGGCTATTTCGCCGAATCATACCAAAGTTATATCAACACCAGGATAATCTGCAAGTTACTTATCTACCAACTTTAAAGAAACTTGAAAAGTTTTCAACTACAGTGACAAACATTGTCATTTAATCAAAATTTCGCAAAACTTAAATATCTCGAGAATGGTTCATTCTAGAGTAATGGAGTTATTTTTCTCTGTTTCGTCATTAAAAATTAAGTATGAAACAAGCATGTAAATAATAAATTTCAGCATATGCAGTTTTAATTTCTTAATGTTGGTGATTAAAGGCCATTTAAAAAAGGCCGATTTTGTTTCTTTTTTTAATTTATTTACTAGCAGTAATTACCCGGCGTTGCTCGGAATTTACCATGCAAAGCTGTGATAAAAATTATATCGGAACATATAGGGTCGTGAATCTGATACATTGTTTTGTCACTGTGAAAGATGTAAATTCATTGCCTTATGTAAGAAAAAAAAGCATTGCATTATATAAGTCATAGCTGCATAAGAAAGAATCTTCGTCATAACATTCTGATAATTAAATAACCATTTTTAACACTTTACAACATAGTTGAAAAGTGTTTATGACTTTGTTCATTCTGTCTGTCTGTCTGTCTGTCTGTCTGTCCGTTAACACGATAACTTCCGTAAAAATAACTTTATCAAAATGAAATTTTAGTATGTTGTTCCGACGGTCTGTGGGACCTATGGGAATATAAATGAATAACATCACCCAATTAGTTTTCGATTGAACCCTGGTTGAAAAAATGTAATACAGTGAAACCTATGGGACCTAATAATTCAAACATTTTTTAGCGAATTTAAAATTCGCAAATTGCTTCGAAAGTTTTAGGAAATATTCAAATTATCTCATAAAATATATAAAAAATGTTCAGTAAAATATATTCAGTAGTTTTTTAAATAACAATTCAAATATTAATTGAACCCTTTATATGAAGAGATTACGTGACCCACTTCAAAATAAAATATGGGATTCATCTTGTGTCGAAATCGTGATTTTTAAAATTATTTTTAATTTATATTTAGTGTCGTATCCGTCCTACAACCGCTTTATTTTTGCTTAATTTCTGTGCATCTGTATTCTGAAACAGCACATTTACAATATATTTGAGTTTAAATGATCAATACCATCTATATTGTGTTAAAATTGTGATTTTTAAAGTTCATTTTAATTTAAATTTAGTGTTGTATCCGTCCTAAAACCGTTTTATTTTTGCTTAATTTCTGTGCATCTGTATTTTGAATCAACAGAATTACAATATATTTCAGTTTAAATGATCATCAAACTTTGATTATTTTTACAACGAAACCTAATTTTTACTTATGGAGAATGCAAACTGATTAGGCTGTACGATGAGTTGTATAAGAATTGAGGAATTTCTTTAACGCAAAATTATTTTGCTCAAGAGTCTGCAATATAGATGATATAAATGAAACATTCATTGATTTTACATAGAGAAGCAGACGATTTAATGGCAGACTTCTTTGATGAAGTTTTAAGCATAAAGTTAAATTACTTTGGTCTCCATGGTTTTAAGTTTTTAAGTAGAATAAGTTATTGTAGTACTGTGATGAATGAAATAAAATTGTATGAATGAAATATTTACTGCTTTTACACAGAGATCCAGGCGATTTATATTTCGATGACACGTCATGTGAATCAAGTTCGTTTTTTTCGATGAATTTTAAATTTTCAAATATAATTAACTATTGCAGTTTCGTGATATATTACCGCTGAATGTATCGCATTTTAGAGATGTTTAAATACAAGTAAAGTTGAAATGTGTTTCATAATCAATGCTTTATGCATGATTGATCTTTCTTGTGATTTCTTAATACTTTCCGTTGTTGAGTAAGCCTGTGAAAAATAAACAATGGTGATAGTTTCTATTTAAATTCATATTTCAAACCTGCGATTTTCAAAAGTGACTAATACGTTCAATAAACTCCCACAAAACTCAGAGATTGAATTGATTTTCACGGTTTGAACCAACTATTTCCAATCTGTTTCGTTGAAATCAGAGAGTTAGAGAGTGGAACTCCTAGGAGAAAGTTCCGTTTTCCATTAATCCTCGACAACCCCTGGTCTTAGAAACTCGAAACTTGAACTAAATTTAGGGGTGGCTATTTTAAAGCTATCCACTGTATTTCATTAAATTCAGTTTAGCCGTTCTCCCGTGATGATGAGACAAACGAAAATTTTGTTTTTCACTAATATCTCGAGAACCACTGATTGTAGAAACTCTAAACGTAGACTAAATTTCAAGTGGATCTATTTTAATCCTACTCACAATATTTCATCAAATTTGATTCAGCCGTTCTCCCGTGATGTTGAATCATACATATATACATACTCTTCTTCTTTATATATATAGAAGATGATATAAGAAAGAATCTTCCTCATAAACTGAGATAAATAAATAACCATTTTAATTGCTTAATATTTTTCTTTGTTGAGTAAGTCTGTGAAAAATAAACCATGCTGATAGTTTCCATTTAAATTCATATCTCGAACTTGCGATTTTCAAAAGTGACTAATACGTTCAATAAACTCCCACAAAACTCAGAGATTGAATTGATTTTGACGTTTTGAACTAACTATTTCCAGTCTTTTTCGTTGGGAATCATAGAGTTAGAGAGTAGAACTTCTAGGAGAAAGTTTCGTTTTCCATTACTCCTCGACAACCCCTGGTCTTAGAAACCCGAAACTTGGACTAAATTTATGGAGGCTATTTCAAAGCTATCCACCAAATTCCATTAAATTCAGTTCAGACGTTCTCCCGTGATGATGAGACAAACGAAAGTGTTGTTTTTCACTAATATCTCGAGAACCACTGGTTGTAGAAACTCGGAACATTAACTAAATTTTAAGTGGGGCTATTTCAAGACTACCCACCAAATTTCATCAAATTCGGTTCAGCCGTTCCCCCGTGATATTGGATTATACATACATACATAATTTTCTTCTTTATATATACAGATTTATTTATAAACAAGAAAGATCAATCATGCATAAGCATTGATTATGAAACACTTTCCAACTGAAATGCAATTTTATTTAAAAATTTCTAAAATGTGATACATTCAGTGGTGATATCTTTTACATTATCACAGTACTACAGTAATTTATTATACTTAAATATTTAAAACTGTATCGAAATATAAATCATCTGCTTCTCTATGCAAAATCAATGAATATTTCATTCATATAACTTGTATTCCAGATTCCAGAGCTAAATAATTTTGTGTGAAAAAAATTCAGAAATTCTTATGTAACTCACCTTACAATCGCTTGAGATATTTGCATTCTGCATATGTTAAAATTAGGCTTCGTTGAAGAAATAATAAAAGTTTAGGGATCACTTAAAATCACAACTATTGTAATGGCATAGGCACGGAATTTAGATACACTGATAATATATGTGTGTATGTGTATGTACTCAAAGTATTGGAATCGTGCCGAAGATCGGAACTCGAATTTTCAAAGGATCTACACGTTTTGGGACTTCTAGAACACGAAAAAACTATTTTTAGGAAGACGTCTGTGTGTGTAAGGGTGTATCTGTGTATGTTTCTGTGTGTCTGTGTGGATATTACATCCACTCTAATTGAAAAACTAATGGACCGAATTTCATACAATTTGGTAGGTATGTTTTTTGTGGAAAATCCTGATGTTCATTAGATTATAGTACGATTCGTAATAAAAGAATCTGCCTTCTTTGCGAAATGGCCGGCAGAAAATGCCTTTTTCCACTCTAGCTAAAAACTAATGGAACAAATTTAACAAAATTGGGTGTATAATATTTGAATAACCTACAAGTGATTTATATACCAAATTTAACAAACTTTGGTATATAAATCATTTGTAGGTTACTCTAGTACGATTCGGGAAAAAGGTACCGGCTATTTTTGCGAAATGGCCCGCAAAAATCGTTAAATATAAAAATAAAAGACTACGTGTGCTCAATTATATCAATTAAATTCCTATTTTATACGTGATTTTTGACAACAAAAAGAAACCAACCCCATTACTCTTGGACTCACCGTTCTAGAGATATTCTAGTTTTTTCGCGTTTTCGCTACGCCACATTTGACAATATCAAATGAGAACCAAATTTAAGTTTAACGTGCAAATTCAATGTCATTTGAAATACTTCTGACTGTTATTTTGTGCAGATAAACTCAAATTATTATTGAAAAAATAAAGAGAACGTGAATATGAGTTTGCAGCGAAAGACATGTGCTGCCCACATCAGAATTTTTAACAATATTACAACAATGATTTATAGAAGTGAAAGGTGATTATTTGCAGGCCATTTCGAAAAAAATGTATGATCTATATTTAAAGATCCACCAAATATTTGTCGAATAAAATGTTCAACAAATTTCAGCTGTGTACCAAACTTTAACTCTCTAGGACGTAGGAAAGTGCCTTAAAAATGCCATGAAATAAGTATATCACGAAGAGTTATATAAAATTTTAAAAAAATGAAAAATTGTTATATACCAAATTTATTTTTAAATGTGAAGCCTCTCTCATATGCAAAATGATTAAACTCTTGGAAAGATATTTATTACATAATAATATATCTGTTTTTCCTTTCTGGAGGATATCCCAAAAGTCAGAATTATTTAAATTTGTTTTTCCCTATATTAAATAATTTTTAATTAAAAAACTACTTAACATATTTTACTGAATTTTTTTATATATTTTATGGGATAATGTGAATATTTCCTAAAAATTTCGAGGCAATTTGTGCATTTTAAATTTGCTTAAAAAATGTTTGAAAAATTAGGTCCCCTAGGGTTCAATGTATTTCATTTTTTCAACTGGGGTTCAATAAAAAACTAATTGGGTGATATTATTTATTTTTATTCCCATAGGTCCCACAGACCGTCTGAAAAACGTACTAAAATTTCATTTAAATAAAATGCTTTTTACGGCAGTTATCGTGCTAACGGACAGACGGACAGACAGAATGAACAAAGTCATAAACACTTTTCAACTCTGTTGTAAAGTGTTAAAAACAGAATATCTGTATCTTTAAAACTGAGCGAGTTATATTTAATTGAAAATTGAACTTTGTGAATGGGGACCATATATCAAATTAGAAATGTAAATGTGTGACATATCACAACAAAAAAGATCAATCATGCTTAAAGCATTGATTATGAAACACTTTCCAACTTCAATGGAATTTTATTTAAAAAAATCGAAAATGCAATACATTCCTCGGTAATGTTTTAAAACTCATCACAATACTACATTAATTTATTATATTAAAACTTAAACCTTCATTGAAAAAAATGAACTTCATTCAAATGACGGCATTGAAATATAAATTGCCTGGTTTAAACATCTCTAAAATGTGATACATTCCTCGGTAATAATTTTAGAATTATCATAATACTACGATAATTTATTATATTTGAAAACTTCATCGAAAACAACTGAAATTCATTCAAATGACGTCATAGAAAAAATAACACGCGTGACTCTCTCTATAAAAGCAGCATTTCATTCATAAATAATTTCCCAAACATGTCACTCTTCACAATACTATAATAATTTATTTTATTTAAAAATTAAGACCATGGAGCTACAAGAAATTTAACTCTATGCGTAAAACTTCATCGATAAAATTCGCCCTTCTCTTTGTAAAATCAATGAATATTTCATTCATATCAGCTACGCAGACTCCATGAACTAAATGATATTGTGTTAAAGAAATACACCAATTCTTATACAACTAATTCAACATATTTTGCTGTTTACATTTTACATATGTGAAAAATAGGCTTCGTTGTAGAAATAATCAAATTTGGATGAGCATTTAAACTCAAATGTATTGCAATTGCGCTGTTTCAGTATGTAGATGCACAGAATTTAAACAAAAATAAAGTGGTTTTAAGACGAATACAGCACTCAATATGAATTAAAAAGAACTTTAAAAATCACGATTTTGAGACAAGATGGATGCCATATATCATTTTGAAGTGAGTCACGTGATCTTTTCATATCATGGTCCCGTGATCGCTTCATATAAAAGGTGTTATTATTATTTTAATTTTTATTTAAAAACTACTGAATATATTTCTCTGAATTTTTTTTATATATTTTGTGGAACAATTTGAATATTACCTAAAATTTTCGAAGCAATTTGTGAATTTTAAATCCGCTTAAAAAATGTTTCAAAAATTAGGTTCCATAGGGCTCAATGTATTTCATTTTTTTTAATCCGGGTTCAATCCAAAACTAATTGGGTGATATTATTCATTTATATTACCATAGGTCCTACAGACAGTCTGAACAACATACTAAAATTTCATTTTCATTAAGTCATTTTTACGGCAGTTATTGTGCTAACGGATAGACAGACAGACAGACAGACAGACAGAATGAACAAAGTCATAAACACTTTTCAACTTTGTTGTAAAGTGTTAAAAAAATAATATAAAAACATAAGACACAAAAAATTACAGTAAATAATTTTTAAAAATAGTTAAAGATGAAAAAAATATCTATGTCATATGGCAAGCTATTGTAGGGCCTACAGAAATTGTTTACTGTACATTGATTCCTAACACCAGTTCTAAAAATCCTCACAGCAAACAAACTTCTATCCTTAGAATTAAAACTGGCAACACGAAAACCAATCCCACTCAAAAGAGAAGAACAGTCAACCCTACCACCGAGAAGATCCATAAAAAAAGAAAACACAATAAAATTCTTTCTATCACGTTAGCTATTCACAACAAACATCTCACGAAGAAAATCAGCGGAAAGGGAGTAGCAGAACACACCAGATTTCTTGTAATAGAGATATCAATCAGTTTTACCAATTCGTACCAAATCGTACCTAAATCGAATCAGTACCAGGGAAACCCATAGGTGGCTAACCTCTCAGTTTTGTACATCCTCGTTGAACAGATTATGAGCTAAATTAGATACATACATTGCACAGACACACAGATAAACACAAACACAGACATACACACATACAGATATCAAGCTAGAAATATGATCTTGTCTTTCATAATCCATTTTTTTACGTTTATATCCACAAAATGAAACGCTTATTTATTTGAAACTATATTCAATTATATATCCAGTTATAAAACATTGTTCCCGTCTAACGATTTATCACATTATGAAACGTTGCCAGCTTGCAAAAGTTAACAAAAAATTAAATATTTCGAGAATGATTACCCTAGAGAAAGTTGGTTGTATTCATTTTGCCGTTAAAATCTACGTGTGAAACAACCATTTTATTTATACAATTAATGGTATTTAATTTTGTATTACATATTTTGGGAATTTTTGACGTTCATGCTGATTAAAAGCAGGTTATTATTTTCTGAATTGTACTAAATTCTAATCAGCAGCAGGGTAATCTATAAATGACATACATACCTAATAAATTTTGTGAAATTACATTGAATAGTTTTGGAGCTTGAGTGGATACATACAATACACTCACACACACAAACAGACAGACATCAAGCTAAAAATAAATTTTTATTGTTCTAGATGCCACAAAATGTGTAGATCCGTGAAAAACTCGAGTTGCGATTTTCGACATAGTTCCAATACTTTCCCTATACAACCATGTATTGCAGGGAAAGTAAAATCTGATCTGTGCAGCACATGAACTTCTCTATGAACTTGAATTTATTTTCTCTTTATTTCTTTAATAATTTATTAAATTATGTTTAATTGCAGAAAATAACACACATAATTATTTGAAATAACACTGAATTTGCTGTTTTAATTCAATTTTCGTTTTCATTTGGTAACGGGACGCATTTTGAAAGGCGGCATAGCAAAACTGCGAAAAAACTAAAATTTCTCTAAAGCGGTTAGTTCTAGATTTACGAGATTGATTATATTCTTTTCATCGTCAAAAATTCCGTATAAATCAAGCTTAATTGACGCATTTGAGCATAATGCAAACTTTTATTTCAGATTTTGACGATTTGTGCGGGCCGTTTCGCAAAAAAATGCAGGTTAATTTTTCCCGAATTATACCAAAATTTTATCAACAGCAGGGTAACTCATAAGTGATTTATCTGCCAGATTTGTGAAATTTGGTCAGTTAGTCTATTAGTTAGAGTGGATACATGCGAATGAATACATGCATTTGGCAAAAATGGCAGTTTTTTTTATCCCGAATCATAGCAACATCTAATCAGCACCAGGGTAATCCACAGGTGACTTACCTATAATATTTTATCAAATTTGGGACATTAGTTTTTGAGTTAGAGTGGATACATGAATTGCACAGACAGACACACACAGCCACACACAGAGACGTCACACTAAAAATAATTTTTTCGGGTTCTAGAGGCCCCGAAATGTGTAAATCCGTCATAAATGCATTATTCCAGATCGTCAACTACCACAGAATACTTCTTTCACATCACACGCCAAACGTCGTTTTTTCGCCAGTTCTGGTACGCTGTTCCGGAAACTCCTGCGAGAGCGGAGAGAAAGATGAATTGTTTAAAATAAATTATATTGTTCATGAAGACCGATTATTTCATTGCGAATCAGAATGTGATTAGGTACATTTGTATCCGATTATAGTAAATGACTTGAGGAATGTTTCGAGCGCAGAGAATACAAGATTCCATTTTGATCATTTGTTGTTAATGAAACAGTTAATTTTTCTTAACTAAATAATCCTATTAACAAAAATTATGATATAAACAAGAAAGTGTCTTTTTAAACTTACCACAACTTACCACTCGATATTCCGAGGAGTCCTTCAATTTTATGATTGAGTGTATTGCACGATACTTACCGAGTGAATAGGGAAATTATTTAACGGATAAGTTTTCATTACTTTTTAATTGGATTAAGTAGAATGTAATGAAGCATTTACATTTAGTAAACGACAATATTTGGAGCGCAGAGAATACAATATTCCATTTTGTTCATTGTTTTTAATGAAACAGTTAAATTTTTTTAACTAAATGATCATACTAACAAAAATTATGAAATAAACAAGAAAGTCTTCTTTTAAACCAATCACAACTTGCTACGTGGTATTCTTAGATACTTGCTACTTGGTAGGGGTTTAAATCTCTAAAATTTCATTATTTAGTGAATTGCACGATAACCGAACAAATGGGCAAATTATCTAACGGAGAAGTTTTCATTACAAATTGCAAGAGCATGTTATACATTAAAAATTACATGAGTATGTTATACATTAAAAAGAGGTGTTAGAAAAAGAAGGAAATGGTTAATACAAGAAAATGTGTATGCGAATTCCAACAGAAAACAGAGGTGCCGTATTCTGTCATTACACTCTTTAGGGCCCTGTTTCCTCACCAGCGTGAAATAATTTTCTTAAATTAAATGTTCATTTAAAGTAGTTTAAAAATAAATATACACGAATTTTAGATTGAAATACTTCCAAAATTACCTTTTAAATGTATTCATGATAAGATAAATTTTCATTTAGAATATTAAAAGTGAATTGACTTTTTGAAAAATGTATAAAAAGATAATGTTTAAAAATTAGATTATTTCACACTGACAGGTCTATTTCCCATACAAATGAACATAGAGTGTTCATTAAAAAATTCTAAATGTTTCAAAAGTTCTAAATGTTTCAAAAGTTTCTAAAATTAAAAGTTCTTGTGTGGGTATAATTCATGAGAAAGTCTTCTAAAATAGGTTTTATAAAAAGGATACAAAGTTGAAAAATTCTTGAAATTGTCTTGTATTAAAAATATTTGAAAAAAATGTGAAAGATCTTGAAAAGGTCTTGTTATCCATTGCAATAAAGATAGAAACTAAAGTGTCTTGTAAAATAGCTTCTATAAAAATGATACAAAGATAAAAAAACTTGAGATTATCTTGTATTAAAAATATTTGAAAAAGTGTAAAAGTTCATGGATTATATAAAAAGAAAGATCAATCATGCACAAAACATTGATTATGGAACACTTTCCAACTTCAATGCAATTTTATTTAAACATCTCTAAAATGCGATATATTCCTCGGTAATATTTTAAAAATTATCACAATACTACATTAATATGTTATATTTGAAAACTTAAAACTTCATCGAAAAAAATGAACTTCATTAAAATGACGGCATTGAAATATAAATTGCCTGGTTTAAGCATCTCTAAAATGCGATACATTCCTCGGGAATATATTTAAAATTACAATAATACTACAATAATTTATTTGAAAACTTCATCGAAAACAACTGAAATTCATTCAAATGACGTCATCGAAATATAACACGCCTGGCTTTCTATAAAAGCAGCATTTCATTCACAAACATTTTTCCATTCATCATAATACTATAATAATTTATTTTATTTAAAAATGTATGACCATGGAGGTACAATTAATTAAACTCTATGCTTAAAACTTCATCGAAAACATCGTTCTACTTTCTGTAAAATCAATGAATATTTCATTCATATCAGCTATATTGCAGACTCCATGAGCTAAATAATTTTGCGTTAAAGAAATGAAGAAATTCTTATACAACTCATTCTGCATATTTTGCTGTTTACATTTTCCAGAAGTGAAAAGTAGGCTTCGTTGTAGAAATAATCAAAGTTGGATTATCATTTAAATTCAAATATATTGTAATTGCGTTGTTTCAGTATGTAGATGCACTGAATTTAAGCAAAAATAAAGCAATTTTAGGACGTATAGAACACTAAATATGAATTAAAAAGAAATTTAAAAATGACGATGTTGATACAAGATGGATGCCATATTTCATTTTGAAGTGGGTCACGTGATCTCTTAATATAATGATCACCTGTTCGTTTCATATAAAAGGTGTAATTTTTATTTTAATTTGTATATAAAAAACTACGAAATATATTTTGCTGAAATTCCTTTTATATATTTTATGGGCTAACTTGAATATTTCCTAAAATTTTCGAAGCAATTTGTGAATTTTAAATACGCTTGAAAAATATTTGAAAAATTAGGTCCCATAGGGTTCAATGTATTTCATTTTTTCCACCCGGGTTCAATCCAAAACTAATTGTGTGAAATTATTCATTTATATTCTCGTAGGCCCCACAGACCGTCTGAACAACATACTAATATTTCATTTAGACAAAGTCATTTTTACGACAGTTATCGTGCTAACGGACAGACAGACAGACAGAATGAACAAAGTCATAAAAACTTTTCAACTTTGTTGTAAAGTGTTAAAAAACATGTGAACATTACATGCACGCGCCATTAAAATTAACTTATTCCAAAATATATTTATAAATAGTTCTCTCGTGGGAGAAATTCCATGAATACGCATACATAAAAAACAAGAAATATCAATCATGCTTAAAGCATTGATTATGAAACACTTTCCAACTTCAATGCAATTTTATTTAAACATCTCTAAAATACAATACATTCCTGGGTAATATTTTAAAACTTATCACAATACTACATTAATTTATTATATTTGAAAACTTAAACCTTCATCGAAAAAAATGGACTTCATTCAAATGACGGCATTGATATATAAATTGTCTAGTTTAAACATCTCTAAAATGCGATACATTCCTCGGTAATATTTTTAAAATTATCATAATACAACAATAATTTATTATATTTGAAATCTTCATCGAAAGCAACTGAAATTCATTCAAATTACGTTATAGAAAAAATAACACGTCTGGCTCTCTCTATAAAAGTAGCATTTCATTGATAAACATTTTCCCATTCATTTCATTCATCACAGTACTAAAAAAATTTATTTTATTTAAAATATAAAAGTAAATTTAAATTTTAAATCTTTATTTTATTTAAAATCTTTTATTATAAATATTTTAAAAGACCATGGAGCTACAAGTCATTAAACTCTATGCTTAAAACTTCATCGAAAAAAATCGTCCTTCTGTCTGTAAAATCAATGAATATTTCGTTCATATCAGCCATGCAGACCCCATGAGCTAAATAATTTTGCGTTAAAGAAATACAGCAATTTTCATACAACTCATTCCATATATTTTGCTGTTTACATTTTACATAAGTGAAAAATAGGCTTCGTTGTAGAAATAATCAAATTTGGATGATCATTTAAACTGAAATATATTGTAATTGAGTTGTTTCAGTATATAGATGCACAGAATTTAAGCAAAACTAAAGCGGTCTTAGGACGGATAAAACACTCAATGTGAATTAAAAAGAACTTTAAAAATCATGATTTTGAGACAAGATGGATGTCCTATTTCATTTTGAAGTGGGTGACGTGATCTTTCCATATCATGGTCACGTGATCGCTTCGTATAAGAGGTGTAATTAGTATTTTAATTTTTATTTAAAAAACTACTGAATATATTTTTCTGAAATTTTCTTTATGTATTTTATGGAATAATTTGAATATTATCTAAAATTTTCCAAGCAATTTCTGAATTTCAAATTCGCTTAAAAAATATTTGAAAAATTAGATCCCATAGGGTTCAATGTATTTCATTTTTCCAACCCGGGTTCAATCCAAAACTAATTGGGTGATATTATTCATTTATATTCTCATAGGTCCTACAGACCGTCTGAACAACATACTGAAATTTCATTTTGATTAAGTCATTTTACGGCAGTTATCGTGCTAACGGACAGACAGACAGACAGAATGAACAAAGTCATAAACACTTTTAAACTTTGTTGTAAAGTGTTAAAAATGGAGTGGCTATTCTTTGAGTATCTTGTAATGTCCATATGCATATGTATGAATGCCATCTTCCAAAAAGCATCTATTATAAGAAGAGAGTGCTGATTTATTTTGTTTGAGTGTATACAAGCGGTCAGGGCCCCCACAAAGGGGTGGTCAGTTGGGACCATGGGACTGGGGCCGGCGAAAAATAGGGGACCTTAAAGGTGTCTGGAGAAAATATTTTTGCAGTATTATTTGTGCATTTGAATTTATAATAAAAATTCGTTTATGATACAATATAGCATATTCAAACATACAATATAGCATATACAATATAGCATATTCCCAAAGCAATTATCACAACAGGGTGTCCAATCTACGGACTCTCTGTTGCAGTTCTGGAGGACATTTTGGGTAGATGTCTGACTGCAGAGTGTTCTATATTATCCTGGAAGACGAGGGGTCGTCCTTGAAAGACCTTTAGTGTAACAAAATGTTTGTAAGCAAGGTTCATGTGAGTAGTAGGCCCTCTGGAAACGAAGTTGTTCAGTTTGAATTGATGAGTAAGATCCAAGGTACTTTAAACAAGGTCTCAGTATAAGGGAATGTAAAAAATTCTTTTATTCACTAATATTTTATTACTCATATAAATTCTTCAATTAATTATGTGTACTTAAGAAAATTTAGCACAAGGTAATAAGGTATGTTTAATTTAATTCTTATATTTTTTTTCAACATTATTTTTAATTGCTGTAAAGTCTTGATCTTAGAATGAACGTTATTACTTTCCCTGCAAAACATTGTAATATATAGGAAAAGTATTGGAATCATGCCGAAAATCGCAACTCGAGTTTTCGACGGATCTACGCGTTTCGAGACCTCTAGAATACGAAAAAAATATTTTTAGCGTGACATCTGTGTGTGTGTCTGTCTGTCTGTCTGTGCAGATTTTGTATTCACTCTAACTAAAAAACTAATTGACCGAATTTCAAAAAAATTAGTAGGTAAGTCACTTGTGGACGACTCTGGTGCTGATTAGTTTTGCGTACGATTCAGGATAAAAAAAACCCGCCTTTTTTTGCGAAATATCCCGCAAAAGCTTGTATCCACTCTAGCTGAAAAACAAATGGACCGAATTTTACAAAATTCAGTAGACATGTCGCTCGTGGGTTACCCTGGTGCTGATTAGATTTTGGTATGATTCGGAAAAAATAACCTGTCTTTTGTTGCAAAATGGCCCGCAAAAATCGTCAAAATCTAAAATAAACAAGAAAGATCAATCATGCTTAAAGCATTGATTATAAAACACTTTCCAACTTCAATGCAATTTTATTTAAACATGTCTAAAATGCAATACATTCCTCGGTAATATTTTAAAACTTATCACAATACTACATTAGTTTATTATATTTGAAATCTTAAACCTTCATCGAAAAAAATGAACTTCATTCAAATGACGGCATTAAAATATAAATTGCCTGGTTTAAACATCTCTAAAATGTGATACATTCCTCGGTAATAATTTTAGAATTATCATAATACTACGATAATTTATTATATTTGAAAACTTCATCGAAAACAACTGAAATTCATTCAAATGACGTCATAAAAAAATAACACGCCTGGCTCTCTCTATAAAAGCAACATTTCATTCATAAATAATTCCCTCATTCATGTCATTCATCACAATACTATAATAATTTATATTATTTAAAAATTAAGACCATGGAGCTACAAGTAAGTAAACTCTATTCGTAAAACTTCATCGAAAATTATCGTCCTTCTCTTTCTAAAATCAATGAATATTTCATTCATAGCAGCCATGCAGACTCCATGGACTAAATGATTTTGTGTTAGAGAATTACAGCGTTTCTAATTCAACCCATTCTACATATTTTGCTGTTTACATTTTACATAGGTGAAAAATAGGCTTAATAGTAGAAATAATCAAATTTGGATGAGCATTTAAACTGAAATATATTGTCATTGCGTTGTTTCAGTATGTATATGCACAGAATTTAGGCAAAAATAATGTAGTTTTAGGACGGATACAACACTCAATATGAATTAAAAAGAACTTTAAAAATCACGATTTTGAGACAAGATGGATGCCATATATCATTTTCAAGTGGGTCATGTGATCGTTTCATATCATGGACACGTGATCGCTTCGTATAAGAGGTGTTAGTATTATTTTAATTTTGTATTTAAAAAACTACTGAATATATTTCGCTGATTTTTTTTATATATTTTATGGAACAATTGGAATATTGCCTAAAATTTTCGAAGCAATTTGTGAATTTTAAATCCGCTTAAAAAATGCTTGAAAAATTAGGTCCCATAGGGCTCAATAAATTCCATTTTTTCAACCCGAGTTCAATCCAAAACTACTTGGTTGATATTATTCATTTATATTCTCATAGGTCCTATAGACCATCTGAACAACATACTAAAATTTCATTTTGATTAAGTCATTTTTACGGCAGTTATCGTGCTAACGGACAGACAGACAGACAGACAGAATGAACAAAGTCATAAACACTTTTCAACTTTGTTGTAAAGTGTTAAAATCTGCGCTCAAATATATCCATTAAATGCTTGTTTTATACGTAATTTTTAACGATGAAATAGAATAAGACCAACCCCATTACACTAGGTCTAGAAGTTCTCGAGATAGTTTAGTTTTTCGTATTTTCTTTACGCCATATTTGAAAATAACTCCAGTTAGCAAATGAGAACGAAAATTGAATTAAAAGTGAATTAAATTTAATTAAAATAAAGAGAACGTGAATATGAGTCTGCAGGGAAAGTCATGTGCTGCCTACATCAGATTTTTTATTTTATCAGAATTTTATATAGTTTTATAAAATTATTTTTGGAAAATAGTTGTATATTTAAAATTTGTATAAAACTTTTGGATTGATTTACTTATTGAAAACATCCTAAAAACGAACCAGTAATTTAATAATATCTGGGAGTATAATATTGCTCGAACAGAATGAAATATTCAAAAAAAGTATCGTCCGATTATTTTATCGCCTAAACATAACGATTTTCAGTGAAATCGGACCAAGAGAAGGCTTTTTCAAATATTTTTTTCTAAAACTGAAAAAACACAAAATAATAATGTTACCATTATATGTACTGAAGTAGAGATTTAATAATGATTTTTTTTTTTTTGGTTTAAAAGGAAACGACATCATTTATAGGATGTACCGTCGTCCAGACATTGAATTTTTTTTATCTGTGTTAAAAAATTAAAAAAGTTAAATATGATACTTTTTATCAATTTGGTGGATACTTTAAGTACTTTTAACCGGAAATAAATTGTAGATGTATTTAGGATTTATCACAAACCGCTTTTGAGATATTAGAAATTTTACTTTTCTCACAACGAGCGTAATATCTCTCAAGAGAGTTAAACGATTTCCATGTGATTAGATATATTTATTTTAATCGGTCTCCATTTATTTTCAGCCAATTCGCGTCATAAGGAAGTTCTAATTTTTTATTGTTTATGGACATCAAAATATATTCATTTTATGGTAAAGTGTCGTGTTAGATACATCAGATATTTTAGTTATTGTGCCTGTGGATAATTTTTTCGTTCTCTGAGAAGTAAATAAAACAAGTAAAATTTTCAGAAAAGTTGTAGTTTCTTCCAAATTATCAAATAACTCATAATGGTTGTAGAAATTTTTACAACTAATGTACTGCTGAACACAAAATTAAAAATCAGATGTGGGCAACACATGACTTTCCTTATATAATGCAATGAATTTACTTTCTTTCCAAGATATTGAATTTTCTTCAATTAATCGTCATTTTCATTGATTTAGCGTCATTTTTATCAATTTGGCGAGATTTTTGTTAATTTGGCAACAATTAAAGATGTCGTCAAGTTGGCGACATTCCGCCTGTTTCGTCGCCAAAATCTCGCCAACCGTTATGGAGGGAGAACTAAGTTATTCTTACAGCAGATAAATGACTATTGGCGTGCAAATACAAAAGTATTACCCAAAGTATTTTTTTCATGAATGGAACGAGCTAGATCCACGAGAATGATGTCACCCAATTTATCGCATGGTATTACATATGAAAAGTGAACATGTTTCTCAATAGGAAATATATATTTTTTATTTTATATAACTTTCTGATAATTTTTTTGAAAAATGTGCAATATCTCGAGAACGGTTCATGTTAGAGTTCTAAAAATTATGTCAATCGTTTTCTAATGAAAAATTACATAAGAAATGTCTACTTGCGTAACTTTATTAGCAGTTTTGATTTTTTGACGATTTTTTTAAAATTTCACGCGAAAATTTAGGGGGTTCAGAACATTCGATTAAGTATAAAAACAATAGGTTTCCAGTGTTGGCAGATTGTGATTTTTGTATAAAATTTCGTTAGAATCGCTCCATTTGTTCGTCAGTTATCGTCTCCACAGACTCACTGACACACACAGAGACACACACACACACACACACACACACACACACACACACACACACACACACACACACATACACACACACACTCTCAGACATCACTTCAAAAATGTTTGATTCGTGATCAGGGAAGCTGGAAACGTGCTCTCCCGTCGAAAACTCGAATTCGAATTTTCGACCCCGTCACAATACTTTCCAACATTATGTATATAAGGAAAGTAAAAAGAGTTAAGGGAAATAGGTCTCAGATACCTGTCATACTACAAAATCAATCATATCAGAAGATCAGAGGATGCAAATAGGACTTGTTTCTTCTCCGGTTGGACATTTACATACTACTAGAACAAATCAACCCATCGTTGTCCGGGTCCTAAATAAGCTCCCGCTACTTTAATAATACATTTACAGATAAACACCACCCAATTTCCATATCGCTTTCAAACCGCCTCAATTTTCAACTCATTTCTTCCTTTCGTTTCGCAACTGTGGAAAGCAGGAAAATGGAATAAATAAATAAAAGAAACAAAATGGAATCCTTTCTTAGGAGAGAAGACTTGGCTTAAACCACACAGAGAGTTTCAAGGCTTTGATGTTCATGAGCTCAAACGTTCACCAGGGAGAAGAAAAAAGAAAAGCATTTCATTAACGATACCTAAAATTTTAATTTTTATGCGTTTGTAAGAAAATTCACAAAAACTAAAATATTGTAGTAATTATTTTTTTTCGTTAGAATACGAAGATATACACACATATTTAAGTATCAAATAATCTAAAATATACACATTTTGATGTGTTTTAAATAAATAAATAAATTTGTTTACAAATGCCGGTTGTTTGGTCGCCAGGCCATTAGACAGAAAATAATTAAATATAAGGAATAATTTGTTCTACCGGTTCAGTTCGGTTCAAATATCATTGGAAAGAACGTCATTCGATCTATCCGATGGTGTAAAAATAGAAACTCTGTGACAAAATTTACGATCGCTAAATAGCCAATTTGAGTGAAAATCGTGCTTTAATAAAAAATAACTAAAAAACTAATACGAATAGAATAAATTCGCTGAGTTGTATTTGTTCGGGTCCTGAAGTTCCTCTGTACTATATTCCTTCGTTGTCAGCAGCTTAGATTTCCCGCTACACACCTTTTTATATTAAGTAAAATTAACTTTATCGTACCCCTATGATAGAGACCAGCTGATTTAGAAGATCCAAACTGCTATTACCTACTTTAAAAAAAATCGTTTATCTCAAAAACCAGAAACTTTGCATATATGAGATTTTGATACAAAAAATTGATTACTACACAAAATCAGAGTGTCTTATTTTACTTTTGTTAAAAGAGTAGCAATAGAAATAGAAGTTGATCAAATAATGATATTGGAATATATTTTAGATAAATCTTTTTTTTTACTTTATTGATGAATATACATTTAATTTTTCGTTTCATTGAGTGATTGCTATTTCTGCTGTGTTTTACTATTTTATAACTAAAGAATGCAACTTTAAATTCAGAGACAAAGCAAAAATTATTTTACTAAAGTTAGGTTTGCCGAAAATGCATTGGATTCGGGGGGGGGGGGAGGGAATAATAATTACTTCCTTAATTTACGTGGGGTCCACGGCACTACCGGTACCCTGCCCCGCAATTTGATGTGGGGGGCCTGCAAGCGGTGTCATTCACTCCCTGTGCGATTCTATTTATTTTATTTTCTTCAAATGTTAATTGATTGAAGATTTCTTTTAAACGGTCTTGAAGATTTTTTTCTTCATATGTATTTTCTTAAAGATTGTTTTTTAAGTATTCTTGAAGATTTTATTATACAATTTCTTCGTCTTTATCTTTTGCTTTAATTTTACATTTTAAATTTCTTCGTATTCATTTTTTGCTTTAATTTTATAATGCCCATAGGCGTAAATGCACGCCATCATCCAAAATGTACCGTTTATCATCATAGGGAGAGAGTGACACCTTACTCAGTTTGAGAGTGTATAAGCGGTGTAGCTCACTCCCTAAACGATACTGGATGTGACGTGCAACTGTAAAATCGGTCAGACAACTTTTATACACATTGTGCTTTAGTTGCTTCCCGATGACTGTACGGGAGACTTACTTTGCTGTTTTTTAGTACTCCTTGTTGCCAGTAGGGGGTACATCTTGGACCCCAGTCCCACCAACTCACGTCCAGGCCGCGCAATCAGTTCATTTTTGAAGTACCCAATCCTCTTTTTATGGAAACCACTGTACACAGGATGATTCTCTGGAAAATCAATGGTGTCAAAAAGGTGACTACTTTTCAGCATGATCTGATAAAAATCTGGACACTCGAACTCATAGGGTGTCCGTGAAAATAAAGCAGCCTCTGTTCCATAGCCCTTTTCATATGGCCAGAATGAAAGTCGTACATATGGAGCTTGCTCAGCTACAGGATGGTGAATCCAACGTATATCGGTCTATTAAAGACAATGCAGTTCTTCACCCGCTCAACCCCAACCAGGTCTTCATTAAAAAATTTAAAGCATTTGAATATGGACGCCGCTGCTAACTTTTTACCCCACCGCTTGTCGGTGACTAGATCTACATTCACCCTGTTAAGTAAATCTCCATTGATTTACCGTATACCGCGTTATTCATGAGCTTAAAATAGTCCTTCTCAAAGCCCGGTTGACCCCTCTTTCTCTGATCTGTATTGAAATCAATGGAGTGCTTCAACCAGACCCGTTGGTGAAAGTGAAGGGCTTTGTGTACAGATATTATGTGCAAACCCAGCTCAAAGTACATTTTTAAACATCTGAAATGTATTATATAGATTTTTTGTTTAAATTCGGAGCAAGTTTTCGTGCTCCTGGAAACAGGGAATTCCAAGCTCCTCCAAGATCTTAACCGTATACTGCGACACATTTACTTGACGGATAATCATTCTTTCCGCTGTAACAGGGCAATCATTATGGAGGTCGTGAAGCTCAGAAGTATACTCCAAATCGACAGCTAAAATGTAGCCAACCGATTCGTTGTCGGGGCCAGACATGATCCATTCTTCTGTTACAATAATGGGCGACACCCACTGAAACTTTCTATATGGAAGGGGCTGAGACATACCCCACCCGTACAAGTTGCTACCATCCAAATACATGATGTAACGGGTAGGCTGTGCAGGGTCATACTCATCCATATAAGGGTTGTTTGCCTGTGCCAAATGCTTCGTGATAACGGACACGCCACCCCAGATATTACTATCTATGAAGAGATGTTGGTCAATCTCTGCCATGAGATCCAGGGGCTATTGACACATATTGAGTGCAGCCTGCCATGATAGGAAGGATGCCGTCATTTGATGAACATAGTCCAAGCCATAGTACTCCCCGCACAGGTGTTGAAACTGCTGACATACGTCGGCCAACAGGAGTACATCACATTTCACGTAGAGGTCGTGGTAATCTTCTAGTGTTTTCAAGTTGAATGCCCTCCACATATTCTGTGCATGAGCATAATCAGTAGATGTGGGAGTCTCATCCGACAAAGTGCTATAAAAAGCTGAGAGTTTAGGTAATGCTAGTTCATAGAACTAGCGAATTAATTCATATACTCATACGGGTATACCTCCTTAAGAAATAGCAGCTCACTGTTGCTCGGTATGTTGTTCTTTAAGATGTTGTTGAGACCCAGACCGTCCGACCTACTAGAAAGGTGTAAGGTAACCGTTTGGACGGCCGGAAAGTGCCACCCAATTTAGACCGGAACCCAGTGGGGGAGGCATCCACAGGGATCGTACCCGCCATCCCCTACCACCAACCTCTCGAAAGGACTTACGGACCCACATGTTTAACGTGATCGTACTCCTCGTGAACACGGCGGCAGTTGTGGCAGCGTGCAAATCCAGCGCGCTAACCACCGGGCTACCGCACCCGAAAAGCGCCAACAGCACGCGGTGTTCCCAGGTGGTCACCCACCCAAGTACTAACCACGCCCGATACTGCTTGACTTCGGTGATCTAACGAGAACCGGTGTTTTAAGTAGGACAGTTGACCCACAGTAGGACCGTTGGGCTCTTTAAGATGTGGAATGGAAGGTTTGCTGCTAACTTCTCCAAGGATGCATTTAAGAATTGTAGGTTGTCTATGAACTGCAGCCTCGCACCCTCCTTTCCCTGGTTCAGGGGGACAGAGATATATTTCTCCATATTTTGTGGGAAGTTGTGGTCTTTCAACTTTCCAGATCCCGACATCAGGAGTTGCGCGTCATAGTTCTTGAGGTTATGGAACAGTACAGGGACACTTTTCCTCATCTTATATTTCAAGTTGCAGTTTAAATGTGCTGCACCCCTGTTAAATTCAACCACGTGGCAGTGATCGCGCGCCTTCCCAATGTACCGGTCACCGTTCTTAGCAAAGACTCTCTAACACAGATAGCAGTGGGATGCTCTGCTGAAAGCCAATGCTTTATTCCTGGTGAGCCGCAGAGGTGCAATACTATTGAAGCGAACGGCCAGCTCGTCTCCATCCATGAGCATCCTCTGCAAAAAGTGAGTTACGGCGTCAGTGCCCCGATAGCAGTACACTGTCTTGCGAGATACCCTTTGGGGTCCCACGCTGACGTATGCATACACGCAGGCCTCATGATGGGCCACCTTTTTTACGATGGATTGACCGTCGCTCGGCTGTGCACTGAGCATTTCCACAAGTAGCGATTCAAAATCCGCATAGATAGCAATCGGGACCGGGTGCTAGTACTCCAAGTTGGAGAATTCCAAACAATTCTTTTCGGGACTTGGCATTTTATTACATTGAGGCCGAAGCTCTTTGCAGTATGAAGTGTGCTCTTGGAGAAGATCTTCATGGGAAAAGCGGTGGAAGCACCGATAGCATACGTAAGAAGCAGCACGATGCTGAGTCACATCCCCGAGAAGTCTAGACGTGCAGCCGATCAGATAGTAATGTTGTTGGGTCTCCCGTCTTATGAGTAGAAGATTAATACAATCACTGTCCTCTCTCTGTTATACGTGAAGTGGAAACATCTATCTCTTCCTCCTCATAGTCGGAAACATTGATCCATCAGTTGTTAAGCTTCTCTAGGGTGGCCACCTTTTTTCCAGGAACCGGACACACCACATTTTAATGTCTTGCTCCAAATGCAAATAATGAGCCACAAATCTAGGCATTTCGCTCCACTGCAAATTGAGTCTGTGAGCGAGAAGGCTCCATACGAAACACATTTGGTCAGTATTTTCAATATTTAGGACTGTTTCTTTGGCAAGGAATTTGGGGGGCATGGGAAGATAACTGACAGGACGCAGGGGCCAATATTTCCCCACAAAGACATCCATTATTATTACCTCGTCTAAAATCCACCCCGACCCCAACTACTGGTATAACTTGAAAGCACTCACAATCTTCAGGTACACTTCACCCACATGGCGCTCAATCGTGTCAGAAATGAGGTCAATCCCACACCTACTATGAAAGTAGGCTGTCGTGGTTTCATCCTCCCCCTCAGAATTCGTTCGAACCATCTTAGCGTAGAGGACCATGTACCACTTAATTTGATTTAACACTAATTTTTCACTCAGTAATGTAATCAGTGGTACACGTATAACTTCTAACGCCAAGGTTAGATCTTGCTGATTATCCTCTGCTGACTTTAAAATATGCGTTGTAAAAACTCCCAAGGCTCGTTGAGAACGAGAAACCGTTCTTATGATCTAGGTTTTACTCTTTTTTTCTAACTTCTCGACATCGACTGTCTACTTTTGAGGACTTTAGAGGGAGAGGAAGGGTGAGCACGACGAATGTGCTGCAGCAACACATCACGTCGTGTGAATGTTTGATCACATAGAAGACACATGTGTTGTGCAGCATTGTGGTTTCGTTTTGTGTGGCGAAGGAGATCCGCTCGGGACAAAACCACTTCACCACACATGCCGCATTTTAAATTATCAATATGAATTTTCATATGCCTGGCCAAGTCGCTTTTTCTTGTCAATCCCTTCTGACACTCATCACACACAAAAGGTTTTACCCCAGTGTGGGTCTGTAGGTGCCTTGTTAAACTGCTCTTCTTTTAAGAGGGCTTATGGCAGGTAGGGCATATCTACAAAATAGATAAATTGTCTATATTAGTTTGGTTTCATTGAAAATTCCTAAAATACTTACACAATCTATAAAAATCGTGACAAATCTTTATCAGCTGTTTTTTAATTATTTATTCGAAAGGGGGGGGGCAAACCTTAACAGTTCCTGTATAGAAAGTACATTCAAAACAACCATATACTCCAAGAAACAGCTGGTTTCTCTATCTTCTCCAAAAGGTAGAATAAAAAATAACTCACGTGGACACCACTCGGTCCGGCTTCTCCTACCACAGCAAGTGTTACAGCAGGTTTTGCATCGATAGGTGCCACATTCATATCCTTAAAATTAAAGCATTATGTTAGGAAATTTTAAAAGATGTGTACGAAAGTTGATTCAATTATTGTGTTAGGAATTTTAAAAACAAAAATATTTATTTTTAATTAGAAAGAAAAAAGTTTAACTCACTTCTGAAATGCCGGCCACACAGAAAGATACCATTAGCCTTTGGGTTGGTCGTGTGGTCTGGGTCTTCTACACTCACTTCTGAAATGAACATACTAGCATTTGTGAGAAATTCGTTTTCCATTGCAATTAGTATAGAATAATGAGTAGAAATTGAAAAACACGTTTTTCCAAGCACACGTGCCCTCTACGCGTCGCGTAAGATTAATCATAATATCACATGACATATCATGTGATTCGTTTAGAAATATTACGTGATGCGATAAGACACATCATGTGATTCGATAAGAAATATCACGTGATTCACTAAGAAACAGCATGTGATTCGATAAAGAGCACGTGATATGTCACTTGAATCATTGCATCATGTGATTTACAGATTAGAATGCCACACGACTCTCAGATAAGAGCTCATTCGTTCAACATTTGTTTTTTTTAGAAGATTCTTATTACTTATATTAAAAAAATGTCTGTGTTTTTTAAACACGAGAAGCTGATTATAGAATATGTTTCTTGAATTTTATTTTGCGAATGTAGCCGATTTGATTTTACATGAACAGAAAAGTCTCCCATTTCAACAATACAAAGTGGTTGTGCATGGGCGTGTATTGCAACCCCATCAAAAAGTATTTGCATTTGGAGACCCTTGGACTATCCTGCGACTTTTCTGGAAGCAGTGTACCTTCAGTGGAATGGACGCCTCTGTTATCGGATATTAAACCACCACGCGTGAAAGAACATACGGGATTCTCCTACAATTATGTGCTACAAAACTTCTATGCAGATGGATATTCCGAAATAGGACACCACAAGGACAATGAAAGTTCCCTATGCCCTAAAACACACACAGCGGCTCTCATCTTCGGATCAACTAGATCAATCATTTTTGAACGAAAAGGACAATCTCCTCTAACTATTCCACTTCAACACGGCTTGCTTTATTTAATGCAAGCTTCCACTAACAGATTTTATTCTTATGGTATTTCATCGGAACCCGAAGTCTCGGAGCCTAGAATAAGTCTGACGTTTGGACAAATTCTACTTAATAAGCCGATACAGAAACGCAAGTGTCAGTTTCCAATGCATGTACCGCCTGCACCCCTTTCGCCTGTACCAAAAATTCCTATTGATTGGAGACATATGCATATGCCGTCTATAGGTCGTCCGACAGATCCGAAATGTGATATGATAATATCGGCACTGAACTATGCTACTTCTAAAATTGTATCGGTTTCGACAGAATTAACTTCATCAGAAAAGTTTCGCTCCATTTTGGGATGTGACACCTTTGTCACAGTACAACATTTTTGAGGAAATGTCAAAGTTCACTTTCGTGTCTATAAAGCAAATACTTCCAATGTAATTGTACCCACCTCCAATGGAGTGGCACTCAAACCTGCTACGTGGAGTGTGGAGTGTATTTTTTTTTAAATTACAAATATAAACATGTACAATGAAAACATATCTTTCGCGATAAATAACGAAGTGCTAGTTTGTGTATATCAACGCAGCATATATTTGCAGCAATTACTACCCTGTGATGCTCGACTTCAATTCAAAAGAAATTACGTCCTATTAAACCAGGACAATTTTTATACTCTTCAGAATATTGCTCAAGATGTATCTAAGTGTACGCTGCATCAGTTACTTATAAATATCTTACAAAACTGCATTATAAAGCATTGAAAACCAATCGAATTACTCCCTATATGCACACTCAATGAATTAAAAACAATTTTTATGCAGTGTGTAAATAAAAATCTATGCATAGAAATGTGTAAAGAGTACATTTGTCATAGGTGCGTAGCCTACTGCTGTTGCGACTTAAAACATGACTGTCAAAATTCACCGTAAAAAGTTAAATTTAATGTATGTAACATGTTACTGATTTACATTCCATTCAAGAAATTGCTTAAGAGTTTTATGAAAAAAATGAAAACAATGTTTCTTTTCTAATAGAGGGAAGGGTGGTAATATGGCCTCTGCAGGTACTATGGATCCCCTCGGTTCCTCGGCCGGAACGAGGCTCACTCTAGTGGAGGAGTGGTAAATCAACTCTAATCACTTCCCCTGAGATAAGCAATCGTTATTGCCGGACATTATTGAAAGAGCATTTGTGTTGTGATCGTTGGTAGTTTCATCATATTCGCCAACGTTTAGCAAGGCAAGTGATATACAAGTTTTATGGGTATTTATGTTGCACAATGCGCAGATTTCGATGTCATACTTTGAACTATACCAGTTAGACGATAATATGTTGAAACCAGACTTGAACTTCTTGGTTGGGTTTAGGGATAGTGATGTGATATTTTCAACATGATGTTGTTGGCAATATGGATCGTGACCAATCATTCCATTCTGACTACTCCGGCGATAAATAACGAAGTGCTAGTTTGTGTATATCAATGCAACATATATTTGCAGCAATTACCATCCAACTGTCTCTTCTGTGACTCAGCTTTTCTGATGACTGCCATGCAGAACTATGGGTCATGTGTGGGATGTATGAATTATGGACACACAGTGAATGTGCTGGAACCGAGAAAGAAACTTATATTTGCGACTTTCGTAAATAATTTTTTTTTCAACAATGAAGTTCATTTTTGACGAATAAACACTGTCTATTTCATGGGATTCATAATATCCGCACATTAAAAAAAAAACAGGTGATTTCACTTTTTTGGCAATCGCATTATGGAGGTTACTGTAAATATTTTAAAAATTATTCCTTCTGTTGTAGCCATAGTTGATTAGCATATGCGACCAACCATTCCCAAACCCAATGAAATTAGCAGCTTAGAATGTAGGCGCACTTTACAAAAAACAAAGTGGGGGTCCATATTACCACCTTTTCCTCTACCTCAAATTTTTTAAAAATCTCCCCATACATGGCTATTATTCTACTATGATTCATCACTTCAACGAAGGATTAACAATCATGCAAGTTAGTTGAAGTAATATTATTTTTGTTAAAATCTATGTATTATTTTTGTAAAATTCTATGTATTATTTTTTGTAAAAATCTATGTACTTGCTTTGTAAAAATCTATGTGTTATTTTATGTTTACTGAATAGTTTTTTTTTTCAAACAATGTTTGATTTTTTAGTTTTATTTATTTTAAAAGAAATAAGTTTCAAACTAAAACGCATTTTAAAATGCTAAACTAAAGAAACTTACAAATTCCTTAAATTGTGTTTGTTCAAGAAAAATGCTTATTCATTTAGGATTTACATTCAAGCACAATACTCAGTAAAGTCTAAAGACATAGCTGAGGATATGCACATACATTAAAATATTAGATCTTTTACTTTTTTTAAAATCAGCGGTGGCTCCAAGCCGATGGAGCCCGAAATAACTTTATGGTTTTGAATCCCTGATTTCAATTCAACTAAACACTTTATGTTAAATTATTTCAAACTAAAATGCATTTTAAAATGACAATGTAAAGATATATTTTTTAAAAATATGTATGTTAAAAAAATACTTATTCATTTAGGATTTACTTTCAAATTCATTGCTCAGTAAAGTCTAAAGACATAGCTGATGATATGCACATACATTAAAATAATAGATCTTTTATTAAAAAAAAATCAGAGGTGGTTGCATTCCGATAGAGCCCGAAATAACTTTATATTTTTGAACCCCAGATTCCATCTGAACTAAGAAGCTCAAGTTCTTAATATCAAAACGTTAAAATTATTTCTACACACTATTTCCACAAATCACTAAAAAAATTAAAATATAAATATATGCACTTTTTAATTAAAAAAAGAGGTATTAAAATAACTAAAAGGATTTATTATGGGTTTATCAGGAATTGAGGACGCGTCGGCGCATAGTTGGGCTATCTCCTCGGCATCAATGTCGAAAGATATAAACTGAAAATCCATAAAAATGCATTTTTAATGTAAAATCAAATGCTGGTAATGAATTTACACCAATAAAAATTTTTACAAAGTAAATTAAAAAATATACATACTTCAGAAGTGTTGGAAGCTATCTTGAAACTTTCTGGAACTCTGAACTGGAATCTAAGTACAGTTTGTAAAAAATATAAAAATAGAATATACCACGCGAAACATAAGTGCCGTATTTTATACTCTCTTCAAAATTGACCTTTAGTTTCATCCTACACAAATAATGCGTGAAACAGCGTCTTGTGCTGAGTCATATGATAAGGATTCTTGCAATAATAAACCGGAAATTAAGAAGCGATATCAAGGTTCTGCTGTTTAAAATCACGTACGATGAAATGTGTGAGCATTTAATGTACAGAGAGTTTGGATTTATACCATACAAAATGTATTCTTTTCCAGAATAGATTTAAAAAAAAAATTCACATCTTTGTTGATAGGGCTCGGTAGCCCAGTGGTTAGCGCGAGAAAATTGCACTCGGTAGGCTCGGGTTCGATTCCCTCCTCAGCCAAAACTGCCGCCGTGTTCACCCGGAGTACGAGCACGTTAAACATGTGGATCCGTAAATTCTTCCGAGAGGTTGGTGGTAGGGAAAGGAGGGTACAGTCCCTATGGATGCCTCCTCCACTGAGTTCCGGTCTAAATTGGGTGGCTCTTCCCGACCGTCCAAACAGTTATCTTACACTTTCTGGTAGGTTGGACGGTCTGGGTCTTAACAACAACGCCATTGGTGATGCACATAGATTCATTAAGAAACCTGTGGTTTCTATGATGTGCCTACAACCACGAAATCTCTATTTGAATGCAGGGAGATATCGAACTCATTACGTTTTTTTTTTTCAAAAATACTATATACTTTAAAATTCTAATTAAAAAATTTATCTTACCATGAATATTTATTTCAGAAAAAGTAATTTTTGGAATTATTTCAATCTAAAATTAATGTTTATTTTTGAACTACTTTACATCATTTAATTTAAGAAAATTATTTCACGGTGGTGGTGAAACATAGTCGTAAAGAGTGTAATGATAGAATGTGGCATCTCTGGGGTCTGTTGGAGCTCGCATCAAATTTTTTCTTGTACTAATCATTTCCTTCTTTTTCTAACACTTCTTTTTAATGTATAACATACTCATACAATTTCTAATGTATAACTTACTCTTGCAATTTCTAATGAAAATTTCACCGTTAGATAATTTCCCCATGAGTTTTAAATTCCTTGGGATACCAAGTAGCAAGTTGTTGTAGGTTAAAAGGACACTTTCTTGTTTATGTAATATTTTTGTTAGTAGGATCATTTATTTAAAACGATTAAAATTATTAACTGTTATATTAAAAACAATGAACAAAATAGAATCTTGTATTCTCTGCGCTCCAAACATTCCTCAAGTCATTTACTAAATGTAAATGCTTCACTACATCTTAATTAATACAATTAAAATGTAATGAAATCATCTCCGTTAGATAATTTCCCCCATTCATTCGGTAAGTATCGTGCAATACACTGAATCCTAAAATTAAAGGATCCCTTGGAATATGGAAGGATCAGTTGTTTAAAAAGGCACTTTCTTGTTTATTTCATAATTTTTGTTAATAGGATTATTTATTTAAAAAAATAACTGGTTCATTAAAACAATTAACATGTCTGAAAATTCGCTCAATACCACTCACTTTGCTCAGAAAATTAAATTTTAGGTCCCTTGTAACATATCCCATAATTTCACGAAACATTCGCTAAAATTAGAATATTAATAATCGTTTTTACAAAATATTTATCATTTTAATAACACTTTTTCATATTTTTTATTATTCATTTCACCGAAAATATATCTTCATTAAAAATTACCAGAAAACATATCCTCCATTGACATAAGATCACCAAGACATCATGGCTCGGTTAGTTTACCCGCAATCAACCGATTGCGGGTTCGGGCCCCTGCCGTTCCCAGCTAATCTTGTCATTCTAAATGGAAGAACTTTAAAAAAACACGCCCGATAGATGGCGCCATCCAAAACTTTATTACCCGCCAAAATCTCTAAACTTGCGCTAGGGGGCGGCACCTCCGAAAATTCTCTTTAAGTGTTTCACGACTGATAAATATTGTCAGTACGTCACAGATCACCGAGTGATATTGTCGGAGTTCACATCTCTTCCGTTATCAGTTCACTGGTCAAATTCCCTCACCGGTCCAATGTTCAAGGTTACCTCATTAAGTCATAGGTCCAAAGATCGTACGTTCAAGGTTACCTCATTGCGTCATTAGCCCAAAGGTCGTACGTTCGTGGTTGCCTCATTACGTCAGCGGTGAAAGTTTTCCTCATTATGTCATCGGTCCGAATTTCAAGCTGCCTCATTACGCCATCGGTTCAAAGTTCAAGTTACGTCATCAGTCCAAAAGTTCCCCTCCTTTACTTCTTCCTCAATGAGCCATACTCCCTCCTCCTCATCATGAGTTATCTGTACCGCCGGCACAATTTGCCTTTAATACCCCCTCTTCTTACCTACTCATTTCATATATAGCTGAATTCGAATCGAATGTTTTCGAAGTGATATCTATGTGTATGTGTGCGCATGTATATTAATGCATGTGCATGTATATTTGTGTGTATATGTGTAATAATGTGTATGTGCATATTAGTGTGTGTGTTGTAAAGAACCTTGCTGCTTCAACCGAGAATCAAACTCTGTACCTTCGAACTAGCCAGCCGATGCTCTACTGTTGAGTTACTGGGACGAAATTGCAAGCTTTTATCACCGAAGGAAACTCTGTCGTGTATGTATGTTAATGTGTGTGTCCTTGAGTCAGTGGATGCGATATCTAACGCATGAATGAAACGTTTCGAATGAAATATTTTACAATTATTACAATAAATGAATAATGGAAATATATTGATTTTAAAAGCAATCGAATATTCGGAAACCAATCCCAATTTTCGAAAAAATTATCATTAAAAATTAAAACCTTTAATGGAAAATAAAGAGCCCTTGGAAAATGAAGTTTAACGTATATTAAATTTATATTCAATTACAAGAAAATTAATATTCTTGCTTTAAGATATACCGAGTTTCACGGTTATAATCGTATCAAATACAAAATATATTGCTTAGCGCAGTGGTTCTCATCCGGGGTGCCGCGGCACCCTTTGGTGCCGCGGCACCCCGGATTGTCCAGGGGTGCCGCGTGAATTTAAGAAGGGAAAAGAAAAATTTATTTTTGAAAAATTAAGAAAAAACCAGAATGTTATGTGTGGACTGAAAAATATTTTTTGCTTATGGTGCGTATGTCAGACGATATAAATTCGCCAACGTACGTCTTGGTACGTTGATATAATTATTCGGCACCGAACATTTTGGTTCGGAATAATTCGGCTAAATTCGGAGTGAAAACTTTGGAATGGGGTGGGACGGGGCCAAGCATGGGTCAGCCTTCCTGGACACACGGATGCATCCGAGTGCGCACTCACAAAGTCGTCGACAGTCTCTGGCGCCCATTGTGAGGGAGTGGGGACTATTTTTAAAGGATGTGGGGGCTCTTCTGCGTAATATGCGAGTTTTATTTAGTACACTCTGACAACCCTGAACACCACCACGTGGCTGGAAATTAGTGGACATAAATCGTAATCTAGAGAATGGGGGACATTGTTTCTGTGCTGACAACGTGGTTTTCAACTTTACTGCTTCCGTGTTTTTGATTATGGATAAGTTTTTTGATGAAAAGACGTAAAATTGAGGAAAGTCAACAAGAAGTTGAAGTGGAGGTTAATGTTGAAGTTTCTTCCGATTCCTCAAGCTTAAATGGTGATAAAAGAAACGAACCTTTTCCTAAGACAAGGACATATTTGGACAGTTATTTGTCGTATGGTTTTATGTGGAATACTGATCAGGACAATCCTAGGCCCGTGCGTGCCGTTTGCGGGAAACTCTCAGCAATCAAGCCTTGGTCTTCAGTAAGCTGAAGCGGCATCTGACTGCAAAACATCCAGGTGAGTCTGAAAAAAACTCTTGCAATTTTTCACGTTTATGGAACGCCAGATAAAAGCTGCTTCTAGAATGTTTAAAAGGGTCACCATATCTGATGCTAGTCTTGAGGCTTCATTTAAAATTGCTGAGTTGATAGCAAAAAAAAATGAAACCTCACACTCTCAGAGAGGGATAAATTGGTCCAGCTTGTAACATCATTGTTGCAACTGTACTTGGTCAAGAAGCTAGTTATCAGGTTTCGAAAGTTCCTCTCTCGAACAGTACAGTAAGCTGTAGGATATCTGAAATGTCAATAAACGTAAACGAGCAAGCTGTAGGGAAAATTATAGCCAATGGCAAATATGCTTTACAAATAGACGAAGCACAGATATTAGCTCTAAATCACAACTCCTTGGGTTTGGTAGATTCGTTAATGACAATGATATTATAGAACAATTTTTTTTTGTAAAGAACTCCAAACGACAACCACTGGTCAAGACATTTTTAATTCAGTGTCTTCTTACCTCACAGAACATGGCCTCCGGTGGGAGAATTGTGTCGGAATTTGTACCGATGGCGCATTATCCATGGTACGAAAATTTAAGGGGTTTACAATTAGAGTCCTCACAGAAAATCCCTCTGTTATAAAAATTCACTGTTTTTTGCATAGAGAAGCTTCAGTTTAAAAAACTTGCGGCAACGAACTTTTCAAGATTTTTAATCAGGCTGTCAAAATGGTAAATTACATAAAATTTACACGACCTTTGAAAACAAGAAATTTTGAAAAAATATGCCAAAAAATGGACGTTGCTCATGTTTCATTAGTTTTACACACAGAAATCAGGTGGCTGTCCAAAAGCAATGTCTTAAGCCGGCTTCTAGAACTTAAAGAAAAACTTTTTTTTTCTTTTTTTGAAAAAGAAAAAGAGAACACGTTTAATGAATTTTGGCACAATGATGTTAGGTGTTTGAAACTTGCGTACTTGACTGATATATTCAAAAAGTTTAATGAATTAAATTTGCCTATGCAAGGTCGGAAAGAGACACTAATTTCATCAACAAACAAAATAAAAGGTTTTATGATAAAACTGGCCTCGTGGAAATCATCGATCCAAAAAGGGGATCTGTCTAACATTCCCTCTCTTCTTGCTCTGATGAATGAAGATGATTTCAGTAGTCGAAATATAGAACAAATCAAGAAATGTAGAACATCTCATTCTTGATCACATCTCATTCTTGGCCACATCTCGCAACTAGACAATGTGATTGATCAATACTTTCCATCCCTATCAATGGAAAAGTTGGATTGGATTGTGGCACACCATTTGAATCCACAGATAGCGCGGAAGAACTGGACCTTACTGCTTCTGAAAGGGATTAATTCATCCATGTTTGCACGGATTCTACTTTAAAAATTAAATTTGAAAAAAGTAACGAGAAATCAGTGGCTACCTTTTGGCTTGAATTATCGCAAGAATATCCCAACATAGTTAAAAGCCATAGAGCTACTTTTACCGTTCTCCACGTCATATCTGCGTGAACAAGGTTTTTCCGCCATGGCTATACTCAAGTCAAAATCAAGAAATAGACTTCTAAGTCTTGAGGATGACATTCGTGTTGGGTTGTCAACCTTGAGACCAGACTTAAAATTATTATGTTTAAAACACCAGCCTCAAATTTTGCTCTAACTTTTTAAGGCTACTGATACCTTTATTTGAAACCATTTCTATATCTTTGATTTTATTAAGCTTAAAACAAATAATTTAAACATTTAGCAGAAAAAATTATTCATATATAAATACACTATTGTAACTAAAATTTGCAAAACTTGATAAAAATTGTAAATTCAAATTTTTTTTAATCATTTATTTCCATTTCTCCCATTTAATTTTGAGATTGTATTATAAAACACATCTTTAGTTATGAAATAAAATTACGGGATTTCTATTAGATGATTTATTAGATTTTTAAAAATTCTTTGCATATTGTATTGTATACAAAACATTATATATAGAGGGGTGAGAACGAAAACTGCCAAAGTTCAATTTTTTTTTAAAATTGTGATAAAAGTACGGTGAGGGGGATAGAGGGTGTTGGGGTGCCGCCGTATCCTACCAGGGGTGCCACGAGTCCTAAAAGGTTGAGAACCACTGGCTTAGCGGATACTAGCTGTACTTCTAATTGTCAAGTTATATTTGCGCAAATCAAAAGTTAATTTTGTTAAGCTGTGAAGGATACAAAAGTCACTCTTTTGGCACCCTCATCCACTTTCTCCGCCCTCGGGAGAGAAATAAAACGATCCACTTTCATTAGGCTCTGTCAGGTTGTCGATTCTATAAGAATGGGCGCCCATAACACTTTTACCAGAGGGCTAACCCAAGAATGATATGCACACAATCGATTAGCGTGACACCTGCATTTGGGACCTACATATTAATTATAATTGTCTCTATTTTCTACTCAAAGCTCATTTTGCTAATAGCTGGATATGCTTCCAGATGTCTGGAGAACATATCCAGCATTGTCACAATGTAACAATGCCCTCGGTTGCTCCGCGGTAACTTCCCGACAATATCAATTTGGATATGCTCGGCACAAGCAAAAACCGGGCTCATGATTTAAAGCTTCGCCGGGGGGATATTTTTGTCTTTCATTCTCGGACATTTATCACAGGATTTGACAAAATTTTCGACATGAGCCGACAAAGTGGTCCAGTAGTATTTCTTCTGTACAATTTACAATGACTTATCTACACCAAAATGAGAAAAATGAGCCAATTTCAGCACCTCCTTTCTCAACATCTGTGGAATGACAATTTTATTCTCTTTATTGCTTTTAAATTTATCTATTTTATTATTTTTTGTAATCATGACTAGTTTTGTTGCATCATCTATAAAATACTTCTTATTATTTTGCGTTCTTATTTTGCCTTCCTATTTTTTTTTATTTTTTCATCTTTAAGCTGCTCTTTTACTATTAGTTTGATATTGAAATCCTTTGTTTGCATTATATTGTTTACCATGTTCTCTTGATTTTCTTGGTCAAAAATATATCTGGAATTATAATCTGCTGGGTTGCTTTCTCCAGGTTGGTGTTTGAATTCTAAAATAAAAGTACGAATTTCCATTAGCCATCTGGTTATAATGCTTGGTTGCTTTTCTAGTTTTAAATGATGCATTAGTGACTTTGCATCATTTAATAAAATAAATTTTCTTCCAAAGAGATATTCGCGGAAGTGTTGCATAGCCTCATAAATTGCCAACAACTCCAAATTGATGGCTAGATATCTTTTCTTGGCGTCATGTAGCCCTCGTGAATAATATTCGATGACATGTCGCACTCCATTTATTAGTTGATATATATTTCCTTCTATCCCGGTATTACTTCCATCTGTATTTAAAATGAACTTTTCCTTAAAGTTCGGAGCCCTAACTGTCGGCATGTTGAAAATTGCTGATTTTAATTTATGTAATGCCTCTTCACACTTGCTATTCCAATTGAATTTGGCATTTATTAGTCAAGTTAACTAAGGGCTCAGCAATTTGCGTATAATTTGGAATAGACGATCTAAAATAATTTGTTGTGCCAAAAAACTTTTATTTTGTCTGATAGTAGTCGGATTTTTAAAATTTTGAATCTTAGCAGACTTTTTTTTTATGTGCGAATGCCATCGTTGCCAATTTTATAACCTAAAATCTCGATTTTTCTACTGCAAATTTGAACTTTATGAGGATCCAAAGTAAGATTTTTTTCTTTCAACCTGTTAAACACTATTTGCATTTTTTGCATAATTTCCAGATTGGAGTTGCCGCATATGACCAAATCGTCCACATAAAAGTAAATATTTTGGATCTCGTACTTCGCCTATAACTTTGTCCATTAAAATTTGAAAATATGCTCCTGAGTTCTTTAAACCGAACGGAAGACAATTACGAACAAATTGTCCTAGGCATCCACTTTCGAAGCTTAATTTTTCCTTGTCCTTCTTTTGTAATTTGATTTGAAAAAAAGCTGCCTTGTGATCTAACGCAGTATATAAAGTGTGTCCTGAAATCTTATGTAATATATTCTTGATCTGGGGTAATTCCACCGGTAGCTATGGAATAAACGTGTTTAAAGCCCTATTATCCACGGCCATTCTATACTTGATTTCTTGTCCCTCTTTTTGTGGCTTCTTCACCATCAAAATTGGGTAGTTTGTAATTGGTCAGTAGTTTGATTGCGATTTCTCAATCAGTCCAAATTTTAATAACTCCTCTATCACTTTCTGCGGGGCAATTTTCGAAGAATTTGGTAAAGGATATAGCTTTGTCTGAAACGGAAAATCGTGCATCAATTCGATATTTGGAAAAATCTCCCAATGTCTGATACGATTTTGAAAATATCGCATAATTATCTTTTAATAGGTTATTCATCATTTTCTTATCCTCGCCTTGTAAATGGTCGAGGTCAAACTCAATGTTTTATATTTCGGTTTTCCTTAACTTTAACATTTCTTCAGTGCAGGCAGTTTTGATTTTATTTACATCCTGAATTTTAACATTATTTACACTTTTCATCACATTCATATTTACAATTTCCATTTCTTTATTCACCACTCCTACTTTCATTCTTTTATTCAATCAAATATTACTCGTATTTTTATTATAAAATATTGTATTGATACATCTTGTATCTGTTACAGGTTGGATAGAGAACTCCGGCAATTGCCTTAGCGAGGAACAATGGCTCCAGCACGATTTCCTTAGATTCAACGTTTCCTGACAGTTACAATTGAACCAGTCTTCACTCTCCTGCATCAATTTTAACTTTCTTTTTTAGTTGAGCATATATTAACTTATTGCTTTTAGTTGTTTCCTGCATTTTTTTATTTATAAATTTTTCTTTATTATTCTTACCCTGTTTACACTCCTCACTGATGTGAAATCTAAACTTCTTTTTATTTTGTGCGCCCACCTCATTTTTTGTATCAGTCATCAAATTAGATTTATTTTCTGTAACATTATTTAAATTTAACTCCACGTTACGCGCACCATTTTTATTTTTTATCAACATTTCAATGCTTATATCTTTACTGTTTGTTTTGCTTTTATCTATACTATTTTTACCACTTACATCAGTACTGCTTTCCCTATTATCACACTTTTATTTTTGTATTAGAATTGTATGCATAATTACCTTATTTGCCTCCTCACTTTGTTCCAAATTTTACCTTCAAATTAAGGTACAGTTACATTACCAAATTTTAAAATTACATTTTTTGCATCTAAAATTCCTATATTGTTTGCTAAGAAGTCATAACCTAATATGATCTCATAGTCACTTCCCAAGTGCTGATCAGTTATAAAAAAAGTATTATTTACAGCTTTGCCTCCAATTTTAAAATGAATTTTCACACACCCCGAGAACACCGGCCACACTTATAGCTGCAGTAAGCCTTCAGTCCTGCCGTGTGGTCTGGGTTTTCCACACCCCTAGAACTGAATTTCTTGTTTAGTAAATGTTTGAAATGTTACTTTTCTGGTAACATAATTAATTTTTACATTTGATTCATTTTTAGCCTCTGGAAAAAATGTTCTTCAAGCAGAGAAACCATGGACCCGGAGTCAACCTTGGCAACCGCGGTCACCGTGCTAAACTGTACCAAAACTTTAGGTAATATTATATTCTGCATGTTTTCCATTCTATTTATGTTTTGACTGTCATTTTTACTTTTCTGTTGATTTTTTTTATGTGATTTAAAATTGGGATATGGGCTTCTCGTGCGAACCTCCCTTTTATAATTTTGTACTTCATTTAAGTCATCATTACTTTTGTAACTCGATATTTTATTTCGCGTTTGCGATTTTTCTCCTCTCGATTGAGACTTTGGTCTATTTCTTAAATTTTCACTCGGCCAAACACCCTCAGTCAGTTTAAATTCCCGCGATTTTGACTGATGCTGCGGTTTCTTTCTTGCCTCTGTAATCTTTCTTTAGCAAATGTTTGGGCATTTGAGATTTCATTTTTTTCCGTATTTCTTTCACTAAATCCGCTGTTTTGCGTGTTAAAAAATCCGTTTCTTTGCCTATTTCTAAATTCGCCTCTTTTATTCCCATATTTATTTACTCCGTAATTACTTTGTGAGTTTCGGTTGTGCCAACAGGTAGCAAAGAGTGTCCTTTTTCCGCATCCTATGCGATATTTATTCTCTTGTGATATTTTATTTCTACTTTGGTTAAAAGGGTTGTGCCCACATTCTTCCCACACATGGTTGCGCATTCCGCACCCTGTACAATATTTAATTTCATTTTCTGATTTTTCATACCTTTCATATTTTAATTGCTGAGGTTCAAATTTTGAATTCTGTAACTGCCTTTCCATTTGTCTACTATTAAAATTTCTGCCCATATTTTCATTGCAATAAATTGCATTAATTTCTGTACCGTCGCAATCCTCAAAAATTTTCTCTAAGTGCTCCGCGTATTCCACCGCCTTTTCAAAATCCTGTATATTCAATTTCTTAATTTCAAATGCCAGATCTTGTCTTAAAGCTTTCATAAATTTTGAAAACATTAAATTGTTCTTTATTTCTCACATATCATTATTTGCGTAATTCCCTAAAATGTCATTTGTCGAATTTGAAATTTCCAATTCTAACTCCGATATTTTAATTCCTGGCGCCATTTTAATTCTATTTAAATTTGTCACTTTTGCAACATTGTAAGAGATGTTTTAAATTGTTTTATTATTATTTGTTTTATTTCTTCAATATCATCTGCTTTCTGCAGTTCTCTTTTCTTTGATAAAAATTCAAGCGTCTTATCTTTTAACCGAGTTTTCAAAATTACCACTTTATTTTCCCCCCACCATTCAGCCATTTTTGAAACATTTTCAACTTGCGCGATGAAAAATTCAACATCTTCGTCTTTATGTCCATTTACACTGGCACTAAACTAATCAATCCAAAATTATCCATTTTTTTCTCGGATTTTCACTAATCCCTATGCGTGATATTTCCGGTGATTTTTGTCGTCTTGAATTTCTGCTGTTTCTTTGAGGCATTTAAAAGAAAATTTATCCCTTCCAAAATCTTACTTAAAATTTACAGCATAAAATACACTTTAAAAATACTACACATAAACACTTCTACATACAAACTAAATATTCTTAATATTAATCAATTTTCAAAAATTATTTTCAATTTCTTCAAATATATTCAAATTATTTCATTAAACACTCGTGAATGTGCATATGTAAATTTAAATAATGCTAAAATCTGGTCATCACATGCTCTTCCATTAAAATTATTCATCTCTTTATTTAAATTATTTTTATCAACCTCAGTATTATTTAAAATTTTCATTTAAATTTTGAACTCACACAAAAGAGTCACGGAAACCAAATGTGGTGCGCAAAACAAAAAAGTTGCTTAAAGTGGGAATTGTAGATTAATTATTATTAAATGACATGGCCGTAAATATCTCTTATTAGTGGACTCATTATTATTATTGTACATTGCGATGTGTGCCGCAATTAACCCTCCAATTATTTACCTTTCGCGCGAGTTTTGTAAAGGAATATTAATTAATGTAATACTAAATGGATCACACCATTTTAACTTTAACAATACATCATTTATTAACAACATAAAATACTTAATTACAACAATTATTCTTCTTATTAATTATTTCGTCAAAGGGAGACCATGTGAGACCGCTTAAAATGCCTAAAATGTTTTTAGACCTGCAGCCTTAATGTGCGCATGCCTTCACTTTCGGCTTTGACTATAGACCATAATGTTTGCATAAGTAACTCGTACTGGCCGTAACCCTGGCGTGTTTGGCTCCATCTCGTACATTCTGTTTGCACTGCACACTGACCTAGTGATCGAAGTCGTTCTCTACAACATATCTAGTCGTTGTGTAAGTCTTAAAGTCTAACTTTTACCCTGTTAATTCCATTCTCACCAACTCATCGTACTGTATTGTTAACTGAGTATCATCGTCGTTCTTATGTCACAGGTTGTGGCTCTTTTGACACTGGACCGTTACTCCCCTTTTGCTCTCATTTGCAGCATTCAGGGTGACGCAACAAGCACCGGCTCCATTGGTCAGTCTTTTATCCAATGTCGTTACTTCACATTTTCTAAAGAGTTCGTTCAACCCTCTCTGCCTTGACACCCCTAAATTTATGATTTTCTGACCTTTGGGTTCACGTGTTGTAAATCTTGAAGTCATTCAGACTGGAGGTATTGTTTGACGTTTCAGACACAATAAATTACTGGCATAAAAGTATTTTCTCTTGCAGGATGAAAATCTGTAAGATTTGACCCGAACAAAGAATCCAAACTAAGTAAAACAGTGTAAAATGCAATTTGTTTATAGCTGTCATAATCAAGAAAATATCTGAGCGTTCGAAAATTTCCTCATTCAGGATGAAAAGCTGTAAGATTTGATCCAGAGAAACCAACGTAAGTAAACAACCAAACAGAGAAACTAACCTAACTAAACCAGTGTAAAATACAATCTGTTGACAGCTCTCATAAGCAAGAAAATATATGAGCTTTCAAAATTTTCTTATGCAGGATGAAAAGCCGTAAGATCTGACCTAAACAAAGAATCCAACCTATGTAAAACAGTGTAAAAATGCAATCTGTTGATAACTGTCATAAACAAGTAAATCTTTGAGCTGTCTTATATTTTCTCAAGCAGGAAGAAAAGCTGTCACTTCTGCATCTAATACGAAAATAAAACAAACACTTTCCCTGTAGGACATCCATGTAAACACTCAAGTCACGTACACAAAATATTCTAACGTACGGGATAAGAATACCTTGTTAGTCCTTCCGAGAGGTTGGTGGTAGGGGAAAGAGGGTACGGTCCCTGTGGATGCCTCCCCCACTGGGTTCCGTTCTAAATTGGGTGGCACTTCCCGACCGTCCAAAGAGTTACCTTACACCTTTCTGGTAGGTCGGACGGTCTGGGTTTCAACAACAACATTGTTTTAATGTTATAAAGTTACGGGGTTTATATGTTTACAACTAAAGTAAACGATTTTCTGTACATAAAGAGCTTTTTCGTGTAATATGCATAAAAGTATGTCTAAAATACAGAAAAAATCGAAACATGGTTTTAATGCTGAAAAGTTACAGGACATGTCTCTCTGTCCTTTTACAAATATTTTTTACATTTTTTTAATTTCCAATGGCAAGAGGAAATGACAAACGTCTTACAACAAAGAACACATAAAACAAAAGTCAATGTCTCATCAGCAGGTTTCTAGCACACCAATATCTTCTCACCTCGGAATCCCCACTCAAAGCCGAGCATCCTTTGATATGGTACCTGTCCATATCTTCGTCCTTTAAACAGAGCGGGCAATTTGTAGTGTCATAAATGCCAATAAAGTGTAGATGACTTGCCAGACCGTCATGCCCAACTGCAAGTCTGAATTCCGCGACTGCCTATTCACGAGGTTTATCCGAAATTTTTTGGTCCAAAATTTTCCTCCAACTCTTCGAGGAAATACGATTAGTGAGTTCCGTTTTCCTTTTTTCCGTGTTCCGTAAGTCTCGTGATTTTTGATATAGTTTTATAGAATGAAATGAGTAGTTTGCGGTTGGCTGTTGGACTTTACGTGTACCCTTCTTAGCCAACATATCTGCCTGTTCATTACCGAAAATGTCACAGTATCCAGGGATCCACGGGATAACGATGTGGCTCCCCTCTGTCCTCAATCTCCCAAGGAGGATTTGACATTCTAAAATAACCCTAGAGATAGATCGTCATTTGACCCGATAGCTTGAATGGAAGCTCTGGAATCAGATAATAAGAGCACCTTGTTGCTATAGAATGTTTTACAAAGTAGCTGGAGTGGAAAAGTTCAATAATTAAGTAATTGGTTTTGAGTTTTTGATTAATCCTTTCCATCATCCAATTCGAATTCTTCGAAACATTAGATCTCTCCGTTGACGTAGGAATCGAATGAGAGCAATCGAATGAGTGAAATCGAATGAGACCAAAAGCAAGATTATGGCTCGAGCCATAGTGCACGATCATTTTTAAAGTGGTTTTGCGTGTTTTGTTTCATTCTTTGCATCGTCACTCCTAATTCGAATATTTAAAATATTAGATATTTATCTCTCAAAGCTTAGATGGATCGAATGACATAAAAACCACGATTCTAGCTATAATAGAAGTTTTCGGTAATTTTGATACATCATCTACTTAGTTCTATGCATATTATATATATATATATATTATATCCTTAATTTTTTAATATTAATTTTGAATTATTTTATAAATATTTGATTTATTAATTACTAGCCGCCTTTGGCAACCAGCCTGTTCGTTACCCTTGAAATTTCTGACCGTGGTAAACTCGCTGGCGCGACCTACCAGAAAGGTGTAAGGTAACTATTTGGACGGCCAGGAATTGCCACCCAATTTTGATCGGAACCCAGTGGGGGAGGCATCCACAGGGACCGTAGCCTCCTTCCCCTATCACCAACCTCTCGGAAGGACTTACGGACCCACATGTTTAACGTGATCGTACTCCGCGTTAACATGGCGACAGTTTTGGCTGTGGCGGGAATCGAACCCGGGCCTACGGAGTGCAACTCCTGCGCGCTAACCACTGAGCAACTTCGCCTTCTGCGACAATCTCCATAATTTTCTTTATATTCGCCAAATTCAGAAGGGAACCCAGTGGGGGAGACATCCACAGGAACTATATCCTCCTTCCCTTACCACCAACCTCTCGGAAGGACTTACGGACCCACATTTTTAACGTGATTGTATTCCACGTGAACACGGCGGCAGTTTTGGCAGTAGCGGGAATCGAACCCGGGTCTACCGCTAACTTCCCGCGAGCTAATTTACAATTTAAAATGACCATATGCTAAGCTCCTAATTCCATCATTCCATTGTTGCATCATTTAAAATATTCATAAAATTAAAATATCCATCGTTCCATCATTTAAAATATCCATAGAATTAAAATATCCATCGCTCCATCATTTAAAATATCCATAAAATTAAAATATATATTTAAAATATTCACAAATTAAAATATCGATTTAAAATAACCAAAAATTAAAATATCCATTTAAAAAATCCATATCGTTTCATCATTTAAAATATAAATATAATAATTTCTACAATACATATGCACAGCTCTTAATTCTCACATTCATGCACAGCTCTTAATTCATTAACAGAAAGCAAACACTAATTCGGTTTTTTATTGTCCCACCCATCGCTATGCATATTCAGAACCCTAACGTCACCTCCACCTAGACACAAACCGGTGCCGTTGAAACGCGTGCTTGGGGGTAACGGGCGATGGGAAATGGGAACTTCTTTCGCCCGCCTATGAATTTTGAAATCATGACTTCTTTAAAATTCCGATCCAGCGGCTAATTGAAAGCCAGATGTTTGACCTTTCTAAAAATGTAAATTATTAGTCGAAATTATGATTACTTTTTACTATGCGAGAATTTAAAAACCAAAAATCGTTTTTTTCAGCCAAAAGTGACTTTTGTTTTAAAATCTTTAAAAAATATTAAAAATCGAAATTCAGATTTGAAATTGATAAATTTTTACTCGCAATTCCCTGCTCTTTCCGGTGGTGTGATTTTTTTTTCTACGACGTCGGGATCGTGGAGAAAAGAGGACAAAAACGCAAAAAACGGTCGAAATCGCTTGAAATATTAAATAACAAAAAGAATAATTAACATTTTAAAAATCGGTTTTCACGTGCCCCCTTCCCCACCCCCGGGTCGTCGATTGTCAAATTTCGTCGGATAAATATAATAATTTAACCCGATGTATACAACACATATGCCAAGTCCTTAATTCTTTAAAACCAGAAGTGCGGTCTCCGTGGAAAGGGCAAAAACTTCTGCGGAAGAAAACGCGGTTTACTAAGAAATTCAAAGTCCTTAGTTCATTAAAATCGCGATATTGTGGATATTTTTAATTATTTCCTGACCAGATTGGGCTTGTAAGGAAGCCTGATGTTTCAGCTTTCTAAAAATGTAAATTATTAGTCGAAATTATGAGTACTTTTTACTATGCGAGAATTTAAAAACCAAAGTTCGTTTTTTTTTAGCTAAAAGTGACTTTTGTTTTAAAATCATTAAAAAATATTGGAAATCGAAGTTGAGATTTGAAATTGATATATTTTTACTCGCAATTGTCCGCTCTTTCCGGTGGTGTGATTTGTTTTTTTCTACGACGTCTGGATCGAGGGAAGAAAAGGGCATAAAAGGCAAAAAACGGTCGAAATCGCATAAAACATTAAATAACAAAAGATAATAATTAAAAATTAAAAAATCAGTTTTTACGTGTCACCTTTCCACCCCCCAGGTCTCCGATTGCCAAATTTCATAGCTCTCCGACGCGCGGTCGCGAAAAGTATAGTGTATAAGACACACAGACACACAGACATTGCCTTTTATTATTTAAGAATATATCAAAGTTGTTTAAAGTTCTGTTAGTTTAAAGCAAAAGCGATTTAAAATAAATATTCTTTCTTCGAATGAGTTTCGTGCAGAAATTGTATTATCTTGTATGAGTGTGATCTCGCACTTCCCATATCTAGTATATCGTATTTGGTCAGGTCAATTAAACTACATAAAGTCAGTTGTTTTATATGTAGGGTCTACAGATTTAATATGAATGGAAGGGAAAAAGAGAGAGAGAAAGAGGGAGAGAGAGAAAGAGAGAGCGAAAGAGAGAGAGTAAGAGAGAGAGAAAGGGATAGAGAGAATTAGAGAGAAAATTTAATAATTCAGAATGCTTAATATTTTAGACGACAGATTTCTTATCAGCAAACTCCGTACTTTCTTTCTTTCTATTTATATAATCTGTGAAACATGTTTATATAGCACTGTGTCTCTGGTTTAAAAACAATAAATGTTTTTAAATAAAATTCAAAACAAAGCACACAATTTTGAAAATTGCACATTCTATAGCATTTTTTCGGTGATGCATGTAATGTCAAAATATAATTTTATCCTTATTAAATGAGCAGGACATAATATCGCTATTCATTCATACGGAGACACGGGGAACACGCATTTCACAAATTAAGCATAAAACTCCAATAAGATGTCCCGCTATAAGAAAGTAAAGCACTCCAGCAATGTCTGAAAGAGTCAAAGTTCTCACTGACTCCTCGTCAATCGTGTGTTCCTTTAGCAGTCTGTATTTCAGAGCCGACTTGAAAGTTGCATCAGCTGCGATTTTCTTGTACAACGCAGCTGACCAAGATCTATGAACAAATGTGTTATCTTCTCGATGCAGCAAAATCCGTCAGCTGTGTCGTCATACATTGCGAAGAAGACTCGGTAAAGAGAATCTTCCGAGATTGCATGTGTGTCACCAAAAAGTGACTCTATCAGGCGTCGTTCTGCTATAAAAGTAATCTTACCTTTTACTTCTTTAGGCACATTTTCAGAAGTTTGTATTTTAATTCCTTTCTCTAATTGTTTAAGGATAAAATACAATTTTTCATTGCTTTTCTGAGGTTGTATTATTTTTGTTAAGTTTTCATTTTTATAACCCGCTAGCTTTACTGTCCCTTTGCGAACGGCGTAATACAAGTCATTTAAGTCTTTTACCTCTTTCTCACGAACAGGAACTGTTAAGAAGGACAAAAGGACAGATCCGTAACTGAGGGAAATAAAAGTGATACCCAATATCCATGTCAAGACCAGCATCTTCTCGGCAAGTGATTTTGGGTTCCAATTGTGGTGCTTTCCGAACAAAGTACCAAATATGTAGAAACAAGCAGAGAACAACGAAATCTGTCTCCGAAATATGAAATAATGGGCAGAAGAAGCAAAAATGACTGAGAAGAGTATGCTCAGCCATATACCCCAAGAGAAAGGTTTAACGAATGCAAAAGTTTCCCTTACGAAATTTGGTTTCTGTATTACAAAGGTAATGTCTGTAGTACCATGCGGATAAATCGCCCATTCATCTAAGTATAAATCCTCGTCTAGATTTATATTCCCAAGAAAAATGTCCGTTTTAGCCGTTACATTCTCCCTGTATCTGTCTTCAAACATCTTGTAGGTAAATCCAAAGACATTTGAAAATATATCCAAGAAATCTTTGTCCATCCCTTTAGCTTCAAAAACTTCACCAGATATGGATGAAGAGTTCGGTACGTTCGTTTATCCCGAATCCCACCCAAATCTAATCAACACCAGGGATACTCATAAGGGACTTACCTACCAAATTTTGTGAAAGTCGGTCAATTAGCTTTTCAGTTAGAGTGGATAAAATATTCGCTCACGTAGACATGCAGACAGACACACATACACACCACACGCAGACGCACACACAGACATCACGCTAAAAATAGATTTTTCGTGTTCCAGAGGTTCCAAAACGTGAAGATCTGTCAAAAACTCGAGTTGTGATTTTCGGCACCATTCCAATACTTTTGCTATACATTACCATGTATTGCAGAGAACATAAAAATTTACTACAAATCCCTGTTGGTTGGTTGGTGTCGTGTCCCTAATAATTTTTTATTTTAATAAGGAAGAATGTGCGCACTGCTTCACAAATCCCTGTCTTTAAGCAGTGCTGTGACTATTTATAAGTTACTGGTAACGGTGAAAAAGACTCACCTTTTTGGATTCTCATAGAATTGAGATAAAACAAGCGCTGCTAGAAGAATTTACCTTGAAACGTGTTATTATACGGTACATAAATCTATGTTGCCGTTTTATCCGTTTCCGATCTGGAATAGAGCAGGAATATTGTACAACATATGTTAGAAGTTCTTGTATGAGAACGCAATAAATAACGCTTCGGCTTTTACCTGCATGCGAAATTCCCTATAAGTGAAATTTGAATGTCATCCCAAGCAGCATTTATTTCACGTGTTAGTTTGAACAGCAAATCTCAAGTTGACAAATTACCTTCAAAATCAAGAAAGTAATAAGTAAAAATTAAAGGTATTTTATTTCCAACATCAAAATTTGTAAGTCTATATCTCCAAATTACCTTCCATCTTTAAACTATCTCCTTGTCACCAAAGGACCTACATTTTCAGATTCATGAAAATTAAAAATAAAAGTAAATCTGTGATTATACATTATTTTCCGCCTGAAGAGATAAAATATGCCACACTGTGTTTTGCCCCCGGCCTTCCAATTAGTTGCTCATGTCCACAGGATGAGTTGGACGGTCTGGATCTTCAATACTGTGTTTTGCCCGGTCACACAAATAGCTACCAAATGCCTTCGGGTTGGTCGTGTGGTCTGGGTTTTCCCACTGTGTTTTGCGGGTACGGTCCCTGGATGGAATACGGTCCCTGTGGATGCATCCTCCACTGGTTTCCGGTCTAAATCGGGTGGCTCTTCCCGGCTGCCCAAACAGTTACCTTACACCTTTCTGATAGGTCGGACGGTCTGAGTCTCAGCAACAACAACACTATGTTTTGCATACGCGATAGCCCAGTGGTTAGCGCGCGGGAATTGCACTCGGTAGGCCCGGGTTCGATTCCCGTCACTGCCAAAATTGCCGCCGTGTTCATGCGGAGTACGATCACTTTAAACATGTGGATCCGTAAGTCCTACTGAGAGTTTGGTGGTTAGGGAAGGACGGTACGGTTCCTGTGGATGCTACCCCCACTGGATTCCGGTCTAAATTGGGTGGCACTTCCCGCCCGACCAAAAAGTTACCTTACACCTTTCTGGTAGGTCGGACGGTCTGAGTCTCAACAACAACAACACTAGGTTTGCATCATATTCAAGTGTTATCGCAATTTATAGAATCTGATGTGGGCAGCACATACTTTCTCTTCAAATTTAAATTCATTTTCGCTTTATTTCTTTAACTCGTTAAAATAAGTTTTGTTGCACAAAGTAGTAGTAGAAAAGAAACAGACATTAACCAGCAAACGGAGTAAGCGGAGGAAGAGGACGAGGGAAATCTCGATGTCGGAAGGGGGAATAAGTAGTAGTAAAGAAACTAGCGTTGACCAGCAAACGGAGAAGGACGGAATAACCCATATCGGACGGAGTGAGTCATAATAGAGGTGAGAGATATGGTATTTTGGGCGGTGAGTAACAGTTGGAATGAGTCATCGAAGAGTAGAGGAGTGAAAATTGTTTGTGCGAGTAGGGAAAAGTCGGAATTGGCCATATTAAGAAAATATAACAGACATGCAAAATTTTTCTGAGTGGAATGAATATGTTTTCAGTGAAGAGTTTTTAGGAATAAATTTTTAACACCGGTGGCTCCCTCTGGTAGTCTTACAAGAAAATATTCTGTGAGATATTTTTTATTTTAAAAATTCTGACGACTATTTTGAGGTATATATTTCAAGTTCGAACGTGATTCGAATCCTTGAAAAAATAGATCCCTTGGGTGTCCTGACTGAACGCTTTTGCCAATACATCCATAGGTTCTTACTCCATCGATGACTTGGAAATATATTTAATTCTAACGTAGTAAAAGTGTACATTCAGTTATCGAAAATACATTGAGGAGTGAACATCAGTGATGTTTATTACGATTAAACTGACTAATAATCGTGTATTGTATTGTAATTAACATGACGTATCAAGACCCCTGTGAACCAGCAAGTTTCAGTGACGCCGATGCCTTATATCGTGCTGTTCAAAGCATAGTGACCAAGAAGGTACATACTTGACTTCGAGGTGTGAACATCTGCACATTGCACCAGCAAGACATGCAGAGTATTTCCGACGAATCGTGTTATCGTACATTCAATCGATCAACAATGAGAAGCTGACTTAGTGGACATGGGCAATCTATATTGATATAACAACGATTTTCTTTATATTGTAACATGCATAGACATTTTATCCAAATATGCATGGGCGGCCACCATGAAACAAAAGGAGTCGATATTGTGACGGATTTTCAGAAAATATTTTCGGAACGCCAACCCAAATCGCTGCCGACAGATCAAAGTACCGAATTTGAAAATGTAAAATTTCAAAATTTTCTAGAACCCTACAGTGTAAACTTTTTTTTACCACATTTAAAGCGTACAAGGCATGGGTTATAGAGTGGTTTAATCGCACATTGAAAATGAAGATGCGGAAATATTTTACAAGTTAAAATACATATCGATATGTAGACGTACTCAATCCACTCGTGGAAAGTTATAATAATAACCACCATTCCAGCATTCAGAAGAAGCCCGTGGAAGTTAAAGCCGATAAGGAAGTTGAAGTGCAACGCTATCTATATCTCATTTCCCGGCCGTCCAAATGGTTGCTCGAGTCCTTAGGATGAGTCGGACGGCCTGGGTCTTCAACACTTCTATATCTCAGTTACCTTACACCTTTCTGGTAGGTCGGACGGTCTGGGTCTCAACAACAACAACAACAACTATCTATATCTCAAGAACCTTCCCACTTCCAAATGTGTTCTGAAAGTGTCGTACTTGGTTCGCGTATCGAAACTGAAAATGATTTTCGAAAAAGGATACGATATGAATTGGACGGAGGAACTCTTTCTGGTCAAGGAGTGTGTCAAAAAACACCCCCGCCGTGTATCGAATAGTCGACCTAATGGGTAAAACTATAGGGGGAATCTTTTATCTGCATGAGTTGCAGTAAGTACAAATGAAAAAAAAAATCTCGATTAAAATGTGATTAAAAAACATTTTAAGGAAACGCAGATAAAATATTTTGTGAAATATCGTGGATATACCAAACAATTTAGCAAATGGATCCCCGCTTAGAATTTAACAGCAATATAAAGAAATCGCAACATGTTCTCGCTTCACTGGACATAATGTCTATTTACGTGACGTTGCCCAGGGACAGCTCTAAGAGTTATTTCCCTGAAAATAAAACTTCGCATTTTATTACTCGGGTGCCGGCCCCTATTGAATTGCAAGGAATTTGGGAAACCGGTCTCGTTCTTTTTTTATTTCCACATAGTTGGCATAATATAAGTTCACAAAATAATTTAATAGAATTTGACATAGGTCATGGAAAAATCATCGTACGTTGCTTACCACCGGGATTTCACTAAACTGTGCCAGACATTTTGAAACCGATTGCAGTTGAAGGAATCAAAATAAAATATATTTCAATTTTAACCCCATGGCGAAACGGGTTCGGATTCACGTGAAGGACTTAAAAAGGGTTCTATTTCATGAAGGACTCGCACAACTGCTTTGATTGGAACCCTACAAAAATGCTTTCCCAGACATCAACATGGGAGTGAATATGTGAAGTCCATTCATGGCAGACCCCGGCCGCCATTATGAAGTGCCCATGGTGTATTCTGACATCTTGGAACCCCATATTATGGAAGATGTTTTAGCACTATTTCTGCGCATCGTCAATGCTATCGGAACAGACAGAGAAGTGGTTTCACTGATTTATGACCGAACCCACTACTTTCCGGGGTGTCGCAAAATGATTTGTGCTCTAACGCCTTTGGGTGCTCTAACGCCATTTGAACGTGGACGCCCGAACGTGAAGTTACACTTTCGACAAAGTACCTTCCATAATGGTGTATGTACACTATCACTGCTGCACAAAGTCTTACTATGGACTACAAAGGACTACTATGTACACCAAACAGGTCATGGATTGAACAATTACCATATTACCAAGGGAGTACTTTTCAAAAAGGATATGGTATCGGTGGTTTGTTTGGATCTTTCTTTAAAACCGCAGTTTCCCTCCTGAAATCTGGTGCTTAGTTCAACACGTGTCGATGTGGGAGAATATGAAGGTGGCAGCCTAATAACGCCACAAAGAAGCCGGACATTATTTAACTGACAAAGTTGTCACTCAAGCAAAAATGATGATTAGTCCAGGTCGTAAAACGTGATTAAAAAGAGGAAGCGCTCCAAGAGTCATATCACTTCGCGATCAACCAAAAAGGAGAAAGCTAGATATATTTTCTTTTAAAGATGTCCTCTCTAATTCATAAAGACAATGCAGCTTGTGACAAATCTGAATCAGATTTGTTAGTAATTCCATCCACGCAAACAATTATAGAAAAGGGACAATTTGTAGAATTCCTTCATCTTACCAATATACGATATGGGGGATCCGTAGAGTTTAACATCTGGAGTAGTCGAGATGAGTATTTGGATTTGAGATGCTCTTACCGGTACCTAAAAGTGAAAGTAACGAAATCGGACAGCCTGACCCTACCAGACAAAGAACCTGTGGCACCAGTCAACTTATTTTCACATGCCTTTTTCTCGCAAGTGGACGTGAGTTTGAACTAGCGTGCAATCTCTTTGACCACCAACACCTACCCCTTTAGAACCTACATTGAAAGTCTCTCGAATTACTGAGATGATGCAAGGAAAAGTTTACCCACTTGTCAGGGTTTTGTTGTTGTTGTTGTTGTTCGCGTGTCCTAATTAAGGAAAGAAATTTCCGCTGCTTGTGATTGGTCTAAGACCCGGGGCACCCCTACGGTAGAAGTACGACTTCTGCCCAATAAGACATCACAACATCCATGCCCGCAGGCGGGACTCGAACCCGCAATCTGGCAGCCGAGCCATCACGAGGAAACGCCTGCCTCTTTGACCGTTCGGCCACCACATCGGCCAGGGTTTCGTTAAAGACACTAATTTAGTTGAAGTGAATCCGCCAGCACCAAAGTCCAACGAAGGGTTTCAAAAGCGATACAAACTATGCAAACCAGTCGCATCGTAGACATTATGGGCCATCTCCATTGTGTCCTTTTTCAACAAAACAGACTTTTGTTGAATTTGGTGGACGTGAAAATTAAAATGATACGGAACAAACCTAATTGCGATCTAGTATCACCGAAATTGGCAGCTGAGTTTAAGGTGGTATTAGATCACGCATCCCTCTTTATTAGAAAAGTAAAATTGGGTCCCGGTGTATCGTTGGAACATGTGAAAGCCCTGGAAAAATCTTCAGCGAAATATTTCATAGACCATGTATTGTGCAAGACCTATTCAATATCAAAAGCCAGCTGGTCATTTTTGCAAGATATTAAATATCTGTGATCCCAAAACTTGTAATCCTAGCCTGTATGCAAAATGCTGCAATGAATGGGCAATATGATCTGAATCCATTCCATTTCTTTCGCCACCACGCAAACTTTGTTACCATCTATGCAGACAGCCAACCCGTACCCGCAAAATATTTAAAATTGTGTTATGACTCGAATCAATACATGCGTGCCAACCATAGTTTATTTTCAGTGTTTCATCAAGACCAAGGTCTCTATTTAACGAAAAAGGAATATGGCAAAGGACAAACCCTTTATGTCTTCGATCTCACTCCCAACCTGTGTGACGAACCTTCTTTAATCTTCAACATCAGGGTGATATACAAGTCGAGCTGAAAGTTTCCCAAGCATTGAAAGGAACCATTACAGTCCTGATTTATGCAGAATTTGAAAACGTGATCTAAATCCTAAAATCTCGATACGTGTTGTGTAGCTTTTCCAACAAATGGACAGTGCCCAATTGACCTAAATCCTCTCTACGAACCGATTTACGAAAAGGCTTTTTAAGTATTTTTTCCAGTGATCGGCTGCTCGAAAAGGTACATTATCCAACATGCTTCATCGCTAATGTGGACACAGCTAAAAATCCCGGAAGTCATTGGATCGTATTTTACAAGTCGGAAGACCTTCTCAAGCATTTCCGGGACGTCTGTCAAATTATGCACCCTCTTCGGTGGTGTTTAAATCATTGCCCCTACAAGATCCCAGCAGATATGTCTTTGGACACTACTGTTTGTATTACGTGTATGCGAGATGTCGCGGTTGGACTCTAAAATATATTTTGCCTACATTTTCACAGCATAATCTGTCCAATGACAAAAAAATGTATAATTTTGTATTAGATTATTTTCATGTGCACACCCCTTTTATGAATGTATAAATAGATTTAAGTCAACATATGTAGTTTTTGTCATCATTTACCATGGAGTATCCATCCTTCCCCTGCTAAAATTGTGTGGTTTTAAGACATCAACCACTCTCTTTACGCAGAAATTTCCAACGAGACGTTTGTGGAGGGATTACCTACATATTATAAAGAATATTTAGGAAATTGAATACCTTTCATCATAGATGATTTAATGAGAAACCTTGGAAAAGAAGCAAGAGTGACGCAATTATTTACGATATGAAGTCATTATTACAATTTATGTATCATATTCATCACACAAAACTTTTCACAAGGGTAAAGAAATGCGTGAAGTTACTTCAAATGCGCATTATTTACTTTTACTTAAAAATCGAAGAGATCTCAGTCAAAACATTCATTTGGGGAAACAACTGTTTCCACGTCAGATAAAAATTTTCCAGTAGGCATATGAGGATGCAGCAAAAAATCTTTACGCATACTTATTTATAGATTTGCAATGTAACACCCCGAAAAGCTTCGTTAGCGAACACAAATTTTACCTGGTCAAACGCAGTACGTGTACTAACCAAAACGACGTTAAGACTATATATCTTACCCCAAAAGAATAAAAGGAGCTGCATTCATGCAGTATCGCGTAAACATGACAGTATCGCGTAAACAGCAGAAACAGTTACAGCTCCTTCAAATCTGCCAAGCCAAACATCGTAAAAACTTGTTGATAAAAATTGTTGCTACAGAAATTAATGCTACTTGTAAGTGTTGTTTAAACACGCTAAAAGAAAATAATTCACTCACCCCCAAACAAAAATTCGGACTGCGTAAATACCAGTCTGTCTTACGTAAATTGGCCGATAGAAAAACAACTGTGTCTAAGGGAAGATGTCCTATTGTACAGAGAGAGAGTGGGTACTTATCATTTCTCATACCGCCAGCCCTAAGTATCTAGTCTTCACTTTTCCATGGAACACGCCATTAAATATGCATTCGTCCCTGAAAATGTATCTTCCAACAGAAAACACACAACCCTCCCGAAAATCAATTGACACAGTTTGACAAGGAGATGTCAGCCATTTGATACAGTTAGGTCGGTGAAGATAAAAAAGTAAAAAGATACTATGAACTCCTCACGTGAAAGATGAATCTGGAAGAATTTAACACCCCTGGAGGCCACCAAGAGCTACTGTACAGAGTGAACAAGCTGCAAATCTTCCAGTCAGGATCTCTCCTGAAAAGTCAAACACCTCGGGGCGAAACCACCTCACATCGATGTCAGTTTATCTGCAAGTACCTACACTGTAACTGCAAGAGTTAAAAAAATGCCGAACAGTTGTTCAATTTGGTTCAACTCAGTCCGGATATTTTGAAATGGAATTCGAATGGTGAAATCATTTATCTGAAGAGTCTAATATTGCAAATTTATTTCACCTCATTTTCATACAATCGAAAACACATGTTTCTGGTCAGGTGTCCTTTTCATCAGCATTGAGAGATATGAATGTGACAAAATACTTCATAAAAAATCGGTTTGTATCCGGTCACCAAGCTCCTGAAAAGAAAAATGTCAAGATGAAACCTGTAAATCATTTATCTTGTTCCTCCAAGAAATAAAGCATGTTTCTGTGAACTCTTGTTTGATTTCTTCAATTCTTTTTTTAATTTTTTTGTAGCATTGAACACAATTAGCTCTCAATAAAATATATTTAGTACACAATTCTATTTTATCACACTCTGACAAGAAGTTACACTCGTTATTAAAAATAGCATGTCCGATATATTTCTTCCAAATTAAAAGAAAAGGTTGAAAATATTTTTTCTAAAGCTATCATTTTTAAAATAGGAATGTTTCAACAGAGTATGATACAATATATCTAATGCATGAAAATAGAATACAGATCAAGAAAGAAGCATGATTAACGTAGAACTTCTTTAATGAATATTAAAAATAAAATGTGCATGACTTAAAAATGTCCATGTGTATACTCATAAAGTGAGAGTTCTTGAAAAAATTGTTTTTTTAGGGAAAATGTGTAAGGCGAGTTATATACCTAATTGACGATTTTCAGAATGTCAAGTAGATAGAGGGGTTTATCTAGAGCACTTGCATTGTTTCCTTCCAAAGAAAGAGTGAGACATTCGTGTTGTGTATGTGATGTGTGTCGAATTATAACCCCATTACAATGGAGGATTTTTTCCGCGACTATCTTTAGTTCGTCTTGAACACACTGCACAATATATTTGGGTAAGATTTCATTACACTTGTTGAGTATTCACGTACACCTTCGGGTGGGTCAGTGTTCTTTTTGGAGTTACACTTGAAAACTCTCTTCTGTTAATATGGCAGCAAGCAATGCTGCTGTGTACAAGCCCCCACGGAGGGAGTTGGATATGTCGTGTTGTTCTTCTCTGAGCGTATCCACTTGTTCACACATTAAGGATATGAAGTTAGGTTTCAATGAAAAATTCCTTATGTGCTTTTATAGACTTATTGGATGATCACCTGATCATCACTGATGAGAACGAGTTCATTATCGCGGGCAGTACTTGCGTCCACATAGACGATGTTGAATGCGTAAATTGTAGTTGTAAACTCGTGCCATCTCGCAGGACTCGTAGTCATACCATTCGTTGTAAGAATTTTTCTTGAACGGTATCCTTATATTCACGAATGTGTACACAGGGTACATTCTTATACACTATTAATGTTACAAAATGTTCATGCCTTTAGTCCACGAGACAAGATCCTTGGAAATACGTCTGAAAATTTTACTGTTCTGTGTCGGGGCCGACACTGAGGCAGAGGGTGTCGAAACTTGACTAATTGGTGCCTGGACCGGCCACGGGGCGATGGATTTTAATTCTTGCATCTTCTCTGAAGGCATGTGGTTCTGTGTTAGTTGCAGCGGGGCTGATGTTGGGGTGGCTGCGGGTATTGTAGTGATGTGACCATTTTAATGCCTTTAGAAGTCCATCGACAACACTTTCTTCTATGAAATTTTGGATATAACCGACGTTAGAATGTTTAAATATCATGATGACCTTTTAAATCCAGCGACGCTTTAAACAGAACATCAAAAATCTCGCTTAAACCTGCAAGTGGTGAGTGCACCCTTTAAATCTTCTTTATCACTTTTAATCTGTCAAGTGGGAAGGGGAGATTGGTCGTAATCTGTGACGCTCGCTGATACATCCTTATCGCTGATGCCAAGTCATGATCTGTCACTGCTGTCTTAGACTTCAAACTAGCTGCGCACATTTTTGCTAGTTCATTTAATTCAGCTGACTTTCCAATTTGCATAACAATATATTTTCTTTTCAAATTTAATAATTTCAGCTTTGCCAAGATTCTTAAATTAAATAATTCTTAAATAATTCTTAAAATTATTATTGAATGACTGCATCAAATATGAATAACAGAGGGGACAATTTACAAATGAACTTGGATGCCAAAGTGAGCCGTATTTTCTATATTACGATTCTTTTATTTAATGAATATATTTATGATTATTAAAAATATCATCTTTTAAGTATTATGTAATTAAAAAAGTATATGCGCCTCGGACCGTTGATTGTGAGTTACGAATGTCATCAGAACTCCATTACCTCTATAATGACTAACTACCCAGTTACACTAACGAAGATTGTCTCCAAAGAAGAAGAAGTGTCCCCATATAGGAATCGTGTCATGAGGAGCTCCATATTCCCAGATTCCAGGAAGAGGAAAAGTTGGTGCCGTGCCAAAATTAATTATGTAGTGCACTACAGAAATCTAAAAATGTGTCTGGAATTGGGACTCAAAGTGATCCATGTGCACAGAGTCCTTCTCTTCCACCAACGAGCCTGTTTGTAGCCCTACATCGACCTTCAACACAAAGCAGCACAAGAAGGCTCAATTAGGATTTGAGGATAATGTTTTCAATTGATGAATAATGCCGTGTATGGAAAGTAGATGGAAAATCTCCGAAACAGGGCTAAAGTCGATTTGGTCGCCGATACAAGGCGGGGAGAGAAATTGGTAACGGAACCTACCTTCAAGAATTGAAAAATATTCAGTGAAGACATGGTAGGGATAGAGACGGTCTTGAGTTGTGCACTCTTCAACAGACCCATTTACGTCCGATTCGTCATTCTGGAGATCAGTAAGCTCGACATGTATACATTCCATTACGGCTATATGAAAAAGGAGAACGAAGCAAAGGCTGCGCTACTTTTCACGGACACTGTCTCTCTCACTTATAAGGTCCAGTGTCCCGATTTCTGTCAAGACATGTTGCGAAGTAGTAATCTCTTTAACACCTCTGGTTTTTTTACGAGACCATCGTGTTCACAGTGGTGTCAACAAAAGACGATTGGCTGCTTTAAAGATGAATTGAATGCGCAGCCACTTGAGTTTGTGAGACTTAGGTCCAAAATGTACTCCCTACCGGCAACAGGGAGTACAAAGAGGACAGCAAAGGGTGTTTCAAGAACAGTGATAAACAAAAAGCTGAAACATAATATATATAATAGCTGTCTAAAGGAGGTAAAAACTGCACGTCACGTCCAGTATCGCACAGAGAGTGAGTGTCATCAATTGTATACACTCAAATTAAGTTGTCACTTTCTTCTAATGATGACAAGAGATACATCATGAGCGATGGCGGGCACACCTATGCCCATGGCCATTGTAAAATTGTAGATGGAAATTGAAAAAAAGAACAAATATTTAAAAAGAAGCATATATTTTTCAATAATGAAATAAGAAAAATAATGCTGAAATTTTGGAGAAAAAAATGTGGTGATCGATTTGAATGACTGAAGACGAAAGAAAAGGAAGATTCACAATAATTAAAAGAACGGGAACAAAACGTATTTCTAGAAAAAAGGAAGATTTTGAATAATGAAAAACTTTCATGATTTTGAAAAAGAAGATACTGAATAAAAAATCAGGAATTTTAAAAATATAGATTCAGAATAAACAAAATCAAGAATAATAAAATGAAGATCGTGCATAGAGGTAAAATCAAGATTTTTAAAAAAAGAAAAGATTTAAAAAAAAATTAAGTGTATTTGAAGAAAAATGGTGTGTAAAATACACACATTTTGCAAGTTCAAGTAAAGGAATAACTTTACTTGACATATATATGTCAAGACTCCTTTCATTGAAGAGTCTTTGAATATTAAAGAACTGTGTATTTTTAAAGAATTTTGGATATTTGTATGATTTATAGCGATGCATTGCATTTTGTACAAATCAAAAACATTTCAACATATTTTCAAGTGCATTCGAAGAATGAACTTTATGAAAATGTATATCAAAACTTTTTCCAATGAACATTTGCTGAAAATATAGCCAGTGTAATATAAAAAAAAATTTAAAATTAATGTGGTTTGGGGCAGTACACTACGCCGGTTGGCTAGTGGGCACAAACTAAAAACATTTTAATATATTTTTTCAAATTCATTCGTAGAAAGAACTTTATGCAAAAATCTATATCAAGATTCTTTCCAGTGAAAATTTCATAAACAAAAAGTACATTTGAAGAAGGTGGAAAATTTAGATGGTTTATTGCGGTTCAGTGCACCAGGTGGGTGGAGGACATAAATGAAACACATTTTAATAATTTTTAAGCTCATATATGGAAGAGCATTAATAATAATAAAAGCAGATGTGATTTGAGGCGGTGCTGTACTCTGGGTAGATGGTGTTCACAAACCTAAAAAAATAAATATTTTTATATGAGTATATTATTTAAAATGTTCCAGGTATATCAATATTTTAAAAAGTTTTCTGTTTCCAACTATCCCAAGTCCTAGTAGGTGTAAAACAATTTAATCCCTTTTTTAATTTTATGTATTACTCAAACTCCCTTCATTGAAAAATCTTCGTCGAAAATGTTCGGAGGAGACACGGAGGAAAACACATTCCCTCCGTGTTGTTGAGACCCAGACCGTCCGACCTATAAGAAAGGTTTAACGTAACTGTTTCGAAAAGTCCACTATTTATTTCTCCACAGGTATGACTCATGTTATTTCCATCCTCTCGAAAATCGTGTAAAATTTTCTAAGTGTGTTATCTCGTTCGAATATCTCTCCGGATCTTCTGCATGTATGAGTCACTTTCTCCTCTCGTAAGAATTTTCTAAGTACCTCCACTCCTCACCGATAGCACACTCCTACTTTTCCCTCCTCGCGCAAACAATTTTCACTCCTAACCTCTTCGATGCCTCATTCCAATTCTTCCCCACCATCCAAAGTGTCTTATCTCCTCAAAATCTCTGCCCTCTGTTATGAGTCACTACCTCTTCGAATATGGGACATTTATTCCTCCTCCTCTGGAGGATGCGAAGCTTCTCCGTTGCACTGCCTCCTCCGTTTGCTGGTTAACGCATGTTTCTTTACTACTCATGACTTTCCCTACAAACTTGAATACATTTACTCTTTATTTCTTTAATTCATTAAATTAAGTTTTATTGCACAATGTAATACGAAGGCTATTTTTAAAATTACGTTTTTATTTGGTAAATACGCGTATTTCAGAAGGCTGCATAACAAAAATTCAAGAAAGTAAAATATCTCGAGAACAACTTGTCTAGAGTAAAGTAATTGTGCTTATCTTGCTGTTTTATCGTCAAAAATTACGTCCAATCATTAACACAAGCATTTATTTCATACATATAAGCATACAAAATCTTTTATTTTAGCTTTTAATAATTTTTGTGAACGTTTTGCAAAAATCTCAGATTCTAACATTTCAAATAGTACTAAAACATAATCAGAATTAAGGTAACCTCAAAATGACTTATCTACCAAATTTTTTGAAATTTGGTGAACAATATTTTTAGTTAGCGTGGATACATGCGATTTTTGCGAGTCATATCGCATGAAAAGCAGGTTCGTTTATCCAGAATCGTACAAAACTCTAATCAGCAGCAGGAACTTCCGCGAGTGACCTACCTACCAAATTTTATAAAATGTGGTCCATTATTTTTTCAGTTAAAGTGGATACTTGCATTGCACACAAAGGCACACACACAGAGAGTGAGAGAGACGTCATGCTAAAATTAATTTTTTCGTGTTCTAGAGTTCCCCAAACCTATATATTCATCGAAGATTTGAGTTGCGATTTTTCCTGTGATTCCAGTATTTTTCCTGTACATTACCATATATTCCAGAGAAAGTAATAAATGTTTCATATTATTTCATATCGTTGTTAACAATATATATATATATATATACACACATATATATATATATATATATATATATATATATATATATATATATATAAAGTACGTTTCAGAAGATGATAATGAGCTGAATATTTCAGAAACGATGCTGGAATCATCATGAAGGCCTGCAATAGTGGTTTTCTTTATCAGTTTGCCGAAATTATAAATAAAGTAGCTGGCAAAAACGAGCAACGTTTGCAGAAAGTTTTATAATGTACCTTTGTATTATTTATCCTGAAAACAGAATGGCTATTTTTTGCCACTAAAACCGATTGATATCTTAAACTGGTGTTTTGCGCTGTTATTAACGAAATTCTTTTGTTGAGAAAAATATTATAACTTTAAGTAAAGTCTTCCTTATTCTTATGAAAATTCCTTTAACTTATTATAAATAGTTGAATTATATATCACAAATCTCTATGCCGTAGTATTGTGGAGTCCTACTTCTTATATGTAAGGAAATATAATTGTGTTTCAGTAACTGAATGAATTGTTGGTATGATTCGTGGCGGAAACATGGGTTCTTTTGCAAACAGACTCACTAACCCTGCAGGATAGATTCAGTAAATTATTGAGTTCTGAAAACGAGAATATATAATTTTACTAGGAAAATACGACTTATGAAAGTGGTTTAAATGGTGAAAAGGATGCTATCGTGTATAAAAAAAGCAGAGAAATGATGAGGCATATATTTGGAATTTATTTTAAGACAGTGGAAGAAACGACATTAAAAAAACGATATGTAGAATATGTAAGCAGGTGTATTCATATTTATCTTCGTCGAAAATACGTTAAGATGGAGACGGAATTGTTTGCAGAGTCAATAATTTTGGGTAGTCAATAAAGCGTGGGTGCTTTCGTGACCTTATTTCTAAAGTCGACTGATTGACTTACGCAGAATTGTTTGGTTTATGCGGAAGATATTTGTTTTTTTCCTTCCACGTGTAAATTTTGCATTAACGTTAAGGAAGATATAGTAATGATTCCATATAATATATGATATATAGCTATATAACTCAGTGAGATATTCAATATTTTCGATTATTGAAACGGACGCATATTTGAACATTATAGAAGAAATAGTTGATAAAGTTAGCAACTAATAAAATTTAGTATTAGCATTTAGCACTGCTAATAAAAAATAGCTTTAATTACCATGAGTAATTAAAGATTACTCGGGTTTTCTAGGAAATAAAATTGCAGACCGCCTGGATTTCGAGCAAACATCAATTACTCTGTTCAGAGTACGAAGTTATCACATTCTCTTTTATAGCTAAAGTCACATCTAAATGTTAATACCATAATAGAGCGGCAACAGCAATGTAATGAACGTAAAAAGAAGAAAAACTTTTAACTATCATTCCAGAGCAAATCAAGAGCAACTGATTTTAATCAGAGGGAATTGTTATAGATTTTCCTTGAGCACGGCTGTTTCCCAACCTATCTGTACAAAATTTAAAAAAATGCACGAAAACTGAATGTAAGGTGAACGTGGATCTCCGATATATTTAGTATTTGACTGTCAACTTACAGAGAACTAACAGCTTAAAAGGCCCAGTACACAACATTTGCCAATACGGACCAACAAACTTCTGGGTAATAACTGGGCTGAACTGGTAAATAAATCTATAATTCAAATATTAGAGTATAACGAACATGAATATAAATACTTTATAATTGTTTTGTGGGAAATAAAGTACCATTTATGAGTATGCAAAAATAATTTTTATATTTTATTAATTTGAACATATTTTTCCAAACAAAAAATGTTTGTCCGAGCGAGTGCTTGCTTCACATACTTTTGCACGAAATATCTTCTAAATCATAAAAACGTATTTAAAGAGTAAGAGAGAGAATTTTTTCAATAAAATATCCAATTTCCAGATAAATAAATTTTTGATCTCTCACAGTTTTCGATGAGTCATCGACAGTCTTCTTCAAAGTCAAAATAGTATGAAAATTTTATGTTTTTAAGATTGCAATGCTTATATCTCAAAAACTAGAAGTGCAAACTATAAAGAGTACAAGTAATTTGTAGCTTATTATAAGCCCAATAAGGATATGTAGTTGGATTCCAGATCGATTTCTTAGTTTACAAAATAGGGTTGTTTTAATATTGATATATAAATACATTGACCTTCTAAAGTTTTCCAATGCAGGAGAAGGTGCTAAAATTAAAAAAAAATCTGATGTGGGTAGCACATTGCTTTCCCTGCAGTCTTATATTAACGCTCTCTTTATTTCTTCAATTATTCATTAAATTAAGTTTAATTACACAAAATACCAGTCATAATTATTTTACATTACACTGAATTTGCACTTTTAATTCGAAATATCTTATCATTTGTTAACTGAACTTATTTTCAAAAGTGACGTAACGCAAATGCGAAGAAACTAAACTATCTCGAGAATAGTTAGAGTAATGGGGTTGGACTTTTTGTTTTCGTCTTCAAAAATTCCCATAAAATAAGCCCTTAATTGATAAATTATACGTAGTTTTATAATTTAGGTAGGCCATTTCATAAAAAGGGCGGGTTCTTTTACCCCGAATCGTAACCAAAACTAATCAGTACCGGGTTAGCAAATATAAGTGACTTAACTAAAATATTTTATGAAATTGGTTTCATTCATTGAACTGTAGAGTAGATACATACATTGCACAGACAGGCACACAGACAGACAGACACATATACAGACTTCACGTTAAAAATAGATTTTTCGTGTTCTAGATTTCCCGTAACGTGTAGATCCGTTGAAAACTCAGAAAACTCGAGTTGCGATTTTCGACACGTTCCAATATTTTACCTATACATCACCATGTATTGCAAGGAAAGTAATAAAATTGATAATCTGTCTGTGTGTTTATTTGAGGATAAATGTGTTGTTGTTGAGACCCAGACCGTCCGACCTGCCAGAAAGGTGTAAAGTAACCGTTTGGACGGCCGGGAAGTGCCACCCAATTTAGACCGGAATCCAGTGGGGGAGGCATCCACAGGGACCGTACCCTCCTTCCCCTACCACCAACCTCTCGGAAGGACTTACGGACCCACATGTTTAACGTGATCGTACTCCGAATGAACATGCCGGCAGATGTGGCAGCGTGCAAATCCAGCGCGCAAACCACCGGGCTACAGCTCCCGAAAAGCGCCAACAGCACACGGTGTTCCCAGGTGATTACCCACCCAAGTACTAACCGCGCCCGATGCTGCTTGACTTCGGTGATCTAACGAGAACCGGTGTTTTCTGCACGGTAAAGCTTAGGATAGATGTGTGTGTTTATTTGCCTCATCATAACAGGAGTACGACTGCACAGTATTAGATGAAATTTTCGGGTATACTTAAAATAGACCCATTTAAAATTTTGCACATGTTTCGAGTTTTCTAGACCTGGGGTTATTCAGATAATAACAAGAAAACTCAATCATGCATAAAATATTGATTACGAAATACATTCCAACTTCCATGAAATTTTATTTAAACATCTCTAAAATGCTATACATTTCTCGGTATTATTTTTAAAATTATCAAAATACTACATTCATTTATTATAATTGAAAACTTGAAACTTCATCGAAAAAAATGAACTTCATTCAAATGACGGCATTGAAATATAAATTGCCTGGTTTAAACATCTCTAAAATGCAATACATTCCTCGGTAATATTTTTAAAATTATCAAAATACTACAATAATTTATTATATTTGAAAACTTCATCGAAAACAAATGAAATTTATTCAAATGACATCATCGAAATATAACACGTCTGGCTCTCTCTATAAAAGCAGCATTTCATTTATAAACATTTTTTCATTCATTCCATTCATCACAATACTATAATAATTAATTTTATTTAAAATTTAAAATCATGGAGGTACAAGTAATTTAACTCTACGCTCGAAACTTCATCAAAAAATCGTTTGCTTCACTATACAATCAATGATTGTTTCATTCATATCAACTATATTGCAGATTCCATGAGCAAAATAACTTTGCGTTAAAGAAAAACAGCAATTCTTATACAACTCATTCTACATATTTTGCTGTTTTCCTTTTACATAAGTGAAAAGTAGGCTTCGTTGTAGAAATAATCAAATTTGGATGATCATTTAAACTTAACTATATTGTATATGCGTTGTTTCAGGATACAGATGCACATAATTTAAGCAAAAACAAGAAAGATCAATCATGCTTAAAGCATTGATTATGAAACACTTTACAACTTCAATGCAATTTTATTAAACAAGTTTGAAATGCAATACATTCCTCGGTAATATTTTAAAACTTATCACAATACTACATTAATTTATTATATTTGAAAACTTAAAGCTTCATCGAAAATAATGAACTTCATTCAAATGGCGGCATTAACATATAAATCGCCTGGTTTAAACATCTCTAAAATGCGATACATTCCTCGGAAGTATTTTTAAAACTATCATAATACTACGATAATTTATTATATTTGAAAACTTCATCGGAAACAACTGAAATTCATTCAAATGACGTCATAGGAAAAATAACACGCCTGGATCTCTCTATAAAAACAGCATTTTATTCATAACATATTCCCATTCACTTCATTCATCACAATACTATAATAATTTATTTTATTTAAAAATTAAGACCATGCAACTACAAGTAATTAAACACTATGCTTAAAACTTCATCGAAAAAAATCGTCTTTCTCTTTATAAAATCAATGAATATTCATTCATATCAGCTATGCAGACTCCATGGGCTAAATAATTTTCTGTTAAAGAAATACAGCAATTCTAATACAACTCATTCTACATATTTTGCTTTTTACATTTTACATAAGTGAAAAATAGGCTTCGTTGTAGAAATAATCATATTTGGATGATCATTTAAACTCAAATATATTGCAATTGCGTTGTTTCAGTATGTAAATGCACAGAATTTAAGCAAAAATAAAGTGGTATTAGGACGTATACAACACTCAATATGATTTAAAAAGAACTTAAAAAATCACGATTTTGAGACAAGATGGATGCCATATATAATTCTGAAGTGGGTCATGTGATCGTTTCATATCATGGTCACGTGATCGCTTCATATAAGAGGTGTAATTATTATTTTAATTTTTATTTAAAAAACTACTGAATATATTTTGCTGAAATTTTTTTTATATATTACATGGAACACTTTGAATATTACCTAAAATTTTCGAAGCAATTTGTGAATTTTAAATCCGCTTAAATATGTTTGAAAAAGTAGGTCCCATAGGGCTCAATGTATTTTATTTTTTCAACCCGGGTTCAATCCAAAACTAATTTTGTGATATTATTAATTTATATTCCCATGAGTCCTACAGACTGTCTGAACAACATACTAAAATTTCAATTTGATTAAGTCATTTTTATGACAGTTATCGTGCTAAAGGACAGACAGACAGACAGAGAGACAGAATAAACAAAGTCATAAACACTTTTCAACTTGTTGTAAAGTGTTAATAAAGCGGTTTTAGGACGGATACAACACTGAATATGAATTAAAAAGTACTTTGAAAATCACGATTTCGACACAAGAGGAATGCTATATTTTATTTTGAAGTGGAACACGTGATCTCTTCATATAATGATCACATAACCTCTTCATATAAAGGATGTAATTACTATTTTAATTTTTATTTAAAAAACTACTGAATATATTCTGCTGATTTTTTATATATTTTATGGGAAAATTCGAATATTTCCTTAAACTTTCGAAGCAATTTGTGAATTTTAAATTCGCTTAAAAAATGTTTGAAAAATTAGGTCCCATAGGGTTCAATGTATTTCATTTTCTCAACCCGGGTTCAATCCAGAACTAATTGGGTGATATCATTCTTTTATATTCCCATAGGTCCCTCAAACCGTCTGAACAACATAATAAAATTTCATTTTGATAAAGTCACTTTTACGGCAGTTATTGTGCTGACGGACGGACAGACGGACAGACAGACCAAATGAATGAACAAAGTCATAAACAATTTTAAACTATGTTGTAAAGTGTTAATAAACAAGACAGTTCAATGGTGCAAAAAGCATCTATTATGAAACACTTTCCAACTTCACTACAATTTTATATAAACATCTCTAAAATGCGATACATTCCTCGGTAATATTTTTTAAATTATCATAATACTACAATAATTTATTATATTTGAAAACTTCATCGAAAACAAATGAACTTCATTCAAATGACTTCATCGAAATATAAATCGCCTCCATATAAAAGCAGCATTTCATTCATAAACATTTTTCCAATCGTTTCATTCATTATAATACTATAATATTTTATTTTATTTAAAAATTGGAAAAATTATTATCTACCATATTTATTTTAGAATGTGAAACCTCTCTTATATATAAAATAATTAAACTCTTGGAAAGATATTTATTATATAATATATCTCTTTTATCTTTCTGGGGGATATAGCAGGAGTCAGAATTTAATTGCATTTGTTTTTCTCCCTATATTAAATAATTTTTATTTAAAAAACTACCTAATATATTTTATTGAATTTTTATTATATATTTTATGGGATAATTTGAATATTTCCTAAAATTTTCGAAGCAACTAGTGAATTTTAAATTCGCTTAAAAAATGTTTGAAAAATTAGGTCCCATAGGGTTCAATGTATTTCATTGTTTCAACCCGGGTTCAATCCAAAACTAATTGGGTGATATTATTCATTTATATTCCTATAGGTTCCACAGACCGTCTGAAAAACATACTAAAATTTCATTTTGATGAAGTCATTTTTACGGCAGTTATCGTGCTAACGGACAGACAGACAGACAGGCAGACAGACAGAATGAACAAGGTCATAAACACTTTTCAACTATGTTATAAAGTGTTAATAAAAACGAACTATTAAACCTCCTTCTATGGAGATGGCACTATGCAAACAATATTTGTTCCACCAAATTATTTTAAACAAAATGATGTTTCGTGGCTAAGCGAGGGAATTAAACTTTGTGAGTATATATTTGTAAAAAGAAATATTATGTTCTTTCCCTCTTTCAAACTACTTCATATGCTCGTAGTGGCCGCGAATTCGCTGGCGAGGCATTGTTACAATCAAGGTGCGTAAACGCAATCGAAATCCAAGGCAAGTTTTATTCATGAAAACGAGGTTCGCTCCTTATATACACCACCGTGATGCTCAGTTTCAATGCGCTGTAGTTCTGACTATTCATTAATTGGCTGCGAATTTTTTATCATTTGCATATTCGGTCGAAAGGTGTTTGTATATAAAGTTTCATTACTATCTGATTATTTAGTGGGGTGAGTAGATTTTTAGTCTTAGAGTATATATATATATATATATATATATATATATATATATATATAAATATGTATAAATGAGTGAAAGATACAAAATTCCAGAAAATCACACGAATAAGGCGCTATGCTGCACTACAATGTGGATTTTAATATCATACCAGAAAAATATAAAAATGAAAGAAAGCAATATATCAAAGATTGGCCGGGGGGGTTGTGACCCCCACTCCCCGGTTAAGCCAGCTTGCGTCTAGACAACACTCCCGGTAGCCGATATATTGCACAAAGATGAATACCGAAGTATCAAAATTTCAAAAGGATTATAAAAAGGATTCCAAAAAAAAAGAATTTTAAAAAGTAGGTTACAGATCATGTAAGTGTGGAGTACCCAGAAGACACGTATTTTAAAAAACTGTACTATGTCTACTCTCACTAAACTAAAGGCAATAAGAAACCAAACATATAGATTTTAATGATCAAAGCAGATACCATACCATAACCACTATCCACCATGACGAATCCAGCACCAATACATCTGCTAGACATTATATATATATATGTGTATAATGTTATATATATATATATATATATATATATATATGTATAATGTTTTAACGGAATTGCATTTCTAATTCCATTATATCATTACGGCCTTTTAATTTAACGAATTTAGATCATTGATATTTTCAAATTCTTACGCATTCTGTTTTACTTTGGTGAAAAATTTTAAGATCCATATATTGTTGTGCAGGTATATATGGATATAAATCTTCTAATCTACGAAAAGATAAATAGTGCTATGTGGAAAACCACACGTCCCGTAAGGACGCTAAGTAGGCCGTTCACGTAAAGTGGAGTAAGTAAAAAAATACATAATACAAGTAAGTAAAATGAAGAGACTTAATTTAAGAACAATAACAAAAAAATTATTTATTAAGATAAAACCTCATTTAGCATTTTAACATCTGTAATTCACATACTATCATACTTAGTGTAATACATTAAAATATATAAATTCCCTTCATTCTATTATCAGAATATGAGTTTTACAATTATTACCTATCCAGATACATTAAATCACTAATCTTACATGCCATTGTCTTATGGCCCAGGTTAACCTTATTTAGAGGGTATTTTCCTCCCGTTCGTCTCTGTAACGCTTGGCGAGGGATTTGGCGGGATATCGCAAATTGGCGACTTTTTTTAATGTTGCGAATTTGATGAAAATGTTGCCAACTCGCTAAAAAGTCTCTAAAGTTATAGGAATGATGCCAAATTAATGAAGTTAATGTAGTTTTGAAAGGGGATAGTATTGGAATGGTATTTTGGTAGCTTTTGACTGTTAGTTCAACCACCCTACTTGACAACAAATTTCACGACTTTATGAAATGTGGCCAACTTGCTCACATATCGCCAAATTAACGAAAATATCATCAAATTGATAAAACTGTTGTCAAGTTGATAAAAGTGACACCGCATCAATGAAAATAATTGCTTTTTGAAAGATGATAGTATTGTAATGATTTTTCAGTAGCGATTGTTTCTTAGTCTAACTGTCCCACATTCCAACATATTTGGCGACTTTTTTTCGAAAAATAAGATATTTCTTAAAATGCGGCCACATTGCTAAAAATGTCAACAAATTGATGAAAACTGAACTAAATAAATGAAAATGACATCAAATTGATAGAGTTGAAGATCAAAGCATAAATAATTAGGATTTTAATTTATAATTTGATGAACGAATTGGAATTAAAACTAATTGATAAACTCCTGATATATTAAATATGATACAATAGAGTCTGTCTGTCTGTCAACTTTTCAGAAATGTCGCAAAATTATGAAAACAATGTAAAATTGTCAAACATTCAACAACTAAGGATATTTGCAGTATTAATAGATTAAATTTTCTTGAAACATCTTGTCATATTGAGGGTAATATTAACTCAATATACTTCATTCAAAATATAGCAAGTTTAACTGTTCGTGGGGCACAAGTTTAACTGGGGTATCGAGAATGTTTGTAAATTATATTGAGATTTGTGAAAGAAAGGTATATTATATAAATTTCGTTAGAATCTATACATTTCATTTGGCTACAAACTTGGCAGTTAGGAGACAATTTTGACGACTTTCTTAAAATGCTACCAAATTAAAAAAAATTACGTGAAATGATGTAAACCTTTATCAGAAATGTAAATATGATCGAACAGTGTTCTAAGGTCTATTGTTACAATATTATTATTTAGCCAGTATATTATTATTTGTAAAGTGTAGTAGTAATATTTATATGTCTAAACAAATTATAGAGTCAAGTGATTAAGAAGTATTAATTTCTTAACTTGACACCAGAAGAAAGCAAATTGGCAATTATATCATCAATGCAAAATATATGAAAAAATCTGATGTGTGCAGCACATGACTTTCCTTATATAATGCAATGGATTTACTAGTTTTACACTCGAAAAAAATGTATAAGACCCACGGCGCATCGTTGAATTGTACATTTAGCGATTTTCCAGATGACAACCTGTAAAATTTTTTTCAAAATACTCAATTGACGTATACTTCGCGCAATTCTAAATAAACAATCATCAATATTGATAGCATCCTCATTAAGCGATATAGCACATATATTAAAGTGTTTTAATAATTATGTAATCCTTTAGACGTAATTTTCATTAATTATCGTCATTTTAGCAATTTTGCAGATATTTTTGTCAATCTGGGGCGAAATATCACCAAGTTGGCAATACTTTGCAAAATTATTCGCTAGGTTTGCCAAATACATCTCCAAGTGTTACAGACAAGCATAGAGAAGAGTATTCCTTATATACTAAAATGTATTGACATCATATGACGGATATCAGAATATGAGAGACATTACTTCCCATTTGGTGTCACTTTTATCAATTTGGCGATATTTTTGTCATTTTAGCAACATTTATAATAGTCGCCAAATTAGCGACGTCTCGCTAAGTTTCTCGCAAAGCGTTACGGACGGAAAAATGTGTTATTAGTATAGCCTACACTTATGTTCTTTCCAAGATATTGAACTTTCATCATCTTCTCGTAATTTTCATTAATTTAGCGACATTTTTGATGAATTTAGCGTCATTTTCAATTTGGCAACATATTCGTTCATTTAGCAACATTTGAAAAAGTCGACAAGTTGGCAACATTCCGCCAAAATCTCGCCAATCGATAAGGACGGAGAAATAAGTTATTATTGTTGCAGATAAATGACTATTGGCGTCCAAATACAAATGTATTAGCTAAAGTATATTTTCTCCTGAATAGAACTAGCTAGATTCACGAGACTGATGTCTCTAAATTTATGACATGATATTACTTATGAAAAGTGGACATATTTCGCAATAGTTAGTATTTTTTTTATTTTATATGATTTGTTTTAGTTTTTTTTAAAAATGTGCAATATCTCGAGAACGGTTCATGCTAGTGTTCTAAAATTTATGTCAATCGTTTTCTAATAAAAAATTACATTTAAAATGGTTATTTGCGTAACTTTATTACAGGTTTTCATTTTTTGACGATTTTTTCAAAATTTCACTTGAAAATTTAGGGCCGTTCTGAACATTCAATTTCGTATAAAAGCAATAGGCTTCAGATATACATGAATTGTAATTTTTGTACAAAATTTCGTTCGAATCGGTCCATTCGTTCATCAGTTATCATCGCCAAAGTCTCACTGACACCAAAACACACAGCACACACACACACATACACACATACACCCCCACACACACATACACACATAGACATCACCACAAAATGTTCGATGAAGGATGTTGATCAAGAATGCTTGATACGTGCTCTCCCGTCGAAAACTCGAATTCGAATTTTCGACCCCGTCACAATACTTTCCGTATACATTAAATGCATAGAAGGAAAGCAATTACCGTTAAAGAACTTAAAACAAAATATTTGATAATAAATCTTTCAAAAATATCTGAGATGTAAAAAAGGGGGTGGGAGAAGTGGGGGAAGGGTGTAAAAAATTCGTAAAAAAAGAGGAAGAAATTTTCCAATTCAGCTTATTCTCTCGCATGCAAATCTGACAGACAAACCTGACAGAATAAATAATCAGAAGTACAAATGATTGCACTACATCTAATTCTAGTTCCAAGTTCAAAACAAATGTTAGTTCTTATGTGGAAAATATGAAGATGTATTTATTCTCTTTCATTTTTATTCATACGAGTATATTAGATCTGTCATATACATATATAAATAATGCTTCCCTTGTAATTAATGCTAAATTCCCTCGCAACTGAGTCCGATTTGTTGCAATAAAATAATGCCTTTGAAGAAAAAAGAAACAAAGTCAAGTTACTTCATTTCCTAAAGGTGTATTTCCACATATAGCTGTGGATATTTAAAAGAAAGAATAACTGTTTCAGGTTTCATTGAAACAAAAAATAACTGCAGTGTGGCTTAACTCGACTTTCTAATACCAAAATCCATTTTTACGTAGCTTGTAGTCTTTCTTAAATTTTATAAGAAAAATTTTGAAAAATCGGTATTATGAGTCCAAATGATTACAATTATAGCGTGTAACCTTTCACTTTAAAGGGCTGGAAACGATCTTTCAATTTTTACCATACTTGATAATTTACACCCCCCCCCCCCCCCGAGGGTGGATGACGTCAGGAAAAAAAAGTACACCCCTCTATTTTTAACAACAGTGATACCCTTCACTTTAAAGGGTTTGAAGAAATCTTTCAATTTTTACCATACTTGATAATGTACTGAATGAAATATTTAAAATATCATATGAAATATTTAAAATATCATATAAAATATATAAAAAAATTGAGCAAAATATATATTTTGCTGTAGTACGATTTTTACTGAATATCGTTCTTTAGCGACTAAAGATATTATTTCATATTTTCCATCTTAACACAAGTAAAGAGCGAAAAGTTAACTTTCAAACAAACTTTGAACGGAAAGCATACACTAATAGCCAGATTTTTCTAATTAGATCCACGGTATTGTGTTTATATCGTTGAATTGTACATTTGGCGATTTCCGGATCACAGCATGTAAAAGTATTTCAAAGTACCGAATTAACTGATATTTCGATTAAATCTAAATAAACAGTTATCAATATTGATCACATCTTTAATAAGCGACATCAATTGGTTGGCATTTTCGTCAATTTGGAAGCATTAAAATGTCAGCAAATTGGAGATATTCCAAGAAATTCGCCACCAAAATTTTGCCAACCGCTACAGACGGAAAAATGGGTTATTCGTCTATTATATACTTATATTTTTTCCAAGATATTAAATTTTCGTCCATTAGTCGAAATTATCATTGATTCAGCTTCATTTTTATGAATTTGGCATAAATTTGACAGCATATAATGAACCGAGCTAGATCCACGAGAATTATGTCACCAAATTTATCGCATGATATTACACATAAAAATTGAAAAGTGAACGTAATTCACAATATTTAATATTTTATTTTCATTTTATGTGATTTTTTGACCCATTTATTCGAAAATTTCCAATATTTCGAGAATAGTTCTTGCTAGCCTTCTGAAATTTATGCCAATCTTTTTCTAAACAAAAATGACATAAGAAGTGACTATTTGAGAAACTTTACAAATGGCTTTGATTTTTTGAGAGAAACATTTTTTAAATTTATGAGGATTCTGTGCATTCGATTACCGTTAAAAACAGTAGGCTTCCAGTATTCACGGACTGTAATTTTTGTACCAAATTTAATTCGAATCGCTCTATTCGTTCGCGAGATATCGTCTCCAAAGTCTCACAGACATACACACAAACACACACACACATACTTCAACACACACACACATACTTTCACACACACACACACACACACATACTTTCACACTTACGCACACACATACTTTCACACACACAAACACACGTACATACATTCACACACTCAAACACATACACATCACCTCAAAAACTTTTGATTCGTATTCAAGGGTACTTGGAACATGCTCCGTCGAGAACTCGAATTCGAATTTTCGACCCTGTCAGAATACTTTCCTTGTACATTATGCTATATTAGGGACGTAATAAGAATGTATCATGTTTTTCATTCTTTCATAAAATTTGACACATAGACATACGTGGGCGCGGTAGCCCATTGGTTAGCGCGCTGGAGTTGCACTCGGTAGGCCCGGGTTCGATTCCAGCCACTGCCAAAACTGCCGCCGTGTTCATGCGGAGTACGATCACGTTAAACATGTGGGTCCGAAAGTCCTTCCGAGAGGTTGGTGGTAGGAGAAGGAGAGTACGGTCCCTGTGGATGCCTCCCCCACTGGGTTCCGGTCTAAATTGGGTGGCACTTCCCGACCGTCCAAACAGTAACCTTACACCTTTCTGGTAGGTCGGACGGTCTGGGTTTCAACAACAATCAACATAGACATACGTAAATGAATAATGTTTATGCATTACTGCATACCCTCTTTTTCAATATGGCGTTTCATCAAAATTAAACACTTTAAATGTACTGTTATTTTTATTCATCAAACTCACGGTAAAATGTTGAAGACGCACACTATTGATTACCACTATATAGAAATATATTTAGATATATATTAAGATGGTTTACGTGGAACTGTTTCTAATGCGCAGTTCGATTGCCATTCTAATATGCAAAGAAAATATTAGAGCCGTATCAAAAGATACATTGTTGCTAAATAATAGGTATATGTTTAAATATCACGCACGTGCCTACAAGACCTTTAAGTGTTTAAACTTTCTAAATATACTTAACAGGATACGAAATCGTGGTAAACAAATATCTCGTGCTCCGAAATAGCTATATCATATTAAAGAGATACATCACGTGGTTGCGTGTTGATTCATGTAAAATATTTTTTTATGTTTATTTCAAGGTAATATCAGGCGGCATTGTTCATAATTATGAGAAAAAGCTGAATGTTTGAGATATCCAATCTTAGATGTGATCTGTAAGATACACTTAGGCTATACATTACTTTATACGTCTGGAAGAAGTTTGAACCAGCTAATTTAAAAATTCCTTCTCTAAACTTCAGAGATGCATTATATGCATCTTAATTTCAACTCTTCACTTTGAGCTGCTAAGTGCTGTTTCGAACATTATTTTCTACTTTCAGCGGCTAATTGAAGGTAAGAAAAATGTATCTTACTAGGAAGATACTTACTACAATATATCTGTCTTGTTCGTTATGCTCGGTATCCTCAGTTTTCGATGTGTGTACACCGAGTTGTCAAAAACAGTAATCGTGTTCATTTCTTAAAAAAATATCTCCAAGCTTTTCAAATCCATGTAAATTTTATTCAAATCAATGGTCTCAATTCATCTAATGTATTTTAAAAGATAATTTGGAAAATTATTCACTGCATTACTGCAAAAAAACACACACACATAAATATATATATATATATATATATATATATATATATATATATATATATATATATATATATATATATATATATATATATATATATATATATATATATATATATATATATATATATATATATATATGTATATTATATATTTAAGTTTTATTCGTGTTCAGGGATACCCATCGAAGACTCGAATTCAAATTTTCGTTCCCGTCCCAATATTTTCCTTATACGTTATACTACGTATATAACGAAAGTAATAAAGTTAGTAGTAACTTATCTATCATTTCTAAATATTATTATATAAATACCATTAAATCACACATTCCAATTAATTGTATTTACAATTCGCACAATACCAATTCAAAAATCCCATCTAACAGAATTTCAGCCAAGTATAAGCAAATCCATCTCAAAAATAGTTGTTATAACACTCCATATATTGTTTCAGTACCAAAGTTTCATAAATCTCTTTTAGCTTTCGGAACAATTATTAGTGGGCATAATTCATACCTTACAATTTCTGGTAAACTATTACTAAAAATTTTATATGAAATTTTTTTGTCATCTGCTATTTTAAATAAGTCATATTGTAAAAACAGTTTTGAATTAGTTAAGAATTTAAATACACTTTCTAATATTCATAGTACATATACCGATGGTTTTAATGACTGGCTTTAATGAATAATTTAAATTGTTGAACAATATTAAAATACCTTGGAATATTCGTCATTCATCTTTAAAACAATTACTTAGTATCACTCACAATATAAATTATATTAAACATGGTAGTTCGTTTTCTAAGCAACAGAGTGATATTCTACGGGGGGAGGATGATTTTTGGCCAACATTAGTGGCAATTTATATTTATACTTCTGTTGGAAAAGGTATAATGACGGCCTGCATAATATGCTCATGCATAGATATGTAGATGACATATTATATATATTCCATAAAAATAATCCTATTGCATTCAACTGTATCCTAACAATTGACAATTAAATGATAGTAATAATGATACCAATGTTGCAAACGTTTTAGATTTATATTTAGATATACAAAATTATAATCTGGCTATAAACTAATATGATAAGGGACGAGATTTTAATTTTAATACTTCTAAAATTCAACATTTTAAATCTTGTTTACATATATTAGAGTTTGTCTCCGGTTTTTGCTCGTTGGAACGAACTGAAGTTGAAATCCATGAAACTCTTCGTTCAACATTTAATCCTTGGTTTATTTTTCGTCTCCTGGTTTTATATTTCTTCTGCTGGTCCTGTTCACTACTCAACCTTGTTATTCGGTCCCAACCGTTTTGGTCATTTTATTGTTTTAATGTTTTGTCATTATTTACTTGGTATTAGTTATTAATCCATTTAGAAGTTTAAATTCAACAGACACCTTGAACTCAGAAAATTGGACAGAAAAATAACTTCAAATCAGCATTTTTGCAACGCTCTTCACTTCAATATCCGATTGTTTCTTCCGTAGATCTAAGGAGTGAGTAATGGCAGAAAGGCAGATGTGTTGAATGTTGATGCACTTAGAACATTTCGACTTCTTTTTCATTTTTCGACTCTTCCAAAATTGATTTCAACAAAGCCCGAACATACTGTATGTAGAATATTCAACATGAAGAACATTTAATACCATAAGAAATTTACCAAACTTTTTCGTTATAACCAAGAAAGATGACAGCCGTTTCGAAAATCGAAATGGCTGGATCAGTGATGTATAAGACGAAAAGTTAGAACACACAAAATACTAGAAAAAGTACTCAACGTTGTCTGGGGACCGTAGCGTAAAGCGCTCGAACAACAATTTATCTATTTATTTATTTTTTATTATAAGCGGGCTTTGCTTCGAGAATTCGCTGTAAGTTCTGGTGAACGAATTCAAAAGAACGCTTTAATACTACGCTAGTTTATAAGATGCACATTTACAAAAAAACTCGCCGAAATCCATTGTCCCGTATGTGTTCCTGTGTACCAAATTTCATAGCTGTATCACACTTCGATTTACCGCCATAGACTGTACAGCCAGACATCCTCAATTATGTATTGCTGTAAAGGCGCAGCGAATCTGTGCTCTATACATCTGTGAAATTCTTAACGATAAGACTTCTAAAATAACGATTTAATTCGCTCTGAGTTTTGCATTTCTTCTTTTGCTGATAATTACTTCAATATTTCTATTGGCAAGCATTTCAAATTTCTAATGAAACTGGTACACATACACTTCCCTTCCTCTTTTCCTCCAACTTCTCCTTCTCATTTTTCAGACAGCATATTTTTAAGAACGTATAAAATGGAAAACCAGACGGAGAAACACCTTTAGGGGCAGTCATTTCTATGACGTGAATTTAGGGTTGTCATTTGCTGTAGATTGGAGGGTTTGTTCAATTTTTCAATTTATCGCCAATTTCGCGACATTTGGCGTCATTTCGAATCTTCGAGAACCTTCTCGATATAACAAATATTCTTGCAGATACTAGCCCCTTCTTAGAAGATTCTACAGAGGGTATATAAGAAAGAGTCATCACTCAGTTGGAGTGCAGTTGACGTGATTCGAGCTACCCTGAATTGTGAGATACGTAAATGTTTTAAAAGAAGTATAGCTGCTGTTTTGAGAAATTAGAGCATTTCATTGCTGTTATACTGTACCTGAAGGCTGTTTAATGAATTTGGAGATAGTGTTCGAGCAATTTGCTCTATATTGTTTCTGTTTTCTCTTTTCTAGTGTATGTCTAAGTGTGTGCCTAACATTTGATAGTTAACCAGAAATTTGGCCACATTCTTGTATCCTGAGCGTACACCCAGGATTCCAGAGGATATGTCACAATATTTTCCACATCAATAATCCATCTGACATTGACGAAATTTTCAGAGATATTTACAAATAGGCTGAGACAGGTCCCTCAAAAAATTCGAATTTCTAGATCAACGTCTTCCCTTACTTTAAGCTAAGAATCTAAAAAAAAAATTGTACATTTTTGGCACATAATTAGAACCATTGCTTTTCAAAGCAGAAAAGTTTTAAAAACATTAAGTTAGGAAGATGTTTAGTTGTTTTAACTTAAACTCTTAGTTCAGGATAATTTAATCATCCAACTTAACGGAAAAATTGGCGTACAATTGGTAACTTCTTAAATATCACAAAATTAAAGAAAATGTCCCGAAATTGATGAAAACTGCCCTAAATTAGCAGAAATGACTTCAAATGGTTAAAGTTTAAATTAAAACATAATTAATTCGACTTTTGATTTAACATCATTTTATGAACGGATTGACTACCAGCAAGTATGTTACAAAAGGGTCTAACTGTGCTTTTCACTTGGCGATAAATTTGACGACATTGGTTACTTCAGAAAAATGTCGCAAATTTAACAATACTTCGCCATATCGACACAAATGTTTCAAAATAGTCAAAAATTAAATAATTCATCGTATCTACACTACTAATTAAATTAATAAATGGACGACGGTATATTAAGCATGTTTCAATTAGGTATGCTTGTTTATCTGACTGTCGCATGTAGCGGCAAATTTGGCGACTTTTTGAAATATTGTGAAATTGATAACAATATCGCAAAATTACTGAAAACGAAGCTAAATTACAGAAAATCAAAACATTGGTAACTGGATTTTGATTTAAAATTTTTTTAAATGGATTGCAATTCAAACATTTTGATAAACGGATGTTATAAAGTATATTTTATTAAGTATGTCTGTCCCACTTGGAGACAAACTATGCAACTTCTTTGAAATCTCAATAAAATGGCAAAAATATCATTGAATTGGTGAAAGAGTTGCCAAATTGAGGAAGACGACGCTAAATTACCGAAAATGATGCCAAATTGATAAAATTTAGAATCAAAACAGAGGTAGGATTTTGATTTTGAATTTTATGAATAGATTAGAATCGAAATTAAATTATAAACGGATACTATTTTAAGTACGTGTTAAGTGTGGTCGCCTGTTCTACATGGCGACAAATTTGGCGAAAAATGAGATATTCCTTAAAATGTGGCCGCTTTGCTAAAAGTGTCATCAAACTGCTGAAAACTGAATAAAATTAATAAAAATGACATCAAATTGATAGAGTTGAAGATCAAAGCATAAATAATTAGTTAGAATCTATACGTTAGAATCTATACTCGTTATAATCTATATTCGTTAGAATCTATACATTTCACTTGGCTACAAACTTAGCAGTTAGGAGACAATTTTGGCGACATTCTTAAAATGCTACCAAATTAAAAAAAATGACATGAAATGATGTAAAACTTTATCACAAATATAAATATGATCGAACAATGTTCTGAGGTCTATCTTTATAATATTATTATTTAACCGGTATATTCTTATTTGTAAAGTGGAGTAGTACTATTTATATGTCTATGCAAATTATATAGTCAAGTGATTAAGAACTATTAATTTCTTAACGATACACCAGAAGAAAGCATATTGGCAATTATATCATCCATGCAAAATGTATGAAAAAATCTGATTCGTGCAGCACATGATTTTCCTTATATAATGCAATGGGTTCACTAGTTTTATACTAGAAAAAAATGGATCCAAGGCGCATTGTTGAATTGTACATTTGGCGATTTTTAAGATGACAACATGTAAAACTATTTCAAAATACTCAATTAATTTATACTTCGCGCAACTCTAAATAAACAATCATCAATATTGATAGCATCCTCATTAAGTGATATAGTCCATATATTAAAATATTAATAATTATGTCATCAATTAGGCGTGATTTTCATTAATTATCGTCATTTTTGCAATTTTGCCGATATTTTTGTGTATCTGGGGCGAAATATCACCAAGTCGGCAATACTTTGCAAAATTATTCGCTAGGTTTGCCAAATACATCACCAAGTGTTACAGACAAGCATATAGAAGAGTATTTCTTATATACTAGAAGGTTTGGCCATCATATGACGGATGTCAGAATATGCGGACATTACTTCCCATTAGGTATTACTTTTATCAATTTAGTGACATTTTTGTCACTTTAGCAACATTTAAAATAGTCGCCAAATAGGCGACATCCCGGTAAGTTTCTCACAAAGCATTACGGAAGAAAAAATGTTTTATTTTTATAGGCTGCACTTATGTTCTTTCCAAGATATTGAACTTTCATCATCTTCTCGTCGTTTTCATTGATTTAGCGTCATTTTCAATTTGGCAACATATTCGTTAATTTGGCAACATTTGAAAAAGTCGACAAGTTTGCGACATTCCGTCAAAATCTTGCCAATCGTTATGTACGGAGAAATAAATTAGTATTGTAGCAGATAAATGACTATTGGCGTTCAAATAGAAAAGTATTACCTGAAGTATCTTTTCTCATGAATAGAACTAGCTACATACATGAGACTGATGTCACCAAATTTATGACATGATATTACTTATGAAAAGTGGAGATATTTCACAATAGTTGATATTTTTTTATTTTATATGGCTTTTTGTTATTATTTCTTAAATGTGCAATATCTAAATAACGGTTAATCTAGCGTTCTAAAATTTGTGTCAATCGTTTTCAAATAAAAGTTACATATGAAATGACTAGTTGCGTAACTTTATAAGGGGTATTAATTTTTTGACGATTTTTTCAAAATTTCACTCGAAAATTTATGGTCGTTCTGAACATTCGATTTCGTATAAAAGCAATAGGCTTCAGGTATTCATGGATTGTAATTTTTGTACAAAATTTCGTTCGAATCGGTCCATTTGTTCGCCAGTTATCGTCTCCAAAGCCTCACTGACACACACGCACACACACACACACACACACACACACATCACCACAAAAATGTTCGATTCGTGATCAAGGATGCTTGAAACGTGCTCTCCCGTCGAAAACTCTAATTCCAATTTTCGACCCCGTCACAATACTTTCCGTATACATTAAATGAATATAAGGAAAGCAATTACCGTTAAATAACTTAAAACAAAATATTTAATATCTTTCAAAAAACATTTGAGATGTAAAAAAGGGGGTGGGAGAAGAGGGGTAAATAGGGCAAAAAAACTTAAAAAAAAGAGGACAAAATTTTCCAGTTCAGCTTACCCTCTCGCATGCAAATCTGACAGACAAACCTGACAGAATAAATAATCAGAAGTACAAATGATTGCACTACATCAAATTCTAATTCCAAGTTCAAAACAAATGTTAGTTGTGATGTGGGAAATATGAAGATGTATTTATTCTCTTTCATATTTTATACGTACGAGTATATTAGATCCAATATCAACTGTCATATACATATATAAATAATGCTTTCCTTGTAATTAACGTTTAATTCCCTCGAGGCTGAGTCAGACTTGTTGCAATTAAATAAAGCTTTTGAAAAAATGAGTAACAAAGCCGAGTTACTTACCATTTCCACATGGTGATATTTTCACATATAGCTGTAGATATTTAAAGGAAAGGATAATTGTTTCAGGTTTCATCGAAAATATAACTGCAGTGTAGCTCAACTCGACTTTCTCGTACCAAAATCCATTTTTACGTAGCTTGTGGTGTTTTTTAAATTTTATAAGAAGAATTTTGAGAAATCGGTGTTATAATTCCAAATGATTACATTTATAGCGTGATACCCTTCACATTAAGAGTTTGTAAAAATCTTTCAATTGTTACCATACTTGATAATGTACCCTACCCCCCTTCCCCCCAAGAAAAGATGGCATCACAAAAAAATTGTATAGCAGTTGTTTTTCCCAAGAACGATTAAAACTATAAAGTCTCTTGATCATTGAGCCTTACATAAACCTTTTTATGCATGACCTTTTTATGCATAAATAAACCTTTTTTGTATGATTTTGTCAAATTCTTACTTTCCTAATATACATAGTATAATATATGACGAAGTATGAGGAAAATAATGTGAGGGGCTCGAAAATCCGAATTCAAGTTTTCGACGAGAGAGCAAATTTCATGCATCCATAAGCACAAATCAAACGTTTTTGAGGTGATGTATATGTGTATGTGTGTGTGAGTATATGTGAGTTTGTGTGTCAATGAGTCTGTAGAGACGATATCTCACGAACGAATGGAATTCGAATGAAATTTGGTACAAAACTTACGATCCGTGAATACTGGAAATCAATTGTTTCGAAAAGTAATTAAATAATCAAAATTGGTATGACGTCTGCATTAATAAATAAAATCAAGGACAAAGCATCTTTACAACGAAAGGCCTTTTATTTAAAACATCCTAAAAGACATACAAAACATATATTAAAAACTGCCAGAGTATTTCCGGATGTATATACGCCCTTCATCGGTGGCTACATGAATTGTAAAAATATGGAAATTATGGAATGTTTATGTACATGAATAGTAAAAATATGGAAATTATGGAATGTTTATGTACATGAATAGTAAAAATATTCAAAATATGGAATGTTTATATATATATATAGTGACCAGTTTAAAGCAAATTTGCAAAAAAATGTAAACGGGTAAATGAACTTACTACAGAATAATACAAGAAATATACACGGAAATTACAAAATTTAGTTTAAATGCTTTCGAATTTTTAAAAATATTACAAGAAAAGAACTAATACAAATTTTGAAAAAACGTCAAGCATGATTTTCCTGAGAATGACCTCACAAATAACTATTAAGAGGTTTGAATTGCATGGAGTCGAGAATGAGTCGCCAAACATAACTTAAAATTTAAAAGGGATCAAAATTACAAATCGACTCACGGTAAATATACATAAACAGGGATTTATAAAGAAGAATACTACGTGGATTGTTACAACGAATTAAAAGGAAAGTTTTTTCAAAAATGGGCAGAAATTTATCATTAACCACATATTGAACAAGAGCCGTAGAATGTTTACCAGATTTAACATCGCGAGCGTGTTCTGCTAAACGGATGCCAACAGTACGTTTTGTACTACCAATGTAAAATTTATAGTCACCATCAGGAGATAACAGGGGAACGACATACAACTCAGCAAAGCTTTTCAAGTCATCAAAATTCCCAAGTTTATCGGATCGAATACGATTAAATAAAGTGGTAATATTAGAGTGAGCAGGTTTGAAACCAAATTCATGACAGAAATCAATAAAAGGACGGAAAATTTTAGGATGGTAAGAAACACTAGATTTAAGGGCTAAACGATCTTTAATAGCAGCTAGTTTAGTATCAAACTGAGTAAATTTTTTGTAAAAAAAGTAATGTTTTTGTATATCTTTAGGACACCTGCCCCAAATTTGAAGGAATTTTCATGTTGTGTTTTCTACTGTTCAATGACGACATGATCAAGCTGTGCTTCGACACACTTTTCTGCTTTGCGACATCTGCGGGAGCACAGCGGTCGCAGAACTTATTAAAAACTAATTGCTGTAAAAGCTGATTGCTTTATTTAGTGACCGACAGTGCGCAAAGGCCGCTGGCGGTCTTAACACATGTTAATGACCCATGACAGTCCTTGACCCATGAAAAACCATTAGAGGGTGAAAACCATAAACGAATGTATGTATGTATTACATGTGCCTCATATTCTGAAGCCTTATTGGCCTAGCACCTCCTGGTTCTTTTTCAACACTTTCTAACATAATTGAAAAGTGTTTATGGCTTTGTTCATTCTGTGTGTCTGTCTGTCCATTCGCATGATGACTGCCATAAAAATGACTTCATCAAAATGAAATTATGTTTCTGATAAGGTCTGCGGGACATACGGGAATGCAAGTGAATAATATCACTCAATAAGTTTCGGATTGAACCCTGGTTGAAAAGTGAAATACATTAAACCTCATGAGACATAATTTTTCAAACATGTTTTAAGCGAAGTTAAAATGGACAAATTGCTTAGAAACTTTTAGGAAGTATGCAAATTATCCAATAAAATTTATAAAAAAGAAATTCAGCAAAATATGTTTGATACTTTTTTAAATAAAAATTAAAATAATAATTATTCCCATATTATACGGAGAGATCACGTGACCCACTTTAAAATAAAATATGGCATACATCTTTTTTCCCAGGGTAATAATAATGATTTTCAAGGATCATTTAAATTTATATTTAGTATTGCATCCGTTCTAAAACCGCATTTTTGCTTATTTTCTGTATGTCTATATTCTGTGACAGCGCAATTACAATAATTTTCAGTAAATGGTGATCAAACTTTAATTATGTCTACAAGGAAGCACAATTTCAATGGAAACATAGTGTAAACAAGTGATTGTAAGATGAGTTGTAAAAGAATTGCGATTTTTTTTAACAGAAAATTATTTGGCTCTGGAGTCTGAAATAAAAGTGATATGATTGAAATATTCATTGCTTTTATATAGAGAGCCAGACGATTTACATTTCGATAACGGCATTTGACTAAAGTTCATTTTTTATGAAGTTTCAAGTTTTCAAATATAATAAATTATTGTAGTACAGTGATAATTTAAAATATATCAGCACGGAATGTATCGCATTTTAGAGATGTTTAAATAAAATTGCTTTTCAGTTAGAAAGTGTTTCATAGTCAATGCTTTATGCATGATTGATTTTTCTGATTTAGATGTAGCATTCGATCTGAGGAGTTGCAGAATACTTTCAAAAACTCAATTGATTTTTAAATATGTTCGTAAACCTTTAGAAGGTGGAGAAGAGAATTAGATCCTGTCTTAAAACACTTATATCCTTCAATTTTCAATCTGCGATCTCGGATTATTTTAAAGAATTAAATGTCTTTCAAAGAGAGCTGAGTAATCACAACTTTCAATATGCCGATAGGTTTTTTTTTTCCATAGATTTTTTAAAAGGCTGACAAACTCCATAAATCTTCGAAAAAGAAGCAAGAAGCCCCATTTCAAAAATACTCACACCTCAATTTCAGAGATGTGATCAGCATTTTGTTTTTGGTTGAGGCTAAATGTTAAAACATTTAGCCTCAACTAAAAGTCTAGCTGCTCCAGTGTCGAAAATTTTAAAAAATGATAATTTTTTGTTACAGAGATTTTTATTTCGGAATGATGAAGAAAGCGTCTTAAAAGTGCTAAATAGATAGCCCATCTAGAAAATATATCTTATAATACAATTTTCGTGATATGAATTCCATTGTTTTTTCAAACTAAAGCTAAACATATTTCAAAGGATACCACATTGTAAAATTTAGAATCAGGCCTTTGTATTTCTTATACGAATTATTAAAGTATTTTTATTTTCTCATATAAATATGTAGGATAAGTATAGAGAAAGCACTGTTTTTACGAAAATATTCGAATTCGAGATTTCGATGCCGACATATAATTTAGAACATCCTGAATACTTTTAGACTATTTTTGGACGGATGTCTGTCCGTCTGTCTGTCAGCCTTTCTTTCTGTACAGCTGTGGTCATTTTTCTGTATAGCTGTGCTCCGATTTTGATGCAATTTTCACGTTGTATTTTCTACTCTGCAATGCTGCCACTGGACCTATTCACGCTAAGCTTCTGCCCACACTTTGTTGCTTTACGACTTTGACGCCATCACAGCAGACGCAGAACTCGCTCATAAACTAATTGCTATAAAAACTTATTTATTTAGTGAGCGATAGTGGAAAATGCCCGCTGGTGTTGTGTTTCCTCTAACGACTGTTACAAAACAATCAAAATACCGAATTTCAATTGTGTATCTTGAACAGATTTTGGATAACATTTTGAATATAAGGTCTGTTCGTCTTCACTCATCATTCGCGAGATTTCGAATAGTCATTAAAATATTTGAAAAATTTAAATTTCACAACATTTCCATTAACGATTGCTACAGGATTCTCAGCATACTGAATATATGAACTAATTTTCCGTTGAATTTTGATTATAATGCCTCATTTATGTAAGAAAAACTGAAAAACTGATACTTACGACATTTACTATATTTTGATCCGCAATTACAGTTATTTATAGTTCGATAAGAGAAAAATTTCTGTATTTTTTCATAAGAGTAGCAGTGGAATACTCAATATAACAACTATTAAGCTTCTTACTTTATCAGTAAACTTTAGAAACAAAAGTAAATGTTTGATGTGGACAGTACATGACTGTCCCTACAGGCAAAAATCATTTTCTCTCTATTTCTTTTTTAATTCATTGATGTTTATGGCCGACAAAACACGCATACTTACTTGAAATTACACTGGATTTTAACTTTTAATTCAATTTTTGCTTTCATTTGGTAACTGAACGTATTTTTAAAGGCGACGTAGCAAAAATGCGAAGAAAATTAAAATATCTCGAGAACGGCTAATCTTAGAGAAATGGGGTTGGTTTTATTTTTTTGATCCGCAAAATTTACGTATAAAGTAAGCATTTAATTGATACATTTGAGCATACGTAGACTTTTATTTTAGATTTTAATGATGTTTGCGGATTATTTTACAAAATGAAGCTGGATCTGTTTCCCTGATTCTTACCAAAATCTAATCAGCACCAGGAAAACCTAAAAAAGTTATCTACAAAATTTTGGGAGATTTAGCACATAATATTTTTAGCTTGAGTGGATACATTCGATTTTTGCTCGCAATTTCGCATAGAAAAGCAGATTGTGTATCAGGATAACCTACAAGTGACACTTATATACCAAATTTTGTGAAGCTTGGTACATGATAATTTTAGCTGGAGTTGATACATGCAATTCCCATAAAAAATCAGGTTCTTTTATCTTGAATCGTACCAAAATCTAATCAGCACCACGTTCATCCACAAATGGTTTACCTACCAAATTTTATGAAATTTGGTCAATTTGTTTTTCAGTTAGAATGAATACATACATTGCACAGACAGACACACACACGAACTCGCAAACGTACAAGCGTCACGTTAAAATAGATTTTTGGGGTTTTAGAGGTCCCAAAACATGTATATCCATCGAAAACTCGAGTTGCGATTTTCGGTATGATTTAAATACTTTTGATATACATTACCACGTATTATAGGGAAAGTCAAAATTTCAAAGGAAAGCAAAATGTACTATCTTTGGCGTACCGATGCATAGAATTAGTTAGAGAATTAGAAACGCAATAGCAACTTGTCTCATTAATCGCAATAACGTCTTATCTCATCACAATTTCCAGGCAGAAAATTAAAAATTCATCATTTTAGTCCTTTTAGTTCCTGATATACAGAAGGGAGGGGGTAGAAATTCATTCGTGTACAAGGTGTCCGTCAGATCCTTCAGCATAAAATTGATTTGAGTGTTAAATTTTAAAAAGAACTTACCTGTTGTTTTGCAGCGTACCTTAATTTATACAAAAATATCAATAACTGATTAACAAAATGTCGAATTGGATTATAAATTATGATGGAAAGACTGTAAATAAATTTTTCATATCTAATTCATTTCATTCCCCTTCCCTAAATAAAAAATGAACGCCACTTCTAGAAAAATAATCAAATTATTTAGTAGGAATAATGAAGAATGTTTCCATGTCTGCGGGATAGCTGGGATGACCTGAATTTATGAAATAAAAAAAGTTGTGTATTTTAATATGAAGTATAACAGATATTTATGTTCATTTGAAATATAGCAAAAATGATTTATATTCGCCTTACATTTGCTAGTGTTAATTCCATGTTTGTTTTCAATGTCAACTTTTGTTCTTGTATCTTTAAAAAAGTACTTTTCATGTCAATTTTTTTACTTTATTTCAAAGTATGCATTTCATATCGAATAATTTATTTAACTGTAAATAATATTCTATTGTGACAAGAAAATATATTCGTCTTTACAGGAAATATCAATTTTTTGAACTATGAATGCCACACAGAAGAAGGATTTGTTAAAATTTCCAAAGCATCTGAATATTCAAGTGAATTCCTTACTCGTTAAGAACTCATCATCCATATCTGGTGAAGTTTTTGAAAGCGAAGGGCTGGATAAAGAGTATTTGGATGTATTTTCAAAAACCCTTGGATTTACGTACAAGATGTTTGATAATAGATACTTGGCCAACGAAACGGTTGAATTCGACTTTTACATTGGGAATTTAAATCTCGACGAGGATACGTACTTTGGTGAATGGGCTATTTATCCGCATGGTACTACAGATATTACTTTTGTGATTCAGAAACCAGGTTTCGTACAAGAAACTTTTGCATTCGTTAAACCTTTCTCTTGGGGTATGTGGCTGAGCATACTCTTCTTTGGCATTTTTGCTTCTGCTATCCATTATTTAATGTTTCGGAAACAGATTTCGTTATCCTCTGCGTGTTTCTACATATTTGGCACTTTGTTTGGAAAGCATCACAATTGGAACCCAAAGTCACTTGCCGAGAAAACGCTGATCTTGACGTGGACATTGGGTATCATGTTCATTTCCCTCAGTTACGGATCTGTCCTTTTGTCTTTCTTAACAGTTCCTGTTCGAGAGAAAGGAATAAAAGACATAAATGACTTGTATTACGCCGTTCGCAAAGGGTCAGTAAAGCTAGCGGCTTATGGTGATGAAAACTTAACAACAGTAATAAAACCTCAGGAAAGTAATGAAAAGTTGTATTTTATCGTTAAACAATTAGAGAAAGGAATTATATTACATACTAAGGAAGATTTACTTAAAGAAGTGAAAGGCAATATCGCTCTGATAACAGTACGAGACGTGATAGATTCACTTTTTGATGATAGATATGTAATCTGGGAAGATTCTCTTTACCCAATATTCTTCGCAATGTTTGACGACACATACGAGGGATTTTGCTGCACCGAGAAGGTAAACGAATTTGTTCATAGATCTTGGTCAGCTGCGTTGTACCAGAAAATTGCAGCTGATATATCCTTCAAGAATGCTTTGAAATACAAACTGTTAAATGAACACACGATTGACGATGACTCTATGAGACCTTTGAATCTTTCAGACTTTGCCGGAGCGTTATATTTTCTTATAGCGGGACATCTTATTGGATTTATATGCTTAATTTGTGAAATACGTGTTTCGCGTGTTTCTGCCTGAATGAATAGTGATATTATATCCTGCTCATTTATGCGGATAAAATCATATTTAGACATATTATGAATCACCGAAAAAATGCTATAAGATGCGCAATTATCAAAATTGTGTCCTTTGTTTTGAATTTTGTCTGAAACCTGTTATTAATGTCTATAAAAAGATAAGACGGGGTTTGCTAATAAGAAAACTGTAGGCTAAAATATAAAATATTTTAAACTATTCATACTTGGCATGGAGACTTATTGTAGTTAGATAAATAATTAAATTTGCACTGAATGAAAACATAACTCTAGAAAACTATTTAACAGTTAACTACCGATTTTATCAAAAATACGTCTTCTAGAAGATTTTTGAAATTTATCTGTGAATCCATAAGCCGAGGTTTTATATTTTTTGTAGGAAGCTTTTTCCTGATCTTTTTTGGTTTTATCCTCATTTTAGAGGTTTTTTACAAATATCTGAAAATCTATTCAATTTTTCGAAAATTCGAAATTTCGAATCGATAGCTATGTTAAAAAAACTTACGATCTTCTGGGCCAAGTTGGGGGTACAGACGGTTTATTACAAATATTTTAAAATCAATTAAATATTTTAAATTTTTTTAAGTTTCGTGTTACTTTCCTGATCAACAAAAGCGTTCAAAGAAAGGCGACATTTTGGACCAAGTAGAGGACTTCCTGCGAAGCCGGACATTCATTTATACCCTCATTTTGGAGGTTTTATACAAATATTTGAAAAACTATTCATTATCTTTTTTAATGTTTCGGACTATTCTCCGGATCAATAGCTACGTATAAAGAACAAAACCGCAAACTTCTGGGCTATGTAGGGGCTTTGGACGAAGCCGACGTACATTTTTACTCTGAAAATGGCACCAAAAGAGCGATTTTTTACAAATACTTAAAATACTAGGGGCTCTGCTTCCTGTTCGCCACCGCTTAGCTTCATATGCACTTTCATGGCCATTGGGGACCTTCCTTGATGTTAACTAACTACCCCTGAAGCTCGATTTGGGAGTTCTTTCAACCCGGGAAGCGCATACAACTTCTTACGTGACCTATACTCGCTGACGCCCCTAAACTCCGGGGTTCCGCGCTTTGTTCGCTGCCGATCATTAATAGCTGGAGCTCGTGGAAAGCGTAATACACCCGTTGAGCGGTGGCGAATCATGGGAAAGTGGGGCCCCCGGCGATCTTTTCCAAAGAGCCCCCAACCCCCCCCCCCCCCAAAAAAAAAGCCCCAAAATTGAGCACGTTGAATCTTGCTCTATACAAATCTTGCAAAGCTTTTTTTTTTATCCAATTAACATACTTGAAATATTTGCACCCAAAAGTTTGAACAGAAATTAAATTAAAATGAGAATAGTAATATTTTATGAAAATATGATACAAGGTTTTAAATATTATACATTTTTATTTGTTAAACTGTGCGGTAAATATTGATATTACAGCACAATGAACTAAAACTTCTTGGGGTAATTTAAATTGGACGTTTTCTGGCTTTTATTGCACCAAAAGTATTGCACCAAAAAAATTGGGGGACATCATTCTCGTGGATCTAGCTCGTTTCATTCATGAGAAAAGATACTTCAAGTAATACTTTTGTATTTGAACCCCAATAGTCATTTATCTGCTATAAGAATAACTTATTTCTCCGTCAGTAAAGCTTGGCGAGATTTTGGCAACGAATTTGGCGGAATGTCGCCAACTTGGCGACTTTTTGAAATGTTGCCAAATTAACGAAAATCTCGCCAAATGGATAAAAATGACGCTAAATCAATGAAAATGACGACTATTTGTCGAAAATTCAATATCTTGGAAAGAATATTAGTATCTACTATAAGAAAAACCTATTTTTTTACTGTAAAAGTAGTAAATTCATTACATTATATAAGGAAAGTCATGTGTTGGCCACATCAGGTTTTTAAAACAGGCAGGAGTCAAGTTAAATATATCAATATCAGTACAATAGGTATTATATAGATCAATAAATTTATAGATAGAATAGCATTTCATGTAATTGTGTTTAACATTGGTATTATGAAACAAAGTTTCTTTCCTAGTATTATTAACAAGTATATGAAATTCTAGGGAAGAAGGTAGAGTGGGGCAATCAATAGTATTATTTAAAACTTTATAATAAAACAAGAGACAGGACCATTTTCTTCTTTTCTCAAGAGACATTAAATTATATTTTTGTCTGAGATCACTCGTATGCATATCATAAGGATAATAGCCAGTCAATCTGCAATCCATAGTACGTAAAAGTTTATTTTGCACGACTTCTATTCGTTGAGAATGCAGACTGTAAACAGGGTCCCAGATCATTGCAAAATATTCCAAAATTGGTTTAACAAGGGTATTATAAATGCAAATAATAGTATCAGATCTGCCAAAAACACGAGATCGTCTTAAGGTGAAAGCAAGTCTTTTTAGACACTTTTAATAGCATGATCGATGTGTCTCTGAAAGTTAAAGTACCATCGAAAGTGACACCCAAATCAATAATATGAGTACATCGAGATAGAGGTCAAATTATTTAAAATGTAATTGTAATTGTGAATATTACGGATCCTAGCCATGCTCATAACATAGAATTTAGAAGCATTTAAATGGAGTTTATTTAAAACAGACCAGTTTGATCTCTGAGGAACACCAGAGGAACTACTGTATAGGCTAGAGTTTACACCAAGGTACTTCATAGAATACAGTCTACCTATAATATAAGAACACAACCAAGTCGACAAGTCAACACTAAATCCACTAGTAACCAGTTTACGGGTTAATAACCCCAGATTGATGTGATCAAATGCCTTACTAAAATCAGTATAAATAACATCCAGTTGTTCTTGGTATCAATAGCATCAATAATATCACTGGTAAAACAATTTAAATTAGTTAATGTTGACGCATTGGCATAAAGCCATGCTGGTACTGAGATATCCATTGCTTAATTTGGGAAAAGATCCTTTCATGCATAGCACATTCAAAAATCTTAGAAAAGGGGACAGAATAGTAATAGACCTGTAGTTTGAAATATCATGCTTGTTCTTTTTATGCACCGGAGAAACTTGAACATATTTCCAGACATTGGGGAAAGTCATAGTTTTAATCGAAAGATTAAACAAGATGAGTAAGGGGTAAGTTAGGGAGTCAGCACAACCTTTAATAATGAAACAGGGAAAATCATCACAACTTATACTCTGGCTGAATTTTAACTTCTTTGGGGATTTGGAAACATCATTTTCAGAAATATATTTAACATTAATTAAGTTAATGTTATTTTGAGTTTACAATGCTTTGTCAGCAGTTCAAAATTAATAGGTTGGCTACTCTGGATATAAACAGATTCTAAGAAATCAGCGAAGCAGTTAGCAATATCATTATCAGTAGTTTAATCTGTGTTATTATTAACTCATAGATGAGATCCTCGACTACCATGTGACTCAACTTTACAAAAACTCCAGAGAGTCCTAGGGTTCTTGTTGAGTTCTAGTACCATGATAGTAACATGAACAGCAAAATCATTTTTGATTCCATTCTTCACCACTTTGCGTAGTCTATGAAATTCCTGAAGATCACTTTTATCACCTCCCCTAATAGATTTATTACGATACTTTTTTTAACTTTATATTATGGATAGTGTAGAAGAGTACCACGATTTATATTTACGCTCAGTAGGAATATATTTAGGTATACATAATTCAAAAATCGCATAGACTCAATCATAAAAACTCGATACAACATAGTTTACATTAGCATATATATTTAAAAAGTTCCAGTCAGTATTATAGAAGTAATCATATAGCATTGGATAATTGGCTTTTCTGAAGTTATATTTCATATTTTTATTAATTGGATGGTTTCTGCTCAACCTTTTAATCAGGATAGATCCCTCTAGAGCAGGATGGTAAGGGTCATCTTTCACGAATCCGGGGGTAGAGTATTCAATAATGATCTGTTTATAGTTGGTCAGGATGAGATCAAGAATTTTACCATATTTATTACAAATAGTGTTTATCTGAGCAAAATTTAGGAACTGCATAAAGTTAGACATGGCCTGACTTGAGAGTGGCCCGATATGGTACTAATATGGGAGTGATTGAAATTTACAGCTGGAAGATTAAAATCTCAATATAAATACATGATTGGGTGAAGTACAACATTATTTTTCAGCGCTTTTAAAGAAACTTTCATACTTATCAACAGTAGTATTAGTCACACAGTAAATGATACCAATATAAAATTTGCAGGTAAATGACGCACTGACGCGAATCCATAAGCATTCGTTTTCAAATGATGCATCAGTTAGTTCAATGGAATCAAAAACTTTTTTTATGGCAATACGTACACCTCTGCCTCGATATAGCCCAGTAACAAACGGATCTCTATCGCACCTAAAAACATTACATTTATCACCGGAAATTTCATAACTACCAATGTCACCATTTAACCATGTTTCAGTTAGGCAAAAGTAGTTATAAATTGGGGGTTCACCGGCGGATCGGGGAGGTGGTGCCCTGTGGTGCCAGAGGAGGCCCTCTTTGGGAGGAGGGTCCCTCTTTGAGTGGATCCTCTTTGGGAGGATGCCTCTTTGGAGTGGACCCTCCTTGGAGGGTCTTGAGACCCCCAGGAGGATTCCCCCCTCCCCTCTTTTGGAAGTTTGGTGAGGTGGTGCAGCACCGGATGCCTCTCTTGGGAGGATGCCTCTTTCGGAAGAGGGCAATTGCGAAAGAGGCCTGATGACTCATACGGAGTGAGTTTCACTCCGAGTCTTGAGAGGGAATGTCACAATCGCTGACTGACCCTTGACCTGAGGAAGTGGTTTCAAGGGATTTCGCAATCACACAATCTGGAAATGACGTGTCGGAGCTGGATTCGAACTTGGGCCCAACTGATTAGAAGCCGCGCGTCTTACCATCGTGCCAAAGCACCCGTGCTTTATAAGAAGTTATCTTCGAAGTGTACCTAATCAGTGGAAGCTAGATTATTTTTCAAAGTTCATTCGAATCGCTCGGTGAATAGCGATGCACTTTATAAAGGGTGCGTTTTAAAACAGAATGCTACGGAGTGAATATAAAATTGCGTATTATAACATTATGATTTTTTTTTTAAACAAATGTATACACAAACTTTAAAAACACGAATGTAATAATTAGCTAAAATTGTATTCAGTGGATTTTTTTTTTAAATAAATCTAACTATCAATACGATTTTTATAATAATAACGAAATAATTTCGAATGTTTAAAAACAAATTGATTACGGAGTTCCAATGAACACACAAATTGTGTTCAGTGAATACCATTCGACCATTCTGAGTGTTGTGTATCTAAAAACAAATGTATACACAAACTTTAAAAACACGAATGTAATAATTAGCTAAAATTGTATTCAGTGGATTTTTTTTTTTTTTTAAATAAATCTAACTATCAATACGATTTTTATAATAATAACGAAATGATTTCGAATGTTTAAAAACAAATTGATTACGGATGAACACACAAATTGTGTTCAATGAATACGATTCGACCATTTTAAGTGTTGTGTATCTAAAAACAAATGTATACACAAACTTTAAAAACATGAATGTAATACATAGCTGAAATTATGTTTTGTGAACAGGATTCGACCATTCTAAGTGTGTGTGTGATTTTTGAAAAATAAATCTAAAAGTATATAAAAATAATAATGAAAATTAGAACTCACAGAACGACCTCTTCACTACCCGCTGGGCAAACTCCAAATGAGTGAGACACTCTCATTACGCTATTAAAAATTAGGTCTTATCATCACCAGTATAAGGTGTTGCCACCTATTTTTTCTAATAATATATTTTTAATAGTTGGATACTTCAACGGTCTGATTTACTACACGTAATCTAAAACACATCACTTTAATGATATTGTGCATCGAATATGATTTGACCCTTTTCACATTGTAATTTTTACTACCATTATAGAACTTAGAAGTGAGTGTACATTATTTTTCCCTGACACAAACACTTTTAAAATCTATTGCAAGTTTGACTTAAAACCTTTTTTAAAAATAAATCTAACAACGTATATGACTATTATAATAACGAAATGATTTCAAATGTTTAAAAATATAATAGATTATGGATTTCCAATGAACACACAAAAATTGTGTTCAGTGGACACACAAATTGTGTTACACGAATAGCATTCAACCCTTTGTGTGTTGTGTATCTAAAAATTAATGTATTACTACATTGTACTTAGGCATTTTCAAAAATGGTGCGACAAGCTACTCACAATCTGAAAAGAAAGTTTCCACTAGAAAATACATCTTATTTCGAACTGTTACATATATACTAATATTTAATCACTAATATTTAATTAACTGCATTAAATAATACACATAATTAGTTAAAATTGCAATGACGACCCAAAGATTGAGAATATATGTAAATAAAACACATCAGAGAAGTAGATATGAATTATGTTCGAAAATAAAACTATTCAAATTCTAGCAGCCCATCGAATGTTCCAGCTTATCGGAAATCATGTGCTTTTGACTTTTCGGAGGACGCTGTTTGTTTAGCACAAAGCAAAGGTCCCCTCGGAAAAGGGTATAAAATGCGGTCCTTATCGAGCTATGGTCAACTGCTCTTTTTTCAGCCAGTGCTTTTGCTTTTTGAATTAAATACGATAACGAGATTATTTACGATGTCTTCCTCCCGTGCATTTGAAGTAAGTAAAATTTTGATTTTCATTATTTTATGATTTATTATATATGACTTAACGATTAGCACTTGAATTTTATATTAATTATTTTTTTTTTATGGATTTTCAGTTCGACTTCGGCATCCCAGTTGAGGAGATGGATTTAATTTGTGCAAACAATCCCACGACCAAAGACGATATAAATCAGGTGAGTTATTTTAATAATTTTTTTAATTGAAAAATGTATTTGTTTTAATTTTACGCATTTGTGAAAATACTGTTCAATACAGTTTGAAATTAAACACAACAATTGAATTAAACCTTGAAAAATATAAACATTTACGCTCCATCTGAGCGAAGCCACCGCTGACTTTATTAAAACATTTAATAGGACCCACACATATTTTTTAATGTTTTACATATTGAACCATTCAGTTTAATTGTACTTTGAAAAATATGAAGCTATTTTCATCGGAGTGGAATCATTTTTTTTTTTTTTTTTTTTTAGTGATAGATTTGTGTGGACTTCCAAAAATTATATCTTTCAACTATAATTTTTTTATATCAACATTTTAGTATGTGGTTTTAATAACACTTTTAAATTTAAATAAATAATGAGTTTAACACATAACTTAAAATAAAACTAAGAATGAAGCAACGTTTAATGAAAAAACATTTTTAATAATACATAGATTTTTACAAAAGTAATATTCTACTAACTTGTATTTCACATATGGAACAGCGCAATCATCGCTGTATAATAGTCCTTTACGGTGAGACTTTTAAAAAATTCAGGTGAAACATTGTTTTCATTTGTTTCACAAAACTCTCGAGCAATTTCTTGAATGTTTATCATTAAAAGTTCGTGATCGACTAGTTCATAATCCACAAATTGCATATGAGTGGATAGCGTACAGCACTTGTGTTTCAAATCGGTACACCCGTTACTTTTGCATGTTTCGCGTTGATATAATTTATACAACTCTGCACATAAATTTTTATGTACACATTGCATTAAAGTACGTTTTAATTCATAGGGTGGCAAAGTCGGTAGTGCTTCGACAGGTTTTTGATACTTCACAATACAATTGGGTAGGATATTTGTCAGTAACTGATCCAAAACACATTTAGTAACATCTTGACTAATGTACTGAAGAGTATGAAAATTATCCTGATTTAATAAGATTAATTTCTTTTTGAACTGTCCAGTGCAAGGTGGTAATTGTTGTAAATATAGATTGCTTTCACACACACAAACTAAGAGTTCGTTATTAATTGTGAAAGATGAATTTTCACTGTCCATATTTGAAATGCGTTTTAAAAATACACTCCACGTATTAGGCGTGAGTGTTACTCCATGAGGGGTAGGCACGATAACATCAGAAGCATTCATCCTGTAGACACGAAAGTGTACTTTCACATTTCCTCGAAAATGTTGCACGGTAACGTAAATGTTACAGCCCAAATGGTAACGGAACTTTTCAGATGAGGATAATTCTATCGAAACCGATCCATTTTGAGAAGTAGCATAGTTCAGAGCCGACGACACCAAATCACTTTGCGAATCTGTAGCAGGTATAGATGGAGTATGCATATGGCTCCAATCGATTTCAGGTATAGGCGAAAGCGCTGCAGGCGGGACATACATTGGAAACTCGCACTTGCGTTTCTGTACAGGCGTTTTAGGTAGAATTTTTCTAAATGTTAGACTTATTCTAGCTTCTGAGACTTCGGGTTCCGCAGCAATTCCGTGAGAATAGAATTTGTTGGTTGGCACATGCATCGCATAAAGCGATCCGTGTTGGAGTGGAATACTTAGAGGAGATTGTCCTTTTCTTTCGAAAATGATAGATCTTGTAGCACCGAAACTGAGAGTCGCTATAGGTGTTTTAGAGCATAGGGAGGATTCATTGTCCTTGTGTTGTCCTATTTTAGCATGTCCATCCACATAGTGGTTTACTATGTGGCATTACTATGTGTGTACTATGCTAAACACACATAGTGGTTTACTATGTGTGTTTAGCATGTCCATCCACATAGTGGTTTACTAGTTCCCGGCCACACACTTAGCTGCAGTAAACCTTCGGGTATGTCGTGTGGTCTGGGTTTTCAACACTTCAACATAGTGGTTTACTAACACAAAATTGTAGCTGTATCCCATATGTTCTTCCACACGTGATTTTATCTCCGATAAGAGAGGTGTCCATCCCTCAGAGCTGTTTCCAGCGTCTCCAAATGCATATGCTTTTTGAGCTGGTTGGTATGGACGACCATTCACCACCCCTTGTGATTGTTGAAAGGGCAGACTTTTCAACTCTTGAAAAATTAAATCGGCTACATTTACTGAATAAAATTCGCGAACATATTCTACATTCAACTTCTCGCGTTTAAAAAAGATAGACATTTTTAAAAATAAGCAAGGACAACCTTCTAGGAGAACAAACGTTGAACGAATGAACTCTTATCTAAATAATATCCCTTATCGTAACATGTCACATGATATTTCTTATCGTATCACATGACACATCATATCTGTAAATCACATGATATTTCTTATCGCATCATGCGATGTATCACATGATATTTCTTATCGCATCGTGTCACATGATATTCCTTATCGCATCATGTCACATGATATTCCTTATCGCATCCTGTCACATGATATTCCTTATCGTATCACGTGACACATCACATGATATTTCTTATCGTATCATGTGATGTATCATGTGACATCTTGTTAGCGAATCACAAGGTTCCACGTATGGAATCACGTGACATCTTGTTAGCGAATCACAAGGTTCCACGTATGGAATCACGTGACAAACCAGATAAGGTTTCCGCCCACTATACATGCTACGTGGAGCTCACTTTGACTCGAGACTTGCGCTAGGAAAGACGTGCTTTTAATTTGCTCCTCTTTATTAAAATATCGACAAACGAATTTACCACAATGATGGTTGTTTCAAAAGTGAGTTCAAAATGTTTTCGAATTAAAAATAAAGATACATTTTTAAAAATTCATATCACAATAAATTCTGTTATCATTCATAACACAAGAACTTTTAAAATGTACAACACAAAAATTAGCTTCATACACATTTCACTCTTTTACATGTTCTGTGTTTTTAATATTTAGGATATGACTGTGGAAGCTTCTGCAACACCAGTTGTGGAAGCTGGTGTATTGCCTGCTGCATTGCCTGTGGCACCAACAGTTGTGGAAGCCAATGCAACACCCCTTATGAAAGCTGTGGTAGCACCGACCGTGGTGGGAAAGGCCGGACCTAGTGGTATTCATGTAAGTTATTTTATTTCATCTTTTGGTGGAGATAGGGAAAATCGGCTGTTTCTGGGAGTATAGGATTGTATTGTATTCTATTACAGAAACTGTTATTTCTTTTAGAGGAATTGCAATCAAAGAAAAAACAGCTGACTCGCAATTTTATAGTGTACTTTTAGGAATTTTATAGAAAAAAACTAATATGGACATTTTATCTATTTTATAGATATGTCCCACCTGCCACAAGTCTTTTACGCAGAAGAAGAGTTTGACGAGACATTTAAACATCCACACAGGGGTAAAACCCTTTGTATGTGAAGTCTGCCAGATGGCTTTCAACCGAAAAAGTGCGATGATACGACATGCCAAAATGCATGAAGCAAGTTTAGATTGTGGTGTGTGTGGTGAAGCGTTTTTGTCCCGAATGGACCTCCTTCGCCACACGAGGCGACACCACAATACTGTACAGCACAAGTGCGAACTGTGTGATGAAGCATTCACACGACGCGACGTGCTGTTACAGCATATTCGCCGTGCTCACCCTCACCCTTCCTCCAAGGGCGTGAAACGCAAGACGGCCGACGTTGGCAAAATAGCAAAGAAACGAAGCACCCAGGCGATGAGAGCTCTTCGTCGCACACAGCGAGCTTTGGGCGTTTTCACGACCCATACTTTGGAGCCCACCGAGGAGAATCGACAGGATCTAACACTGGCGTTAGAAGAGATGCGTGTACCACTGATTGCCTTGTTGAGTGAAGAACTCTCGGCCAATCAGATTAAATGGTACCTGGTCCTCTACGCAAAGATGGTCCGACTGAATTCTGAGGGGGAGGAAGAGAGCACGACGGCCTACTTTCATAGTAGGTGTGGAATTGACCTGATTTCTCACACGATTGAGCAACATGTGAGTGAGGGGTACCTGAAGATTCAGAGTGCTTTCGAGGACTACCAACAGTTGGGGTCGGGGTGGTCTTTGGATCACGTCATGAAGATGGATGTTTGCGTGGGCAAGTACAGGCCTCTTCGCCCCGCAAGCTATCTGCCCCTGCCCCCCAAACTTGAGGCCAAAAAAGCACTCTTAAATATTGAAAACAGCGACCAGAAGTGTTTTGTGTGGTGCCTTCTCGCTCACAGACTCAATTTGCATTGGGCTGAAAAACCCGAACGTGTAGCTCATTATTTGCCTAGGGAGCATGAGATAAACCTGGGGAATGTGGAGTGCCCGGTACCCGTGAGTAAGGTTAGTACCCTAGAGAAGCTGAACAACTGCCGGATTAATGTTTTCGGCTATGAGGATGAAGAAGTGTTTCCTCTGCACGTATCTGCAAGAGACGATGCAGACTGCATTAACCTTCTCCTCATAAGTCAGGATACCCAACAACATTACTGCCTGATCCGCAGTATGTCGAGACTTCTGGGGGATTTGACTCTACATCGTGCTGCTTCTCACGTATGTTATCGGTGCCTCCACCGCTTCTCCCGAGAAGATTTACTCGTGGCACACACTCCCTACTGCAAAGAGCACGCACCGCAACGTGTTGAGATGCCAAGCCTCGAGAAAAGTTGTTTAAAATTCTCCAATTTGGAGTATCAACACCCGGTCCCGTTCGTGATATATGCCGACTTTGAGTCGCTTTTGGTAGAAGTGCCCAGCGCACAACCTAGCGATAGTCGGTCCTTTGTAGAAAAGGTAGCCCATCATGAGGCTTGCGGCTACGCATACGTCGTCGTGGGACCCCAAGGCGAATCACACAAGCCCGTGTATTGCTATCGGGGCCCTGACGCCGTAACCCATTTTCTGCAGAGGATGCTCTTGGAAAGAGACGAACTGGCCGTTCGTTTTAATAGCATAGCACCTATGCGTCTTACCAGGAGTGAAGCACTGGCCTTCAACAGTGCATCCCACTGCTATCTGTGTAAGAGGGCCTTTGCAAAGGACGGTGACCGGTACATTATGAAGGTTCGCGATCATTGTCACATTGTTGGAAACTATAGGGGTGCAGCACACTCGAATTGTAATCTTAGATACAAGTTACGCAAGAGTGTCCCTGTAGTGTTTCACAATTTGAAAAACTATGATTCGCACCTCTTAATGTCGGGGCTTGGAAAGCTGAAAGACCACAGCTTAGAGGTCATTCCACAAAATATGGAGAGATATATCTCCATCTCCCTGTATGAGGGAAAGGAGAGTGTGAGGCTGCAATTCATCGATAGCCTCCAATTCATGAATGCTTCCTTGGAGAAGTTAGTGGCCAATTTGCCAGCTGATAAATTCAAGATCTTGAAGGCAAACATCCCCATCCATTTTGAGCTGCTGCTTCGCAAGGGAGTGTACCCTTACGAGTACATGAATTCGTTGGTGAAATTCGATGAGCAGGTATTACCTCCACTCTCGGTTTTTTATAGCACTCTGACGGATGAGACCCCCACCGCTGACGATTATGCTCATGCTCAGAATGTATGGAGAACATTCAACTTGAAAACATTAGGGGAGTACCACGACCTCTACGTTAAAAGTGATGTTCTTCTGTTGGCCGACGTATTTCAGCAGTTTCGACACCTGTGCAGGGAGTACTATGGGTTGGATTGTGTCCACCTGATGACAGCACCCGGCTTGGCATGGCAGGCTGCTCTCAAGATGTGCAAGCAGCCCCTCGATCTAATGACAGAGATTGACCAGCATCTCTTCATTGAGCGTGGTATCAGGGGTGGCGTGTCTGTCATTACGAAGCGTTTGGCACATGCAAATAATCCTTACATGGCGAAGTATGACCCTGCACAGCCCACCCAGTATATTATGTATTTGGATGCTAACAACTTGTACGGGTGGGCTATGTCTCAGCCCCTTCCATATGGAAAGTTTGAGTGGGTGTCACCCACGATTGCGACAGAGGATTGGATCCTGTCTTGCCCCGACCATGCATCGGTTGGTTACATTTTGGAGGTCGACTTGGAGTACCCGCCAGAACTTCACGATCTCCATAATGATTACCCTGTTGCGCCAGAAAGAATGTTGATTCGAGAGGAAGATGTCTCGCCGTATACGGTAAAGATCATGGAGGAGCTTGGAGTTCCCCAGTTCCAAGAACAAGAAAAACTTGTCCCAAATCTCTGCAACAAGAAAAATTATGTGGTACATTATAGATGCTTGAAAATGTACCTGGAACTGGGGCTGCACGTAACATCTGTGCACAAAGTCCTTCGCTTCCATCAGCGGCCCTGGTTGAGATCGTACATCGATTTCAACACCGAGCAGAGGAAGAGGTCTCAATCGGGGTTTGAGAAGGACTTCTTCAAGCTCATGAACAACGCCGTATACGGAAAATCAATGGAAAATCTGCGTAACAGAGTTAATGTAGATTTGGTCACCGACACGCGGCGGGGTGAAAAGCTCGTGGCGGCGCCTACATTCAAGCGCTTCAAAATTTTTGATGAAGACTTGGTTGGGGTTGAGCGGGTGAAGAACTGCATTGTCTTTAATAGACCGATTTACGTTGGATTCACCATTCTGGAGCTGAGCAAACTCCATATGTACACATTTCATTATGGCTACATGAAAAAGTACTATGGAGCAAAGGCTGTGTTACTATTCACTGACACTGATTCTTTAACCTATGAGGTGCAGTGTCGTGATTTTTATCAGGACATGCAGAAAAACAGCCATCTCTTTGACACCTCTGATTTCCCCGTGAACCATTCGGCATTCAGTGGTGTTAATAAAAAGAAGATTGGTTGTTTCAAGGATGAACTGAACGCGCAGCCGGGACTTGAGTTTGTGGGGCTCAGGTCTAAAATGTACTCACTACTGGCAGTTAGTGGTACAAAAAAGACAGCAAAGGGGGTCTCCCGATCAGTTATCAGTAAGCAACTGAGACATGAAATGTACAAAAGTTGTCTTACTGATAAAAAAGTTGCACGTCACGTTCAGTATCGCATCGGGAGTGAGTGTCACAAATTATACACTCTAAAACAGTGTAAGGTGTCACTCTCTCCATACGATGATAAACGCTACATAATGGACGATGGCGTGCATACTTATGCTTACGGCCACCACAAAATTAAAAGAGAAGAGCAAAGAAAGAAAGATGAAGACCAAAGCAAGATATAGAGATATGAAAAAAAAAAAAAAAAATAGAAAAAAAAAAGTAAAAATTGAGAAAAAAAAAATGAAAAAAAAAAAATATGGAAAAAAAAAATATATATATGGAAATAAAAAAAAAAAATCCAACTGCATTGGAAAAAAAAAAAATGGAAAGAAAAAAAAATCTATGTACAGTGGAAAGATTTTTTTCCACTGATATAACATTTTTATGTTAAAACATTTTTATGTTTGGGAAATAGGCCTGCCAGTTTGAAAGTGTACTACTTTACATTTAAAATTAATTTTTCACTGTTTAAAAACAGCTAAGTTTAAATTCTTTATGAAACTTTATCTTGTAAAGTAGAAAATATAAATTTCTGAATTTAAAAATTCAGATTTAATTTTTAAAACTATCTTGTAACATTACAAGTATCTGAATTTAAAAATTCAGATTTATTTTTTTAAACACTTTGTCTTGTAAAATTACATGCATCTGAGTTTAAAAATTCAGATTTATTTTAAAATTCTTTATAAAACTTTATCTTGTAAAATTACAAGTATCTGAATTTAAAAATTCAGATTTATTTTAAAATTCTTTATAAAACTTTATCTTGTAAAATTACAAGTATCTGAATTTAAAAATTCAGATTTATTTTAAAATTCTTTATAAAACTTTGTCTTGTAAAATTACAAGTATCTGAATTTAACTTTACTTATTTTAAAATGTTTTTAAAAAAAAACAATAAAGATTAAAATTCTTTATAAAATTTTATCTTGTAAAATTACAAGTATCTGAATTTAAAAATTCAGATTTATTTTAAAATTCTTTATAAAACTTTATCTTGTAAAATTACAAGTATTTGAATTTAACTTTACTTATTTTAAAATGTTTTTAAAAACAATAAAGATTAAAATTCTTTATGAAACTTGTAAAATAAAATTATAATTTAAATTAATAAAAAAAAAACATTTCAGACTGGTGGGGAACGCTGCCCTTAAAGAGCGAAACGACAGAGTACACCACCTCATGGGGCTGTCGGAAGTGTACAAACTTTCTCTGCTTCTACTAACATTTTCCCACTTTTTCTAACACTCTTCTCTTATATAATATGTAACAGTTCTTAATAACATATATTTTCTAGTGGAAACTTTCTTTTCAGATTGTGAGTAGCTTGTCGCACCATTTTTGAAAATGCCTAAGTACAATGTAGTAATACATTAATTTTTAGATACACAACACACAAAGGGTTGAATGCTATTCGTGTAACACAATTTGTGTGTCCACTGAACACAATTTTTGTGTCCACTGAACACAATTTTTGTGTGTTCATTGGAAATCCATAATCTATTATATTTTTAAACATTTGAAATCATTTCGTTATTATAATAGTCATATACGTTGTTAGATTTATTTTTAAAAAAGGTTTTAAGTCAAACTTGCAATAGATTTTAAAAGTGTTTGTGTCAGGGAAAAATAATGTACACTCACTTCTAAGTTCTATAATGGTAGTAAAAATTACAATGTGAAAAGGGTCAAATCATATTCGATGCACAATGTCATTAAAGTGATGTGTTTTAGATTACGTGTAGTAAATCAGACCGTTGAAGTATCCAACTATTAAAAATATATTATTAGAAAAAATAGGTGGCAACACCTTATACTGGTGATGATAAGACCTAATTTTTAATAGCGTAATGAGAGTGTCTCACTCATTTGGAGTTTGCCCAGTGGGTAGTGAAGAGGTCGTTCTGTGAGTTCTAATTTTCATTATTATTTTTATATACTTTTAGATTTATTTTTCAAAAATCACACACACACTTAGAATTGTCGAATCCTGTTCACAAAACATAATTTCAGCTATGTATTACATTCATGTTTTTAAAGTTTGTGTATACATTTGTTTTTAGATACACAACACTTAAAATGGTCGAATCGTATTCATTGAACACAATTTGTGTGTTCATCCGTAATCAATTTGTTTTTAAACATTCGAAATCATTTCGTTATTATTATAAAAATCGTATTGATAGTTAGATTTATTTAAAAAAAAAAAAAAAAAATCCACTGAATACAATTTTAGCTAATTATTACATTCGTGTTTTTAAAGTTTGTGTATACATTTGTTTTTAGATACACAACACTCAGAATGGTCGAATGGTATTCACTGAACACAATTTGTGTGTTCATTGGAACTCCGTAATCAATTTGTTTTTAAACATTCGAAATTATTTCGTTATTATTATAAAAATCGTATTGATAGTTAGATTTATTTAAAAAAAAATCCACTGAATACAATTTTAGCTAATTATTACATTCGTGTTTTTAAAGTTTGTGTATACATTTGTTTAAAAAAAAAAATCATAATGTTATAATACGCAATTTTATATTCACTCCGTAGCATTCTGTTTTAAAACGCACCCTTTATAAAGTGCATCGCTATTCACCGAGCGATTCGAATGAACTTTGAAAAATAATCTAGCTTCCACTGATAAGGTACACTTCGAAGATAACTTCTTATAAAACACGGGTGCTTTGGCACGATGGTAAGACGCGCGGCTTCTAATCAGTTGGGCCCAAGTTCGAATCCAGCTCCTGACCAGTGAAACATTAATTTCTTTTGGGAAAAAAATGCCGATAGATGGCAGCACTTCATCAAAATTCGCCAGAGGGCGCTTTAACTACGTCACGCTGATAAGATCTTTCACTCTGTCGCTGACCAGCAGAGAGGGAGGACGTGTGCTAAGGAGCTCCAAGGCGCGACACGTCATTTCCAGATTGTGCGATTGTGAAATCCCTTGAAACCTCTTCCTCAGGTCAAGGGTCAGTCAGCGATTGTGACATTCCCTCTCAAGACTCGGAGTGAAACTCACTCCGTATGAGTCATCAGGCCTCTTTCGCAATTGCCCTCTTCCGAAAGAGGCATCCTCCCAAGAGAGGCATCCGGTGCTGCACCACCTCACCGAACTTCCAAAAGAGGGGAGGGGGGCATCCTCCTGGGGGTCTCAAGACCCTCCAAGGGGAGCTTCCTCTCAAAAGAGGGAAGACACTCCAAAGAGGCATCCTCCCAAAGAGGATCCACTCAAAGAGGGACCCTCCTCCCAAAGAGGGCCTCCTCTGGCACCACAGGGCACCACCTCCCCGATCCGCCGGTGAACCCCCAATTTATAACTACTGGCAAATGGTATCGAAGTCATTTGATACGGTATTGACATAAAACTCGTTATTTTAGTTCTAAATCCACATACATATTGGAAATAAAATTTGATCTCATTTTTTATATCCATCATTAAATTGGTACGATTGCAAGGCACAGGAACAGATTTGTAGCTATATCCATTTAACATGGAAGAATAGGACAAAAGTTGACACAATCAGACATAAAAGTGTTTATTGGTGTCTCAATGATCACAACACAATTAAAGCTTAAAACGTTGTTGTAAAAAATAGTCTCAATAGAATTTCTTTTGATCGGGATATTATTAGCCCCCTGTCAGATTCAAATTACCACCCCACCGGGGCGTACATTGTCAAGTTAATGAAAATTTGTGAATTGGGATTTTTCATTGGACTTCCTCGTATCTGCATGTGCCACATTGTTTAGATCATTTATATGTATCTTAATTAGCATCAGAGTACAAAAATTGTTTATTGACTTTCGATTATAAGTAGTTCTCCAATTTTTAATTAATTAGTATTGTAGCAGATAAATCACTATTGGCGTTCAAATACAAAAGTATTACCTAAAGTATCTTTTCTCATGAATAGAACTAGCTAAATCCATGAGACTGATGTAACCAAATTTATGACAGGATATTACTTATGAAAAGTGGACATATTCCACAATAGTTAATATTTTTTTTTATTTTATATGATTTTTTGTTAGTTTTTTTGAAAAATGTGCAATATCTAAAATCTATTTTGAAAAATGTGCAATATCTTCTTGCTAGCGTTCTAAAATTTGTGAAAATCGTTTTCCAATTAAAATCACATATGAAATGACTATTTGCGTAACTTTATTAGAGGTATTAATTTTTTGATAATTTTTTCAAAATTTCACTCCAAATTTAGGATCGTTCTGAACATTCAATTTCGTTTAAAAGCAATAGGCTTCAGGTGCTCATGGATTGTAATGTTTGTACAAAATTTCGTTCAAATCGGTCCATTTGTTCGTCAGTTATCGTCTCCAAAGTCTCATTGACACACACGCACACAACACACCACACACACACACTCGCACACACACACTCACACACACTGACACACACGCACTCACACACACTCACAGACACACACACACACACAGACATCACCACAAAAATGTTCGATTCGTGATCAAGGATGCTTGAAACGTGCTCTCCCGTCGAAAACTCTAATTCGAATTTTCGACCCCGTCACAACACTTTCCGTGTACTTTAGGTACATATAAGGAAAGCAATTACCTTTAAAGAACTTAAAACAAAATATTTGAAATCTTTCAAAAAACATTTGAGATGTAAAAATAGGTTTGGTAGATGTAAAAATTTGGTGGAAGGGTAGGGGGAGATGTAAAAATTTGGTGGAATATCGCCAAATTTTAAATGTTGCCAACTTGACTAAAATGTCGCCTTATTGATAAAACTGACGTTAAATCAATTAAATATCGTATAGTTGGTGAAAATTCACTATCTTGGAAAGAACATAAGAATAGACAATAAAGATAACACATTTTTCGGTCCGACCGTAACATTTAGAGAGAAATTTAGATGTCGCCAATATTTATATGTTGTTAAAACTATGAAAATATATCCGAATGGGTGTATGGTTTCACAAATTCTGATTTCCGACATATGCCGGGCATACGCTTCATTATATAGGACATGCTCTTATTCCGTTTGTTTGTACTCCGTATGTTTGTACTTCGTTTGTTCATTACTCCGTATGTTCGTAAATCCGCAGATATTTCGCCTTGTATTGGCAAACGTATCATCAAAATTTCAAAAATGACTCAAAGTTAATGAAAATGACGTGAATTTAATAATTTATCATTATATTATTTTAATTTATGGACAATATATCTCTTAATACGGATGCAATCAATATTGATAAATGTGTATTTAAATTTGCGTGAAATGTAAGTTAATTGGGTACTTTGAAATAGTATTACCTTTCATCACCCGGGAAATCGCCAAATGTACAATTCAACATTCACTGCGCAGTGGATTTAGTATTTAATTTTAACAGTAAAAGAAGTAAATTCAATGCATTATATAAGGGAAGTTATATCAGATTTTTTCCTATGCTGCCATAGGAAGAAGATATAAAATTTCAAATAAATTTCGAATTCAAAGAAATTTTTGTTCGCTCGATTTTAAAGAAATTCTATGTATTTCAAGAATTTTTGTAACAATGCGGGATATAAAGTTTCATGGAAATATTTGAATCAGCTATCGTGCACACAAGCAATCGACCACAGGCATACAGACATCTTTCCAAAAATATTCAAAATGTGTTCAGGTGTCCTTAAAACATAAATTGACATCAAAATCTGGAAATCAAAAGTTTCGTGAAAAAAATACTTCCTCTATACTACGTATGGGAAAGTAAATGTTGTGCTAGTCACATATAAATATTCAAGCGTAATAATAAATGTTTTAGACTACTTCATCACGGTATAAAAAAATCTGATGTGGGCAACACATGACTTTCCTTATATAATGTAATTAATTTACTACTTTTACAGTAAAAAAAGTAGGTTTTTCTTATAGTAGATACTAATATTCTTTCCAAGATATTAAATTTTCGACAATTAGTCGTCATTTTTATCCATTTGGCGAGATTTTGGTTAATTTGGCAACATTTCAAAAAGTCGCCAAGTTGGCGACATTCCGCTAAATTCGTCGCCAAAATCTCGCCAAGCGTTATGCACTAAGAAATAAGTTATTCTTACAGCAGATAAATGACTATTGGCGTTCAAACACAAAAGTATTACTAAAAGTATATTTTTTCATGAATGGAATGAGCTAGTTCCACGAGAATGATGTAACCCAATTTATCGCATGGTATTACATATGAAAAGTGAACATGTTTCTCAATAGGAATTTTTTTTATATGACTTTTTGATAATTTTTTTTTTAAAAATGAACAATATCTCGAGAACGGTTCAGGTTAGCGTTCTAAAATTTATGTCAATCGTTTTCTAATGAAAAATTACATAAGAAATGTCTATTTGAGTAACTTTATTAGTGGTTTTGATTTTTTGACGATTTTTTCAAAATTTCATTCGAAAATTTAGGGGGGTTCTTAACATTCGATTGCATATAAAAGCAATAGGCTTCCAGTGTTCACGGATTGTGATTTTTGTACCAAATACGGTTCGAATCGGTCCATTCGTTCGTCAGTTATCGTCTCCACAGGCTCACTGACACACACACACACACACACACACATACTTTCACACACACACACACACACACACACACACACACACACATACACACACACAGACATCACTTCAAAAATGTTTGATTCGTGATCAGGGATGCTTGAAACGTGCTCTCCCGTCGAAAACTCGAATTCGAATTTTCGACCCCGTCACAATACTTTCCTTATACATTATGTATATAAGGAAAGTAATAAATGTGCTTGCTTAATATTTCAAAACTAGCGATTTAAAGACGTGCGCTATTCATCTGTACTATGGGTAATGTAAATAGTATTATCGTTTTACTTTCCTCACACTGCACCGTAAAGCATAGAGAAATTATTGGAATAGTGTCGAAAATTGGAAATCGGGTTTTCGACGGATTTACAATTTCAGACAATCTAGAACGCGAAATCACCATTTTTATTTGACGTCTGCGCACGTGTGTGTCTTTGCAATGTATATATCCATTCTCGCTCCAAATTTATGCAACAAAATTTCTCAGGTAAGTTACTTGTAGGTTACCCTTATGTATTTATTCTTCCGTTTATTTATTTAATCAGGTTTGTGTGTGAGACGTACATGCGAGAGAGTATGTTGAACTCCAAAATTTTGCTCTCGCCCTTGTTTTGATATCTCAGATATTTTATTAGTAGAATCACGTTTTACAACATTTTCAAATACATACTATTTGATGTTTCTCCTTGAGGTGGCTTCGTCTCCAATTAAATATTTGACTTTGGCTTTACAATTTCTTATTGAAACCAGTTTAACTTTTTAACACTTTACAACACAGTTGTAAAGTATATATGACATTGTTCATTCTGTCTGTCTGTCTGTCTGTCCGTTCGGACGATGCCCGCCGTAAAAATGACTTTATCAAAATGAAATTTTAGTATATTGTTGAGGCGGTCTGTGGGACGTACGAGAATGTAAAAGAAAAGTATCATCCAATTAGTTTTGGATTTAACGGGAGTTGAAAAAGGTAATACATTAAACCCTATGGAACCTAATTTTTCAAACATTTTTTAAGCGCAGATAAAATTTGCAAATTGCTTTGAAAAGTTTTAAGAAATATTCAAAATATCACATAAAATATATAAAAAAAATTGTGCAAAATATGTTCGGTAGTTTTTAAAATATAAATGAAAATAATAATTATACTCATATTATATGAAAAGATCACATAAACCACTTCAATATAAAATATGACATCCATACATTTTTCTCAGTGTGAAAATCGTGATTTTTAAAGTTCTTTAAATTTTATATTTAGTGTTGTATCTGTCCTAAAACCGCCTAACTTTTGCGTATTGTCGTGCATCTATATTCTGCACAAACGTAAATCCAATATTTTTTAGTTTAAACGATCATCAAATTCAGATTATTTCTATAACGAGGCCTTATTTTAACGTATGCTGAATATAAGCAAATCAAGCTGTAAGATGGGTTGTATATGAATTTCTGAATTTTTTTACGCAAAATATTTAAGCACCGGAGTTTGGAATAGCTGGTGTAAATGAAATATTCATTGATTTTACATAGAGAAACAGACGATTTTATAACATCGCCTTTTCATTGAAGTTTTAGTAATGGAGTTAGAAGGAACTTTTACTTCCATGGCTTTAGATTATCAAATAAAATAAATTATTGTAGTACTGTGATAATTAAAAACATTTCACCGCTGAATGTATCGTTTTTTAGAGATGTTTAAATAAAATTACATTGCTGTTGAAAAGTGTTTCGTAATCAATCTTTTATGCCTGATTTAACGTTCTTGTTTTCATATTATCTGTGTATCTACATTCTGTTCCTACGCATTTATAATATTTTTTATTTTAAATGATCACTAAACTTCGACTACTTCTTCAATGAAATCTAATCGTAACGTATGCAGAACGTAAACAAATCGAGCGATTGTGAGGAGACTTATATAAAAATCGCTGACTTTTTTAAATAAAAATTATTTAGCTATGGAGTCTAAAATGTAAGTGATTTGAATGAAATATTTAGTGATTTTACATAGAGAAGCAGACGATTTTATGGCATTAAATTCTTTGGTGAAATTTTAAGTTTTCAAGTAAAATAAATTATTATAGTAGTGTAATAATTTAAAATATATCATCGCTGAATGTATCGTATTTTAAGAATGCTTAAATATAATTGCATTTCATATATTAATTTTTCTTACATAATTAATTTTTCTTGTTTATGATATTCTACAGAATTGAAGGAATGAATATTTCCATAAAATAGAACTTAGAATAGCTGTTATCACGATATAGTTTGATTTCCAAAAAAGTCGACAACTCTTTCAGACATCCATGTCACTTTAAATATAAAACACCTGTACTATAAATCTATTAAAATCTATTAAATTCTGTATTATAAATGTATTAAAATCTATTAAGTTATGTACTATACATTTGTTAAAATATGTACTATAAATCTATTAAAATGCATTAAAACCTGTCTTAGCGACAATATTTAGAATTTCACAAAATTCATATGGTTCGATTTATGGTCTAGTTAGGAATAAAGGTACATATCATTTACATGTCAAAATCCCTCTCTATGCCAAACTTGATTCTGATTTATGTTCATGTTGTAACACGAATGAAAAAGCTGGATCTCTTTCACATTGTTTACCCCAAATAAAAATGAAAATTAAATAGCTGCAATTATATTGTGCTATGGTAGCATAATCATTTGTCTTTTAAGACTAGGGTAAATGAATTTACATTTATTTTATTTTTTTTTAATTTAAATTTTAAATTTATTTTAAACATAAAAAAAATATTTATAAATCAAAATGACAAAAAGACCCTATTAAACTTTATGTATATAGAACGATTTTCGAGATATACAAACATTAGGATTAAACATATACAATATAATCAAGATTGGTATCACGTCTGCATTCAATAGATAAAATCAGGGACAAAGCGTTTTTAAAAAAACGAAAGATTTTTTATTAAACACATCCTAAAAGACGTACAAAATATATTAAAAATTGCAAGAGCGCTTTCGGACGTATATACGCCCTTCATCAGTGGCTACATGAATAGTAAAAACATGGAATGTTTATATATATATGGAGACCAGTTTAAAGCAAATTTGCATAAAATATAAAATGGTAAATGAACTTACTAAAAATAATACAAGAAATATACACGGAAATTACAAAATAAGTTTAAACGCTTACGAATTTTAAAATATTAAAGAAAAGAACTAATACAGATTTTAGAAAAACGTCAAGCTTGATATTCCTGAGAATGACCTTACAAATAACTTTTGAGAGGTTTGAATTGCATAGAGTCGAGAATGAGTCGCCAAGCATAACTTAAAATTTGAACAGTATCAAAATTACAAATTGATTCATTGTAAATATAAATAAACAGGGATTCATAAAGAAGAATACTACGTGGATTGATTGTTACAACGAACCAAAAGGAAAGTTTTTTCAAAAACGGGAAGAAATTTATCATTAACCCCATATTGAGCAAGAGCCGTAGAAAGTTTACCAGATTTGACATCGCGAGCATGTTCTGCTGAACGGATGTCATCGGCTAAACGATTATCCCCTGCTGGTGACTATAAATTTTACATTGGTAGTACAAAACGTACTGTTGTACGAAACGTACAATATACCTGTAATTTCTATTGTTTTAGGAATAACAAATTTAAATTTAATATACATTTCATTTGTATCAATTTTTTTCTCTAAAGATTCTATTATAGAATCAATAATATCCTCTAAACTAAAATGTTTATTATCATTTATAATTATCTTCTCCATTTGAATAACAAATTCTTATTAATCTCGCCTTTGTATTAAATCAAATAATTTTTCAATTTAATCATCACCAAATTTATTTTATTATAAAAATTTGTTTTCAAACCTACATATTATAATCTTAACCCCCCTTCATCTACGACAATAGGGATATTAATTATATGAATTATAATCCCTGAATAAATATTTATTTTTCCTATTTTTGTAAAATATTTTATTGTTTTAATTATTACATCAGGATTACTTATAGGTTTTCTTTCATTAAATGAAAATTTTCTATTTAATATTAGGACAATCCGCAATTTCTTTATGATATAATCATTATATTACTACATCATTTATAAAAAATGTCCCTTTATTAATAATACTATTAATAAATAATTATAAATCATGACAAGAAAAATATGGACCTAAAAAATATTTTCTTTTAATTATAAATTTTTTCAATATTCCTGGTATATTAAAATTTTCAATATTAGTTACATTAATTATTGTATTTATAATTTTCCAATTTTTAACAATTTAAATTATATAGCCCAAATTAAAGCAATATACTGAAGATAAAGAAATCTAAACATTTTCATTATGAAATAATAATGTGAATTTCACTGTATAATTCATTATTTTAATCGAAGTTAAACCGCTCTATTAGCACTATATTAAATAGCATTCAGCTAAAAAGAGTTAGCGACTTTTAAAAAATTTTCAAGCATTTAACCCTATTAATTATTTGAAAAATTAATCATTCACTTGATATTAACTTCTTCTATTTTCTTCTATTTTATTAGCAATAAAATCTCTTACAGCTTAATTACTTTTAAAAAAACTCAATTCGGCTTTTCCCGGTCCCCTTAGAACCTTATAAAAGGGGGAACCTAGCCTCTATTGAGAGATTATATTATTATATCTCTAAATATCTATTTGGTAGAATATTGCACTAAGCTTAAACCTTAGAAATAAAATTATCTAATCAATTTAATGAACCACAAAAGTATTCATATGCTAAACCAACAGATCAAATCAACAAAAATATAATAAAAATTAAAATTATTTTTCTTCTCTCTACTGAAAAAGGTAATGATAATATTAAAGAAATCTCAACATCAAAAATAATAAATAAAATTGAAATTAAAAAAACGATAAGAAAATGTTATGCGAGTAATTGATATAGGATCAAACCCATATCCATAAGATGTAGAAGACTCAATAGTTTATTATTTTTTTTATAAAAAATATAATAAATAAAATATAAACTACGCTTACTAATAAAATAGTATCTATTAAAATATAGTATATCATTATCTTTTTTCTAATTGGAAATTAAATGTATTATATACTATTTTTATAATTTCCTCATCAATATACTAAAAAATTAAAAAAAATATAAATAAAAATAATAAAAATAAAAATAAATAAAATATATAAATAAAATATATTATTAATAAATTTAAATTAATATTTATAAATAATTTAATTACACCAATTACTAAAGACAACACTTCAAAACCAACCATCAAAGTGGATATAATAACGATATGATAAGAATTAAATGCACTTGTCAAAAGTTAATAATATTCAAAAACTTACAATAATAATAAAATTCTAAACACAAATCTTTGAATAATAAAAACACCAAATTCAAGAATTAATAAAATTCTTTGAAAAATTATTGAAAATGTATACCCATATACATTAATTAATCTTATTCTAGCTAAAAGACCAATAATTAAATGCCCAGCTATTATATTAGCAGCTAAACGAATAGACAATGTAAAAGGACGAATTAAATGGCTAATTTTTTCAATAATTACTATTAAAAGAGATGATGTAATTGGCTACCTTCATGTACTAAATGAGCCGCTCTTATTTTAAAATTCATAAATCATCCTATAATAAACAAGAAAGATCAATCATGCATAAAGCATTGATTATGAAACACTTTCCAACCTCAATGCAATTTCATTTAGACATCTATAAAATGCGATACATTCCTCGGTAATAATTTTAGAATTGTCATAATACTACAATAATTTATTATATTTGAAAACTTCATCGAAAACAACTGAAATTCATTCAAATGACGTCATAGAAAAAATCACACGCCTGGCTCTTTCTATAAAAGCAGCATTTCATTCATAAATAATTTCCCATTCATGTCATTCCTCACAATACTATAATAATTTATTTTATTTAAAAATTAAGACCATGGAGCTACAAATAATTAAACTCTATGCGTAAAACTTCATCGAAAAAATCGTACTTCTCTTTGTATAATCAATGTATATTTCATTCATATCAGCTATGCAGACCCCATGAACTAAATGATTTCGTGTTAAAGAAATACAGCAATTCTAATACAACTCATTCTACATATTTTGCTGTTTACATTTTACATAGGTGAAAAATAGGCTTCGTTGTAGAAATAATCAAATTTGGATGAGCATTTAAACTCAAATATATTGTTATTGAGTTGTTTCAGTATGTAGATGCCCAGAATTTAAGCAAAAATAAAGTAGTTTTAGGACAGATACAACACTCAATATGAATTAAAAAGAGCTTAAAAAAATCACGATTTTGAAACAAGATGGATGCCATATATCATTTTTAAGTGGGTCACGTGATCTTTTCCTATCGTGGTCACGTGATCGCTTCGTATAAGAAATTTTATTATTATTTTTATTTTTATTTAAGAAACTACTGAATATATTTGGCTGAATTTTTTTGTTTATATTTTATGGAACAATTTGAATTTTACCTAAAATTTTCGAAACAATTTGTGAATTTTAAATCCGCTTAAAAAATGTTTGAAAAATTAGGTCCCATAGGGCTCAATGAATGTCATTTTTTCAACCCGGGTTCAATCCAAAACTAATTGGGTGATATTATTCATTTATATTCCCATAGGTCCCACAGACCCTCTGAACAACATACTAAAATTTCAATTTTGATTAAGTCATTTTCACGGCAGTTATCGTGCTAATGGGCAGACAGACAGACAGACAGACAGAATGAACAAAGTCATAAACACTATTCAACTTTGTTGCAAAGTATTAATAATAAATTAATCATAATAAAATATAAAAAAATTGTACTCTTAAAAATCTCAATACTAAATTATTTGGATAAACAACTTCAATATATATTTTATTAATTAATACATATATATTTATAAAATTATAAATTATAAAATTTTTATAAAATTAATAAATATATATTATTATAATTTAAATATATATATTATTAATTTAACTTTATGAAATTTTTATACCCTCTTTTTTTCATATAATGTTGAATTGGAAAAATCATAAAAATAATAATTAAAATAATTTAATTTAAAGATAGACCTCATATTTATGTAGGATCAAATACAGAAAATAAACTCATTGTCATTTTTAATTAATATTGATATTCTCTCTTAAATAAATATCTCTTTTGATATAAAATATTTATTTCAAAATATTAAACATCATATAATAATAATCAAACTTATAAATATAAAAAATATTACTCACATTAAAGGTATTAATTGTGGAATTCTTCTATCTTTAATTTCACAAATTAATATTATTATTTTACTAAATTTTTCATGATTAATTTAAGAAATTAACACCTTACATTTGAGTCACTATATTATATTAAATTTTAAAAAATAAAGAGGAATAACAGATACCAAAATAGGTATAAATCTATGATTTGCCCCACAAATTTCAGAACATTATCCGAAATATACCCCTAATCGATTATAAATTGAATTTATTTGACTTAATCGACCGGGAATTGCATATACTTTCACCTTTAAAAAAGGGATAGTTTAAGAATTAATAAAATCCACACTTGAAGTAATTATTCGAATATCAGTATTAATAGGAGAAATTAAAGTCTTATCCACATTTAATAAACGAAATATTCTTTCATCCGAATCTGGATTAGAGTCAAAAATTATATTTTCCATATCTCTATATTCATATGTTCAGAATCATTGATGACCTAATACTTTTTCAGATAATTTATAAATATTGTTTTCTTCTATTAAATATAATAAACGTAATGAAGGAAAAGCAATAAATAAGAAAAAAGAATTGGTGAAATAGTTCAAATTATTTCTAATTCTTTCCCCTAAAGTATACCATTATTATACAATTTTATAAAACATGAATCATACAAAACATGACCTACTATAAATATGATTGTAATTATAATTATTATTGTATGATCATAAAAAAATAAAATGTTCTATAACAGGAGAACCTCCATTTTGAAAATACAAAGAACCTCAAATTGGCAACAGTTATTTAATATATTCAATTGATTAAAAGTAAGATCTAAAGGAGATATATCATTTATTCATTCTAAAGAAGAACCTATAAAATATATATTAAATCTTGAATATTTTATTACTAATCTCGCTCAAATGATAAAAGTAAAATATAATGACCTAATTATTGATAACAATGAACCTAAAGAAGGAATTGTATTTCAATAAATAAATGCATCTGGTTAATCAGAATATCGGTATACCATTTAACCCTAAAAATGTTATATTAACACCTAAAAACATAATATAAAAGTGTAAATTAAATTTTTTTATTAAAATTATAAAATATACCAATAAAAATCGATCACACAAATAACAGAACTTTTTTTTATTGTTATACCTCTAATAAACGCATATTAGTAATAGTAGAAATAAAATTAATAGCACCTATAATTTACGAAGTACCAGCTAACTGTAATTGTCAAATTAATAAAACTTCGTGAATTGGGATTTTTCACTTGACTTTCTCTTACATGCATGTGCAACATGGTTTAGATCATTTATATGTATCTTAATTAGCATCAGTACAAAAATTGTTTATGGACTTTGATGATAAGTTGTTCTACAATTTTAAACATGTTCCTGCAGTTTTTAAATAAAATATCAATAAATCTTGCATATCAGTAAATTGGATGCATTTAGCTGATCTGCATTAATATAATTTTATTGGAATATCTTTTATAAATTTTTAGAAATTTTCTTCTCTGAAATTTTTACTGGCATGAGATACATTGGGCGTAACTGCTTGAGGAAGACGTCACCTTTCGATGCAGGTATGACTTCTTTATGGGCAAATCATAAATTAATTGGAATTTAAAGACAATTGAATTTAAAGTCATGGGGTCAGCAGGTCTGCTGTTTTGTTAGATGGAGCCAACATTTTATTGCAAAACCCTCGACTTGACGTTTATATTTCTAGGAACCATATAGCAACCTAATACGAAATATTCCCCTAGTTACCGTCTGTCATCACACCTTGATAACCAACCCTGAATAAAAGAAAATAAAGATTCAATCCGGTCCGCGGAGGGAATTTAAGAAAAACTGTGTTCTTTATTATTTTCATTCTTTACATTTGTATTTTACTTTACTTCAATCTGCTTTTGTTTTTATTATCACTTCATTTGGTTGTATTATTTATTATTACTTCATTTGGTTGTATTATTTAATATTACTTCATTTTGTTGTATTATTAATATTACGTAGCAGTCTTCTATTGTTAATAGCAGTTGCATAATAGCCCAATTAATCGCCATACCTTGTGGCCTTTGGCGCGGAGAGGGACTCAGCATGCCGCCATTTGTTATGCTCTCTATGGAAATTACTGGCATATCGCGAAGTTGGTGGTATTTCGTTATATTCTCCAAGTACGCCAAATTTATGACCAAACGTTACACACAAACGAAATGAAAACTATTAGCAAATTATTGTTCGTAAAATACACAAGTACAAATACACAAGTACACTCTCGTGAATGGAAGGAATTAGATCCACAAGAATCAAGTTAACAAATTTGTCGCATTATATTGCATCAAAAGTGAACATATGTCACGATAGTTAATATTTTAATTTTATTTAATATTTTTCAAAAATTTATTAGAAAAACATGCAACATCTTTGGAAAGATTCATGCTAGCATACTAAAATTTGTGTCATTCTCTTTATAATGAAAAGTTACATAAGAAATGATAATATACGTAACGTTATTAAAAGGTCATATTTTCAAACGATATTTTTAAAATTTAATTCAACAATATTGGAATCCTCCGAACATTCGAATACTTTTAAAATCAATAGACTTCCAGTATTCACCGATTGCAATATTTGTACCAAATTTCATTCAAAACGCTTTATTCGTATGTGAGATGACGCTTCCACCGACTCCCAGACACACATATACTGACACACAGACACACAAACCCACACACACAGAGACAAACTGACAAACACACAGACACACTAACAAACACACAGACGCACTAACACACACATCGACGTACTAACATACACACATACTTAAACAAACATACTTACACACACACACACTTAACACTTCAAAATATTTCGATTCGAGTTCAGGGACGTGTGAAACCTTATTTTCCGTTGAAAATTCGAATTCGAATTTTCGATCCTATTACAGTAATTACCCCATACTTTATAACATGTATGTAAGGAAATTAAATATTGCCTAGCAATCCGATCCTTATAATTTAACAGCAACTCTTTAAAATATCAAAGACTGCTTCAGAATAAAAAATAATTTTCTAAACCATCTGCTGAATCATTGGTAATTTTTTGACCAAACGAACTCTTCAAATTTTTGAATCAGCGGAGCGTTCACCATTGAAATCAGGGTCCTTTTGCTCCTACTCGCGTCCTTTTGCTCCTTCTTGGGTCGTTTAGCTCCTACTCGGGTCCTTTTGCTCCTACTCGGGCTCCCATTTTAAAGGTTGAGGGAATTTGCTAATACGTCTACTGAAGGAAATCGTTTTGCGTTTCAGTAAAATGTGTTCTCGCATTTGATAAGAGCATTCAGTGTTCGTATGTGTATAATTTTTGATTTTGGGTGCGATCATGTCATTTCTCCGGTGTATACAGTTTGTATGCAATTTTCACTGTTATTTATATAAGAAAATTCACATATTTCGTTATTTTTGTTTTTGAATAATGAATACAATTTATCCCCATTACTCCCCATTTTTCAGTCTGTAATAATGAACGATTATGTCGGTTTATTTATTCATTCGTCTATGTCGTCTGAGCGGAAAATCAAAGTAACGTACCAGCATGAAATTTGGTACAGAGGTACTTCCGGGCGCAGAAAGGTGCATATCGGTGTTATTTTTACTTTCCTTATATACATAATGTATAAGGAAAGTATTGTGACGGGGTCGAAAATTCGAATTCGAGTTTTCGACGGGAGAGCACGTTTCAAGCATCCCTTATCACGAATCAAACATTTTTGAAGTGATGTCTGTGTGTGTGTGTGTCAGTGGGCTGTGGAGACGATAACCGACGAACGAATGGACCGATTCGATCGAAATTCGTTACAAAATCACAATCTGTAAACGCTGGAAGCCTATTGTTTTTATACGCAATCGAATATTCAGAACCCACCTAAATTTTCGAGTGAAATTTTGAAAAAATCGTCAAAAATAATAAAGTTACGCAAATAGACATTTCTTATGTAATTTTTCATTAGAAAACGATTGACATAAATTTTAGAACGCTAACAAGAACCGTTCTCGAGATATTGCACATTTTTCAAAAAAATTATCAAAAAGTTATATAAAATAAAAAAAAATATTTCCTATTGAGAAACATGTTCACTTTTCATATGTAATATCATGCGATAAATTAGGTGACATCATTCTCGTGGATCTAGCTCGTTCCATTCATGAAAAAAGATATTTTGAGTAATACGTTTGTATTTGAAAGCCAATAGTCATTTGTCTGCTGTAAGAATAACTTATTTCTATGTCCATAATTCTTAGCGATATTTTGGCGACGAATTTGGCGGAATGTCGCCAACTTAGCAATTTAGCAACTTAGCAACATTTTTAATTGCTGCCAAATTAACAAAATCTCGCCAAATTGATAAAAAAATGACGCTAAATCACTGAAAGTGACGACTAATTGAAGAAAATTCAATATCTTGGAAAGACTATAAGAATAACATTTTATTTTATTTATTTATTTATTTATTTATTTATTTATTTATTTATTTACAAAGACTGCAAGCAACAGGACGTAGTCCCAGTTACAGCATGCAGGAGCAAAACTCATTCAAAATACCATGACATACATAAAACAAGTTAAAATACATTAAAAAGTTAAAACATTAAAATTAAAAAACACTTCACAAGAATACATGTAATAAAACACAAGATGTTCACAACAAATGCTTTTTAAAATCCTTCTCAGAAGAATAAAAAATATCAAGACAATCAGGGAAACCATTGTATAATTTAGAAGAGCAATTTATAGCACAATTATTGCCAATACTCGACCCAAACTTCCTAATGGCAAATAAATTCAAGCTTCTAGTTCTATACTGTGGGACATGAAAACCAATCCCACCCAAGACATGGGAACAGTCAACCCGGCCACGAAACAATCCACTGAAAAAATAACACAGAATAAAATCCCTTCTTCTCTGTAAGCTAACAACACCAAACAAACCACGCAAAGAAGCAGAAGACAATGCATAACAACTAATGCCAGTTTTCCTATAAAAAAGATATCTCAAGAAACTATTCTGGATGACCTCAATCCTTCTAGAGTGAACGGCCTGAAAAGGCCTCCAAACCACAGACGCATACTCCAGCCCAGACCTGACCAAGGCATTGAAAAGAACTATTCTGGAATCCTCATTTACAAAATCATGCGTAATCCTCCTGATGTAGCCCAGATTTCTGTATGATTTAGCACAAATATTGGAGATATGTGTGGAAAAAGAAAAATCAGATGTATACGTGACCCCAAGATCAGAAATGGAAAACCTTCTAGTCAAAACAGAGTTGCTAATAGCATACGAAAATAAAATAGGCACTTTTTTACGAGTATAAGACACCACACTACATTTACGGATATTGAGATGCAAACGATTTTTGCCCCACCAATCAGAAAGGACAAGCAGCTCCGACTGAATATTATTACACGAAACAGCATCAAAAATAGGACACAAAATCATCAGATCGTCCGCATAAAAAAGGCAATTTCCAAAACAATCAGCAAGATCATTAATAAAGATAATAAACAACAGGGGACCAAGAATAGAGCCCTGGGGCACACCAGATGTAGCCGAAAAGCTCCTACTCGATGACGAACCAAAATTTACACATGAAAACCTAGAACCCAAATATGACTTCAACAACATAACCAAATTAGTACAGAACCCAATACTCTTCAATTTATGTATTAGAATACCGTGATCAACCGAATCAAAAGCCTTCGCAAAATCCGTGTAAACAACATCTAATTGACCCCCAGCATCAATGGCATCAATTACATACGAATTAAAACAAAGAAGATTTGTAACAGTTGACCTGCCTCTCATGAAACCATGCTGATTGACAGAAATAAAAGACCTAACTTGTCTGTATATATATCTATGCAACACAAACTCAAAAACCTTGGCAAAAGGAGAAATAATGGAGATGGGCCTATAGTTATCAATACGACATTTGTCACCTTTTTTAAAAATAGGAACAATTCTCGATCTCTTCCATTCCTCTGGAAAAACATTACACCTGATGGACAGGTTAAACATAATGAGTAAAGGATATGCAAGATATTCGGAACACGCCTTAATAATATAAGCAGGAATATTGTCTAAACCCAAGGAGCCAGAACCCTTAAGACCATTAATGCCATCAGAAACATCATTCAAAGTAACAAGACCAACACTCACAACACCAGAGATATCCGAATTGCAATGCCCAGCCGGAAACGAATCAGCATCGAACGGTGTACTGACAATATAATTAGCACAAAAAAAATCAGCGAAAGCATTAGCAATGGATTTATCAGTGGAATACAAAGTATTATTCAAATTCATAGCTTTGCACACAGTCTTATCTTTAGACTTACTATAGGACCAAAAACGATTAGGATTGCTTTTAATAGACAATTCAACCAACCTAACATAAGATTTATAATCACTATTAATATCAGACTTAATCTTGGCTCTAAGCACTTTATACTGAATAAGGTCATAAGTCAAACCTCGCTGTCTATATTTTTCACGAAACCTGTTCTTCAGCCTGATATTCCGTATAGTACCACGACCAAACCAGAGAGGGTAGTCACTGACTCTAGCAACCGTCTTAGGAATACATGTATCAAAAATTTGAAAAAGATGAAGATAAACAGCACTAACCACATAGTCAATATTATTAGACCAATTCAAGAAATTCCAATCAGCATTACTCAATTTTTTATACAAGAGTTCAAAATCAGCCTTTTTAAAATCATATCGCACACAATCAGAAAGAGGCCTCCCAGTCAAAACTTTCGTTATATACATAATGTATAAGGAAAGTATTGTGACGGGTCGAAAATTCGAATTCATGTTTTCGACGAGAGAGCACGTTTCAAGCATCCCTGATCACGAATAAAACATTTTTGAAGTGATGTCTGTGCGTGCGTGTGTGTGTGTGTGTGTGTGTGTGTGTGTGTGTGTGTGTGTGTGTCAGTGAGACTGTGGAGACGATAACTGACGAACGAATGGATCGATTCGAACAAAATTTGGTACAAAAATCACAATCCGTAAACACTGGAAGCCTATTGTTTTTATACGCAATCGAATGTTCAGAACCCCCCCCCCCTAAATTTTCGAATGAAATTTTGAAAAAATCGTCAAAAAATCAAAGCCACTAATAAAGTTACGCAAATAGACATTTCTTATGTAATTTTTCATTATAAAACGATTGACATAAATTTTAGAACGCTAACATGAACCGTTCTCGAGCTATTACACATTTTTCAAAAACATTATCAAAAAGTCATATAAAATGAAAAAAAAATATTTCCTCTTGAAAAGCATGTTCACTTTTCATATGTAATACCATGCGATAAATTGGGTGACATCATTCTCGTGGATCTAGCTCGTTCCATTCATGAAAAAAGATACTTTGAATAATACTTTTGTATTTGAACGCCAATAGTCATTTATCTGCTGTTAGAATAACTTATTTCTTCGTCCATAACGCTTGGCGAGATTTTGGCAACGAATTTGGCAGAATGTCGCCAACTTGGCGACTTTTTTGAAATGTTGCCAACTTAACGAAAATCTCGCCAAATGGATAAAAATGACGCTAAATCAATGAAAATGACGACCAATTGTCGAAAACTCAATATCTTGGAAAGAATATTAGTATCTACTATAAGAAAAACCTATTTTTTTTTACTGTAAAAATAGCAAACTCATTACATTATATAAGGAAAGTCATGTGTTGCCCACATCAGATTTTTTTAAAATTAAAATTAGTTATTTTATGCTTTAGCACGATTTTTACTCAATCTCGTTCTTTAGCGACTGAAAATATTATTTCATAGTTTCCATCTTAACACCAGTAAAGACCGGAACGTTCTCTTTCAAACAAACTTTGAACGCAATCCATACACAATTAGCCAAATTTTCTTGAATTAGATCCACGTTGTTGCATTTTTAACGTTGAATTGTACATTTGGCGATTTCCGAATGACAACATGTAAAACTATTTCAAAGTACCCAATTAACTGATATATCGATTAACTCTAAATAAACAATTATCAATATTGATAGCATTTTTAATAAGCGACATCAATTGGGTGATATTGTCGTCAACTTGGAAACACTTAAATCAACAAGTTGGAGATATTTCGACAAATTCGTTATCAAAATTTTGCCAAACGTTACGGACGGAAAAATGGGTTATTCTTATATTATGTACTATTTACAAGATATTGAATTTTCGTCCGTTAGTCGTAATTTTCATTGATTAACATCATTTTTATCAATTTGGAGAAATTTTCGTAAAATTAATAAAAGTCGCCAAGTTGACGACATTTCGCCAAATTCGACGCTAAAATCTAACTAAGCACTAAGGACGGAGAAATAAGTTAATCTTATAGTAGATAAAATGCTATTGACGTTCAAATACAAAAGTATGACTCAAAGTATCTTTTTTTATGAATGGAACGAGCTAGATCGAAGAGAATGATGTCACTACATTTATCGCATGATATTACATATGAAAAGTGAACGTAATTCAAATTACTTAATATTTTATTTTTATTTTATGTGATTTTTTGATACATTTATTTGAAAATTTTCCAATATCTCGAGAATGGTTCTTGCTAGCCTTCTAAAATTTATGTCAATCGTTTGATAAGGAAAAATGCTATGTGACTATTTGCGTATCTTTATAAAAGGATTTGATTTTTTGAGAGAAATATTTTTGAAATTTTGGAGGGTTCTGTGCATTCGATTAATGTTAAAAATAAGAGGCCTCCAGTATTCACGGATTGAAATTTTTGTATCAAATTTAATTCGATTTGCTCTATTCCTTCGCGAGATTACGTTTCCAATGCCTCTCAGACACACATTCTTTCACACACACACACACACACATTCTTTCACACACACACACACACACACACACATTCTTTCACACACACACACACAAACACATGTGCATGCATTCACACACACACACACACAAACACACAGGCATCAACTCAAAAACGTTTGATTCGTATTCAAGGGTACTTGAAACATGCTCCTTCAAAAACTCGAATTCGAATTTTCGACCCAGTCACAATACTTTTCTTTTACATAATACTATATAAGGAAAGTAGCAAGAATGTCTCATTCTTCTCATTCATAAAATTTGACACATTGACATTTCTAAATAAATAATGTTTATGCATTACTGTATACACTCCTTTTCAATATGGCGTTTCATCAATATTAAACACTTTAAATGGACTGTTATTTTTCTCCATCAAACTCATGGTAAAATGTTGAAGACGCATATTATTGAGTACCATTATATAGAAATATATTTAGATATATATTAAGATGGTTTACGTGGAACTATTTCTAATGCGCAGTTCGATTGTCATTCTAATATGCAAAGAAAATATTTGAGCCGTACCAAAAGATACATTCTTGCTAAATAACAGGTATATGTTTACATCTCAGGCACATGAATACAAGACCTTTACGAGTTTAAACTTTTTTAATATACTTAACAGTATACGAAATCGTGGTAAACAAATATCGCGTGCTATTAAACAGCTATATCATATTAAAGAGATACATTACTTGGTTGCGTGTTGATTCATTTAAGGAAAATATTTATGTATGGGTCAAAGTGATATCAGGCGGCATTGTTCATAAATATGAGCAGAAGCTGAATGTTTCAGACATCCAATCTCAAATGTGATCTGTAAGATATACTTAGGCTATAAAATACTTAATACGTCTGGAAGAAGTTTGAACGTAATAATTTTTAAACTTTCTTCTCTAAACTTCAGAGATGCATTGATGCATCTTAATTTCAACTATTCACTTTGAGCTACTAAGTGCTGTTTGGAACATTATTCTCTACTTTCAGCTGCTAATTGAAGGTAAGAAAAATGTCTCTAACTAGGAAGCAATATATCTTTCTTGTTCGCTATGCTCAGTATCCTCGGTTTTCGATGTCTATACATTGAGTTGTCAAAAACAGTAAACGTGTTTATTTTTTTAAAAAAATATCTGTAGCCTCTTAAATCCATCTAATTTTTATTCAAATTATCGGTCTCAATTCATCTGATGTATTTTGAAAAATAATTTGCAAAATTAATCACTGCACTACTGCACACACACGCACACACACACACACACGTACACACACACACACACACACATATATATATATATATATATATATATATATATATATATATATATATATATATATATATATATATATATATATATATATATATATATATATATATATATATAATATATATTCGTGTTCAGAGATGCCCGAAGACTCGAAATCAAATTTTCGTTCCCGTCACAATAGTTTCGTTACACATTATACTACGTATATAATGAAAATAATAAAGTTGGTAGTAACTTATATTATATATAAATGCCCTTAAATCACACATTCTAATTAATTATATTTACAATTTGCACAATACCAATTTGAAAATCCCACCTATCAGAATTTCAGCCAAGTATAAGCAAATCCATCCATCTCAAAAATAGTTTTTATAACATTCCATACATTGTTTTAATATCAAAATTTCATAAATCTCCTTTCGCTTTCGGATCAATTACCAGTGGGCATAATTCATGCCTTAAAATTTCCGGTAAACTATTAGTAAAAATTTTGAATGAAATTCCTTTGTTAGCTGACATTTCGATAAGTCATATTGTAAAAACACTTTTGAATTAGTTAAGAATTTAAATACACTTTCTAATATTCATAGTACATATACCGATGGTTTTAATGACTGACATTAATGAATAATTTTAATTGCTGAACAATATTAAAATACCCTGGAATATTTATCATTCATTTTTAAAAAAAGTACTTAGTTTCAATCTCTATGAAAACTATATTTAACATGGTAGTTTGTTTTCTAAGCGACAGTTTGGTATCCCACTGGTGGCATGATTATTAGCCATCATTATTGGCAATTTATATTTATACTTCTGTGAAAAAAACTATAATGACGGCTTGTATAATGTACTCATGCATAGATATTTAGATGACATATTATGTATATCCATTAAAAATAATCCTATTGCATTCAACTTTATCCTAACAATTGACAATTAAATGATAGTAATAATGATTCCAATGTTGCAAACGTTTTAGATTTACATTTCAATATTCAAATTTATAATCTGGCTATAAACTAATGTGATAAAAAACGATATTTTATTTTTAATACTTCTAAAATTCAACATTTTAAAACTTGTTTGCATATATTAGTGTTTAGAAATATGATATTAAACCATTTTCGTAGAATAAAATTTGTGATGACAATTATAATTTAGCTCATTTTATAGAATTATTAAATACTGCAACTGATAATGCAATGCTTCCCAAATTGTTCACTGATACCATTAACTCAGTGAATCAAATGCTTCTCAATATCGTCCAAGACTATATTCCCAATTATGGCGGTTACTAACTTAAAATTGTATATATATATACTTGATAGCCTTATCTTAATGGCTATATCTGAATGGCTGTTCTGTCCCCGGTTTTTGCTCGTTGGAACGAACTGAGGTTGAAATGCCTGAAACTCTTCGTTCCACTTTTAATCCATGGTTTATTTTTCTTCTCCAGGTTTTATTTTTCTTCTCCTGGTCCTATTCACTACTCAACATTGTTATTCGATCTCAACCGTCTTGGTCATTTTATTGTTTTAATGTTTTGTCATTATTTACTTGGTATTAGTTATTAATCCATTTAGATGTTTAAGTTCAACAGACACTTACACCTTAAACTCAGAAAATTGGACAGATAAATAACTTCAAATCAGCATTTTAGCAACGCTCTTCACTTCAAAATTCGGTTGTTTCTTCCGTAGATCTAAGGAAGTAATGGCGGAAAGGCGGATGTGTTGAATGTTGACGCCTTTAGAACATTTCGACTTGCTTTTCCTTTCTTTACACTCTTCCAAAATTGATTTCAACTAAACCAGAACATAATCCATGTGGAATATTCAAATATGAAGAACATTTAATACCGTAAGAAATTTCCAAAACTCTTTCGTTATGACCAAAAAAGATGACAGCCGTTTCGAAAATGGAAAGAGCTGGATCCGTGATATATAAGACGAAAACTCAGAACATACAAAATACTAGAAAAAGTACCCAACATTGTCCAAGGATCGTAGTGTAAAGCACCCGAGCAAGAGTTTATTTATTTATTTATTTTTTATTGTAAGCGGGCTTGGTTTTCGAGAATTCGCTGTAAGCTCTGGTGAACGAATTCTAAAGAACGCTTTAATATTACGCTCGTTTATAACATGTACATTGACAATAAAAAAGAATTGCCGAAGCGCATGTCCCTGAATGTTCCTGTGTACCAAATTTCATAGCTGTACCACACTTCGATTTACCGCTATAGAGTGTACAGCCAGACATCTTCAATTATGTATAGCTGTAAACGCGCTGCGAATCTGTGCTCTAAACATCTGTGAAATTCTTAACTATAGAACTCCTGAAATAACGATTTTATTCACTCTGAGTTTCGCATTTCTTCTTTTGCTGATACTTACTTCAATATTTCTTTCGGCAAGCATTTCTAATTTCTAATAAAGCGGCCTTCTTCTTTTCCTCCACCTGCTCCTTCTCATTTTTCAGACAGCATGTTGTTAAGAACGTGTAAAATGTAAAATCAGACGGAGAAACACCTTTACAGGCAGCCTATTCTATGGTGTAAATTCAGGGTTGTCATTTGCTGTAGTTAGGAGGGTTTGCCCAAATTTTCTATTTATCACCAATTTCGCGACTTTTAGCGTCATTTCGAATCTTCAAGAGCCTTCTCGATATAACAAATATTCTAGGAGATACCAGCCCCTTCTAGACGTTTCTACAGAGAGTATATAATAGGAGTCATCACTCAGCTGGAGAGCAGTTAACGTGATACAACCTACGTTAATGTTTCAAACGTTCTTTTGATACGTCAATGTTTCAAAAGAAGCAGCTGCTGTTTTACGAAATTAGACCATTTCATTGCTGTTATACTGTACCTGAAAGCTGTTTAATGTATTGGGAGATAGTGTTCATGCAATTTGCTCTATATTGTTAATGTTTACTCTGTGCTAGTGTATGTCTAATTGTGTGCCTAACACGTGTTAGTTAACCTGAAATTTGGCCTCATTCTTGTATCCTGAGCGTACACACACGATTCCAAAGGATATATCATAATAATATCTATATGAATAATCCGTCTGAGATTGACGAAATTTTCAGAGATGTTTACAAATAGGCTGAGACAGGTTCCTCAAAAAATTTGAATTTCTAGGTCAAAGTCTTCCCTTACTTTAAGCTAAAAATCTAAAACAACATACACATTTTTGTCACATAAATAGAACCATTGCATTTGAAAGCAGAAAACTTTTTAAAACATTAAGTTAGGAAGATGCTCAGTTATTACTTTCCTTATATAGATAATATATAAGGAAAATATTGTGACGAGGTCGAAAATTCGAATTCGAGTTTTCAACGGAAAAGCACGTTTCAAGCATTCCTGATCACGAATCAAACATTTTTGAGGTGATGTCTGTGTGTGTGTTTGTGAAAGTATGTGTGTGTATGTGTGTGTGTGTGTGTGTGTGTGTGTGTGTGTAGAGTTGAATTTTGATTATAATGCCTCATTTATGTAAGAAAAACTGATACTTACGACATTTTTCTATATTTTGATCCGCAATTACAGTTATTTATATTTGGATAAGAGAAAAATTTCTTTATTTTTCCTTAAGAGTAACAGTGGAATACCCAATATGACAACTATTAAGCTTCTTACTTTTTCAGTAGACTTTAGAAACAAAAGTAAATGTATGATGTGGACAGTACGTGACTTTCCCTACAGGCTCAAATTCATTTTCTCTCTATTTCTTTTTTAATTCATTACATTGATATTTATTGCCTACAAAACACGCATACTTACTTGAAATTACTCTGGATTTGAACTTTTAATTCATCTTTTGCTTTCTTATGGTAACTGAACGTTCTTTCAAAGGCGGTGTAGCAAAAATGCAAAACAAATTAAAATATCTCAAGAACGTATCAGGATAACCTACAAGTGACACTTATATACCAAATTTTGTGAAGCTTGGTACATGATATTTTTAGCTAGAGTTGATACATGCAATTTCCCGTAAAAAAGCAGGTTCTTTTATCCTGAATCGTACCAAAATCTGATCAGCACCACGTTCACCCACAAGTGGTTTGCCTACCAAATTCTCTGAAATTTGGTCAATTTCTTTTTCAGTTAGAGTGGATATATACATTTCACAGACAGACACACACACAAACACACAAACTCGCAAACGTACAAGCGTCACGTTAACATAGATTTTTTTGTGTTCTAGATGTCCCAAAACATGTACATCCGTCGAAAACTCGAGTTGCTATTTTCGACATAATTTAAATACTTTTGATATACATTACTACGTATTATAGGGAAAGTAAAAATTTCAAAGGAAAACAAAATGCGCTATCATTGACGTATCGATGCTTAGAATAGGTTAGAGAATATTAAACGGAATACCGACTTGTCTCATTAATCGCAATAACGTCTTGTCTCATCACAATTTCCAGGCGGAAAATTTAAAATTCATCATTTTAGTCCTTTTAGTTTCTGGTATACAAGAGGGGGTGGGGTGGAAATTCATTCGTGTAAAAGGTGTCCGTCAGATCCGTCAACATAAAATTGATTTGAGTGTTAAATTAAAAAAGAACTTAGCTGTTGTTTTGCAGCGCACCTTAATTTATACAAAAATATCAATAACTGATTAACAAAATGCCGAATTTGATTATAAATTATGATGGAAAGACTGTAAATAAATTGTTCATATCTAATTCGTTTCATTCCCCTTCCCCAAATAAGAAAATCTGATGTGGGCAGCACATGACTTTCCCTGCAGACTTATATCCACGTTCTCTTTATTTTAATTAAATTTCATTCACTTTTATTTCAATTTTCGTTTTCATTTTGTAACTGGACTTATTTTCAAAAGTGGTGTAGAGAAGATACGAAAAAACTAAAATATCTCGAGAACGGCTGGTCCTAGTGTAATGGCTAATTCTTTTCTTCGTTTCTTCTTTTAAAATTACGTATAAAACAAGCATGTAATGGATATATTTGAGCATACGTAGTTTTTTAGTTTAGATTTTGACAATTTTTGCGGGCCATTTCGCCAAAAAAGTCAGGTTACTTTTTCGTATCGTACCAAGATTTAATTAGCACCAGGGCAACCCACAAGCGACGTATCAACCGATTTTTGTGAAATTCGGTCCAATAGTTTTTCAGTTAGAGTGGATACAAGCTCTTGCGGGCCATTTCGCAAAAACAGGCGGGTTCTTTTATTCCGAATCGTACCCAAAACTAATCAGCACCAGACTCGCTCACAAGTAACTTACCTACCAAATTTTGTGAAATTCGGTCTATTAGTTTTTTAGTTAGAGTGGATACAAAATCTGCACAGACAGACAGACAGATGCACAGACACACAGACACACACACATACGTCACGCTAAAAATAGTTTTTTCGTATTCTAGAGGTCTCGAACCGCGTAGATCCGTTGAAAACTCGAGTTGTGATATTCGTCATAATTCCAATGCTTTCGCTGTACATTAATATGTATTTCAGGGAAAGTAAAAATCTGATGTGTGCGGCACATGACTTTCCCTGCAGACTAAAATTCATATTTTCTTTATTTCTTAAATAATTCATTAGATTGTGTTTAATTGCACTAAATTTGCATTTTTAAATCCATTTTTGCTTTTATTTTGTAATTGGACATTTTTTCGAAACCGGCGAAACAATGCAAGAAATCTCAAATACTTTGAGAACGGTTAGTCCTAAAGCATAATGGAGTGTGTTATATTCTCTCCTCGTCCAAAATTGCGTATAAAACAGGAATTTAATTAATACATTTGAGCATACGCAGTCTTTCTTTTTTTTAGATTTTGGCGATTTTTGCGGGCCATTTCGTAAGAAAAGGCAGGTTGTTCTTTTCCGAACTGTACCAAAATCTAATCAGCACCAGAGTATCCTACAAGTAACGTATCTACCAAATTTTGTGAAATTTGGTCAATTAGTATTTTAGCCAGAGTGGCTAAATGAAATTTTTAAGAGGAAAATGAAATTTTTTCAATTCACATAAAAAGGTGGGTTCTGTTTTTACGAATCCTACCAAAAACTAATCAGCACCAGGATCTTACTTAAGCAAATTACCTACCGAATTTTTTGAAATTCGGTCCAGTAGTTTTTTAGTTAAAGTGAATACATACATTGCACAGACAGACAGATACACACACAGACAGACACACAGACAGACAGACACACACACAGACAGACACACAGACACACACACAGACGCCAAGCTAAAAATAGTTTTTTCGTATGCTAGAGGTTCCGAAACGTGTAAATCAGTCGAAAACTCGAGTTGTGATTTTCGGTATGATTCCATACTTTCCCTATGCATTACCATGTATTGCAGGAAAAGTAAAGCCGATGTGGGCAGTACATGACTTTCGCTGCAGACTCAAATTCATTTATTCTTTATTTATTTAATAATTCATTAAATTGAGTTTAATTGCATAAAATAACACTAAATTTGCATTTTTAACTCATTTTCTGTTTTATTTGGTAATTGGACATTTTTCCAAAAATGTCATGACTAAATGCGAAAAATATCAAATATCTCGAGAACGGTTAGTCCTAGAGTAATAGAGGTGTTCTTATTCTTTTCTTCATCAAAAATTGCGTATAAAACAAGCATTGAATTGATTTATTTGAACATACGTAGCTTTTTTTTCGGATTTTGGCAATTGTTGAGGGTCCTTTCGTAAAAAAAGTGAATTTGAATGAAGTTTATTTTCTTCGATGACGTTTTCAAGTATAATAAATTAATGTAGTAATGTATTGTGATAATTTAAAAAATATTACTGAGGAAAGAATCGCATTTTAGAAATGTTTATAGAAGATTGCATTGAAGTTGGAAAGTGTTTCATAATCAATGCTTTATGCATGATTGATCTTTCTTGTTTAGGGGATATTTTGAATATTTCTTAAAACTTTCGAGGCAATTTGTGAATTTTAAATTCGTTTAAAAAATGTTTGAAAAATTAGGTCCCATAGGATTCAATGCATATCATTTTTTAACCCGGGTTCAATCCAAAATAAATTAGGTGATATTATTCATTTATATTCCCATAGGTCCCATGGACCGTCTGAACAACATACTAAAATTTCATTTTGATAAAGTCATTTTTACATTTTTACGCTAGTTATCGTGCGAACGGACAGACAGACAGAATGAACAACGTCATAAATATTTTTCAAATATGCTGTTAAGTGTTAACAAGAAAGATCAATCATGCTTAAAGCATTGATTATGAAACACATTCCAACTTCAATGCAATTTTATTTAAACATGTCTAAAATGCAATACATTCCTCGGTAATATTTTAAAACTTATCACAATACTACATTAATTTATTATATTTGAAAACTTAAACCTTCATCGGAAAAAAATGAACTACATTCAAATGACGGCATTGAAATATAAATTGCCTGGTTTAAACATCTCTAAAATATGATACAATCCTCGGTAATAGTTTTAGAATTATCATAATACTACAATAATTTATTATATTTAAAAACTTCATCGAAAACAACTGAAATTAATTCAAATGACGTCATAGAAAAAATAACACGTCTGGATCTCTCTATAAAAACAGGATTTCATTCATAACTTTCTCCCATTCATTTCATTCATCACAATACTATAATAATTTATTTTATTTAAACATTTTGTTTAAGACCATGGAGCTACAAAAAATTAAACTCTATGCTTGAAACTTCATCGAAAAAAATCGTCCTTCTTTTTATGAAATCAGTTAATATTTCACTCATATCAGCCATGCAGACTCCATGGACTAAATTATTTTGTGTTAAAAAAAATACGGGAATTCTAACACAACTCATTCTATATATTTTGCTGTTTACATTTTACATAGGTGAAAAATAGGCTTAGTTGTAGAAATAATCAAATTTAGATGAGCATTTAAACTCAAATATATTGTCATTGCGTTGTTTCAGTATGTAGATGCACAGAATTTAAGCAAAAATAAAGTAGTTTTAGGACGGATACAACACTCAATATGAATTAAAAAGAACTTAAAAAAATCACGATTTTGAAGATGGATGCCATATATCATTTTGAAGTGGGTCATGTGATCGTTTCATATCATGGTCACGTGATCGTTTCATATAAGAGGTGTAATTATTATTTTAATTTTTATTTAAAAAACTACTGAATATATTTCGCTGAATTTTTTTTTATATATTTTATGGAACAATTTGACTATTACCTAAAATTTTCGAAGCAATTTGTGAATTTTAAATCCGCTTAAAAAATGTTTGAAAAAGTAGGTTCCTTAGGGCTCAATGTATTTCATTTTTTCGACCCGGGTTCAATCCAAAACTAATTGGGTGATATTATTCATTTATATTCCCATAGGTTTTACAGACCGTCTGAACAACATACTAAAATTTCATTTTGATTAAGTCATTTTTACGGCAGTTATCGTGCTAACGGACAGACAGACAGACAGACAGACAGACAGAATGAACAAGGTCATAAACACTTTTCAACTTTGTTGTAAAGTGTTAAAAACGAAGTCATCTAAGATGAAATGTTTGGATGTGTGAAATGTTCGCTTACGACGGGTCGTGGAGTGTGGTCGGCGCAAAAGATATCAGTCTGGCGTATAGTATTTCTTTCAGGCTTCCGGGGGGACGAAGCCCCTCCGGAGTCGGGTATTTACTCCCCGGAAACATTTTAGGTTAACTTAGTTTCTATTTATGTGACACAGCATTTATATATATTTATATAGGGGAAATAGAGGACTTGCCGACCCCCCCTTCTTAAATTTCATTCGCCTTCCCGACAAAAATGTCCTGAAAGGAATACGCTTGGCGTATAGTACAGATGCGCAGATGTCGATGAAAATGGTACCATTTCCATTACATAATTTCATTTCATTCCCTTCACACTTTTTTAACACTTTACAACATATTTGAAAAGTGTTTATGACTTTGTTCATTCTGTCTGTCTGTCTGTCCGTTAGCACGATAACTGCCGTAAAAAACACTTAATCAAAATGAAATTTTAGTATGTTGTTCAGACGGTCTGTAGAACCTATGGGAATATAAATGAATAATATCACCCAATTAGTTTTGGATTGAACCCGGGTTGAAGAAATGAAATACATTGAACCCTATATTTCAATCATTGTCAATCATTTCCTAATCTTTCAATCATCTTTATGCGAAGTTAAAATTCACCAATTGCTTCGAAAATTTTAGAAAATATACAAATTATCCCTTAAAATGTATAAAAAAAATTTCAGCAAACTATGTTAAGTAACTTTTTTAAATAAACTGTGACTCAATTGCTTCGAAAGTTTTAGGAAATATTCAAATTACCCTATAAAAAATATAAAAAAAAAATTCAGCAAAATATATTTGGTAGTTTTTTAAATAAAAATGAAAATGCTAATTACACCCAGAGGATATGAAGAGATCACGTCACCCACTTCAAAATAAAATATGGCATCCATCTTGTGTCAAAATCGTGATTTCTTTGAAGTTCTTTTTAATTTATATTTAATGTTGTATTCGACCTAAAATCCCTTTATTTTTACTCAATTTCCGTGCATCTATATTCTGAAACAGCGCAATTATAATATATTTGAGTTTAAGTGATTAATGCAACCAACTTGTGTTAAAATCGCGATTTTTAAAGTTCTTTTTAATTTTTATTTAGTGCTGCATCCGTCCTGAAACCGCTTTATATTCGATTTTTTTCTGTGCATCTATACGTTGCGACAACGCAATTATAATATTTTGGAGTTGAAATGATCATCAAACTTTGATCATTTCTACAACGAAACCTGATTTTCAACTACGGAGAATGTAAACACATCAAGCTGTAAGATGAGTTGTATAAGAATTGCTAAATTTCTTTAACGCAAAATTATTTAGCTCTGGAGTCTGCAATATGACTGATATGAGTGAAACATTCATTAATTTTACATTGAGAAGCAGACGATTCCATATTATTGCTTTTTTGATGAAGATTTAAGTATGGAATGAGAAAGTAATTGAATCTCCACTGTTTTACGTTTTTAAGTAAAATGAATTATTGTAGTATTGTGATAATTTAAAAATATTGACGCTGAATGAAAGGATGGGGGAAAAGTTTATGAATGAAATATCACTGCTTTTATATAGAGAGCCAGGCGATTTATATTTCGATGACGTTATTTGAATAAAGTTCATTTGTTTTCAATGAAGTTTTCAAATATAATAAATTATTGTAGTATTGTGATAATTTAAAAAATATCACCGCTGAATGTATCGCATTTTAGAGATGTTTAAATAAAATTGCATTTCATTTGGAAAGTGTTTCCTAATCAACGCTTTATGCATGATTGATCTTTCTTGTTTTTCTTTATTTCAAAGTATGTATTTTATATCGAATAATTTATTTAACTGTAAATTATATTCTATTTTGACAAGAAAATATATTTGTCTTTACAGGAAATGTCATATTTTTCGACTATGAATGTCACACAGAAGAAGAACTTGTTAAAATTTCCAAAGCATCTGAATATTATAACTACTTCCGTACTCGTGAAGAACTCATCATCCATATCTGGTGAAGTTTTTGAAGCTCAAGGGAGGGATAAGGATTTTTTGGATGTATTTTCAAAAGTCTTTGGATTTACCTACAAGATGTTTGATGTCAGATACTGGGCCAACGTAACGGTTAAATCGGACTTATTTCTTGGGAGTGTACCTCTGGACGAAGATACCTACTTTGATGAATGGGCTATTTATCCACATGGTACTACAGACATTACTTTTGTAATTCAGAAACCAGGTTTCGTAAAGGAAACTTTTGCATTCGTTAAACCTTTCTCTTGGGGTATGTGGCTGAGCATACTCTTCTCTGTCATTTTTGCTTCTGCTGCCCATTATATGATGTTTCGGGGACAAATTTCGTTGTCCTCTGCGTGTTTCAACATATTTGGTACTTTATTCGGAAACTATCACAATTGGAACCCAAAGTCACTTGCCCAGAAAATGCTGGTCTTGACATGGATATTGGGTATCATGTTCATTTCCCTCAGTTACGAATCTGTCCTTTTGTCCTTCTTAACAGTTCCTGTTCGAGAGAAAGGGGTAAAAGACATAAATGACTTGTATTACGCCGTTCGCAAAGGAACAGTAAAGCTAGCGAGTTATAAAAATGATAACTCTACAGAAATAATACGTCCTCAGAAAAGCAATGAAAAATTGTATTTTATCCTTAAGCAATTAGAGAAAGGAATTCGGTTACAAACTCCTGAAAATGTTCTTAAAGAAGTAAAAGGTAATATTGTTTTCATAGCAGAACGAAGCGTGATAGAGTCAATTTTTGGTAACACACATGTAATCTCTGAAGATTCTTTTTACCGAATCTTGTTCGCAATGTATGACGACACAGCCGACGGATTTTGCTGCATCGAGAAGGTAAACACATTTGTTCATAGATCTTGGTCAGCTGCATAGTACAAGAAAATTGTATCTGATACATCTTTCAAGGCGGCTCTGAAGTACAAACTATTTAACGAACACATGATTGACGAAGAGTCAATGAGACCTTTGACTCTTTCTGACTTTGCAGGAGCATTTTACTTCCTTATAGCGGGACATCTTATTGGAGTTTTATGCTTAATTTGTGAAATGCGTGTGAAATACGTGTGAAATGCGTTTCCGCATGAATGAATAGCGATATTATATCCTGCTCATTTATGAGGATAAAATTATATTTTGACATATCATGCACCATCGAAAAAATGCTGTAAAATGCGCAATTTTCAAAATTGCATGCTTTGTTTTGAATTTTGTCTAAAAACATTTATCGTCTTTAAACCAGAGACAAAGTGCTATATAAACTGGTTTCACAGATTATATAAATAAATAGAAAATGCTGAGTTTGCTAATATGAAAACTGTCGGCTAAAATATAAAGCCATCTGGATTATTCATTTCTCTCTCTATATATATATATATATATATATATCTCGCTCTCCCTCTCTCTCTTGCTCTCTTCTATTCATATTAAAATCTGTAGACCCTATATATAAAACTATTGACTTTATATTGTTTGTTTGACCTGACCAAATACGGCATGATAGATATGGGAAGTTCAAGATCACACTCATACAAGATAATACAATTCCTACACGAAACTCCTTCATAGAAAGAATATTTATTTAAAATCACCTTTGGCTTAAACAAACAGAACTTTTTACAACCTAGATATATTAATTAATAATACAAATAATTATAAAATAATTCGAAGTGGATGTTAAAAAATTAAGGATACATATAATATGCTCAGAGATGCTGAGTATCAAAGTTTGGGGTATTTTGAGCACACCCCAAACTTTGATTTCAAGTTTTATCCAAGTGAATTAGAATTAATCGAAAATCAAGTAAAAGAAGACGGAGCGGTGGATTTTTTGGATTTGTCAATTAGAAAACATCGGCAATATGGGATATACACGACTCTACATGACAAACGAGATTCATACAAAATCAAGATCAACCCTATAATTGATTGGAATTCTAATCTCACAAAGAATGTTTTCAGAAATATCATTATCGGACATTTAAAAAAAAAACTTATGTATAATACATTCAAGAAGGACTGCATAAATAACAGCCAAAAAATAGTAAAGGAAGCCATAAAAAAACATTATCCATTATACTTCTTAAAAAATTATTATAATTCCTTTTTCAAAGAAGACAAAGCCATTGATTTATTCAATTGAGATTTTGAGCGTGTTTAAACGTATCTGCGATACTGTTATAAAGATATCTCAACACGCATGCGCGAATTGACTTACTAATAGTGTTGAATCTCAGAACAGTAACCTATGGCGTCTTTTATCCATTCCAGGTCTCCTTTTTGATTTTGATACTGTTGAAGTGCTTTTGTCTTTGCGCATATGGAGGACTGACCATTGTATTACATAGGTACCGTGAGCGTTGCCCGGGCGGTAAAAGCTGCTTTAAACGGGAAAGGGGTGTCGCAATCCACCCCTACCATTTTATGAAAGACATATAGTCACCCCCGTTCTATACTTTCCATTTATATCTTTGTATTCTACTTCCGAAATAGAGCAGCAATGCCCCTCATCCTTGGTAGCGAAATGGTTTTTGATATAACTCAGCATATGTGGAACCTTTCCTATTGAAATCCACTCATAGTTATTTATATATATATATATATATATATATATCCAAAAGGAAATGTCCAAATCTGAAAATCAAATATACAAGTAATAAGAAAAAGAAAAAGTACCAAAAATTGGCAGAGGGGGGGTTGTGACCCCCTCACCCCGGTTCAGCATGCTTTATGCCATGGCCACACTCCCGGATGCCGGTACCATTCCGCATCTAGGCCATTATACCTAAGAAGATCTGTTTGGAAACGAAAAGACCGTGATCGTTGAAGCCAAACACAACATTAGAACAACTTCATTGTAACTTCGTGTATATGTTTTATGGATTTTGGTTAAAGTTTAGAATAAATAAGATTTTTTTTTAAATGAAATAGATGGTTTCAGGATTTGTTATTAAAAATCTGTATTGAAATTTGTAAAAAATTTGATTGTATATATATATATATATATATATATATATATAATATGCACAGAGATGCTGAGTAGATGAGGTATCAAAATTACAGAAAATTTACATTATAGTTAGAATAGTTTTAATGTCATTCGATCCATCTAAGCTTTGAGAGATAAAAGGATGAGTTTCATGTGACGTCACATTCGCGATTCCACTGCACGGCATCCATGTTTGTTGTCAAATATTAGTTTAAATATTACAGATGATATTTAGAAATGTACAATCATTTAGTGCAGAATTTTAGTAGGATATATCAAGATTTGTCTTCTCTTAGGATTATTTAGCACAAATATTGATAAAAATATGTGTTTTAATCACTTAAATTTCGTATTACCGCTACAAGCATATATGGACAATATTTGCTTTTGAAAGTTTACTTAAGGAATTGGGTAAGTTAAATTTAAAATTAATTTGTTGACATCTGCCCTTGCATTATGTAATCATATCTGTGCCATCAAAGTCTGTTTATTTAATTGAGCTATTTTTATTTCATGCACTTAAAACACCCATATTGCAAGGCTTTTATTAGCAATATATATTGAGTTGTAAACTTGTACAGTAATATAACAGCTGGCTCATTTATATATAAAAAAGGTCGGTTGTTCTGTTGCTGTATTAGTTATTACTGAAGATATGCAAGAGAAAACAGGCATAATTATGTATAACATCTGTTAACTCTGTAGAAGTGATCTATTTGTTTTTTTCTTAGGTGCATATTTCCATTGAATATATCTATTAATTTTCCTGCACAGTTATTGATATACCACATAAAGCTAGCAATTGTAGGCTGAAAATTGTTTAAATTTGTTCTTAAAGTGATTCTCCAAACTGCAATAAACCAAATCACACAACAACTTGTGAAAAGTCTGCATATTCAGCTTTATTTAACGCAATTTTGTCTTTCATAAGAAATTACAAACATATTATGCAATGTTATTTATATTAAACTGATGAGTGAAAAGCTCTTTTGGTAAGTAAACTCTGAACTGAAATTTCGTGCCCTGCATACAAATTATGAAACTAGGGAAAGTGAAAAACTTGCTTGCAGTGAGCATTTTGTACCGCAAAGTGCAGTCGGTCAAGTTCATTTATAATCCTGGGGCTTTTTTCTATATTTTTAAATCTATATATTAAAATAGAAAAGCATATGTATTTTCTGATGAATACATATTTAGAATTTAAAAAAAGAAATTAGGTAATATGGAAATTTTTTAAAATTGTTGTGTAAAATTGTTCATACAAGCATCTTTTCATATCTAAATATATGTGATGTCGTACAAAGGATGTAAAAGTTTGAATTTTTAGGTTAATACATAAGAAATGTATTGTGACTGGAACAAATATTTGAAAATTTTTCTTCTGATTGACGCACTTTTAGTATCACTGAACTATACATAACATCTGAACACTCCCATTACAGATATCAGCATCCATGGATCAGTTTTGCCCTTGTTATATTGTCAGTTATCATGGAAGTTAAAAATAATTGTGACTTATAACAATTTGTTTGCTACCATTGCAGATATTAGCTATTCCACGTTGACGAGCGCATGATAAGTGAAAAACTGGTCCATGAATTCTGGCATTACGAGTATTTTCCAAATTTTGGGGATGATCCTTATAAATGGGTTTTGTAATTATATACATAACATATTCCAAATTATGTCAGTGTATGTCACAGGGTTTCTCCCTTAAGGATATCCAAGTTATTGTGTTTCTTATATAATTTTTCATAATGAATCATATTTCCATCATTGGAACATTTCAACTTTTGCCCCCTCCTCCAAAATAATCTTAAAACGGTGCACTTCATGTGCAAACAATGTATGTTTGTGTGCGGACACAATCTCTCAAGAACAAATTGAACAATTCGAATAAATTTTGTATAATTTTAATAAAGAGCATTATAATGGAATTGAAGCTACTTCAAAACTAAAAAGTATTTTCATAACACTATAACACAATTAATATATTGTTTATGTCTTTTTCCTAAGATTTCTATAAAATACTTTATTTTTATAATATTAAGTACCTGATTTAAAATACCATCATCTGTTTCTTTACCGACAAAAATAAAAACAAGTGGACATTATTTACTGGTGGTTTTCTTTGTATGTAGACATGTTTATCGACTATAATTTGGATTTTAATTCATAATTATATCATTGCATATTCACACCAAATTTAATCTGACTTTCTTTTTAAATTACCCCAGTGTACTTAAATTGGAGTTAATTGGACAAATTCAAAACTGCTGTAATGCATTGAATTATGGAATGTACTTAGACATTACAACAAAGTACAAAATATGCTTACATGAACAACATGGGTAAATTTTCTAAAAACATTACAAAGTTGATTTTACATTCATGTAACAAGCTACTTTTGTACCAAATTTGGGTTGTATAGAAAGACCAATAGTAAAGAAACACCTATGTGTTTTCTTGTATTGTAAATGATACCCATTAAATTGTATATATTTTCATTTTAACTAAAAAGTATTGAAAGTAAAAAAATCCATAAATTCTTTTTATTGTATATCCTCCATATCTTCACACAAGAAAATTTTATCATTGAGTATAATATTTTGAAATTCATACTTTATCACACATAACCATCAAATTACAAAATATGTCATATCATATTTCATTACAATTTGCTTTGAGATTTATTTCTATGCCAAACTTAAGTAGTTTTAAACATTCTAATTAACAGTCTTTCACAGATCTTTAAATTTTAAAATCCCAATATCCTTAAATCACAATTAAACTTGCTGATGAAAGATAAAAAATGCAGTGGACTGTTATTAAGATGGCACCCGTTTAAGATGGATTCCTCGTTATTATATACAAATATGAATTCCCCGGTTAAAGTCTATGGATGTTGCATGTTATAAACATTGCTGAATACATTCATTTATTCATTAAGATAGACAAAATGTATTTAATTTTTCAATCAGTAGAAGATGTTCCGAACATACATTCTGTAAGAAAGCGTAACACAATTATAGAAATAAATTTGGGGCTCTTGTGCATCTACCAGATGCTTTAGCGATTGTCGATGATAGAATACATGAAGCAAAAAAATTATAACTCAGGAAATGTCTTTACAAACTGATCAACTTTTTTAATACAAAAAAACGAAAGATACAATGCTCAATTCGCCGCAGCAAACCGAACGTCAAATCATAGACATTATTTACTGGTGGATTTCTTTGTATGTAGACATGTTTATCGTCTATAATTTGGATTTTAAATACATAATTTGAGCATAGCACATTCACATCAAATTGAATCTGACTTTCTTTTTAAATTACCCCAGTGCACTTAATTTGGAGTTAATTGGACAAATTCAAAACTGCAGTAATGCATTGAATTATGGGATGTAATTAGACATTACAAAATAGTAAAAAATATGCTTACATGAACAACATTGGTAAATTTTTTAAAAGCATTACAAAGTTGGGTAAATCGGGAGAGGAGACCCCCACTCATTTTTCTAAGTACAAAATTCGCCACATTGGCGCGTTTCTTCGTCTTTTGAAATTGACTCCTCTCCACTCAAGTGACATATCTTCCCGTGTTTAAAAATAGGCTCCTCCTACCAAAGTGGCGATTCTATAGTTTTATGAACTGGAATTTTGTTAAAAGATATTGCAATTGAATATAAATAAAAGTGAATAATACTCATAAAAAGATTGCAAAATACGATTTTTGTGCATTATAAACGTATTGCGCAATGGCAGAATTATAAAAATATTACGTAACGACAGAAAAATAAAATTTTAGAAACCATATTGAAACACTCGATACTTAAAATATTTTTCGAATTTAAATCAATATCAAAAACTTATAACTCGAAACATCAAAAATCACAAAAAAAAGACAATACTTTGAACGTTGATACCAGAAACTTAAGAAAAAACGAAACTTAGAAGAAATTTGATAAAAACGAAGCTTAAAAGAAATTTAAAAAGAAATTTAGGAACTTTTCGGCCAGTCGTTCTTTCTCTGTCAAAGATCGCTATGTGAAAACAACCGTTTGTGCAACAGCTGATCCGTAGTAATTCGAACACGGTTCTACGCCTGCTTACTTCGCTCGCTAAGAAAACATCACAGAATCCGGCCCCGGCTGTCGGAGGTCGCACGTAGCATGAGATGTTCCGCAGCTCATAGAGTGATGTAGCAATTCGAACATGGATTTACGCCCGCTAAAAAAACAGAATCCGGGCCCGCTGGCAGTCAGAGGTAGCACGTAGCAACAGATGTTCCGTGGCTCATAGGATGATGTAACAATTCGAATATGGATCTATGCCCGCTTCGTGGTCTTACCTCGCTACGATCGCCCGCTAAAAAAAAATCACAGAATCCTGCACCGCTGGCTGATGGAGGTCGCACGTAGCAACAGATATTCCGTCGCTCATAGAGTGATGTAGCAATTCGAACATGGATCTTCGCCCGCTAAAAAAACATCACAGAATCCGGCTCCGCTGGCTGTCGGAAGTCACCTGTAGCAACAGATTTTTCGTGGCTCATAGAGTGATGTAGCAATTCGAACATGGATCTACGCCCGCTTCGCGGACTAATCTCGCTACGCTCGCCCGCTAAAAAAATATCACAGAATCCGGCCCCACTGGCTGTCGAAGGTCTCACGTAGCAACATATGTTCCGTGGCTCATAGAGTGATGTATCAATTCGAACATGGATATACGCTCGCTTCGAAGGCTTACCTCCCTACGCTCGCCCGCTAAAAAAATATCACAGAATCCGGCCCCGCTGGCTGTTGGAGGTCGCACGCAGCAACAGCTCTTTGTGCAACAGGTATTTGGTGGTTCATAGAGCATATGGTTCATAGAGCATATGGTTCATAGAGCACAGGCTTACGTCCGCTGCGAGGACGTAAGCCTGTGCTCTATGAGCCATAGAACACTTGTTGCACAATCAGCTTTTGCTATGTGCGAGCTCCAACAGTCAGCAAGACTGGACCGCGGGTAAGACCGCGAAGCGGTAGTAGGTCCATGATCGAGTTGCTACGGACCAACTGTTGCCACATTGTAACTAAATCCGACTGTCACCCAGTTAACCAAAAAGTACCAAAATGTGATAAATAATGATACTTAAAAGATATTTGATAAAAAACGACACTTGGCAAAAATGTGATAAAAAAATGGAACTTAGAACATTCGTACCTACTTGAAATCAAACACTAATTCATACACCATTCAATCACATTCATTTTACCACTATCAATCAAACAAAAAAAAACACAATTCTAAATCTTTCACTCTTCCCAGCCATTTAGTACACACGACACAAATCAAGGAAACTTGAGAAACGATGAAAAACGATCTCCAAACGTAGCTCCAATCTATCAAATTTCAATATCAACATGTGGTTGTATCCTGAAGTCCAAAATTAACGTAGCTGATTAATAAAAAAATATACGAAGCAACCGAGAATCACAACAGAAGCAAGAAATTCGCTGCTATTCTGTACAAATTTCTCAAAAGAGGGTTGACAGAGTTACTAAAGAGTCGTCAAGATGCAATATAGCATTTCGCTTAGCCCCAATTTAGCACTACATAAAAAAAAAAACGTACCGATTTCTAGGATTGAATTGAAAAAAGTTATTACTTTAACTAAATTTAAGAAAGAACGGAACTTCGAAAAAAAAACTAACCTCATTCCTCGTCATCCTCTTCTCAGTATCCGAGTGATGTAAAACCTATTTCCTTTTTCTGCATCTTTGTCACGTCTATGGGGTGGGAAGATGGAAGCTACGGCTTTCAAATATTTGTTCCACGCTTCTTCCCCAATAAAATGCTCCTGCAGTCGCTTCCACATGTATTCATAGAAGTAAGAATTAAAATACTTTTTAATCTTCCTCCCTTTCACTTTTCTTTTGATTGCAAACCAAGTTCCTTCAATGGAATTGGTATGAGTGTCACATGGTGATTTCCAAAATATGTGACATTGTGAAATTTTGGAGAAGAAAGCGACCTGCAAAGGACGGTCCCTAGCTCTGTTACAACTTTGTATAGGGTTCCCCTCTGGCCACCTGCAAAAGAGAGGGTCCGTGGAGCTGCCTGGGTGGTCTTACACAAGAGGAAGACAGAACGAGGGGAAAGCGGTCGTTTGGGGCGCAATTAAGCCCAGAGGTTCGCACGGGAGCTGGGACTCCTGGCCACCTGCAAGCGATAATTCAGGGGCTAGTGGGCAAGCCCTGCTGTCATGGACTGGCCACTGAGAGTGGAAGCCAAGTGTCCACCAGTAATATTAAGGAGGGCTTAAGTCCTGTCAGCAAATAATATTTGAGAGGGAGGAGACTTCAAATTACAGTTTTTTTGGAAAGAGGTTTTTTCAGAGGGAAGGAATCGAGAGTGCCTCTTGAGACTTGGAGATGTGCGGTAATGATTTTTGATCGGAGCGAGACGATGCTCCGCCAGCCTTCGTGTACCCGAGCCTTTACAGAATCCTGAATGGAAGGTAGGCCTCTTTGGTATCATGCAGTACTCTTTCTTTGTGATTATCTCTCTCCTCTCAGTCTTTCTTTATCTCAAGCTGAAAATTTGTTAGGATTATAGTAATTGAGGAATAGCAATGATTTAATGTTTAATTTTGATGTTTCAAGACTTTACGATGTATTAGGGATTTTATATGTGTACTAAACCTTTTCGAGGTGTTTAATGACCTAGCGTGTTAACCTTTTACGATGTGTTAATATTTTAAGGGAGTAACTTTTATGATCATGTGTTATGAGCAAAGCTTTTTCATGTTTTATTTAATTTTAAATGTTAATTTTGTAAATAAACTTATTATTTTTGTTATTTTAAATCTAATCCGTGTCCTCATTTCAATTCTTATTAATTACTTATTTTTTAAGCTTAAAGCACTTTTACGATCACGTCGGCCGTAAACTTATTTGTTCCATGAACATTTTAAGTATTTTAGTTTTCAGATCGAACGTGAGGTGGTTTACCTCGCTACAATGAGCTCCTGTCTCGGGGTCTTTGAAATGGTAACTGTGATTTACCTGAAGGTGCATGAAGCCTTTATGTTCAAGACAATTATACGCCTTCCAACAGTCCGATACTATCGATTTCCTCTTCTCAACATACTTTTCGATCACATTCAGCAAACATTTACTCGACCTATTGAAAACCTTAGTGAAAAAGCATTTATTAGTACCTCTTTCAATCCCCCCAAACACCCATCGTCCCTCCACAGGCTTTCCTCTTTCATACTTATTTTTGCCAAACTTTCTCTCATCTATCTCCACAGTTACACCAGCCCCCCCCCCCCCAATCTTACTTCTTTTTTTAAAAAAAGCACTTATACAAATGTCACGGCAAAACTTTTTCCAATCGGTAACAGTTTTTCCCGAGACATTCAAATGATTCATCACAACCTTGCATTCAATATTTCCAAACCATATTAAAGTTAAAATTAAAATCTCAATTATACTGAATTTACTGTTATCAAACCACGTACCCGTTCTCACACTCCTACATACTTCATGCGTATCATCACCCGATCGTTTTCTACACCTCCATTCAGAACAATCAATCAATCTCTCTCTTTCACAAAATTTCATCCAGTGGCGGCCATTGGGATGGGGCCGCGAGTACGCGCGACACCATTGAGTAAACACCCCAAATTATATTTTTAGTTATACAGATTTATTACAATTTCTATTGAAAAAATCTGAATTTTTGGTTCAATTAAATCGAGAATTATTAAAAATAAGTTATGAAAAATGTCACTAGATGGCAGCACTACATCTTTCTTCACAGAAAGGAGACCCACGAAAGCTGTAGTGCACAGAATTCTCAACACATAGGGAAAAATACAGGGATATTTGTTAAAGTCGCGTCCCTATCATTGGTATCTCTTGAGTGAAAGAATGGTATAGGAGCATTATTAGAAATTTGGCGTGAAAAAAACCCAGACATTGCAGATTTACTAGTAGATTGTGTTGCTGGTCTGCGAGCGCCCCTAGCCAAAAAGAAACAGAAGAGTAGAAAAACATGCAAAGGGACTTCTCAAATCGGCTCAGTTTCACTAATTTGGCTTCAATTTTCTACATTTAAGAATGTGTTTTTTCTCATTCTCGTCTTTCTTATAAATTTGGATGTTTAAATACAGATTTGAACAAATGAGTGGATTAAGCGTACATGTGTGGTTATGGGAGGGGGGGGTTATGATATTTTAGGGGTTTCTGGCCATCGTGAATAAAATGTGTTGTTTAGGACACTCAGTTTGAGGGATCGCTTGACCCACCCAGCTGTCTTAATTATTGAAGTTGTTTCGCATTTCTTCATTTCTGATGTAGTTTGTCTGTTGTTCTGTTCTTCGGGAAGGGATTTATTTCTGTGCTCTGGTTGATCTGCTGATGACGAATTCCAATATGTTTGACTTCAAAATAATTCTTTAAACATCACGATTTTCCTATTTTTAGCATACCTGTGACATATAGGCTATTTTTAGTGACACTTTCATAAATGTGTTGTTTCGGACATGTAGTTTGAGTTGATTTACCCAACTGTCTTACTTTTTCAGCTATTTAACATTAAAAAATGCCTAAAATAAGCATATAAAGCTCTAAACTAAATTTGATATATTTTTCTGCTATAAATGCAGCTTCATATTACACGTTCTATGATTTTATTTCGTTATTCAAATCAATTTAAATAAATATTGCTTATACTACTTGGAATGCATACATAACATGGTTAAGGAATTTGGCCATATCGAAATAAAATTTTATTTAAATCAATACATAATAATAAAACATAGTAATTCATCAAAAAGAAACAAAATTGAAATAATAAATACTAATACCTTGAAAACCATCAAATCTCCTTTTTATGGCGTCCCACTGAAAAACGGCATGGACCGCTACATGAAAATCAAAATGGCGGCGCGTTGTCTTTTTCTAGCCGTTTGGAGAATTTCATCATCCGTTGGAAGATCCGTCGTAAGGTCCCGCCCTACCAAAGCCACACCCCTTTGTTCCCCCTGTTATCCCCTTAAAACGGTTAGTGGATCTAGACACTCCCTTGTAGATAGGATACCGCCAAAGTTGCACGATAACGATTAAATCTTTAGCGATACATGCAAAAGGCAGTTAAATCCCATTTTACGTAAGTTTGCGATCTGCAAACAATGAAGCCACCCATTCAGGGTCTCCGTCCAGGTCAAGAGATACGCAGTTGCCGTGGAAACGCTTAGGGGAACAGGGGAAATCGTCTTTTTGGTCAAGCGAATTTTTTCTTTTTTTCTCTTTTCTCCCCTTCCTCCTGCTCTCGCTTTTGTTTCACACGAAAGGGCAGCGGAAGAGGAAATTTAAAGAGCGAATGCTCGTGCTTTGGAAATGCATTATATGTTGGCGTAGCGAAAATAGTATATATTTGATATTTTAAATGCGGCTAAATAAATTTGGTGTCAAAATAGCCATGATTTAAACACGCAAAAAAGTATATAACATGTTAATTATAGTAACAAATAAGAAATATATACAGCTGAAGAATTGTTGAAAAAAAAAAGACGTCTGTAAAAAATATATAAATATATATATAAGTAAGCTAATGAGTTGTATATAATATAAGAAACAGTGAAAATGATATCACAGAGTATGACTATAATACAGAACATTATGCAGTATTACAATAAATATGTTTCTAAGATTAATAGTGTGCCTTCCAGGTGACAATAATGTGTATTCCGTGCTGGTGATATAACTCTAGGTGACAATAATGTGTCTTCCGTGCTGGTGATATAATTCTAGGTGACAATAATGTGTATTCCATGCTGGTGATATAATTCTAGGTGACAATAATGTGTATTCCGTGCTGGTGATATAATTCCAATCTGACAATATTGTATTTTACGTGATGGTGATATACTTTTAATGTTACAATATTGTGTTTTCCTTGATGGTGATATTCATTTATGTAGCAGATGTGTGTGCAGTGCTTCAGATCAAGATTTCCTCAGTGCACGCAATGTGTACATATGTTTTCAATGCTTCAGGACACGACTGCATCATTGTGTGTACATTTCAGTGCATCATACATTTTTCTCTCAGTGCATAGACATTCTACCGTATTTTGGATTTAATCTCATGCAGAGGGGATAATGTCGTACGGCGTGCACGACATTTTGTAATTTCAATTACAAATGCCAACCAAAATAATGAACTATCTAAATGCTGCAGAGGGAGCCAATGACAACACATGCATACATAAACAGTGGTCATCCCCGTCTGCATCAACAACGAATGGTAGATGTGGTAGGGAATGAATGGGGGAAAGAAAAAAGCGCCCCAAAGCCGTATTCCAAAAAGTTCAGTCGACTTCAAATTTTCGAACGAGCTAACATCATGTTTCTTGGTTTTTGTGAAAAAAGGTATATCGAACGTGAGCGATAAAATGGAAGCTTGTTGCAGTTATGAGATGTGCAACAGTTTCATACATCATCGAGATTGCACGAATACGTACTTAACACAAAGAGTAGAGGTAAATCACCTTTCAATTTGTCACTAATTAGCACGGAAGGCACACTTTTATCGATTATTCAAATAATGAACAATCAGTTCGTAAGAGTAGATTCTGTTAACGAGTTCTTAGATATTGAATTAAAAGAACTATTTTGAGTATTGATTGCTTAAAAGAAACTGTTGTAAAAATATATGTCCATTTTATTATGTGTGTAAATATGTATTAATGAAATATTGTCAGTGTTTTATGTCTTATAATAATAGATTTAATAATAGTATCATTAATCAAGATACAATGGATATCTATAACTTAAAATATTAAAATGAATTGATCAATTAAGTCAAGTGTATTTATTTGTATTTTGTGTGTTCGTCTCTCCAGCTTGAGGACCGGGAGCTTACATGCTCCACTCCTAGCGACGGCATCATAGGTAAGTCCTATAGTGGTAATTTAGATAAGGACACGTCTACCTTATGACACATATCATTCTTGAGTTTGCCCCTTGGAAAAAGTTTTATGGGCGCCCATGCTTATAGTATCGACAATGGGACAGAACTTAACGGAGCTGAATATTTTTGTTTCTCTCTCGATGGCGAACAAAATGGGTGGAGGTGTCCAAAATGCTTTCCAGACACTACGGAAGTCTCTACGACATAAGAAGTTGAATTTTTGGACACTTATTGTCATGGGCGCCCTTAGGGGAGGGCAAGGGTCACTCACGCTCTCTTGGACATTCAATGTCCCAAATGCAGGTGTCAAGCTAGTTGACAATATACATATCATTCTTGGGTTTGCCCTCTGGAAAAAGTGTTATGGGCGCCCATTCTTATAGAATCGACAACTTGGCAGAACCTAATAGAAGTGTATCGTTTTATTTCTCTCCGAGGACGGAGAAAATGGGTGGGGGTGCAAGAATGACTTTGTCAGTGACTTTGTGTCCTTCAAAGCTTCACAAAATTAACTTTTGTTTTGCGCAAATATAACTTTACAATTAGAAGTATATCTAGTATCCGCTAAGCAATATATTTTGTATTTTAAACGATTATAACCGAGTTCATTTGAAACGATTATAACCGATTCGAGTTCAGCTATATTTGAAATGAGCTCTACTGTCGGGAACACAAACTCTGATACGAGTTTTCGACCCCGTCCCAATGCTTTCTCTATATATTATACCAGTGTTGTTTAAACTTATTTAGTCGCGAAACTTTTAAAATTTAATTTCATGGCAGAACTCCAAATAAGAAAAATTCCTTGTTGTCCAAATTATGCACTAAAATTTTACTCGTTTTCAAATTTTTATGACAATTTATATGAAACTATCACGTCGCGAAACCCCAAGGGTTCCGCGAAGCACGTCTTGAAAAACTCTGAATTATACAGTGTATGTCCGGAAAGTACCAATTATTTATTGCTCCTACAAACCGAAAAATGTCAAGCAAATTTCCCTAAAATGTTACAAATTTTGCATTTTTAAAATGACAAATATTCCCTCCTTTCAAATAATATTTTCGTCACTAATTCTTGTACTATATAAGTATTGAACAATATAGGATTCTACATATATACATATTTACTATTAAATCTCGCATATATATTCTATTCAAATAATAAATTTTATATATATATATATATATATATATATATATATATATATGTGTGTGTGTGTGTGTAGCAGTTCTTAAACTAATTTTAAACAATATGTATGCAGCACACAAAGTTCTTAAATACATATATTTTCATAGTATTACTTTAAAACCAGAAAGAACACAATGATGGGAATAATCGGATACAAATGTATCTAATGACATTCTGATGCGTATTGAAATCATCGGCCTTCATGAACAATATCACTTACTGTAAACGCTGAATTGTTTACAATAAGTGATATGTCCGGACGGAAGATGGCAACAGCCTTTTCAACAATGAAATATTAGATTTTGAAGATACAACAAAGAAATTAAAATTTCCTACAAAAGCAGCTTAAAAATATTTTCGCTTTAAAATTGCATAACAAATAGAAATTTTCACCGGATTGTAACCAAAATAGAAGGCGACACATGGCAATATATTCTAAATTGTCATATCACACTGCAAATCATTTGAAGCCATAGGTCCTTCTCTAGCCTTGACAGCCTTGAAAATCTCTCTAGTTTAAACGGATTTGGTCAGCGGTTGCATCTAGCTTTTTAACACTTTACAACATAGTTGAAAAGTGTTTATGATTTTGTTCATTCTGTCTGTCTGTCTGTTAGTCTGTCTGTCTGTCCGTTAGCACGATAACTGCCGTAAAAATGTCTTTATCAAAATGAAATTTTAGTATGTTGTTCAGACAGTCTGTGGGACATATGGGAATATAAATAAATAATGTCACCCAATTAGTTTTGGATTGAACCCGGATTGAAAAAAATGAAATACATTGAACCCTCTATGGGACCTAATTTTTCAAACATTTTTTAAGCGAATTCAAAATTTACAAATTGCTTCGAAAGTTTTCAGAAATATTCAAATTATCCCATAAAATAAATAAAAAATATTTCAGCAAAATATATTCAGTAGTTTTTTAAATAAAAATGAAAATATTAATTACATCCTTTATATGAAGATATCACATGACCCACTTCAAAATAAAATATGGCATCCATCTTGTGTCAAAATCGTGGTTTTTAAAGTTCTTTTTAATTCATATTTAGTGTTGCAACCGTCCTAAAACCGCTTTATTTTTGCTTAAATTCTGTGCAACTACATACTGAAACAACGCAATTATAATATATTTGAGTTTAAATGATCATCAAACTTTGATTATTTCTACAACGAAGCCTAATTTTGACTTACGGAGAATGTAAACACCAAAAGATGTAGAATGAGTTGTATAAGAATTGCTGCATTTCCTTAATGCAAAATTATTTAGCTCATGGAGTCTGCAATATAACTGATATGAATGAAATATTCATTGATTTTGCACAGAGAAGCAGACGATTTTTTTGATGAAGTTTTAAGCATAGAGTTTAATTACTTGTACCTCCATGGTTTTAATTTTTAAATAAAATAAATTATTTTAGTATTGTGATGAATGAAAAAAGTTTATGAATGAAATGCTGCTTTTATATTGAGAGACAAGTGATTTATATTTCGATGACATCATTTGGATAAAGTTCATTTGTTTTCGATGAAGTTTTCAAATATAATAAATTATTGTAGTATTAGGATAATTTTAAAAATATTACCGAGGAATGTATCGCATTTTAGAGGTATTTAAACCAGGCAATTTATATTTCAATGCCGCCATTTGAATAAAGTTTTTTTTTTTATGGCGTTTAATGTTTTCAAATATAATAAATTAATGTAGTATTGTGATAATAAAAAATATTACCAATGAATATATCGCATTTTAGAGATGTTTAAATAAAATTGCATTGGAGTTGGAAAGTGTTTCATAATCAATGCTTTATGCATGGTTGATCTTTCTTGTCTTTATTATAAAGGATAAAATTATCAATTCGCAATACTCTTCAAGAAAACCTCTCATCTTTAGCTTTGTTGTTTGTTAAAGCTTTAAATGACTTAAACATTAGATTTTTGATGATGTAATCGGTCATTTTGCCTAGATAAGTATGCGAGAAAAACATTAAGATTTTTAATCACTGTATTAAATTTGTGTGTATCTAGTATATTGAAAAAATCATATGTATGGAAGTACATGGCTTTTCTTTTATAACGCAATGAATTTACCTCTTTCACAGTAAAAAAGTGATGTGCAAGATCCACCACAACGTTTTAAACGTTGAGCTGCACATTTGGCGCTTTTCCGAATGAGAGCATGTAAAACTATGTCGAAACACCCAATTAACTTATATTTCACATCCGCAATAAGCAATATATTCCATATATTGCTTATTGCGGATTTATATTTGAATAATTAATTCGTCAATTTGAGTTATGTTTGTTATCTTTCCTTCATTTTTTAAATTTGGATGATATTTTCGTCAATCTGGGGGCAAGATATCGCCGAGATAGCAATATTTAACAAAATGACTATCAAAGTTCGCCAAATTCATCGCTAAGCGTTACTGATAAACGGAGAGAAAAGTATTTATTATATATAAATTACTGTTGGAGAATGTTTAGGCGTCGAAATACAAAACTACTATCAAAAATTATCTCAAAGTATATTTTCTCGTGAATGAAACAAACTAGATGCACAAGAATGTTAAGAAATTTATCGCATAACATTACTTACGAAAAATGAACATATTTCACAATAATTAATGTTTCTTTAATTTTGTAATTTTTGATAAATTTATTTGAAATATTGCCATATTTCAAGAACGATTTATGCTAAAGGTCTAAAATTTATGTCAATAGCGTTCTAACGATATTTTATATAAGACATAATTGTTTACGTAACATTATTAACGGTTCAGAATTTTTCAAAATTTCATTCAAAAATGCGGGACTCTTCCAAACATTCGATTACGTTTGAAATTAATTGACTTCCAATATTCACAGATTGTAATTTTTGTACCAAATTTCATTTAAAACGTTTTACCCGTTTGTGAGATATCACTCCCACAGCTTACGGATGGACGGACATACACTCACAATGGCATCACCTCAAGAACTTTCGATTCGAGTTCAAAGATGCTTGAATTGTGCACTTCCGTCAAAAACTCAAAGTCGAATTTTCGACTCAGTCACAAAACTTCAACTATACATTATAACTGTATATATATATATATGTCTCAAAAGCACTGACCTCGGCTTTTATTCCTTAAACATTGATCTTAGACATATATAATGAAATACAAAGTTGCTAAAAAAAAGGTACAGAATTTCATGAAATCGATTAAAATTTTCAAGGGAATTAAATTTTAAGAAATATAAAATTTAAATTTCTATACGGCTCTCGTACAAAAACATTTCCAATGAGTAAAATGTGCCCCATACACTAATAAGGTGATGTACAGAACTTCAGCGATTTATCATAAAAAGTCCCAGAGATATGAAAAGACAAAAATACTGACTTAAACCACTTTTCGATGCATCGACATGGGTTCTCAGAGGGAAAAATCATGTCGGCAGATCGTGTTTCAAGGGTCATACACAAATTACGAAAGAAAACAATGATTACATAAATAAATAATAATTTTGCTGTTTATTAATACAAAAGTATCTGCACTGTTTAGAAATAATAACTTCACACAAAGATTACAGAACTTGTTCAAAATGTTTTCCATCCATACCAAAGATCCATCATATATAAGAGGCAGATATTATTTGCCTATGTTGCAATTTTGCATTGCGTCATTTGCACTCTTACTGTAAACATTTACATTTTAATTTGTGATTAATCCCTCACCAACTTTGTTGAAACATCTCTCTGGGACTTTTTATGATAAAATTCTTAAATTTTGCGCATCACTTTATTAGAGTATGGGGCACATTTTACTCATTGGAAATATTTTTGTACGGGGGCCGTATAAAAATTTAAATTTTTTATTTCTTCAAATGCATTCACCTGAATGAAAATTTTTATCGATTTCATAAAATTCTGTACCTCTTTTTACGCAACTTTGTAGTTTATTATATATACCTAAGATCAATATTTAAGAAATAAAAGCAGAGGTCAATGTTTTGGGGACACCCTGTTTATAGAAAGTAAAAAATGATGCTGGGTGTTTTCTTAAGTCCATATATTCGCCGACAGCATAACAAAACATATCCGACTGCTGTTTAATACGTCGTGAGGAGGGGGGGGGGTATGAAATTTCTAATACAGATACTATTTAATTACAGAGGCTATTTACACATTTCAGAACATAATAAAGCAATATAAGTAAGGTTTGAAGTAACAATATTTATTTATCAAATGTTCTATCTGATGTCCTTTCCCTGAACTATCATTCTAGATTTCCAAGATATGAGAGAGCTTTTCTTGAAGTTATGAGTGGTATTTTATTGCACTCCTCTTCAACAGTTTCCACAGTCCATCCATTGTTGTAGGTCTGCATTTAGAAAATTCTCATTTTATCAATCCAAAAGCATAACAATCCATTATTGACACATCAGGGAACTTGAAGGAATACGAGCAAAAGGTATAGCTTTTAATACTTGCATCTTTTGTCATTTTTACTTTCCCTGCAATGCATGGTAATGTATAAAGAAAAATATTGGAATCATGTCGAAAATCGTAAATCGAGTATTCGACGGATCTACACGTTTTGACACGTCTAGAATACGAAAAATCCATTTTTAGCGTGACGTGGGTGTGTGCGTCTGTCTGTGCAATGCATGCATCGGCTCTAAATAAACTAATTAATAGAATTTCATAAAATTTGGCAGGTAAGTCTCTTATGGGTGACCCTGGTGCTGTTTAGATTTTGGTACGATCCAGGATGAAAGAACACACCTTTTTTTTATGAAATGGCCCGAAAATAAAATTTTCCTATATTCGCTCTGAAAAACTAATAAACCAAATTTTACAAAATTTGTTAGGTAAGTCACTTATGGGTTTCTCTGCAGATTAGATTTTGGTAAGTTTCGAAAAAAAAATCTGCCGCTTTTTGCGAAATGGCCCTCAAAAATCGTCAAAATCTAAAATAAGACTATGTATGCTCAAATGTATCAATTAAATGATTGTTTTATATGCAATTTTTGATCGATGAAAAGAATAAATCCAACCCCATTATACTAAGACTAGCCGTTCTCGAGATATTTAGTTTTTTCGCATGTTCGCTTCGTCACCTTTGAAAATAAATCCAAGTTACCAAATGAAAACGAAAACTGAATTAAAAGTGTAAATTCAGTGTAATTTAAAATAATTATGGGTGTTATTTTGTGCAATTAAACTCAATAAGAAGAGAATAAAGAAATAAGAAAACTTGATTATGAGTTTGCCGGAAAATTCATGTGCCGCCCACATCAGATTTTTTCAAGAAATTTTGTGGTAAATTTGGATGTGTGGATGGTAGCTTTATTCTGAGGAAGTCCTATTGTATTGAGACTCTGGTATGTTCTTTCTTTTTTAAAGGAGTTAAAATTTTATCTTGATAATATGTTGAATTGATTTTGACATTTTTTTCGTCTTTTCTTAAGATTAATTTACCGTTGTATGAAAAGCCAGCAATAATCATTAATTCTTTGCTGAAACTTTTGTTTGATTCCAGTTTTTAGGTTTTTCTTCTCTTTTGCAATAGTAAATAGATTTTTTGCTGTTAGTTATTTAAATTGATCCAATCTTCATAAATTGTGACAATATATTTCCATATCACCCGCTGTATGATTTTTATTACGAATTCTACATCATGTTCTGAGCTCAAGCACATGACTAAGCAGAAAGAAGTGAACATCCTGCTTTATAGCTTATTTAAGATTTAAATCTTGATTTAAGACCTGGTTTACAGCCGATACTACAGTGTTGTGTAAAGACACTGCAGTTGCTCTGAGTCGATGATTTTTCTTTTGAGACGTGACTTTATTTTTGAAATAGTAGAAATGTACGTACCTTCTTTGCTTTTTACCGAAAAAGAACAACTAATAAATACCCAATGTTTGATGTTTTCACTTTTTGTTTTTTAAAAATGCGAACTTAATCGTTTTCACAGTTTTACTTATTATAAGAGTATTTTTCTTCAGAAAGAGTAAAAACGTAGCTTTCAATTTCAAAGTCTGTTTACATCGCCATTTTTGCATTCTCATACTATAGAATATAGTATAGAGAAAGTTCAGTTTTCACGAAAATTTTCAATTTCTAGATTTTAATGCCAATATGTTTTAGGACCCTCTAAAAGCGTTTTGAATATTTTTTGACTGATGTCCCTCGTTTTGCCTGTCAGTGATCAATTTATTGTGTGCCACAAATATTAATGTATTTTTATGAAATATTCTATCCGGCTTTGAGAAAGAAAAATCTGGTAGATATAAAATTTCTAATTTAAAAAAATTCTATTTTCTTAGCATAGCAGCATAGGACAAAATTTGATATAATCATCCATAAAAGAAGTTGATCGTTATTGCTCAATATTCACGAAACTTAGTAGTTTCAATCATTGTTGTGAAAAATAGTCACGATACAATTTTTGTGTTCTTGATATTATTAGCACCTCCTCCCGCGGGGGTACATTTTCAAACTTAGTATCAATCGAAATATTTTTCAAGGACTTTAAAATTAAGAGTAACATGCTATAATTATGATCAATTGGACAAACTGTGAGACCAGGAATCTCTTGGACAGATTTTAATGTAGATTTATTATGTCTAGCAGGCCACACAATGGCATCAGACTGCAAGACGCTAATGTGCTGCAGCCCACGTCATGAGAGGTCAGCAAAAGCCATAAATTAGGAGGCTTCAAGACAGGTTGGGTGACAGAGCAGTAACAGATACAGACAGTTCAGAGATTATTGAGATGAGTACCAGATTCAGAGTAAGACAAAGAACAGTAACAGAGCAACTAATAGATTCAGGGATATTCAGAGCAGCAACAAGTCGAGATCCGTAAGAGATCATTCTGGGATCAGATATGTAGAAGTTACGGTCATATATCAGTAAGAGTCAGAGATCATTGAGATGAGTGCCAGATTCAGAGAGAAGCAAGTCAACCGAGAGTCAGTAGAGTGCCGTCATAAGGCTGTGTAGAAAACCCAGACCACACGACCAACCCATAGGCTAATGGTAGCTTTCTGTGTGGCCGGGTCATAAGGCTGTGTGTCAATGCTGTCAATAAGCAGTGTTGTTGAGACCCAGACCGTCCGACCTACCAGAAAGGTGTAAGGCAACTGTTTGGACGGCCGGAAAGTGCCACCCAATTTAGACCGGAACCCAGTGGGGGGAAGCATCCACAGGGACCGTACTCTTCTTCCCCTACCACCAACCTCTCGGAGGGACTTACGGACCCACATGTTTAGCTTTATCGTACTCCGAGTGAACACTGCGGCAGTTTTGGCAGCGGCGGGAAACGAACCCGGGCCTACCCAGTGCAACTCCCTCGTGCTAACCACTGGGCTACCGCGCTCATCAATAAGCAGAGTTGAAGACCCAGACCGTCCGACTCGTCCTTAGGACTTGAGCAGCTAATTGGGCGGCCGGTCAATAAGCCGTGTGTCAATGCAGGCAGAAGACTGTGTGTCAATGTATAAAAAACAACCAGAAGGTATGTGCAAGTCAGCTTATTGAATGTCTTAACCATTTTGATAATAACTTACCTGGTCTCACATGTCCAATCTCCTCAATTTTATGTGGTAATTGTTGTCATTAATTTAGTAACAAATAGAATGTTTTTAATAAATAATGTTATTTTAAAGTTAAAATGGGTGCAGTTAATTGTGAGTAGTATGTTAATATATGTTAATATATTCTATTCCAGGAACTCGTACTAACGATTAATGGTGGGTTAAAAGCTGCACAATGCAATTTGTTTCACGACTTAAGGTCCACGGCCATGTTTAAGAGTTCAAATTTAATATACGCTTTGCACACTTTCTTTTCTAGCACCACACAAATACATATTTTTCAAATTGTTTCTTACAAAATTTAAAAAAGAATCACAAGCTACTTTAAAATGAATTCGGATATATATCTGCAGAAAATCGAGGTGAGACACACACCAGTTAATTAAAATAGACAAAATTTAACTGCAGCTAACAATTTAGCTTTTATAAAATTAGATGTTGCAAGAAATTTTTTTGAATAATTCATTTTGTTATTCTTTGCAATAAAATCTCGCTATGGAGTGTAAACAGTATGTATTTACATATTTGCAAATAGAAAACACTTTAAATATCTTAAACCGTTTTAGATAACAAAGAAATCGGTAAGTTTAAAAAAACAGGGAAAAGAAGCCCAAAGCACCAGTCCCGTGGGAGAAACAGTACAAAAGTGTCAAAACAAATCTATAGAAGTTCCATTGAGAAAATTACTCAACAATAAACTTCTTTAGCTAGCTTGTTAAAACTGATGATGTTCAAATTACTCATTAAATTAATAACATGACATTAATAACAAGTAACCCACATAATGCAATTCGCGTAATTTAAAAATAAATTTGAATATTAATTTACATGACCCAATAGGAAACGAATTAAACAAAGAAAACAATACAATTGAGAAAACAGATGTTTATTTACAAAATCAAAATGCATTCAAGTCAAGACTAGAACAGTTACAAGGACGGCATTAAATACTGAATTACAATGAATATTTAATATCTGACAATGCACAGCATCAGTCATTTTTACAATAAAAGTAGTACCAGATATTTTCCTCACAGTCAGAAAATAAAGGCAAAGATATAATCTTAAAAATCTCCTGAAACATTGGAGTATTACTTTTGAAGTCCAGCTTACCGCAAACAACGTCTGTCGAACAATTCAATGCAAAAAAATGCACAACCTAAAAAGCCGACAATTCTTGCTTTTCCAACTGTCTCAAATGGGAATCTTACGCATTTATTACAGTTTTCTGGAGTTCTTGCATCATTTACCTTTGCTGCTGTTAATCAGCCATATCCTTCATGTGTGCGCACGGAGCAGGGCAAAAACGGGCTATAATGAACTGGTTTACAACATAAAATATACTGCAAATCAAGATAAATAAACAAGAGCAAGTTTAAAAAATTATTTTCATTTCCTTCTTCAACGCAGCCAATCTTAATCTCAACTCCCACATAAGTAAAACATTTTACCAGCTTTACTGAAGATTACGAAACAACAGATCACAATACAGTAATGCCACCTACTGCGACAAAAGATACCTGAAACTAGAAAAATATGAAAACGAAGAAAATATAACATGAGAAGCAACTAAGAAAAAAATTGAGAATTTCTACTACATTGTGGTCTGTCATTTAGCCATCTTTGGGTTGGCCAGAATAGTCTTGTGCTTATTTGGGAATTCAGATTCAGATTTCGGGTTGCACTAAAGAAGGAATTCCAAATAATTTCCGAAGAGTGCATATGCTCATTTATCTTGATTTGTGCTTATTTTACTTTATGAACCAGTTGGCTATTAATTGTGCACAAAGTCACGTGCTTTACAGACTTCCCGTCTTGAATGTTTGACAAACTGAATTATGGATTCAGAGTTTTGATTCCTTGTGCTGCAATCGTGGCGTCATCTTTGTACTTAATGCTCTTTATATCCAACTTAGATCGGCTCCTGAAGACAATTTTCTCCAAAATTGAAAACGGTATTTCGACGGCTATATATCCGATGTAGGCCAAGAACAGGCTGAGCACAAGATTGGATAAAAATGTAAATACCTGAAAAGAATAAATGAGAAATTTATTATCTAACTGACAAGTTTTATTTAATCTGAAATAAATAAATATATTTTTACGTACTTCAATAACTAAAAGCATTTAGGAATCAAAGATTTTTTATTCTTACTTTCTTCTATTATCATAGCAAAAATAATAGAAATCCGGAAGTGACATCTCCAGAACTGAAAATTCTAAGACCCTTTTACTCCGCTCTAAAACTCTGCTGAAACCACATCAGTCATCATCCAAACTATCTATAGCCAATCGTGTAAATAAAATGTTTCAAGTAAAACTTTTAAGACGAAATTGTAGAAAAACAGAAGTGAAAATCCTTTGTCTTCCCCTACCTCCTCCAGGTATTGATGCTGAATCCATATCAGTTACCTCTACCTATAGTAAATCCTGAGAAGTACATGTTGCAAGGCAAATGTAAATTTTTTTTATGCGAAATCACCCAAACCGAAGGTGTAAATCCTCGTCAATGAATGTACACGCTACATCTCTACAGAAAAAAATGCCATTCCCGATCGAATAAAAATAATTTTTGCACCCCCTAGAGAAAAATTTTAAATTTTAAGATAAGGAACTCAGTAACTAAGGGAGACATGTGAAATATTCTAATGTGGGCGGCACATGACTTACTCTATAATACAATGAATTTACTTCTTTCACAGTAAAAAAATGTATAAAATCTACAGCACAATGTTTTTAGTATTGAATTGTACATTTGGCGCTTTTCCGGTTGATGCCATGTAGAACTATTTCAAAGTACCCAATTAACTTTATATAAATTATATTTCACGTATCTGTAAATTGACAATATTGAATGATCAATATTGATAGTATCCGCAATAGAGTTCAAATATTAAAATATTTTAATAATTACTTCTTCAATTTGGTGTCATTTTTGCAATTTTAACGATACTTTTGTCAATCTGGTACGAAATATCAAAGCAGTATTAACAGTATTTCGCTAAATGAGTCGCCAAATTCGCCAAATTCATTCCCAAGCGTTACAGACAAAGGAAGAGAAGATAATTCCTTGTATATAAATAACTGTTGGCGAATTGTTGAGTCAAAAGTACATAATTTTACATTATGTATTTTCTCTCATGAATGGAACCGACTTGATCCACGAGAATAATGTTAGATGTATCGTGTAATATTATATATGAAAAGTGAGCATATTTCACAACAGTTAATACATTTTTTTAATTTTATGCAATTTTTTTGATAAATTTATTTAAAAAATGTGCTATATCTCGAGAACGGTTCTATCGCTTATCGTTAATTGTCAATCGTTTTCTAATGAAGAATTACACAAGAAATAAATATTTACATAACATTATTGAAGGTTCTGCTTTTCTGATAATTTTTTTTCAATCTTTTATTCAAACATTTGGTTATCTTCCAAACACTCGATTGCGTTTAAAACCAATAAGGTTCAAGTACTTACGTATTGCAATTTCTGTACCAAATTTTGTTTAAAACGCTCCATTCGTTCGTGAGATATCGTCTCCACAGACTTCACGAGGATACCACACACACACTTGTGTGTGTGTCAAAAACTTCTGTCAAAAACTTGAGTTCGAATTTTCGCCCTGTCACAATAATATCCCTATAGATTATAGTATGTATATAGGGAAAGTAAAGCCATTGCGATGTTGTGCAGCATTTTCTAACGAGTAGGTGTCGACATCAGGAACGAACGAAACGCATATATGGAAGGCAATAAATATCTATTAAAAAGTTGTATCATCGAGGAGTGTAACACGGTGACACCTACAGTGCTTGTCAATGTACGCGATCACACGTCATTATTTCTCAAATCAAAATGGGCATTGTTGCTGAAGACATTTTGAACAGACTATTATACATTAAAAAATTCTTACAATTCCTTTTCATGTAAGACTTCTATAATTATAACAACAATTCGCCAATAACCATATGGTGTGAAATACATTTTTTCTGTAACAACTTTTTTGACGATTCCTAACCATTAATAGGCAATGATCTGCAACGTCATAATTGTCGTTTTCCTTCTATCTCGCTTTGTTGCAGAGTCCAATACAATATCCTAACATTTTAATCCTCCCCCAGGGGGCGCTGCATTCAATCGAGCATGGTCACATTATTATTACGTGTGTGTATGTGTGTAATGTAAAAGTTCTGATGCTTCCACATATGCAAACACATAAAATTTTGGTTAGAGATTCAAATAAGCTCACCAACTTTCCCGTAACTCACTTATACATCTTTCCAGATTGCATTCTCTATTTAATAGTAAACTATATAAGAGTTCATAAACCGCTCATGATAACTACTACACAAAGGTATCATTTATTTCTAGCTAAAATTTCTTACAAAGTACTTGTGATTGGTCTGTATGTCTTATTTTAACGACGAAGCTGTTTTTCGACTTTGAAACCGATTAATACTTATAATCATCTTTGTATACTGTTTATATACTTATAATCATCTTTGTATACTGTTTATATACTTATAATCATCTTTGTATACTGGCGATTGATACCCATAATCATCTTTGTATACTGTTAATCTTGAAAAAAATTAATTTTTGCAATTTAATAATGTGAGGAACCTCGTTATGGGAGGATCCTAAGCACATTTGGAGTCATCACGCTAACATTTGCACAGTTAAATATAAATAAAGTTAAAGTAGACTTTTTTAAAGTGGTCTGTAAACTATATCTGAGGAAGTATCGAAACACTAGCCGTTAAAGGATCTTATATTTCATACATTCTAGTATCCTTAATACTCATAACACAGTACTCACCAGCTCCGTGTGCCCATAGTACACCCTTTCTCTTAATGCTGCATTTCTGTAGATTATCACAAGGGGATGAATCAAGTACGTCATGTAACAGAGTTGTCCAAGAGAAGACATGGCACCCCAAGACAACAGCCGGTTCACAGCTCCTAAAAAGTTGAAATTTTATTGAGAAAATAGACGAAAAAGTAACGGGCCATGAGCGGACTGATAACATTAAACAGAAAATTCAACCACCTTGGACTTTCTATTACGCGTTTCCTTCTATTAAGTTAAATCAGAATGATAAGGCATCCTAATAGCATGCCAATATTGGCAGCCAATATAGACCCCGTATGAAAATATGGATATTTTGGCAATATAGGCCCAATATTGGCTGGCCATTTATATCTAATTTTAGCGTGCCGATATATATTCAATATTTGACTAATATTGGTTGCAAATTTATAACAATGCAATATTAGTGTAATATTGTAACGCCAATATCTAGTCAATATTGGCGGCCAATGTAATACCAATATTGGCATTAAATTGAAGATATTCCCAAAGAAACTCCAAGATATGCGATATTGGCCAATATTGGATTGATACAGAGAGATATTAAATTTGACCCACTTGATATCACTTACAATTAGTTTACACGGTGCTAACTAGGTAGTCAGCTACTGGCTAATAGTAAGTCAGTAGTTACTTGATACTAGTAGGTACTTATTTTTTTAAACGTGAAAAATTCGTAAGATAATATGATCATTTTTCTTAATTCTTTTCATAATACGTAATTAATTATCGAACATTAGAATAAAGAGGCCAGAAACAGGAGAAAGTCTCAACTTCCCCAACCTTTTCAGCCGAAACCAATTTGGGAAAACGCTCAACATTATAGAATGACAAAATAAAATGATGAACTATGAACATTCTATATTATACAAACTTGAACAGAGATTGATAGATGGATAGATAAAAATGTCAAACAGTTTCCAAAATTTAATTATCTCCCATTCCTATTGCGCAAGCGCAGGTCATCCAGCCAATGCCATACGATTCTGTGACCTATAATATAAAGCACTCGAATAGCAATATGCTCAGCTGATTCATACAGACAGTAGATGGACGAGATAGCACCTTCCACAGCAAGATTCCAGGATTAAACTTTTGCTATGGCAGATGCTATGAACATACTATATTAAGAAACTTGAACAGAGATTTATAGATATAAATGCCAAGCAGTTTTTCAAGATATATTTACCTCCAATTCCCGTTGCGCAGGCGTAGGTCATCCAGCCAATACTCAGAGCCCATCCGATTCTATGGCCAATGATATAAAGCACCCGAATAGCAATATGGTCAGCGGATCCATACAGACCATAGACGGACGAAATAGCACCTGCTACAGCAAGAGTCCAACCCAGCATTTGATATTTCTAGGAAAAGAAGATTCACTTAAGATTATTATTAAACTTCAACGGCAGAAAATGGGTTTATTTCTCAATGGAATTCAAAACGCCTTATATTCAAAACTTTGCATGGACAAAACTTTTGAAACGATATAGTGAAAACAACAAAACTGTTTGATAAAAAAGGTCTTTAAAATTAACACCATATATGGCGTACATTATAAAGGGTTACGTCATAATTTAATACTGTAATTTAATGCGCGTCTAGATGGTGCTAATATTAAAGACCTTTTTTACCATACAACTTTGTTGCCTTTACTGTATAATTTTTAAATTTTTGCTAAATTGGCATGTTTTCCATACTTATTGACTTACATGGGCAACCGACTAATCAAGTATGTCTGCGGCAAGATATTTTGTTACCAGAAACCCTTGAAATTCCTATTTGAATAATTTCAGTTTTATTATTAAGAGGACGGTGGACGTTGAAATGAGCAAAAATCGACTAAAAACAGTTTTAATATATAACATTATTTTACATATTTAACATTTGCTTACGGGTGGGACAGCGTTCATCCCAAACGAAGAACCTCCCAAAAAGGCAGGTATTTGACATACCCTATCCCAAACAGTTCGATCCCCCTTTGCAGGTATTGGCGTCCATGGAAATCGTCGACAGAAACATTGTACCTGACAGGGACAATAAATTTCAAGAGATTTGTAGCTCTTGAACATGACATTTAATTACACTTTAGTTCTGAATATTTACAACCCATGTCAAATGCGCATACAAACCAAGGCGCCATCAAGTCCCCTTTCGTCTGTGCAAAGGCATCGCTATACATAACACAATACATATTATATACATTTCAAGTAATATTACACCTGCCCCTTTTCATCCCAGGGCTAAGTACAAACATGTGGAAATGCCTCATGACAATTTCATTGAATTGCGTCGATTTTATCAATTTGGCGACATTTCCGTCAATTTGGTAACGTTTAAGAAAAGTTGCCAAGTTAGCGATAATTCCGCCAAATTCGTAGCTCTGAATTTGCAGATCTAAATTTGCAAATCTGATCTTTGCCGATCTAAACCATGGAGATAGATTTTCCATTTAAATTCACGTTTCAAACAATTCATGTTTTCATAAAGTGAGTAATTAGCGCAAAAAATCTCCCACCAAACTTGGAGATAAAGTTATAATTCACTTTCAAACGATTTTCAACCTTTTCGTTTGGATAAACCACAGAGTTAGAGAGTAGAACTCTTAGGGAAAAGTTTCATTTTTCATTAATATCTCTACAACTCCTGGTCTTAGAAAGTCGGACTAAATTTATGGCGAGCTATTATTTCAAGGCTAGCCACAAAATTTCATTAAATTCAGTTCAGCTGTTCTCCCGTGATGATGAGACAAACAAAAGTTTCGTTTTTTACTAATATTTCGAGAACCACTGGTCGTAGGAACTCCAAACATAGACTAAATTTTAAGTGGGGCTATTTCCAGGCTACCCAAAAAATTTCATCAATTTTGGTTCAGCCGTTCTCCCGTGATAATGGTACGAACAGACAGATTTTCAATTTTATTTATATAGATTAAGCATTTTTAATATCCATTTTTAACACTTTACAACAAAGTTGAAAAGTGTTTATGACTTTGTTCATTCTGTCTGTCTGTCTGTCTGTCTGTCTGTCTGTCTGTTTGTCCGTTAGCACGATAACTGCCGTAAAAATGAGTTTATCAAAATGAAATTTTAGTATGTTGTTCAGACGGTCTGTAGGACCTATGGGAATATAAATAAATAATATCACCCAATTAGTTTTTTATTGAACCCGGGTTGAAAAAATGAAATACATTGAACCCTATGGGACCTAATTTTTCAAACATTTTTTAAGTAAATTTAAAATTCACCAATTGCTTCGAAATTTTTAGGAAATATTCACATTATCCCATAGAATATATAAAAAAAAATTCAGTAAAATATGTTAAGTAGTTTTTTAATTAAAAAAATTATTTAATATAGGGAAAAAAACAAATTCAATTAAATTCTGACTTTGGGATATCTTCCAGAAAGAAAAAAGAGAGATATTATATAATAAATATCTCTCCATTTGTTTAAACGTTTTGCATATGGGAGTGGCTTCATATTTTAAAATAAATTTGGTAGATAACAATTTTTCATTTTTTTTAAATTTTATATAACTCTTCATGATAAATTTAATTGATGGCATTTTAAATGCACTTTCCTACGTCCTAGAGAGTTAAAATTTGGTACACAGCTTAAATTTGTTGAACATTTTATTCGACAAAAATTTGATGGATCTTTAAATATAGATCATACATTTTTTTCGAAATGGCCTGAAAATAATCCCCGTTCACTTCTATAAATCATTGGTGTAATATTGTTAAAAATTCTGATGTGGACAGCACATGTCTTTCTCTGCAGACTCATATTCGTTCTCTTTATTTATTCAATGATAATTTGAGTTTATCTGCACAACATAAGTATTTTAAATGACATTGAATTTGCACGTTAAACTTAAATTAAGTTCTCATTTGATAGCTGAACTTATTGTCAAAGGTGGCGTAGCGAAAAAACTAGAATATCTCAAGAACGGCTTGTCCTAGAGTAATGGGGTTAGTCATATTCTTTTTGTTGTCAAAAATCATATATAAAATAGGAATTTAATTGATATAATTGAGCACACGTAGTCTTTTATTTTTATATATAACGATTTTTGCTGGCCATTTCGCAAAAATAGCCCGTTCCTTTTTCCCGAATCGTAGTAGAATAACCTACAAATGATTTATATACAAAATTTTGTTAAATTTGGTATATAAATCACTTGTAGGTTATTGAAATATTATACTCCAAATTTTGTTAAATTTGGTTCATTAGTTTTTAGCTAGAGTGGATAAAGGCAATTTCTGCGGCCATTTCGCAAAGAAGGCAGATTCTTTTATTACGAATCGTACTATAATCTAATGAACATCAGGATTTCCCACAAAAAACATACCTACCAAATTGTATGAAATTCGGTCCATTAGTTTTTCAATTAGAGTGGATGTAATATCCACACAGACACACAGAAACATACACAGATACACCCTTACACACACAGACGTCTTCCTAAAAGTAGTTTTTTCGTGTTCTAGAAGTCCCAAAACGTGTAGATACTTTGAAAATTCGAGTTCCGATCTTCGGCACGATTCCAATACTTTGAGTACATACACATACACATATATATTATCTGTGTATTATCTGTGTATCTAAATTCCGTGCCTATGCAATTACAATAGTTGTGATTTTAAATGATCCCTAAACTTTTATTATTTCTTCAAGGAAGCCTAATTTTAACATATGCAGAATGCAAATATCTCAAGCGATTGTAAGATGAATTACATAAGAATTGCTGAATTTTTTTCACACAAAATTATTTAGCTCTGGAGTCTGGAATACAAGTTATATGAATGAAATATTCATTGATTTTGCATAAAGAATCAGATGATTTATATTTCGATACAGTTTTAAATATTTAAGTATAATAAATTACTGTAGTACTGTGATAATGTAAAAGATATTACCACTGAATGAATCACATTTTAGAAATTTTTAAATGAAATTACATTTCAGTTGGAAAGTGTTTCATAATCAATGCTTATGCATGATTGATCTTTCTTGTTGTCATTAACTTACGAACTCGTAGAACTAACTCGTAGAATTATAAATCTTTCTACGCAATGTGTCATTCTACACACCAACATTCAATGTATAATTCATTATCATATATTAATAAGAAAATAATATAAGGGATAATAAGGAAATGAAATCTTTACGTAGTTACAAACAATAACGTAAATGTAATGTATAATGTGTCCACCTAATGAATGTACGCTAAATTTCAGGTTGTGCCATTTTTCGTTGCGATTTGCCATAAATTAACCAACCTGAATCATATTAGTACGTTTGTGATGGTCCGAATATAAAATAAATCGGAATATAATATAATCGTTAATCATAAATAAAGAACCCGTTAAATAAGAAAAACAGGCAGGGGCTCAGTCCGATAGAGCCATAATGGTTTTCGGTGAATATCTTCTTTCTTTGTGAGAGGTTTGTCTTCTTTAGGCGTTTTCAAAACAGTTATATATATATATATATATATATATATATATATATATATATATATATATATATATATATATATATATATAATATTATTTAATTGTGATTATAAGTATTAAAATATAAAAAGTTGAACCACTTTTTCATTTCACTCATTCATTTTAATTGTCCCTATTACAGTACAACCCCGATTATCCGCGAAATTGGGTGGCAAGGGCACAGCGGATAGCGAAAATCGCGGATAACCCGAAAACGTCTAAACCAGTAAAATGAACAGTAAACAAAACTAAAACAATACTGTATTGTTAACAAAATGTGTTCAGTTACGTCTTTTTTAAAAAAATCAGTCACTCGTTTTTGCTTCTTACTTTCGAAACACCTTTTCTTTTTTCTAGATTGTACTTTCCTTGACATGAGCTTTTATGCCAGAGATGCGTCGTCGTCTTGATGCTCTAAATATTGAAGCAATCTGTCTACGTGCTGCAAAGCAGTTTCGTGTGTCATCCGCGCAGGCGCCTCGTCTTCTTAACTTTCACTTTGCTTCTTCGTTCTCGTTCACTCCCATTGCTTTGTTTGTTATCTCTATGTCAGTCGGTCGTTCAAAATTCCCTTGCGTCGCATTCCAGCCACTCTTCTACGTTCTCTTCGTCGACATTCTCACCTACCGGAACAGATGTCAATATGTCAACAAGTGTAGCGGTCGGTATGACCTCATTCCTTTCTTCACAAATGTTTAGGTTGACATTCGTTTCGATACTCTGAAAGATTTTTCTCCGTGATTTAACAAGAGTTGAGGGTTTTATGTAATCCCATGAAGACGTAATATCGTAAATGCTATCCAAAATTGTATAATTCTTCCAAAATTATTTGAGAACGCACCCTTCTACGATTTTTAACACTTTACAACAAAGTTGAAAAGTGTTTATGACTTTGTTCATTCTGTCTGTCTGTCTGTCTGTCTGTCTGTCCGTTAGCACGATAACTGCCGTAAAAATGACTTAATCAAAATGAAATTTTAGTATGTTGTTCAGACGGTCTGTAGGACCTATGGGAATATAAATGAATAATATCACACAATTAGTTTTGGATTGAACCCGGGTTGAAAAAATGAAATACATTGAGCCCTATGGGACCTAATTTTTCTAACATTTTTTAAGCGGATTTAAAATTCACAAATTGCTTCGAAAATTTTAGGTGATAGTCAAATTGTTCCATAAAATATATAAAAAAAAATTCAGCTAAATATATTCAGTAGTTTTTTAAATAAAAATTAAAATAATAATTACACATCTTATATGAAACGATCACGTGACCATGATATGAAACGATCACATGACCCACTTCAAAATGAGATATGGCATCCATCTTGTTTCAAATTCGTGATTTTTTAAAGTTCTTTTTAATTCATATTGAGTGTTGTATCCATCCTAAAACTACTTTATTTCTGCTTAAATTCTGTGCATCTACATACTAAAACAACACAATGACAATATATTTGAGTTTAAATTCTCATTCAAATTTGATTATTTCTACAATTAAGCCTATTTTTTACCTATGTAAAATGTAAACAGCAAAATATGTAGAATGAGTTGTATTAGAATTACTGTATTTCTTTAACACAAAATAATTCAGTCCATGGAGTCTGCATGGCTGATATGAATGAAATATTAATTGATTTTATAAACAGAAGGACGATATTTTTCGATGAAGTTTTAAGCATAAAGTTTATGAATTGTAGCTCCATGGTCTTAATTTTTAAATAAAATAAATTATTATAGTATTGTGATGAATGAAATGGAGAAAGTTATGAATGAAATCCTGCTTTTATAGAGAGATCCAGGCGTGTTATTTTTTCTATGACGTCATTTGAATTAATTTCAGTTGTTTTCGATGAAGTTTTCAAATATAATAAATTATCGTAGTATTATGATAGATTTAAAAATATTACCGTGGAATGTATTGCATTTTAGAGATATTTAAACCACGCAATTTATATTTCAATGCCGTCTTTTGAATGAAGTTCATTTTTTTCAATGAAGGTTTAAGTATTCAAATATAATAAATCAATGTAGTATCGTGATAAGTTTTAAAATATTACCGAGGAATGTATTGCATTTTCGACTTTTTTAAATAAAATTGCATTGAAGTTGGAAAGTGTTTCATAATCAATGTTTTAAGCATGATTGATCTTTCTTGTTGACAGTAATAACTTTGTTCTGTATGTTCTCTTCATGGTTGCAATGACTCTGGTCCATAGGTTGTATCAGCGCAGTAACATTTGGGGGCAAAAACTTTGAGAAGATTTGCCCGTCAAAAGATTTAAGCACACTTGCAGCTGGGTGTGAAGGCGCGTTGTCAATTAACAAAACAGCCTTCTTTGGCAAATTGTTTGAGTCAAGATGTTTACGTACTTGAAGTATAAAAATCTTTTCAAACCATTCTTAAAAAATCTGCCGGTTCATCAAACTTTTTTTTTTGGTTGAAATAATCAACTGGTAAATTTTCTGCTCTTGTCCCCTTAAAAGACCTCGGTTTCTTAGATTTACAAATTACAAGAAGCCTAAGTTTGTGACTACCCGCAGCGTTGCTGCACGGCAAGATTGTAATTTTTTTCCTTGCTACTTTTGTGACCTGCCGCTTGATGTTCACTTTCAAATGCTAAAGTACGAGTGGGAAGACACTTCCAAAAAAGCCCTGATTCATCAGCGCTATAAATTTGTTCATATGATAGATCTGCAGACAACACAAACTCTTCAAAGTCACATTGAAAATCATCAGCTGCTTGTCGATCACCACTCAGCTTCTCTCCCTGTACACCAATCTCTCTAATTCCATGACGTTTCTTAAAACGATGTAACCAACCGGACGACGCATCAAAATTTCCTTCCAGGTCTAACAAATCAAAAAAGTTTTTTGATTTCGCTGCAATGGTAGGACCAGACAAAGGGGTGCCCTCACTTCGCACTTGAGCTAACCATTCCGATAATTCCGAGTCAAGTTCATTATAGGGGGATTTCTTCATTGTTTTTCGTTTCTTCATCCCAGAAGCACTATCCTACACTGATGCAAAGGCCAACAGTTTGTATTTTTGCTTTAAAACGTCTCACAGTGTTGTTTCCCCGATCCCGTAATCCAGACACATCTGCTTCCTTGAAGCGCCATTTCCTATTACTTTCCTTGTATACATAATGTATAAGGAAAGTATTGTGATGGGGTCGAAAATTCGAATTCGAGTTTTCGACGGGAGAACACGTTTCAAGCATCCCTGATCACGAATCAAACATTTTAAGTGATGTCTGTGTGTGTGTGTGTGTGTGTGTGTGTGTGTGTGTGTGTGAAAGTGTGTGTGTGTGTGTGTGTGTGTGTGTGAAAGTGTGTGTGTGTGTCAGTGAGTCTGTGGAGACGATAACTGACGAACGAATGGTCCGATTCGAGCCAAATTTGGTACAAAAATCACAATCCGTAAACACTGGAAGCCTGTTGTTTTTATATGCAATCGAATGTCCAGAACCCCCCTAAATTTTCGAATGAAATTTTGAAAAAATTGTCAAAAAATCAAAACCACTAATAAAGTTACGTAAATAGACATTTCTTATGTAATTTTTCATTAGAAAACGATTGACAAATTTTAGAACGCTAACATGAACCGTTTTCGAGATATTGTACATTTTTCAAAAAAATTATCAAAAAGTCATATAAAATAAAAAAAAAATATTTCCTATTGAGGAACATGTTCACTTTTCATATGTAATACCATGCGATAAATTGAGTGATATCATTCTCGTGGATCTAGCTCGTTCCATTCATGAAAAAAGATACTTTGAACAATACTTTTGTATTTGAACGGCAATAGTCATTTATCTGCTGTAAGAATAACTTATTTCTTAGTGCATAACGCTTGGCGAGATTTTGACGACGAATTTGGCGAAATGTCGCCAACTTGGCGACTTTTTGAAATGTTGCCAAATTAACGAAAATCTCGCCAAATGGATAAAAATGACGCTAAATCAATGAAAATGACGACTCATTGTCGAAAATTCAATATCATGGAAAGAAAATTAGTATCTACTATAAGAAAAACCTATTTTTTTACTGTAAAAGTAGTAAATTTATAACATTATATAAGGAAAGTCATGTGTTGCCCACATCAGATTTTTTTGAAATCATTTCAAGTTTTGGGGTAATCGTTAATACAACTTTCTTTCGTTTTTCAGCCATTTTTCAGGAACTAACGAACACTAAACTTGAGCACTGACAAAGAAACATAAAACACGACTGATCACTAAGCACGCCTACTGGTAACTGACACCACTGGCAGTCCGAGAGAATACGTATGAACTACGTAGAGGGGGCAGGTTAGCGACCTTGAAAGAGTGGATTGATACACTCGCCCGCTCGTATTTTCCCTGTTTTGTTGGCTTGGATTAAATTTGTTTTTTGTTTTTTTATGTTCGTAATTAAAAAAAAAATTTTTTTTTCGCGGAGGCACTCGCGGATAATCGGGGCTCTACTGTACTTCAAAATATTAAGATATCAAAATTATAACCAGTGTATATCAAAAATTAAGAACCCAATTATATCTCGTTATTCTGTTGGGACTTTTAAGTGGCTACAAATTACTTTTATAGTTCATAGCTAGCCCTTTTAGTTTTGGAAACAAAATCATTACAATCTTGAGAAAAGGAAATTTTTCCTTCTTAAAATTGACAAGACAATTCCTCGAAAACCACAAGAGCTCTGTAAAAACAAATTATAAATCTAGAAAATGGATTTCCTACATTTTTGTTGCTTACTTTTTATAACTATATTTCATACCTAAAAAGATATTTTGAGTGAAAGTAAATAAAGCAAAGACTCTGGCTATTTTTTAAAAAAGTTCAAAATAAAAATATATTGAAATTATTTTTGTACACTCATGAATCGCACGCTATTTTTTGAAAAACAAGTAAAAATCGTCTTTATATTTTAATGTATAAGGTTCTGAAAGATAAACGTCCTAAGTGTTTTCAATTTTTGTAGCGCTCCGATTTCAGTCAGATACCCCAACCATAGATATTACTCATATCAAACAGTTAATTCTATATATCTTTCTGTTAGGACGTGAATTAACAAATTTTATAAAGGTAAAATAGAGGAAATAACAATAAACACAAAATTTTAAGAATATCTGGTATAAACCCTATCTACCGCATCGATACCTCTTAAGGAATTTTACTTACCACTGGTAGTTTTCTGCTATGGTATTTCAAAATGATATATGCAACTACCATTCCAATAGCATACGTTGGAAAATGAGTAAATGGCTTGATATAAATCCGTGAGCTGTAATCTTCAATAACACTGTAAAAAAATGTCAATTTAGACAATCCTGTTAGATATAAAGAAATTATCAACTTATAGTAATACAGCTCAAAATTTTCACGTTAAAGCACTTTAACAAGTTATATTATAGCAATTTTTCCTAACATGCAAGATATCCTGCCAAAACATGTTTAATGCAACTGGTATTTAGGTCCGTCAAAGACAGTGACACAAACATCCTTAAAAATAAGTTTTATTTAGTTTAATAACGTATGATGTTTAACGCCATAGAAAACAGTCGTCTTTAACAGTTCACACATTGAGGATTCAAGACACACTGTACGCTAGGAAGGTGTATTACCTCCTCCAACCTTCTAGATTGTACGTCGTACACAGCGTATGTTGCCCAAATATTACTACAAACCGATTTTTCTCCTGTTTTTTTTTTGTGTGTGTCTCTAGTGCAGCGCGTGAGTGGGTGTCTCCAGTGTATGGATATTAGGTAGGAATCATGGATCAAAACTAAACTGACCAGAAGTCCACAAATTTTAACTATCGTCCTCAAAAGATATATATATATATAACTCCTTGAGTACAACAACCGTCCTCAAATGGCATTTCAAGCATTTATTTATTAATTTATAATACTAAGTGTGATCAGCATTTCTCAAAAATCATTGAAGCGTGGAAACATTAAAATAAGTTATTTATTAAATTTTATTAGTTTTTTTTTCTTTTGTTTTTTCAATTTTAAAATGAAAGTTGAAATGATAAAATATGTTATGTCTATCATCTTTTATGGATTGTTTATTCCATATCTTTTTAATTAACACTTTACAACAAAGTTGAAAAGTGTTTATGACTTTGTTCATTCTGTCTGTCTGTCTGTCTGTCCGTCCGTTAACACGATAACTGCCATAAAAATGGCTTTATCAAAATGAAATTTTAGTATGTTGTTCAGATGATCTGTGGGACCTGTGGGAATATGAATGCATAATATCACCCAATTAATTTTGGATTGAACTCGGGTTGAAAAAATGAAATACATTGAACCCCATGGGACCTAATTTTTCAAACACTTTTTAAGCGGATTTAAAATTCATAAATTACTTCGAAAATTTTAGAAAATATTCATATTATCCCATAAAATATATAAAAAAAATTCAATATATTTAGTAGTTTATTAAATAAAAACTAAAATAATAATTACACTTTTTATATGAATCGATCACGTGACCATTATATGAAGAGATCACGTAACCCACTTCATAAAATATGGCATCCATCTTGTGTCAAAATCGTGATTTTTAAAGTTCATTTTAATTCATATTTCGTGTTGTATCCGTCCTGAAACCGCTTTATTTTTGCTTAAATTCTGTGCATCTACATACTGAAACAACGCAATTACAATATATTTGAGGTTAAATGATCATCCAAATTGGATTATTTCTACAACGAAGCCTATTTTTCACTTATGGGAAAATATAAGCAGCAAAATATGTAAAATGAGTTGTATAAGAATTGCTGCATTCCTTTAACGGAAAGATATTTAGCTCATGCAGTTTTCAATATAGCTGATATGAATGAAATATTCACTAATTTTACAGAGAAGAGGACGATTTTTTTCGATGAGATTTTAAGCATAGAGTTTAATTACTTGTACCTCCATGGTCTTAAGTTTTTAAATAAAATAAATTATTATAATATTGTGATGAATGGAATGAATGAAAAAATGTTTATGAATGAAATGCTGCTTTTATATACTTTTATAGAGGGAGCCATGCTTGCTATATTTCGATGACGTCATTTGAATAAATTCCAGTCGTTTTCAATGAAGTTTTCAAATATAATAAATTATTGTAGTATTATGATAATTTTAAAATATTACCGAGGAATGCATCGCATTTTGAGATGTTTAAACCAGGCAATTTATATTTCAATGCCGTCATTTGAAGGAAGTTCATTTTTTTTTCGATGATGTTTTAAGTTTTCACATATAATAAATTAATGTAGTGTTGTGATAATTTTAAAAATATTACCGAGGAATGTATCGCATTTTAGAGATTTTTATATAAAATTGCATTGAAGTTGGAAAGTGTTTCATATCAATGCTTTATGCATGATTTATCTTTCTTGTTTAATATTAAACGCTCAACCATGCACACATTTTAAATTAATTTAGTAATAATTTAATTTTTCCAGTCTACTACATTTGTATATGTGAAAATGGAATGTTCGGTGGCAAAATGAAGACCGATGGTTGGACGCAAATGTGGTGGTTGGGAGAAATTAAATTATTAAATTAATTCAAAATGTTATACCGTAATAAACTTTCGTGACATACTTGGTATGTTTAATGCATATTTTATGAGTATTTTTTGCGCTATTAGTTCCGACACAATATGTTAAGATGTAATTAAATCTGTGATAAATGATTCTTTTAATTAAACGCCTGTATAAATAAGATTATCCTTATTTATTTCATGTATAATATGAAAATATGATTTGTCAATATTAATCATAAATTGATTAATATTCACGAATGAAAAATCTTTTTCGAGGACGGCGCACTAATTTTTCCTCAAATCAGGGTTTCAAAATCCACTCAACTAATTCAAAATGAACCACATTTTGTATAATGCAACATGCAGCTTCAATGTCTGGCCTGCCTTAATTAAAAATTGGCTCGGTTAGATTCCATCACATGTCTATTACTATACTTTGTTTCAGCTTTCTAGGTCATAGAGGTGCTTCTGGAGGATATAAAAAGTCGTCTCAACCCACCCACATGTTTGTTCGTCTCTAGGGGGGAAAAACCATAAACTCGACTCAAGTAGTTTCTGTCCCATGATCTATACAATAAGTGCACGAAAATTTAGCCTTATAACTCAACTTCTAAAGTGTTTGGAAGGACTTTTCAAACCCTCCCTCCCCCTTTCTCATTTTCTACATTCCAGGAGGACTAACATCTGGTTCCATAATGTTGAGTAAATATTCAGCCTTCTGGGTCACCAGGGGACTTCTGAATAGGCTCGAAGGACTTTTCAACCAACCCACATTTCTTCTCCTCTGAGAGAAAAATAAAATTCAGGCCCCGTTTGGCAATATCTTGCGGCAGATACTATGAACGTGAAAATATTTAGTCTCAAAATCAGGCTTATTAAAATCTGAAGAATATGACCAAATCCTGTCCCTGTTGAATTACTGCAATTCATGCAGTAATGGAAAATAAGACTAATGTTGAGATGTTGTATGGTGAATTCAAAGACCACACAAATCCGATGAGGTCCAGCACCATTTTGCACAAACTAGGCTCAATTTTAAGTTAGCACTGTACGTGAGAAATGTTGGATCTATTTTCAATGCTGCTGGAAATATTCATTTATATATTCAATAAGTACAGTTTCCATAAAAATTTTGAAGTTCCAATTTGTTGAAATACTCAGAAGGTGCAATTTGGTGCATTTGAAATTTATAAATACATTGGATAACAATACAGTCACTTACTCCATATCTTTAACAATACCGTAAGCAGGCATTGGGAAGTTATGCCACATGATCAGCAATGCAGTTTCAGTTGCACAGGCAATGGTTAACAGTGAACCAAGTAAAATTCCAATTACCGGCCACCTGTAGAAGAGATTTACATTTAGAAATCGTCAAAAAAAAATAATTATTAAGAGGCTGTGGTTTTAATGCTCACAACCGCATATTTAAATTTTTAATCACATGTCATATGACAGTATCTTGAAAACTAATTTAAAAAAAACATGCAAGCTGCTTTATTTTACAGAATGCAGATGACAGTACAAAATTTGCACAATTGTTATTAGTTGTTGTTGTTGAGAACCAGACCGTCCGACCTACCAGAAAGGTGTAAGGTAACTGTTTGGACGACCGGGAAGTGCCACCCAATTTAGACCGGAACCCAGTGGGGGAGGCATCCACAGGGACCGTAATTTTAATTGCTTTTAGAAATTGATAAAATTAGAAAAAAACTCATTTCATTATTTTTTTATGTTTTTGAAAGAGATAATGATGATTCAGATTAGTGGTATGCTCAAGCAACGAAAAGAAAATCTTATTTTCAACGAGAATATTCATGACATGAAAAGAAATACTCGCTCATGGTGTGCTCAGATGAACGCATGCAATATTTTCATGTTTCTACCAATAGACATGAACACCTAAAAATTCAATATCTGAATGTGCCCCAACATGACACCCGGTTTTCAAAATCTGAACGCAACACGACACCCAAAGATTCAGCATCTAAAAGTGTCATGACCCCATGTTTAAAATACTTTCCTTTTCCATTTGGCGAATAGGTTTATTTTAAAATGACGCCAAATCGCCAACATCAAAACCAAAATATCACAAGAACGTGTAAATCCATTGATAAATGGTCTTCGAAATTTTGATACTATTCCAATAATTTTCATATGCATTATATTCAGTTATGGCGAAAGTAAAAATCAGACTAAAACAATTATCTGTATTAACCTATCTTTGGAAGCAAAATAATCTTCCTCGTCAGTATAAGAAAGAAGAGAATTTACACCGTAACAGGCAAAAAAAAGTTTCGAAGCCAGATTTCCTTGCTGCAAATTCTCTTATGCTGCAAAATGAAGCTTATTATAACCACTGAAACCAACTGATAACGTTAATTTAAAGCTCTTCTTTTTGAGCAACGTATTTATTCTATACATCAAATATCAATTTCGCGAACACTTTTGTAGGCGGTACAGTAGACACAGGAGATAACACGACCGAAACTGGCCGACGCCAAGACGCTCTCATTGCTAATAACCCGTGTTCTTTCCCGGAAAGCTTTAACTCGTTCGGTCAATGACTTGTCTGATTGAAGGTATGGTACTGGTGCCAAGGTCGCTGGCAAGGTTATCGTGTTCGCTCTTATGTACACACACAGAATACCATATTCAGAAGGTTCACTCCCATAGGAACCTATGGCAACATTGTTAACATAGGATTTCGCATAGACACTAACGTTCGAGGAGCCAACCATCGCATCTATGAAAAAAAGCAGCTATGTAAAAAGAGCTCGACTGCTAGATTTGGTGACTATCGCTCAATTGGCGATTTTATGTTAATGCAGCCAAAAGAAAAAAAATTACGGAACCGTACTTTTATAATTTTTTTAAACTATAAACATGATAAGCATTTAAAAATCCTTTCTCTATAATATGTGTAAATTTAAATAAATAAACATAGATATATATTTAATTAATGTAATCATAAATTGAATAAAAAATTGACGCATTACATCACTGTAAATCATTATGCACCAAAAATTACAAGCTAACATACCCAAAAGAAAATATTATATAATATTTTCAGCCTAAAAAGTATACTAGCATATTGTTAAATTGCTGAGTTCTTAATTTATTCTGGGATGCTGTTAATATAATTTTTTTTTAAATGCACTTATATTCTTATAAGAAATAACAAATTTACATAAATACATTATCAAAGGTATCGAATTTCAATATCAATTTTTATACATTTTATATAAATGCGGAAAAGGTTTTTTAACTAACAATGCCACTGCTTCTTGATAATACTGCACCATTTTCTTATGATGAACACTCGCATAGGATGAAATATGGGATGCAAAGCAAATAATCTTTTTATTTAAATAAAAATAAATTGCATAGCTTGTAAACGTAATCCCTCTTATTTTAGTAATCCATAAAACATAAAATAATTGATTGTAATATACGAAATAGAAGAGAAATGTTTTACACGTATAAACATGTGATCGATGATAGAATAAAGGTTTTCCACGTGTTTCGTTTAGTGCCAAATAGGGTTATATTAGCAGAATGTCTTGGCGAAAACCGCCACAGACCATCGCCAAGCGTGCCAATCTTGATATTTTATTTAACTTTAGTTGGCGGTTGAGGGCGCTGGGGTAGCAGTGAAACATCTGTATATATTAATCTGTGTGTACAGACTTCGGTATATTTTGAACTTTTTATAGTCACACAGAATTGTAAAATTAGTTTATTTCTGTTTGAAATTATAAATAGAAACCACGTAACTCGTGAGGTAATTAACCAATTAACAAAATTCGAGAAGTTTCCAGAACTCGCCCAAACTCTCACCAAGTTTACGATATTTCATCAAATTCAGCACCAAGGTTACAGAAATATTTACCAAGGTCAAGTGACCCAGACTTTTTAACACATTGCAACATAGTTGAAAAGTGTTTATGACTTTGTTTATTCTGTCTGTTCGGGCGATAACTGCCGTAAAAATGGCTTTATCAAAATGAAATTTTAGTTGTTTTTTAGACGGCCTGTGAGACCTATAGGAAAATAAACGAATAATATCACCCATATGGTTTCGAATTGAACCCGGGTTGAAAAAAGGAAATACGATGAATCCTATGTGACCTAATTTTTCAAACATTTTTTAAGCAAATTTAAAATGCCCAAATTGTTTCGAAAATTTTAGGAAATATTCAAATTATCCCATAAAAAATATAAAAAAAATTCAGCAAATTATATTCGGTAGTTTTTTAAATAAAAATTAAAATAATTCCATCCATATCATATGAAAAGATCACGTGACCCACTTCAAATTAAAATATGGCATCCATCCTGTGCCAAAATCGGGATTTTCAAAATTCTTTTTAATTTATATTTAGTGTTGTTTCCGTCCTATAACCACTTAATTTCTGTGCAGCTATATTCTAAAACAACGCAATTACAATATATTTGAGTTTAAATGATCATCAAACTTTGATTATTTCTACAACGGGCCCTAATTTTCACTTATGGAGAATGTAAACACATCTAGATGTAAGATGAGTTGTATAAGAATTTCTTTAACGCAAAATTATTTAGCTATGGAGTCTGCAATATCATTGATATGAATGAAACATTCATTGATTTTACATAGAGAAGCAGACGATTTTTAGCAGACTTTTTCGATGAAGTTTTAAGCATAGAGTTAAATTACTTTTACCTCCATGGTTTTAAGTAAAATAAATTATTGTAGTATTGTGGTGAATGAAAGGAATATAATAAAAGTGTATGAATGTAATATTTACTGCTTTTTCCATAAAGAGCCAGGCGATTTATATTTCAATGACGGCATTTGAATAAAGTTCATTTTCTTCGATGAAGTTTTAAGTTTTCAAATATAATAAATTATTGTTGTATTGCGGTAATTTTTAAAATATTACCGCTAAATGTATCGCATTTTAGAGATGTTTAAATAAAATCATATTGCAGTTGGAAAGTGTTTCATAACCAATGCTTTATACATTATTGATCTTTGTTAACTATAACAATGGTTTTTTACGTATTCGTAACAATATGTTGTCACTTTCATTTCATCTAAATCCCAGTTCTTTCAAGATTTTCTGTTTCCCACGCCGTAAGATGTTTCATATCAAAAAGTTATTTACATTTATAATATATTATGTATTTATTAAATGTAGTTTGATAATTCATATAATGAAAATTGGAAATAATAAATATCTAGTATTAATCCTCGATATGTCATTAAAAATCAATTACCTGTATACAATGAGAAGAAGCAAAACTCCCAGAATATGAAATTGCATCAAAGCAGCCATATACCAAGTGTGTATAAGACACTAAAAAATCATACAAAAATACACATTGGGGTCAAAATAATACTATAGTAAAATGAGTCAAATTTTGAAAAGAACAGAACATAAATTCACATGTTCCTTGTACAGCTTAATTCACAGGTGATGCAATGTACAGATTTTTTTAGTACGGATTTATTTACATTATTTCCACTGACAGTGCCTGAACCATGAAACTTATTTTACTTTTTGCAAATAATTTTAATTTCGTTCAATATTTTGAACCAGGTATTAAGCGCTTCATATGGCCTCTTGTTTATAAAAAATATGCAATCATTTTTCAAGTCTATTGCGCAAAACTATTTGATATTCAATGGTCATTTATTCTTAATTACAACAGGCAGATTACAGAACTTAAGCAGATTTACATTATGGGTGCCCTAAGTGGAACTTAATATGAGAGGGGCTCTCATGATCTTATTTTGAGTCACAACGTCGCATTGATGTCTCAATTTCATATGATCTTTGCAATTATGAGATTTTTTTATCATTTATTTTAATTGATACGAATTCAATAAATACAATACCAAAAATACTAATTTTAAAGTAATTAAAGGAATTATACATCTGGAGTTTATGCTTTCTCTATTTTTATATCACAAGAGAAAGGCTGAGCTCAAGCTCAGAGCTGGGTCCTATAATTAAAAAGGTCCTGCGCAGACTAAGATTAACTTTTAGCAGATAGGCAATGGAATTAAAGGTCTCAAATGGGTACTATGTCCCTCACTAACCTATTATCACACGTTAGTCACTTTTGTTTTCTAATATTTTTCTTTTTTAATCTTATGGTGGGATTACCCCTAACTCCTTGAAGGCCTTTAAGTCAAAAATACTTTTAACTGTTTCAAATTTTTTTTTTATTATTTAAAGAAATATGGAGCCGATGTGGTGGCCGAGCGGTCAAAGAGGCAGGCGTTTCCTCGTGATGACTCGGCTGCCAGATTGCGGGTTCGAGTCCCGCCTGCTGGCATGGATGTTGTATTGTCTTATTTGGGGCAGAAGTCAGACTTCTACCTTCGGGTGCCCCGGGTCATTTAGACTAAACAGAAGCAGTGCACACATTCTTCCTTAAAAATTTAATGTTAGGGACACGACAACAACAACAGAAATATGGACAAAGAATTATTCAGATCATTAAATAAAGATTAGTAATAATATCACATTTTTTAAAGTATTGAAAAATTTCGATGCCCATCTGAAGTGGGGATCCTAAGCCACTTCTTACGGGTAAATCTGCTTCTGAGTTGGTTTCCATATTTTATAGACAATTTTGTAAAACTATTACATAAACGTACAAGTTTGTTCGCGTTATATCCCCGTTCCACAGTGTCTTTTTTTATGCTGTCAATTCCAGTCACGAGGCTAATTCTAGTCACTAGTATTTAAGTGCTGTCACCACTTAATTTTATGACTGTAAACCTCTAATAACTGCACTTCGAATGCTTATACAGGGTGTCCCAAACAGATTGAAACGCGCTTTAATTCTTTACCTGTTGGAGATAAGTGGCCAATGTAAATTGCAAAAATGTTGAAAGGTAGGTATGAAATAAATAAGACTACGTTAATGAAATAGTCCTTGCATTCATTTTCAAAAAGTTACACTTTTTAAATTTTTATACGACCCGCTTAGACAAATTTAGTCAATCAGAATTTTTTTATTTTTAATGCAACAAGATCATTAAAAAACGCATATTTTTATCTTTAAAATCAACTAAATTATGATAAAGGAAAAAATCTGACTTATGCCACTTTTCCGCACCATGTAAAACTGTGTTTCATCAGTGAAAATAAGGATCATAAACAAATTGACGATGGAAATTGTTTAGATCAAAAATACGTTAATATATGTCAACATTTTTTATCACAAATGTATCTGAATAAAGCATTACACAGACAGAGATCAATCCGTGATTGCATAGTGAGCCTACGCGGAATTCTCAAAAATGTCTCCTATGTATTATCAGTCAGTTTCATCTTTTTTGTGATATGTCACAAATTTACATTTCTAATTTGATATAGGGTCCCCATTCACAATGTTCCATTTTCAATTAAATATAACTCGCTCAATTTTAAAAATACAGATATGCGGGTTTTTTTAATGATCTTGTTGCATTAAAATTAAAAATTTTCTGATTGACCCAATTTGTCTAAAGGGGTCGTATAAAAATTTAAAAAGTGTTGACTTTTTGAAAATTAATGGGAGGACTATTTCATTAGCGTAGTCTTATTTCCTACCTTACTTTCAATATTTTTGCAATTTACATTGCCCACTTATCTCCAACAAGTAAAGAATTAAAACGCGTTTCATTCTTTTTGGGACACCCCGTATAATGGCTCGCATAAAAAAATTTTCAAACAACAATAAAAACTTCTTACATATTGATCAGTATTCCACCAGTTGTTGATGTACAAAAAATTTGCCCACCAAAGTTCTCTGCACTGTCTAAGAGGAGGATTCAAAGACGAGTTCCATATTGGCCCGGAGTCTATAAGAGGCATGGCAAAGAAGAGGGCGAACGTCAGTCCTATAGCTGGAGTCATCCTAATAAAACAAATCAAATATTTTATTCATCCAATGAATGAGCCAATACGAGACATGAGACTGTCATTTTTAGGTTGCCTGCTGTCAACTCGCTCAATAGAATCGCAATTCTATCCAATAAAGCGTTAAACGTATAGACCTGAGTTTAAGATTTTGCGCTATGTTCAATAGGAAATCCAAATGGAATATTTTAAACACATTCTATTCACACATTTATATAATTCCTGAAGTATTTTAATTAAGACTTGGAATTTCAAATTTCTTCCCAATAGATAAATTAAATTGTATGGTAACGCGTCAATTTAGCAAAAATATTTAAATGTAATAAAGACACTCAAATCTGACAAATTAAAATGTCTAATAATAACTCCGTTTATGGCGTACTTAAAATTACAAATCCAGAGTGCTTTTGGACGTCACTACGTTCGTCATCAGTGGTAAAATATATTGAGTGACGAACATAAGCTCTTATATACAATCCACAATAGTGAGACAAGATTTGCATATTGGTCTTTTAAAAAGATCAATATGCAAATCTTTTAAAAATATCAATATGTAAATATTTCCTCACGGTTGTGGGCTGTGCATAAGAGCTCATAATCGTCATACAACAATTTACTTTGCCACTGATGAAGGTCGCAATGACGTCAGAAAGCGCTCTGGATTTATAATTTTAAGTGCGTCATAAATGTTGTTATTATTAATGACATTTTAATTCCCCAAGTTTGCTTGCATTTTATTTTAAAGGTGAAATGAATTTAACAAAATAATCTTTAATGATTATGGTCCAGTAATACTCACCTCCAGTACTTGTGTATGAAAAATATTAATATATTCAGTTTTCCGCCAGTTTTCTCCAACTGCCTCCAAGTAGTGTAGACCAGCAAAAATCCACTTTAAATAATAGAAACGTTCAGTAAATTGGATGTAGTAACTATATGTATTTTAACATCAAACATTAACTTTAAAAACTAATTCTTCCTGAACTTAGAAGAAATTTCAGCAGATATGACAGACAGCGAGCAGACAGCGTATTGCCAAAAAGTGAAATGCCCGGCTGTATTACATTCTAAAGATGACTAGTCGCATTTAAGCATGTTAACCTCATTTTAACCTGTTAAAACTTGAAAAATATAATACACCCAATCTATTCCTCAGCAGACTTTCTGTTTCTAGTCATATCAGTTTGACAAAATTAACTAAACAAAATTTTTATGAAAATTTTCTTGTTCAGTGCTTTTGAGGATGAATATTTAATGTATCAGTACTTGAAATTTTGGAACAACCAGAATCGGAGAAATTCCTTAATGAGATTTTAGTTGCAAATAATATGCCAATTACTAAACTCTATAAACAGGTGGGTCCTAGTCATTAATTTATTCAATTTCTTTGACTACTTTAGTAAGTCCCCCCCCCACACACACACACAGTCACATATTAAATACTCTAGTATACCAAGACTTTTCTTAATTTAGATGATATTTTGGTATAGGTCAGTGTCACTGTAACTGATTTAACAATCAATACAAAATTTGTGGCTTCTTTATACCAGGAAACATTTACTAAAAATGACAAAATAAAACTTTACGCTTTAAAATATTTATTATTTATGTCTATTACATAGCAACTTTAAAAAAAATCTTACTGTGAATATTGTTATATGAATAATAATATTAATAGCAATATATATTAATATTAATATATGATTTCTTGCTCTAATTTTATTTTAAAATTTTACGGAACGCAGTTGGACAAGATGTAATTAATGATTTAGTAAAAAGTTAAATATTATCAAAATGTTAAAGCTAGAATATTTTCTGCTTATAAACAATACTAAATAACTAATAGACTAAATGCATACTATTTATATTTTATTAATCAACCATAATTTCAAAAAATGCAATACATTTTGTAAATGACGTAGCATGCTACTGTAACTGATGTAACAGTATCAGTTTCTTATGATGTTAGTTATATTTGTAGTGCATTTTTATTCCTTGATATTGTTATACAAAATCTAATGTTTTTTACTAACACACATGAATATTTTATTATATTTTTAATTAAATCATAAAAATATAGATTTCTAGCTAGCTGATCATATAAAAATGAGACTTCTATGTGGAACTGACCTATGGCAAACCGTTGGAGAAGTTGTAGCAGGAACGCAATCAAGTCAGTACCATTGCCGAAGTCGTACGATTTCGAAACTACTGTAATCCCTCAATTATCGCAGTCCCAATTAACGTGCTTCTCAAATTATTATGGTTTATAAATTACCACAAATTCAAATAGCGTGCCCTAAAATTCAGTTATCACAATATTTTGAACATTACGCAATGAACATCACGCATGTACTTGTGTGCATGTATGCGTGTATGCATATGCTTGTGTCCGTGTATGCATGTGCTTGTGTGCATATAATTGTGTACGTGTATGCATGCGCTTGTGTGCATATATTTGTGTACGTGTATGCATGCGCTTGTGTGCATATATTTGTGTACGTGTATGCATGCGCTTGTGTGCGTGTATGCATGTGAATGTGTTTGTAGTGTATACATATGCATGTGAATACATTGTCCATTCTATATGTTATATATGTGAAGTTTGCAATACATTGAAGTAAATCTCCGCAAAAAAACGCATTCTTATATTTATATGGCTTTTAAACTTCTCAAAATAAAATCACCTCACCTCATGAAGAAAAATGATCCAACAGGTACAGTAAAATTTTCAATAACTGCTACTGGCAAATAACCATTGAATTGCTCTTCAAATCCTAATAGGTGACCTAAATAAAAGACATTTTTTGTAGAAAGTGGTTTTAAAAATGAATGGCATACTCAAAATTTGTCAAATAAGGACAATTTTTCATTACTAAATACTACTATAAAATGCAGTAGACTATCTTAATATATATGATAATTAAACGTTTAAAGTATTTTATCTGCATCTAAAACAGATGTTTAAATTGCTAGGTCTAACATTTTAATTTGGATAGTTCGCCCTTATTAACCCGAGTGCCTCATATAAAAGGGAAAATGTGAAAAGACGTACGTCTCTTAACGAAATTTCTCCTTATCTACGTTGGCAAAATTTCTGTGAACTCTTTTCTGACAGTAAGGCAGAGAAAATAAATAATGAAGATACAATTTTCCTCTTAAACTTGACATTTAAACAACGGTAATCGTAAAACTTCTTTCAAAGTTATTACCGTTCATCTGCACTGGATAGGCGATGAGATAACAACCGGTCACAAAACACATTAAAACAAAGATTTTAGAATTTTCATAATATAGCTATTACCTCGAACCATCAACGACGTAACACATTATTTAAACCCCGCCCAACACAGACAAAATTCTAAGCTCTCAGGATTACAATGAATTGACATCTACCCTATTTCTAACCATTTACTTCATTTCATTGTAATTTTGACCACTTATAATTTTATCAACGGCGATCAAGGCAAAAATAATTTCTCACATCGTTTACAAGTTCGAAATAAATAGTTTTACAGGGAAAATTCTAAAACTTTAGTATTAAAGAGTTTTGCGGTCGATGATCTTACCATCGTCATTCTCACACTGACGAGTGGCAATAGGCGTGAAACAATTATCCACGACTGGTAAAGAAATGATAATTTGTACACTTTCTTGCTTATATGCAATTTCCAGATATAGATAAGTCGCTTCAGTGTATTCATAATTATGGATTAATAAAATGTAAATACATGGATACACATGTATGTACATGTTGGTGGCAGGGGAAGGAGGGTATGGTCCCTGTGGATGCCTCTCCCACTGGGTTCCGGTCTAAATTGGGTGAATAAAAAGAAAGTTATGGAGATTATCACGGAGGGCGCGGTAGCCCAGTGGTTAGCGTGCGGGAGTTGCACTCGATAGGCCCGGATTCGATTCCCGCCACTGCCAAAACTGCCACCGTGTTCACGCGGAGTACGATCACGTTAAACATGTGGGTCCGTAAGTCCTTCCGAGAGGTTAGTGGTAGGGGAAGGAGGGTACGATCCCTGTGGATGCCTCTCCCACTGGGCTCCGGTCTAAATTGGGTGAATAAAAAGAAAGATATGGAGATTATCGCGGAAGGCGCGGTAGCCCAGTGGTTAGCGCGCGGGAATTGCACTCTGAAGGCCCGGGTTCGATTCCCGCCACTGCCAAAACTGCCGCCGTGTTCACACGAAGTACGATCACGTTAAACATGTGGGTCCGTAAATCCTTCCGAGAGGTTGGTGATAGGGAAAGGAGGGTACGGTCCCTGTGGATGCCTCCCTGTGGATGTGTTCCATACTGGGTTTCGGTCTAAATTGGGTGGCACTTCCTGGCCGTCCAAATAGTTACCTTACACCTTTCTGGTAGGTCGGAGGGTATGGGTCTCAACAACAACTGCACGGGGTTATGGCGCCAGCGAGTTTGCTACGGTCAGAATTTTCAAGGGTAGTGAACAGGCTGGTCCCCGAAGGCGGCTAGTGAATTAATAAAATGTAAATACATGTATACATTTTAAAACTGTATACTATATACACTGTAAATTAAAACGGTAATATTGTAAATAACAGCTTTGCCACAGACTCACAATTCAGTATTTCAAAATGGCGAATGCTCGTTGCCGCAAATAGAATTGATGTTTGTTGCCACCACACGTCTCAGAAATCAAAGTTACGAAAAGTATGAAAAAAAAATTTAAATATTCGAAGAAACGTACGAGTTTAAAAAAGGCTTAATTCTCAAGTCTTGAAGATTTCTGGGATCTAAATTTCGCAATATGTACCATGTCAGGATCACAGGACAGAAACATCTTAATACTTACGGTACTTAAGGTACTTCCAGGTGTCTGTATAAAAGTATGTGTGTCCGAGGAGGATCCAGGTTGCGGACAGAAACCGAATCCCATTGAAACATCCAAGACAGCCTCCACTGCCGCTTCCACAAAACAAATTCTCGGTATTGGTTAAGAGTGAAAAGGCTTTTGGAATCCTCAACAGCACATCTGCAAATGAAGCTAATTCATTAGGGAGTCTATGATGACATATAGTAGGTACACTTAATTTCTGGCGGAAACATTAAGCATTTTTTTATTCTGCACACTTATTTGATACAGTCATACGCATTTTCGGGAAAGCAGGAAGTGACATCTCCTGAATAGTGAATGGAAATGAACACTGAACGCCCCAATCACCTCTGGAATTCGATGTTAAATCCATATTAATCCTTATCTAAGCGCTGCATATAGCCGATCTTTAAAAATATTATGTTTCCAGTAAATTTGCTGAAGTGGAAATTAAAAAATGCCTGAAAATCTGTAGTACCCCTTATCTCCTCCTGGAATTTAATGCTAAATTCATATCAATCATCATCTAAAATCTATCTACTGCCAATCTTGAAAAATAGAAGTTTCCAGTAAATTTCTTGAATTTTAAATTAAAAAATGCCTAAAAATCTTTGGTGCCCCCTATCTCCTCCTGGAATTTAATGCTAAAATTATATCAATCATCATCTAAAATCTATCTACTGCCAATCTTGGAAAATAGATGTTTCCAGTAAATTTCTTGAACTGGAAATTAAAAAATGCATGAAAATCTTTAGTGTCCCTAACTCCTCCTGGAATTTAATGCTGAAATCATATCAATCATCATCAAAGCTATCTACTGTCAATCTTGAAAAAATAGATGTTTCCAGGAAATTTCTTGAATCAAAAGTGAAAAACGTCTTGGAAACCTTTAGTACTTCTCCCCTTCCCCCACTTTTATCTCCTTTGAAATGTAATGCTGCTAAATTTATATCAGTCATCATATAAGCTTTATCTATAGCCAGTCCTGAAAATTAGATGTTTCCAGGAAATTTCTTAAACTAGAAGTAAAATAAGTTAGAAATAGAAATATTTAGTAAAGGTATACGACCCAAGAAAATATTAGTATACGACACATAACATGAAAACGGTAAATAGCATAATTATTACGACGAAACATAACTCTTACTAACAAAAATATTGTTATACGGCTCCTTATCAAAATATAATTACTATACAACCCCTAAACCCTCCTAACAAACTGCAAATTCTATATGACCCTTCAAATCATTACTATACGACTTCCGAACAAAGCATAATTACTATACGACTGCCGAATAAAACATTACTATAAACCTCCATAAAAAAAAACTATTATACAATTCCGTCGCAATACTCAATTACTTGACGATCCCCCACAAAACCCCCTGAACAATCGCAAATCCTATACAACCCTTTCAAAAGAACAACTATCACACGAGCAGTGAAACCCTCTATATTTTGTATGAGGAATATTAAATTAATAATTCCCAAAAGGCAATATAGTCCGGCCAGTAGATACATTGTACCTTGCAAAAGGTAGAGTAGAAGATTTTTTTTTTGCATTTGTATATATTGATGCCAACATGAAAAAACAGAGTTACTCAGCATGGCCGACCACGGGAGAACTTTTGGCGACCGAAAAACCACGAAATTTTACGACTTTTTTTGGTTTTTTAAAAATATCTCAGAAACTATAGACTTTTGCGATTCTTTTTCAATATAAAATTTAAAGAAAATTAAATTTCCTACAATTTTTACTGTTACAACTATTTTATAGCACGAATAGTAAGCGATCTACATCTTCTTAAAATCTAACATTTTTCTCAACTTAGTAAAAAAACGCATTAACACCCCTTGCCCACCTGACCCCACAGTCACAATTCTCTCCCTCGCATTTCGCAGACGACTCGATCAGACCCCAATAACATCACATGTTCATATTGTACAACTGCAACATATATTATACTTCAATACATTTTATTCTGATGTTCTACCTACACACAAGCGATATTTGAATATGAATGAATAAATATGGGGATGGTAATAAGCGAAATAATAGTAAAGCATTAATAAGCAAAAACTCAAGATGTTGGGTGTTGTAATTCAACTAATTTTCTAGGTATAATACATTAACAAAATGAATAATAATACCAATGCACCAAATTAAATTTAAATAATCTCCACAAATGGCCAAACTTGTTTGAAGTACAAAAACAAATAATTATCTTCAAAAACACAAATTGCAGAAAAAAAGCTGGTGGAGTAAGTCATCTTCCTCTTAGTATCATCCAAAGATGAAATTGGCACGGCATTGTCACACCCCATGCCACTGCAGTGCTTGCACATGCTGGAGCATTTCAAACTTGCCTTGTGACAAGAGCAGGATCCACTACACCCTTTCTTGCAAGCGCAAGACACACTCTTCAGAAGATTCTCAGGTGCTGAATTTCTTTGTGTCGACAGGCAATAGACCTTCCATGCTGCACGCCCAACCTCATTCCTCCAGGTTGATGCCATTGCCTAACCAGCTTTGAACTTGGTAGTAGCACCTGTAGGAATGGTAGCTTGCAGCATCGCAAGTAGGTGGTAGTCGTGCAAGATTTATTTTTCTATTAGAGACTGATTTTGCAAACAGATTAAATCATAAAGTGTTCAAGGATTGATCGGAATGGATGTCGCCTGTGTATAATGTTTTCAGAATTTCTTCTCCAGCTGCAGCTATGTCATCTTGACTGCAGAGTGGATCCATGAATGTTTTAGTGACTTTCTTCACTTCAGGCGATTTGTTGACAATTTTGCACAATTAAATTTTGTCTTGACCAAAGATGCCTGTTGTGGAATCACATCCACTAAATGCATGGATGAACAGGATATTGCCTGGGTCGAACTTAAATGATATAGTTGAAAATAACACATTGCCAGCATTCCCTCTCCGAGGCTCAAGAAAGAATAAGTTGCTGAATGACTGGCCTAACCCTGTCATCAGCACTAGCAGATCGATATCCTCCCCAACTACGATCACACTTTCAAGTTCCTTTGCCTTCAAAATGGCAGTGTTTACGATCAGTAAATCAGCGTCCTCTTGAGCATGCGTGACTTCAATATCACACTCTTTAAAATTGGCTTTCAGAAGTTCGATCAGACGACTTTTGTTTTGATCATTTGCCAAAATTTTTTCTTGGGCAACTTGGTTGATCGTAATCTCTTCAAAGATTACTTCAGGGGAACGGTGCATCCTCATACGCCGCAATCGCTCAGATCTTTTGGTGCCAGTACGCGCAGGATACCCATCAAATACAACTACAACTCGCGATCCATAATGTCTCTTAAGAAATGAAGAATAATGCTTAGTTATGGTAGCAAAGGAAGCATTGTGAGGCCAAATAACTTTGTGTAGGAGGTATCCTCCATCTATAACAGCAAACTGCTTCTTCCCTGCAATTTCTTTGCAATCGACTGGGGTGAAAGCCTTGTATAATGAAGACTTTGTACCTTTCCGCATGCCTTCTTCGGAGAAAAGCCATGTCGGGTATGGTGCAAGTTCATAAGTAAAATACATTTTTAAGTCTTCACCAGAATGAGTCGAAAGACAATCTTTGATAAAGTGTCAGCGGATCAATAGCAATTACTTTGAGGGTTCCTGCTTTAATACTGCTGACAACAGATGCAAGGGTTACAACTTTGTCTTTCCTCTTGAAAGTCACATTTTTAAAATTTCCATGAGCGACCATTTTCACAACCCTTTCCATACCAACCTCTTAGGCCAAATGACAGTTTACATCTGCTCCTCCAACAATACCACTACTTAATGACATTATGGCATCAATGTCTTGAGAAAGCCACTCTCGCAGTCAAATTAAGTCACTTCTGTCTCTGTCGATACGAGAGCTTCGCATGTCCAAATGCTGCTCTGATGTTTCATAATGTACATCACAGAATTGTTCAATTTCATCAAACATTTTGCATGAATATCATTGCCAAAGTCCATTTTGCCAAAACACCGTCTGAAAATCCTCTCTCACGTGTAACCCCTCCACCAGGCTTTCATATTCCGCGTAAGTGTCTGTTGAATGGTCTGGTCAGACGAAATTCCACACCAGTACTTATTGGAGCGTCTTATGGTCCCTTTAGTGGAGAAGTCGTGAAATTCAGTTGGGTCCATTAATTTTTCTAGTTTCAACATGTCTTGAAAGTAGAGGTGCGCACTTTTGGCGTATAAGAAATGGCTAGCTGCATGGAAAAATGGTAGTGCTTTTTGAATGGAGTCAAGATGAAGCTTCCAGTTACCTGTACTCTCAGCCTCTATGAACAGTTTGTGGAGTGTTATACGAAAATATTGAGCCCATAATTTTGCTGTGGGTTTCTTAACATTCGAGCACACACAAGGCTTGTCTAAATTTTGCAGCAATACCCATTAGACAGGCATTATTGGTGCAGGTTGTGAGTAATATGGCTCGATTACAAGTGTTAATCGCATCTGCCAGTTCATAACGCTCACCATCAGTAACCTCAATTGTATCCCATACCAGAGAAGCCAACACGGAATGCGTCAATAAATGTGCTCGCACAGCCCGAGAGTATGCGTGTCCTGTCATAATTTTGTCTACACTATTATCAGCGTAGATAGTAGTTACTGTAGATAATAGTTGCTGTAGATAACAGTAGATAACAGTTGCTGTAAACCACTGCCAGCCATTATTGTGCCAATGGCTCCCCTGAATGACATTGCAAGGTGGAAACCTCCAAGTCTCACGGTGACGTTATTCAACTTAGGATGGCCATTAGCAACAATATCCCTTGCTTTTAGATACAGCGGTTGGTCACATGTCACGAAACACATCTTTTGACTGAGTTGTTTGCATTTTTCTGATGCCATTGCAAGTGATGTGTATATGGTGTCGAACTGAGATAGAGGATAATTGATGAATGGAAGGCAGATTACCCTTGAAAGGTCGTATTCCTCATAGGCTATTACCTGTTCCATGAAACTATTCCATACAGGAGCACTTGGAACTTGTATCCATTTACTGTAAAGCCATACTAGAACAGTGGTTAATGGTACCATTTCATTCGAAATCGAATTAAGCTTCTGTAAATCATCAACCGTCACATTTTGTAATCCCCTGCTTCTTCCAAACGTCTGCAGTTGCACATGTCCTGCTTTGACAGTTTCAGCTGTTGATGATTCTGCGAGACGCGTTATACTCTTATCAGGAAACAGTGCATGGTGTGGGGTCACACACACATGATCCCTCCCATTGCGTGGAATGCTCCAGTACCATCAAGCGTCATGACATTAAAATCGGCATTGTCGAATACGAATTGACAAAATGCTTCTACTCGCACTTGTGGCTTCTGAGGCTGAAGGACGGCGGACGTTTCAAGGAGGGAAGCTTCGTAGTAGGAAACTGAAAATCCAAGTGCGATAAGATTTTTTATGAGGTGTTTGGAACCAAACTTTCCGTACAGATACTTACTGATTCCTGTAAGAAGTGACGACATAAAAGATAGTGGCCTTACTACATTAATAACAGAATGTGACAAAGCTATACATGTTTTTTTCAAATTATTCAGTGAACCTCTTTTGTGCTTCAGTATGATGGATTCCATCAGCAGTTTCAGTGAATCAGGAATGACTGATTCAACGTCATCCAAGAAGTTGTTACGCGGGATACTCTTTAGTATTGTACACTTGTGACCTTATATCTGACAAAATTATATCTACAGCTTCTTTGACAGCACGTAGTCTTTGTTGAGGATCAGAGTCCTCGTTACTGTGCCAATTGTCATTAAGTATTTTGTAGCCAGCATTTCGGAAGCAAACAACGGCTTTCTTGTTGGCAGTTTCGGCTACTAAGGCATCTTCTCCATATTTTTTGTAAAGACGTGATTTAACTGTTCTGATGTCAGGACGAAAATCTCCCTCTATTTGATTCATGAAATCTTCAATGAAAAATTGGCATTCCTCTGAGTCGTTTCCAAGGTAGGAGTAAATTGATTCCATTGCCTCATCAATGTTACTTGTAGGATTGTACCCTCGTTTCATTGCACTTTTAGGCCTCTCGTACAGTTTTCTATGGCAAAACTTGTGATACCACGCATTCACAGCAACTAAGTCTTTCACATTTCTGATCCGATCTAACAACTTTTTTCCCCACTCATCCGCATGATTTCGGTTGCAGTTATAATCGTTTCTTTCACACCAAGTTTCATGACTTGATGGATCAAATTCCTTTCGTACTCAGGAAGTCGATCCTGTTTTTTGAAAAAATCTTCAGCTATTCCCTCTCCACACAAAAAGCACTGTTCTTTAAAACTGAACCATTCAGTTCTTTGTCGAAGAGATAGAGCCACAACCTTTGGACCAGCTATATCACCACTTGCACGATGGCGTACATAGCTACAATCATTCGCTCATTGATGTATGCTTTATAGCAGGCACTGTGAATTCTCACTTGTTTCAGGTCCTTCAGAAAACAGATGCTCTTCAATCTGTCACTTGTCACTGCATTTTTGAAGATCTTTTACACCTTTCTCTTTCACAATCTTTGTTTCACCTTCACTCAAACTGATTTCACAAATGAAATAAGCACTAGAGTCAGCCGCACTCATGTTCCAGAAAGAACTTATAATTAAAAGCACCTAAACTGAAGTAGCACATACGCTCTCACGAACTCAACTGACAAACATCAGCAGATATATCTGGATATGTGAAGGGTGAGAAACCAGTTGATTATCTTGCTTTCAGCTGTGAAGCAGACTCCATTCCTCAAGGCCACCTCCAACCGGCGACGTTTCGCCTCTCCCTACCCCCCCCCCCTCACCTTTTCATGCATCCAATATTTTACGCATCAACAATATAAGCAAAAGAAATGTTGTGCATTTGGAGGATAAGTAAATAGAAATTAAGAGTAAAATAAAACCGATTTTTATTTTGAATTTTATCAAATTGAGAAAAAATTGTTAACTTTCAAAAATCTGCAGCACACTTACTATTCGTGTCATAAAAATCTGATGTGAGCAGCACATGACTTTCCCTGCAGACTTATTTTAACGTTCTCTTTATTTTAATTAAATTTATTTCATTTTTAATTCAATTTTCGTTCTCATTCGGTAACCGGGCTTATTTTCAAAGGTGGCGTAGGGAAAGTACGATAAACTAAAATATCTCGAGAACGGCTAGTCCTAGTGTAATGGGGTTGGTCTTATTTTTTTCGTCGTTAAAAATTACGTATTAAACGAGCATTTAATGGATATATTTGAGTATACCTAGTTCTTTAGTTTAGATTTTGACGATTTTTGCGGGCCATTTCGCAAAAAAAGGCAGGTTCTTTTTTTCCGAATCGTACCAAAATCTGTTCAGCACCAGGGTTACCCACAAGTGACTCATCTACCAAATTTTGTGAATTCCCTGTCCGGTAGTATTTCAGTTAGAGTGGATACAAGCTTTTGCGGACCATTTCGCAAAAATAGGCGGGTTCTTTTATTCCAAATCGTACCCAAAACTAATCAGCACTAGACTCGCTCACAAGTGACTTACCAAATTTTGTGAAATTCGGTCCATTAGTTTTTTAGTTAGAGTGGATACAAAATCTGCACAGACAGACAGACACACAGACGTCACGCTAAAAATGGTTTTTTCGTATTTTATAGAGGTCTCGAAACGTGTAGATCCGTCGAAAACTCGAGTTGCGATTTTCGACATGATTCCAATACTTTCTCTATACATTACCATGTATTGCAGGGAAAGTAAAAAAGCTGTAATTGTGAAAATTGTAGGAAATTTAATTATCTTTAAATTTTATATTGAGAGAGAATCGCAACAGTCTAACAGTCTGTCGTTTCGGAGATATTTCGAAAAAACAAAAAAAGTCGTAAAATTTCAGTTTTTTGGCTGCCAAAAGTTCTCCCAAGGTCGGCCATGTTGGATAACTTGGTTTTTTCATGTTGGCAGCAATACATACAAATACAAAAAATAAAATCCTCTACTCCATCTTTTGCAAGGCAAGCCCCTTTTTCCATACCTACTGACTGTACTAAGACTGGTTAGCAAAGAAATTATATATAATTTTCGGAGATATTAAACTGTCGAATAGTAGATGGCATTTTCCAAGCGCCCAATTTAATGATGTTACGCCAAATTTCTTCCCAAGTAATAGATACGGATATTAACTTATCTTATGTATGTAATTTATCTAGAAATTATTTTAGCCAGTAGTGAAAGTATGTCGATTATTCCCAAAATAACAATGGACATGGTACACACAACTGGTTAATTAAAACAATTTTATAAACCATTTAGGTTTAAAATTGAATAAATTCAACTGTATAACTCACGATCGTCCTCGTCATTGGTAGGGTTGCTTTTTCTCCATCTGCAAATCACGTCCAACAGCGTTCCAATGAAGCACAACCCAACGAGACAGCCTAGAACGGACCTATGAAAGAAAAACTTTGGATTATAACCTGTAGGAACTCTAAAGATCCTCAAAAATATTTACAATATAGGTGTCGCGAGTTTTAGTGAAATATCATTTGTTGTTATCTAACACAACAGGAAGGAGTGGTGTTTAGCATATTGATTATTTTTAAAGTAAACTTCTCTATAAGAAAAAACATGAGCAACGTATAAAGGGTGTACCAAAAACATTGACCTCGGCTTTTATTCCATAAATATTGATCTTAGACATATATAATAAATTACAAAATTGCGTAAAAAAAGGTACAAAATTTTATGAAATCGATAAAAATTTTCAGGGGATTAAATTTGAAGAAATACAAAATTTAAATTTTTATACGGACTCCGTACAAAAACATTTTCTAATACGTAAAATGTGCCACATACACTAATAAGGTGATGTACAAAATTTCAGCATTTTATCATGAAAAGTCCCAGAGATATGTTTAAACAAAGTTAGTGAGGGATTAATCACACATTAAAATGTAAATGTTTACAGCAAGAGTGCACATGACGCAACGCAGAAATGCATCATAGGCAAATAATATCTTCCGCTTATCTTTAATGGATCTTTGGCATGGATGGAAAACATTTTGAACAAGCTTTGTAATCTTTGTGTAAAGTTATTATTTCTACACAGTGCAGATACTTTTGTACCAATAAATAGCAAAATTATTTATTTATGTAATCGTTTTCTTTCGTAATTTGTGCATGACCCCTGGAACGCAATCTGCCGACATGATTTTCACCTGAGAGAACCCATGTCGATGTTGTTAATCTTATCCTTGAATCCCTCCGGATAAATTCTATAAGTGCCGATGCTGGTTAGAATTAATTTCATATAAACATCCCGATTAAAAAGATATATTTCTCCCCGTTCACAAATTAAATATCAAAGGATGTTCATCAAACTCCCAGTGTTTTCAAGAAATATTTTGGTATTACACTAGCAATCTATTAAATGAGCAATCTTAACTCTAAAAGAACCTCACATTCTCCTCATCATAATTTAAGTAATAGGCTTCTTGATCTAGAAACAGCTCTACCAATATAAATATTTTATTTACATCTTGTTTTATATACCAAAGTCATGTTTCAGCGTCTAATGCTTTAGTTGTTTTTAAAATTTTTAGAGATAATTTTGGTTAGATTGATCTTAAATTTTTGCTATAAGTTTTTAATATTTAATAAATTGTACAACATTTATTTTATGCCACATTGAGTTAGCCCACTGCAATTGTGCTTACGGTCTTTTTAATTCTGGGTGTAAATTTCACAATATTTATTTAAAGCATTTTTCAAACGAATTATTAGCAGCCAAATCTCTGAAACTATTATAATTAAATGCAATTTTTCTATTTTGTTCTGTAATATATTATAATCTTATTTATTTCCCATACTTTATAGAAAAACACTTTTAAACAATATCCAGATTCTATGTGGATTAAACATGCAAAAACCTTCCGAACACGTTATACCCAATTTAAGAATCATGGCTATTTCAATATCTGAGCCCCTATTTATGAATTTAAGACATAATTTGTATTTTACTCTGAAATCTCATTTTATATAAAAAAAATGCAAATAAAGTTAAATATTTTATTATTACAAATATTACATTGTTTTATATTTGACGGTACGCATACAATATATTAAAATAAATTAGATGTAAAAATGATTCAATCGTATTACGCCTCAAAGCAGATATGGATACTGCTAACAACTTTCAAAGATAAAGTTTATCTGGATAAAAGTGGAGAATTCTACATTTGAAGCAAGCATGCACACAATTTTTTCATATACTTTATAATTGTTTTTAAATATATTATATATATTCCTCAATTTGTATACTTCTAATCTATTTCATATCATATTTTATTTGCAATTGTTTTGTAGTTCAATTTGTTTTCCGAAACTGACTTCATTAACAAACTTTTTCTTCAGTAATAAAATTGTTTAGTAATAAAAATATTCTAATCCAATTTCGTATTTTTCTTCATACATAATTTTAAAAATCTTGTGACGTATATATAACACGTGTAACAACTTCCCATTCATCCTCAACTTTAATAGAAGTTAAAAAAAAAAAACAGAAGGTACACGACACAGTTTAGGCGATAAATCGCCAAATCATGAATAGACTTCTCCTTCTCGACCAACAGCACGTGCTCTATATTTGACCATATTTCTAACATGGGGAAGATTGGACAGCGCTCCCTCCATATATATACTAACTCGTTGGTTTGAACAGTAGTTCAAGTCAATGTTAATAGAAAATTAACAGGTCGTCACTTCCGCTATTCTTCCCCCATGGTAACATTTCTGAACGAGGTGTGACATCACTGTCAACCCTTCCAATCTGTGACACAGCGGCGCTTAGTATAAAAGCATTGGACAACAGCACAGTTTCGTTAAGAAAATATTCGCTTTAAACTTCAACAAGATAAATGAAATGTTGCCTAAAATACTGTTCTGACTCTGAAATGTGACGAATGAATTAGGATTTGAATTCAAAATGAACTAGATTGCAGTAATTAACGGATGGTAAAGCGATTTGTCAAATTGTGGATATGAATTTTCCAGTGGATTTTGAATAAGAAATACATTGAGCTTTTTATTTTGCACAAAATGTATATATTTCATACATAAAACTTAATTAAATAAGATTTTTTTTTTACTTAAAACTCTCCATATTCTACGGACCGTAGATTCAAACAATGTTTTTGTTTGTTAAAACTATGGTTTAATCCATTTCTACAGTCCGTCCAATTACTACTCTAAACTTCTGGATGAGTCGAAACAGCCTGGACGGTGCAAGGTTTGATCCCCTTTTTATTTTTAATTCCATTTTTTTTTTACCCTGGTTGACTAAAAAAAAATTCTCTGAATTAACACGCAAATTATGATGTAAATGTTTCTTGGATTTAAGAAGTTTACGACTATCTAAATCTACTGAAAACTGAAAAGGGTAGAGTTATCAGTATAATGGCTATACAGGGTGTCCCAAAAAGATTGAAAAGCACTTCAATTCTTTACCTGTTGTAGATAAGTGGGCAATGTAAATTGCAAAAATATTGAAAGTATGGTAGGACATGAGACTACGTCAATGAAATAGTCCTATTAATTTTCAAAAAGTTACACTTTTTAAATTTTTATACGATTCCCTTAGACACATTTGGTCAATCATAAAATTTTTATTTTTAATGCAACAGGATCATTTAAAAAACCGCTTATCTGTATCTTAAAAATTGAGCTAGTTATATTTAATTGAAAAATTGAACATTGTGAATGGGGACCCTATATCAAATTAAAAATGTAAATTTATGACATATCACAAAAGAGATGAAACTGGATGATACTACATAGGATACCCAACCGCATAGTAAATACTACTGATCTCTATCTGTGTAATCCTGTATTTAGATGCATTTGTGATAAAAAAAACACATATTTACGTATTTTTGATCTAAACAATTTCCATCGTCAATTTATTTATGATCCCTATTTTCACTGACGAAACAGCCTTTCATATGATACGGAAAAATGGCATAAGTCAGATTTTTTTCCTTTTATCATAATTCCGTTGATTTTAAAGATACAGATATGCGGGGTTTTTTAATGATCTTGGTGCATTAAAAATAAAAAAAAATTCTGATTGACCAAATTTGTCTAAGGGGGTCGTATAAAAACTTAAAAAGTGCAACTTTTTGAAAATGAATGGGAGGACTATTTCATTAACGTTGTCTTATTGCCGACCTTAATTTCAACATTTTTGCAATTTACATTGCCCACTTATCTCCAACAGGTAAAAAATTAAAGAGCGTTTCAATCTTTTGAGGACACCCTGTATACCACTTTATCAGAAGTAAAATTGCCGACAACTGAAGCCTTCTTTTGTAAAACATCACATGAACTCATCCATTTAATAACCTATTTACTTACGTTGCAGCCACAGCGGAGGTTGGCCATACGAAAGGCTCATCTATCTGACAATCAGTTACAGTGACATTGAACCCAAGAGGTTTGGTGACTGAAAATAGAAAGAAAGAATTTTAAAAAAATGTGCACACTGCTGGGAATAAAGCAATATATACAATATTCCGCGTATAATAACATGCGCTGATCTTGCCATTAATATTAATATTTGTTCGATATAATAAACCCCAAGTGTTTATCGAAACAAATAGCCAATATTTACACAAAATAGAGAACAGCGGATATTTAGCACGCATTTTATCAGTCAATATTGAGAAAACAATTTGAAATATTTTCTAAATAAACCAATGACGGAGAAATTTTACATATATGAAGCCAATAGTAACATTGGCAAAAAGTCAACATACCAACATTCTCACAATGTTCACCTCTAGACTCAAATAATACTACAGGAATACAATGCAAGAAATATAAGAATGAAAAAAATATTTTACTTTTAAACAGAATGGAATACTTTAATCAAATTATAGGTATACACTTATACTCGTAGAACCACAGAACAATCAAGAATCTAAATTATTACAAATTACAGAAAGTTCTCGACGTTGCCAGGGATTTAAAGTAGGGATCAACTGGATTCATTCAATTTTCCCAAAATGTGTAGTTAGGCCCTGCTAATTTTTAGCAATCCATTTTGAAAACAAACAAAAAGTACGTGTATATCACAAGACAGTGCGTTTGGCCGCCGCTCAATCTACTTAAGCAATCAAGTAACACCCGTGCAACACGCTTGATGAGTCCCCAAAATCACAGATTCCGCATTAAACAAGTTCCTTTTAAGAAAAAGTATTACGTCTAAAACATGCGAACAGGTTCAATATAAACATCTAAATACACCTAAATCGAAAAGTTAGTTTTATAAAGAAAAGTTAGCATATGCATTGAAATTTAAGTTAAGAAAAACATTCTAAAACAGAAATGTTAAAAAACATTCTTAAACATCTGAAAATCCGATCACAATTCCCAAATAAAAACGAAAAGAGGGGGAAATAAAAATAAATTGTATATGCTATTTTAAAAAATTAATATCCAATTTCAATCAAATTTTCGAAACACTTATAATCTTAATAAAAGGAATGTGGATGTGTAGTCCATAGCAAAAAATCTAAGCATTGACCGACCGTGAAATTTAGCACACAGGTTCGTCAGGATCCAATAAGGTGCAGTTTTGAGACAATTTTTTAATTTCGATCCTAGCGAATCCATAAATTTCCCTTTAGAAGTTCTGCCGTATGCAAATTTTACCACCAGCAGCACTGAAAACCCTTCGAGGAATTGTTTCAAACCAATAATTTGTCGAAGATTTAACTCTCACATATACTTAAGAGTATTTCCTCAAAATTCCACCCAGTTTCTTTAATTAAATAAGTCTGGAGAAAGTGCTGAACAGATTTACTACAGTCTTCAAAAGTGAAATGGCAACACCATGAAAGAATGCACGTAGCCATATGCAAATCGTAGTACCGGTAGCAGAGAGAGTCATATGCAAATGATTAAAAGGATAAACAAGGAAATGCAATAGAAACCTGTTTATTTAGTAAAGAATGTGGCCTCCACGGGCGGCCATACAGGCCTCTAAACGGCGAGGCATACTATCAGTAGAACTATTAATGGTAACCCAAGGTAATCCGTGTCAAGCAGCATCCACTGCGGCACGCAGTTCGTCTATGGTATGTACCGGTGGTCCCCGGTACACCTGACGTCCGATGAGGGCCCACACGTGTTCCATGAGAGAGAGATGCGGAGAAGCTGCCGTCCAGGAAAGGGTGTGAATTCCGTTCAGGATATTGAGAGTTCGCCGTGCGGTGCGGCATTGTCTTTCTGCAACACCGTGCCGGGGACGGCCTGCACCAGTGGTCGAACCACATACATCACAACTTGTGTGACGTACCGGTCCGCTGTCAGATTACCTGCAATGTGTACCAGACTCGTCCGCTGATCGAACATGATACCGTCCTAAACCATAATGCCCGATGTGGGGCCGGCGTGACCCTCTGTGATATAGGCTGGCAAGTGGCGCTTCCCGGGATGCCCCCACACCCGTCATTCCTCCATAGGCAGAAATGAGATTCATCCGTAAACAATACCCGATACCATTCGTCGGTCCAGTTGCGATGACGACACCATGCCAGATGTGCATTCCTGTGTCGAGCCCTTAATGGCACCCCAGTGGCTGGCAGTACTTAATTTAACCTGTTGCAAATGGTAATGGTGTACGCAGGAGCAACCGTTAATGGTAGCAGACTGTTTCGGATGTCACTTGCCATTGCGAATGGATCTCGACTAGCCGTTCGGCGAATATGTCGGTCTGTGCGTTCTGTCGTGCGCCTGTTCGATCCACTTCCTCTTCAACGCGTTCTCCTATGTTCCTGCGTCCATCGTGCCACACATCACTGGATGGTACTCGCGTCGTGCCCAACAGGCGTAGCAATTGCAAGCATCGATGAACCCAAGTCAAGCAGCTCCAGAATACGGTTTCATTCCCCAGCCGTTAACAGGTCGCTGACGTCTTCGAGGCATTGCTTCTTCAAATTCTCGAAAGTTCGGCTACTGCAAATCGTCGCTGATATCATTTACAGGACGAGTCGTCTGCTGATCTTTATCACCCGAAACTGGGTGCCATGTGATCAGATACATACGAAAACTTGCATATGACTCTTCTACAGGTACTGTAATTTGCATATGCTACGTTCATTCCTTCATGGTAGAAGACCCGGACCACCCAACTCATCCGAGGGTATGAACAGCAGGATGAGTGGTCGGACATTCCTTCATGGTTGTTGTTGAGACCCAGACCGTCCGTCCTACCAGAAAGGTGTAAGGTAACTATTATTAAAAAAGAACCGAGTTTTCGAGGGGCTGCTATCTCTGTCACTGTAGCAGTACAGGGTAAAGCCCGGAAACGCCTGTCTGTCTCTAAGTATGGACAGAACCCAGTCGACATGACCTCAGTCCAAGCCTCCACAGTTGCTGGATAACAGGAACACGCCACGAATTCCGGCCATTCCTTCATGGTGTTGCAATTTCACTTTTGAGGAGTGTATATAATCAGACATACAATGTGCATTCAATCATGATCATGGAAGACATTCCCACTGCAAATACCAGCATCCAGGGACCAGTTTCGCACTTATTATGGGTATATCAGACATCTGCAATAGCAGCAAGAAACTTGCTGTAAGCCACAATATTTACAAACTTCTGTGGGAAGTGACAATTTTAGTCCTTTCACGTAGCCGGAATAAAATTAATTTGCAATTTAGCCCAGTGCATACGAAGCTGCATAGATGAAGTTCATAAACACGAAACTCTTCTATATAGGGCTTTCCCAAAATTTGGAAGACATCCCCATTGCAGATATCAGCATCCATCCGGGGGAGTTCATCCCAGGCATGACTGCATTTTCTTTTTATTCCGACCCTGCGCATTTGTCAAAAAAGCAAACGCTCGCAATTTGTTCTCCGATTCTCTGAAGAGATCGAGGATATCTTTGGGCGCCATCTCTACCTTCACGGATGTCAGTGAGGAAGGTGGGAACAGCACAATTAAAAATCTCTGCACGTGTTATTTTCGCCTGAATATTGCCACTGTAAAATAACCAAACAATTTTTAAATATCATTATGGTAAAACTTGCTGTGTTTTGGCAACAACTCTCCTGGTCCGTGGCGTCACGACTGACGAAATGCTAAGCTCACCAATGTCAGGCTGACAACTTTTTGATTGGTTACCTGGGTGATGATCCAAGCTTATATAAAAGAACCTTGATCCATGGACGGTTTCGCGATTATTATGCGATCGAGCGCTTATAAGCGATTTTTATACTAATGATCTTTGAATTTGCAGCTTTGTGTAGCCTGAGCTAAATTGTAAATTAATTTTATGCGTGGAAGGATCAAAATTGTCAGTTCCCATTAAAATTCGAAAAAAATTGTAGCTTATAACAAATTTCTTTCTGACATTACTGATATCGACTTTCCCATGCTGATGAGCGCATAATAAGCGCGAAACCATTCTATGGATATTAGTATCTGAAATGAGAATGTTTTTCAAATCTTGGGAAACGTCCCTGTTATATTGTAATTTTCAATTCCCAATATAACATTGCTATTTTGAAAGTGGAAGTGGATCTAAGAAGATTGTCCCTCATACAGCGAGACAATTCATATAACGTTCCCTTAGACACAGCTGGACCGGACGTAGTTCGAGAGTGAAAAAGGGTGCTTCTCGTATTCACGTCAGCACTAGGTACTATATCAGACGGAAGGGGTTGAACCTCTTGACCTGAGAGGTCAATTAACTTCCTGATGGACATGGGAAAATGTCCGTGTGAACTTTCTGCACGAAAAAGACAATACTCAAATATCTGATATTTCAAGGGGGGCTTCGGCCAGTTAGATAGCCGGAAGGCGGAGTTACATATTTACGGAACCAATGAGAGTCTGGGGGCCTAAGAGAGAGGGGAGAGATGAAGAGAGACTTAAACTTTTAAAATTTGAAAATCGAGAGAGGAGTTGAATTTTTGGAGTGCTAAAAGGTGGTCGCACGAGAGGGACGATAAGAGGCAGCCCATCGGAGAAGTCCGTTTCCTCTTGCCGGTGACAAGTTCCAGTCAACGGCGATGTTCCGAGGTAGGCAATTTCTTTACATGTATTTTGCACGAAGGTCAATTGTTGAGTATGCTCTCTCTCTCGCCCTCTATTAATGCAGAATAATGTTAGGAGTGATAAAAGGTGTCATTGAATTTAATTACGCACGTGTGAAATGTATGTCACACGTAAAGACAGATATTGATAAAGGAGATTTTTCAGAATATGAATTGGAATAGTGTATGTGAGACATTTTATCCTATAGGTAATGTAGGAATGACACGGTATGTTACTTACAATGGTAGTGTTGCATGATTGTAAAATTAAATGAGCTATTACGAGTGCTGGAATTTATTTAACATTCATTGTGGAATTGTTGACTTTATCAAATATTAAATAAGGTTTTATCTTAATGAAATAAATTCTTTGTTATTGTTTAAAATTAAGCCTCTTCATTTTAATTACTGGTATTATGTATTTTTTATTTACTCCACTGTACGAGATCGGTCTATGTAGCGTCAATACCTGACGTGTGATGATTCACATATCAGTCCCTAATAGATGTTTTGCTTTTATCAATTATGATCAACTCGGACATTCCAGAGGCACACAGATCAGACAATTTAAATGATCGATACATGCTCTAGAATGCTAAAAGGTATTACCTCTCTATACAGGTTCCTGGGAAAGTCCTTAATAACTTTGTAAGGAACGGTCCACGAGTGAACACGTTAGGTCTATCTATAGAACAGTAACCCTAATTAGATTGAACGAAAGTGATTGCAGCGTACATTGAGGAGAATTTAAAAAGGTGCAATAACAAACTCGACAACAAAGTAAGATAAAAGAAAAAGTTAAAGTTGTAGAGCATAAGCAACAATCAAAAATGAAACTGCTCCAGGAAATATTTATTTTACATAGAGTTATCTGTGAAAGGCTGTCCTTTTAAGAAATGCTTAAATAAGCAATATTTAAGTGAATAGGAATCTAAAACCTGAACAAAATGTCCTTCGTTAGCAACAAAGCACATTTGTATTCTAGAAAAGCATGGCCGCTAATTTTGACAAGCGTTGCAGGTATCGTCGTCTTACAGTCCATAGTGATATGATTTTTAACTAGTATTTATTGTCTTCCGTACACATTTCGTATTATCTTTCTTATGCCGAATCCTACTAATTAGATAATAACTTTGTAAATGAGATTTTTCTTGTATCTCAGTTGGTTGCCAAATTTGTTATCCTAAATTTTTAAATTCTTCTCTCAGGGCGCTGAAATCTCTTTTATTCAATCGGGTTTGGTCATTATACTGTAAAAAGACCCAATGTGTACGCTCATGGGACTTTTCTTACGAAGTTAAGAACTTTACTTGGTAGCTTATATATTCTAGCAAGGAGCGACTGAGATATTTTTAATACTTTCAAAGCGTAATAACAGCAGATAAAATCATTTACTACATTCAACCAAGGTTATATAGCAATGATATTCAACAGTGAAAGGTTACATTTTCTTTAAATCTCTTCATAAAAATGCATTGCGAAGTAGTTAGAGAAAATTTGTGTATCAAGATAAAATTGCTGCGCATAAGTACAGCGCAATTACTGCACAACAGTAAGATCTGCGTGTGTGTGTAGTGCGGAACAAACAGGCATAACTGTCAGTTTGGTATGTAAGTACTCACTTAACACCAAATTGTACGTATATAGGAGACTGGAAAGAAGCACATTTTAAAAGGAAGTGATGAAATTTTGAGTCACAATTTTCTCCATAATGTCTCGCATATCTTAATACCCTGAATTCACCTTCGGGTAGAATGGACGGTCTGGGTGTTAAAAAAGAAATACCCTGAATTAACACGCCTATGAAAATCCATTCCCATGGCATTATGTAATGTTGCATAAATTTTAAGTTTCATTAACAAAATATTCCTTATGAGTTCCAAAAATATGGAATTTACTCATTTGACTTCAATCTTATGACTATGGAAGATCACATTTTGGGCACTAAAGAATACGAAACAAAAATACTTTTTTTACGACATAAGTGTATGTCTTTGTCTGTACGCAATATTTATCCACTAGATCAAAATCTACGAAACGAAATTTTGTGAAATTTGCTAGTTAAGCAACTTATGCTTTAATCCTATGCTTATTAGATTTTGATATAATTTAAAAAATTATATGAAGTCTTTTCTTCAAAATGTCCCTGCAAAAAATCAGATAAGCTAAAAAGCGACAAAAAAAATGCTGAAGCGTTTTAAATGTCTATTCTACATGCAATTTTGAAAAACTCAACGAATTTCGCATACTCAATAGTTAATAAAATAGATTTCTCGAACATTTAGGTTTGAAATTTTGGCAACAATGTCAAATTAAAAAAAAACATCTCCTCTCCCCGTACGTGAAAATTCAATGTCGTCTCAAACATTCATTTCATACATTAGTTTGAGCAGCAAAACTCAAATTAACGGATCATCTTTAAAATAATAAAAAAACAATTACTAAAAATTAAAGTGCGTGTACTGTCATCATCAAAATGTGTAAGACTATTGCCAAATTACCTACCATCTTTAACACAATCGAGCCGATTTTGATATACTTGCCGTTCAGCTGGTGGAAAGCACTCAGTTAATGTTTGACCGTGCAGAGTATAAACAGAATATAACGCTTTCAACGCAAGAGATTCCATTTCACTTCATGTTTATAATTTTTCAATAAAAATACACTCAAGACGTAAGAGTATTTTTTATGTTATATAAATTACAATTTTGTAAATATTTTTAATGTTATATAAGTTAGTTTTTTAAATGCACTTTTTATGTTTCATAAATTAAGTTTATCAGATTCGATACAGTAGGTCCACAGAATCCAACGCCGCCTTCGGAAAATTTCATTGTCGGTCCTCAGGGTCCAACGCCGGCTGAACAGAAAGTTCTGTGTCAGTCCCCAGTGACCGACGCCGTCTCGAACGTGTTAAACTACCTCATTGTTACCAAACGACCTACTTCTCAACCTTTTAAAACTTTGAATAAAACAAATCTGTGATCATACATTAATTTTTGTCTAAAAAGACAAAATATGTCAAAGTATTTTTTACACTATATTCAAACGTTATCACAATTTTTAAGAATATCTCGTACCGTTATTAAAAATTATTCCTAAAATGTCTTTCTGTACCCTGCTGAACATGTAACAAGTGCAGTTGAATTCCAGTCTTTTACTTACCGGCCAGAGAAATCTTCCGTATGTCATCTTCAGAACAAGAAGAAGGGACGCATGTACCGAAATAGAAAGCAACACGCTTTAGGTATCCGTCCGCTCGAACAATGACGTCAGAGGCCTGTAAAAAAGACAATACACATGATCTAGTTCATTGATCAAAACACTAAATACATAAAACGACTTTAAATTACAACAGCCATTCATAAAGTAATGCGGTTAAACAAAATACAGAATCTCCCTATAAATAGACATGTCCCATTTTGACCGGGGTTATTCCTGCACCTCTCGAAGTCTTAGCCGGTTTGTCATTTTGTCCCAGTTTCAAATTTATCTTTTGAAATAAAGTTTTGGTGGAAAAGAACAATTCTTGTGGCTAAGGGATAATGATATTACATTGATTGCAATTAAATAGTTGCAAAAAGAAATTAATGAAGGACTTGAAAATTATGTTAAAAATGTAAATGAATTGATTTATGAAGTGGTGATTGATAAGAAAATCTAGTCTTCGAACTGCGGCACGTGGAAAGTAATGAAAATAAACTGAACAAAAGACACTGTAAAGATTTAAATTTTAAAGAATTTCAGCGATCGAGGAATTTTAATACCGAAATTCGGTTTAGTTTTGGAGTACATTTTTTGTCTACCAAAATCTTCCGTTCCTGTTGAATGGAAATAAACCTATTGGTAGGAAACGTCCATCAGGAACAATGCTCGGTCTGAAGAATGAGGTAGAATTGCTGACTCAGCAGGATCTAATGCGTGTCATGTTAAATCTAATATTCTACGAAATGAACATAGATCTGGAATAGTCAAACTTTTATGAAAAATTTAAAAACGACAAGCATTCTGTTAAAATGTTTATTCTCGCAACAAGTTTTCAAATGATTAATATGTTATGCACCAGGTTTCAATTCTGCTTTCCTGCATTCAGCAAATAATTTTATTTATTTTGCCCCGGCTTGGCAAGCAATTTATATGGTAAACCTACCTATAACAAGCGATCCCAAAGTTAGGTTCGCACTGTCATTGCGGATATGCTTCAATAAACCGGTCTGAAGATGCTATTAATTAAAATGGAAACCTCTCACAGATTGTCTTCAAGTGTGTACAAGGAATCTTCTCAAATTTATTTTAATTCAAATTTGTACTTTCAATAGGCATCCAGCATGGAGATCTTTAAAGATTGAACTCAGGCTCTGAGACTGCAACGGCCAAGTTTATAGTGACATTTTGAGAATTCATGACAACCCCCTCTTTGACCATTTTGGTTTACACGGCATGACCTGGGGAGGAATGGGGGGGTATCAAGGAGTGGCTATCAATAATTGGACGAGGCCATGGCCGAGGAAGAGAGGTCAACGGAACCATTCACCGGACGAGGTCCGAAGATGGTCACGCAGATTCTCGACTACAGTCGCCGACGGGTCTGGAAACAGGCCACAAAGACACCGTTCCTCTCCACCGCCTGGAAGAATCTGCTTCATAAAGTCCGAGACTCGCCCGGGTAAATCCACAGATTAATTTACCACTTAGATGAGTTGGGTATGAGGCTGCCCTTCCGATATATGACCTCACCCCTTAGTTGGGAAGGGATAAGCTGTAGCAATCATTGAGAATATTTTTCAAACTGGTGCGATTTTGACTGACTGGATGTCAATTATTTGTCAAATGTGGTACCTTTGAAACCAAATAGTGTCAGACATACACTAATGGCATGGCAATCAGCGTGTAAAATACAATATTCATTCATTTTAACATGGGTATTCCATCAAGAGGATTCATAAAGAGTACCACCCACCCACTCTGGAGGTTGTCCATAAGCATCCACGTAATTCCTCCCATCCGGTGTCTTCTGCCACAGTGGCGTCAAGAGAGGCGTGTGATATCCGACCATGCAGAACCGACCCCGAAACATCTCGGTGCCCGGCGAATTCCTTTCTGCCGAATTCACCTTGATCTTGAGGCATTCCTCCATTGATCCGAAGTCCATCATGGTGCCTTCCAAGATGCCACTGGGTAACTTGCCGCTAGCGTCCATCACTGAAAAAGCAGAGCCATTAAAACGCCATTTTGTAAAAAAAGCATCGAGAAGTTCGTGTTCACTGACGATAACAATATCCGAGAATCGACTCATGGATGTTGCAGGAGAATGGGAAAGTTGAACACAACAAATTATAAAATCATATAATTCAGAAAGAAATGGAAGAAGTAAACTTTTTGATGTGAATAACATCTATGCTTGAGTCTTCTGTGGTGGTATTTCAGAGCGTTACGAAAAATGTCAACAATTCGTACGCTTATACCTCAGAATCTAATAGATAAAAACGCAAATAATTTTTCTTGTTTTGTCGAAATTATCGTTTGGATTATGTGTATATAAAAAAAATCTGATGTGGGCAACACATGACTTTCCTTATATAATGTAATGAATTTGCTGCTTTCACAGTAAAAAAATAGGTTTTTCGTATAGTAGATACTAATATTCTTTCCAAGATATTGAATTTTCGACAATTAATCGTCATTTTCATTGATTTAGCGTCATTTTTATCCATTTGGCGAGATTTCCGTTAATTTGACAACATTTCAAAAAGTCGCCAAGTTGGCGACATTCCGCCAAATTCGTCGCCAAAATCTCGCCAAGCGTTATGCACTAAGAAATAAGTTATTCTTACAGCAGATAAATAAATGACTATTGGCGTTCAAATACAAAAGTATTATTCAAAGTATCTTTTTTCATGAATGGAACTAGCTAGATCCACGAGCATGATGTCAATCAATTTATCGCATGGTATTACATATGAAAAGTGAACATGTTTCTCAATAGGAAATATTTTTATTTTATTTTATATGACTTTTTGATATTTTTTTTTAAAAATGTGCAATATCTCGAGAATGGTTCATGTTAGCGTTCTACAATTTATGCCAATCGTTTTCTAATGAAAAATTACATAAGAAATGTCTATTTGCGTAACTTTATAAGTGGTTTTGATTTTTTGACAATTTTTTCAAAATTTCATTTGAAAATTTAGGGGGGTTCTGAACATTCGATTGCGTATAAAAACAATAAGCTTCCAGTGTTTACGGATTGTGATTTTTGTACCAAATTTCGTTCGAATCGGTCCATTCGTTCGTCGGTTATCGCCTCACAGACCCACTGACACTGACACACACACACACACACACACACGCACACACACATCACTTCAAAAATGTTTGATTCGTGATCAGGGATGCTTGAAACGTGCTCTCCCGTCGAAAACTCAAATTAGAATTTTCGACCCCGTCACAATACTTTCCTTATACATTATGTATATAAGGAAAGTAATAGGTTTTTCTTATAGTAGATACTAATATTCTTTCCAAAATATTGAATTTTCGACAATTAGTAGTCATTTTCATTGATTTAGCGTCATTTTCATCCATTTGGCGAGATTTTCGTTAATTTGGCAACATTTCAAAAGTCGCCAAGTTGGCGACATTCCGCCAAAATCTCGCCAAGCGTTATGCACTAAGAAATAAGTTATTCTTGCAGCAGATAAATAACTACTGGCGTTCAAACACAAAAGTGTTACTCAGAGTATCTTTTTTCATGAATGGAACGAGCTAGATCCACGAGAATGATGTCACCCAATTTATCGCATGACATTACATATGAAAAGTGAACATGTTTATCAAAAGGAAATATTTTTTTTTTCATTTTATATGACTTTTTCATAATTTTTTTTAAAATGTACAATATCTCGAGAAAAAACTTACTAAATTTGGTTCAAGTCGGTCCATTCGTTCGTCAGTTATCGTCTCCACAGATCCACTGACACACACACACACACTTTCACACACACACACACACACACAGACATCACTTCAAAAATGTTTTATTCGTGATCAGGGATGCTTGAAACGTGCTCTCCCGTCGAAAACTCGAATTCGAATTTTCGACCCCGTCACAATACTTTCCTTATACATTATGTATATTAGGAAAGTAATAATTTCGATATTTCAATATTTTGAACATCTTTTTTAACTTAAAAAAGTATCTGTCCGAGCGAATTTCTTTCATTTTTCTTTCTTTCACTCGAAATATCTTCGAAAGTACAGAAGATAGATGTAACTAGTAAACAACAAAACTATAAATTAAACGTTTCTTAATCTATATTTATTTTTTTTTAAAAAGCATTTATAATTTGAGCCATCGTCTTGTCAGTTTGAAGAAAATTGAAAATTATCCATTTTTCAAGATTGCAATGCTTATGTCTCAAAAACTAAAAGCGCTAGCTATGAACAATAAGCAAGAAATTGTAGCTCTTTGAAAGCCCTAGAAGTATATATAATTGGATTTTGCATAGAGAGCTTAGTCTTTGAAATATAGTGGTTATAATTTCGATATTTAGTAATCTGGTTTTTCCAATGGAGCTGCAATACTTCAAATGTCACGATTGTTGCAGCTGAATCTTGTTTACATGTGCCGTGGTGAAATATTTCTTGCATATGCATGAGATATTTTATTTTACTTAAAAAAAATTGGGAGGTTACATGAACTTGTGGATTCTAAAAATATTTAATGATTGGTGAGATTTGAACAGAATAGAAGAAAGTATACGAGTTCAAGTACGTATTTTTGTGCCGCCGGATAAGTTTATAGATTAACTTCAATGTAAAATCTCGTTAGATATATAGTATAAATTATATTTATATATCAAAAAGCAAGTTAGTGAAATAATTTGATATTTTGACATGGAGTCTATGGCCGTATCCAGATGAAATCGGGCCAAAACTAAAAGTGCCGAGCTAGCTCATAAACAGTTAGCGAGTGAGTTGTAGCGCTTTCAAAGCCTGTAAATAAAATAAATGAGTCTGAATTATCTAATAAATTTGTTAAACTTTAGTGGAGCTTTATTTTACAAAATCTATCCACTCAAAACCATTTCGGCTCCATCGGACTGAAACCGATTATTTTTCAGTTAAGTGGCACTAATATACCTTCAAAAGTATATCAGAAAAAATAACTATTGGCATCCAAATGCAAAAGTATTACCCAAAGTATATTTGCACATGAATGGAACGAGCGAGATACACCAGAATGATGTCATCAAATTTATCGCATGATATTACACATGAAAAGAACATATTTCACAATAATTAATATTTTTATGCTATTTTTAAAAAATGTATTTTTAAAATATGCAATATCTCGAGAACGGTTCATGCTAGCGTTCTAAAATTTGTGTCAATCTTTTTCTAATGAAAACTTACATAAGAAATGATAATTTCCGTAACTTTATTATAAGGTTTTAACTTTTTGATGATTTTTTTTCAAAATTGCAATCAAAAATTTAGAGTGTTCTGAATATTCGATTGCGTTTAAAAACAATAGGTTTCCAGGATTCATATACTATAATGTTTGTAGAAAATTTCGTTCGAATCGCTCCATTCGCTCGTGAGATATTGTCTCTCCACCCACCTCAAAAACGTTTGATTAGTGTTCAGGGATGCTTGAAACGTGCTCTTCCGTCGAAAACTCGAATTCGATTTTTTACCCTAAGAAATGTATCAAATATCGTCTGCTATAATAATGATTTTATCAAACGAGGATTGACGACCTTTTTTCATCGATCAAAAAAAAAAATTTCTAAACGTGAGCGAATTTCTATTAGCAATATTTGTCTAGTCATTCTTTTGAGAGCGCTATTAAAAGAGTTTCAGCAACGCTGTCTCCATTTCAGACAATTTACTCTGAGTTACAATAGAAGGGCTGCTTCTTCGCGCTTTGTCCTATTCCTCGAAAACGCTTTGCTGACCTTATAAATGCCGAATTGTTAGGGCTTTTAGAGTACAAGCATTTCTTCTGGAACTCCTCAACGACACTCACTTAAAAAAGACTGGACAAATATTACTCTAATATAAAAATCATAGAGGTAAAATTAAGGAGTTATGACTTCCTATTAAGAAAGCACCAATATCGTTTGAGACAATTTATGTGGCGCTGGGATAAGATAAGTAGCCCTGCATTATATGCTCGTCTGTGGTCATCTAAAATATTTATTTAAACTGCCAATTTTGTAGAAATAAATTATTAGCACAATGCAAAATTGAACTGAAACAATAAAGAATATTCCTACGTATTCAAAGTTATTTTATTTTTCAATTTATTTTTATCTCTATATTCTGTATTCTATCATACAACTATGAAAAAGTACTAATTAATTATACTCATAATAAGGGAACCTTTAATTTAAAAATAATCAAAAATACACATACTAAATACTACGCCTTTCTATTGTGTCAACTAACAATAACGGCTATTTTACGAACACTAGCGACACCTAGATATAATTCTCGCAGCATTATGGTATTTTCAAGCGTTTCATCTCCTTCTAATCCACAGGAGTTCCATCTCCTAATCCACAGGAGTTCCATCTCCTAAATCCACAGGAGTTCCATCTCCTAAATCCACAGGAGTTCCATCTCCTAAATCCACAGGAGTTCCATCTCCTAAATCCACAGGAGTTCCATCTCCTAAATCCACAGGAGTTCCATCTCCTAAATCCACAGGAGTTCCATCTCCTAAATCCACAGGAGTTCCATCTCCTAAATCCACAGGAGTTCCATCTCCTAAATCCACAGGAGTTCCATCTCCTAAATCCACAGGAGTTCCATCTCCTAAATCCACAGGAGTTCCATCTCCTAAATCCACAGGAGTTCCATCTCCTAAATCCACAGGAGTTCCATCTCCTAAATCCACAGGAGTTCCATCTCCTAAATCCACAGGAGTTCCATCTCCTAAATCCACAGGAGTTCCATCTCCTAAATCCACAGGAGTTTCGTCTCAATGATAAAAATTCGAAAACGCTATGTTCTTCTATCGATAAATTGATATCATGTAGTAATAGTCGGACGTAATAAAAACAGCAGACGATATTTGACATACATTGAAGGTATATTAGAGTCATCTAACTGAAACAAATTCCACTATTTCTTTTTATCCGTACTTTATACGATTATAAAATTGGATGTACGTGACGTCACAGTGTAAAGAATTTGAGAACAAATCCAGGCTCTCTATTTCTTCAGGGGTTTAACGACAAAATTTAGTAACAGTGCCAGTTATCTTGAGCAATTATTCAAACGATTTTAAAACGAACGAAATTAAATTAGTTCATTGCCAAATCGGTTATGCAGTTTCAGCTGTTTGCTCAAGCGCTAAACATATTAGAGCCCAGCGCTGCTGAGATACCAACAATTATTTACGAAACCGACGTAGCGTGGTAAATAACTTTGCAAGTGCGAAATTGCGAACATTTTAAGGTGCTATTGTGTGTGTGTAAGCCATTTATCACGAACGAATGGAGCGTTTGAAAAAAAAAAATAGTACGATCAGTGAAATCTGAAACCCAATTGATTTTAAATATGACCAAATCTTCGAATGAATTTTTGAAAAAATCATTTTAAAAAAAGGACCTTTAATATTAAATAAATAATAATCATTTCTTAAGTAATGTGCCATTAGAAAACATGGCACCCACTTTAGAAAAATATTATAAGCTGTATACAGATAAATTTATCGAGAAAGTTGCATAAAACTGAAATAAGTAGCAAATTTCCTTAAATAGGTTGAACTTTGTGATATATTTCACTACATATCACCGACTTAACTATTTAAAAAAAATATTGCGAATTTGTATTAATTAAAGCAACAGTTCGCCAATAAGCATATTCTGACAAGAACATGCTTTCTGTAACAGCGATTTCTACTCATTCGGTAGTGCTTATCTCGCTTTGTTGCCGAGTTCTTTACCCTAACATTTTTACTTTCTCACACATTGTATTGATAAAGTATTGTTTTCCCAAAAATTTTCGATTTTGATATTTTAATGCCAATATATGTATTTAAGGCATCCTGAACACGATTTGACTATTTTTGAAGTGATAGCGATCTGTCTTATGTACACTATAGCGGCCACAAATATTAATGATTTTCATGAAATTTTATATCTAGCTTTGTTATTAAAGATTTTGAATTGGATAGAACTTTAAATTCGAGAGAAAATTTTGAAATTTATTTGAGATCATATATATTTTTTTTAACATGGCATCATAGGACAAAACGGGCTGGATGAAATTTCAAGAAACCTCAACAGTTGTAAAGAAAAATTACTACAAGCTTTTTTATTTGATAAGCTTTATTATTTGATATTATAATGCATTTATTTAATGCATTATAATATTAAATTTTAATCTTTAAATAAATTGCTCAAGTTGGCCACTTTTTAAATTGCACCAAATTGACAAAAATATCACCAAAATGACGCTAAACTAACTGTAATGGCGTTATATTGATGAATTATTCATTGAAATCTTAATATATTAACTATGTTGCTTATTCCGGGTGCTATCAATATTGACAATTGTCGAGTTTAGCAAAATATAAGTCAATTGGGTACTTTGAAATAGTGTTGTTGCAACGTTTTCTCTCAAATAGCGGCTGTACTCTCAGTATACTAAAATGAGATCTGATTTCTGGAGAGATAATTCTTTCATTTAAAAGCACCAATAAGCTTAAACATAATCAGGAACAATTTACAGCTAATACGATATAACGATCTTGCAAGATCACAAAAAAACAGCATTTAACTGCTAAACTAACTCATAAAATAGCCAAATCTGTTCTCAAAACACTGACGAATTAAACAATTCAATTTGGCTGGTGTTACATCAACTCTGTTTAACTGAGCGATGACTTCCTTATATACATCCCATAGAAATAACTAGAAAGTGGTCATAAAATGGAAAGTTCTATAGATAAGGAAAAAGTTTCAGCGTCTTCCAAAATTCGCCAAATATGGTGCCAAACCTACCTTCACAAAATAGCGATGGTAGCCTGTAAAAGCATATATTGCACGCCATCCAGGAAAGGGCAAATGTACAATTCAACGTTAAAAATATTGCTGTGTATTTTTCGGCCATCATTTTTAATTTCTCATAGAATAGAGAAAGTATTGTTTTCACGAAAATTTTTTATGCTCGAGATTTTGAAACCAATATGTTTTAGGACTTCCTGAACACGTTTCAACAATTTTAGAGTGATGCCCGTCTGTGATTGATTTCTTGTGTATTGATTTCTTGTGTGCTGCCACAAATGTTATTGGATTTTCACGAAACTTTGAAAGGATTTTCACGAAACGGCTTAATGAAAAATCTAGAACAATAGATATATTTTTTTTTAATTTGAACAAAATCTTCGAAATTTTATATTTCCTTAACATCACATCATAGGACAAAATTGGACATAATTATGCATAAAAATGGTTATCTATGGCTCAATGATCACCAAACCTAACAGTTTCGGTCACTGTAGTAAAAAATAGCCGCGATATAATTTTTGTGTTCTTTACATCATTAGCCCTCCTTGGGTGTGCGTAGAGTAATTATCCCTCCCTCCCCCCCAGAGTCGTACATTGTCGAACTTTGTATCAAAGATTTTTTTCAAGCTCTTTAAAAATGAAGGGTAACATGCTGTAACTGTGATTATTTGGATCACAATTACAGCAGATTTTTGAAATTTTTTGATCAGATTTTTCAGATGCGAAGAAGGTTTTTCAAATTTTTTTTCCTGTAAAATTAAAAAAAAAACATAAGCTATTTAAAAATGGATTCTGATATGAGAGAGTCGAGTTGAGCCACGCTCCGGTTCTTTCGCTATAAAAGGAGTTTATAGCATTAGATAGATAAAATTGTGTTGTCCACTACAGATGTCTTATTAATTGATGTATAAAAAATAAAATTTCTCGTTTTTACTAAATTATCAGACCTGGGGAGCAAACCCATCATAAATAAATTTTCTTCTCTTTTACTGGTTATTTTTCATGTTTCATTTCACTTCTACAATCATGATTATATAATATAAGGGTGTAGAGGAAAATCATGGATCGAGCCAATACTCGAGAAGTATTGACAAGCTATCGTGTGTTTTTCATGCGGATGTATACACCCCCCCCACACACACACACACAGACACACACAGGGCGCGCTTACCCAGTGGTTAGCGAGCTGGAATTGCACTCTGTAGGCCCGTGTTCGATTCCCTCCGGTGCCAAAACTGCCGCCTTGTTCATGCAGAGTACGATCACGTTAAACATGTGGGCTCGTAAGTCCTTCCGAGAGGTTGGTGGTAGGGGAAGGAGGGTACGGTCCCTGTGGATGCCTCCCCCACTGGGTTCCGGTCTAAATTGGGTGGCTCTTCCCGGCCGTCCAAACAGTTACCTTACACCTTTCTGGTAGGTCGGACTGTGAGTCTCACCGACAGACAGACAGACAGACAAACACACACACACACACGATACAACTTTCGAAAGGCTGACACCCTTCTTTAGCTGGATTCGAGGGAGTCATCTCGCTTTCTGTTACAGATAAAGAAAAAGTCAATTATAAAGTTGTAGAGCACTACTAAATTAGTACTAGGCATTTTTGTCCACCTGAAAAAAAAATATTCTCTAAATAACAATTTTTAAAAGAGACAATTTTATTGATCTGCATGTAACAGTGTAAACAGAGACATTGGAAAACACGTGGAGATATCTTATTATACGTGTGCAAGAATGAATCGCAGCTGAAGGAGAACAGTTTGTATTTTGTGTATAATAAAATCTATTTTATTCTGTTGCATTGTCTAAATATTCGATTTTGGGGGAGAGGGAGTTAGATTGTATGCATTTCCTTTCAGGATTTGTTTCCATTTTTGATGGGGAAACAAATATGCTTTACACTAATTTTGTAACGCTCTACAAATTATAAGACTTTTTTCCCCTATCTCTAGCAGAAAGCGAGATAGCTGTACAATGTTATAGAGCTCCAGTACAACGAGCTCCAGTACAATGTTATAGAAGGCGGCCAGTCCTCCTAAAGTTATCTCATCGTGTAGTGCATTTGGGGCTTCCTATTAACCCGCATAAAAAATATATGATAATTCTAATACTTTGTTCTGAAACATACATCACTTTCCTTGACCACCTGCATATTCCTTTTAAACACTCTTTCTACACACCCGCTATATCATGCCAACGGCCCTACCGTGCTAAAAACACCGGTTCTTGTTAGATCACCGAAGTCAAGCAGCATCGGGCGTGGTTAGTACTTGGGTGGGTGACCACCTGGGAACATCGTGTGCTGTTGGCACATTTCGGGCGCGGTAGTCCGGTGGTTTGCGCGCTGGGTTTGCACGCTGCCACAACTGCCTCCGTGTTCATGCGGAGTACGATCACGTTAAACATGTGGGTCCGTAAGTCCTTCCGAGAGATTGGTGGTAGGGGAAGGAAGGTACGGTCCCTGTGGATGCCTCCCCCACTGGGTTCCGGTCTAAATTGGGTGACACTTCCCGGCCGTCCAAACGGTTACCTTACACCTTTCTGGTAGGTCGGACGGTCTGGGCCTCAACAACAACAACACCCGCCATATCTATCTATCCAAATTGAAAATTATTATTCAAATTGCGTTATAGTTCAAGATTTTCAAGGATTAGGACAGGGTTTATTAACAAAGGGATAAAATTTAATATGTTTGAAAAAAATTGATATAAACAGCGCATGAATTTATCTACAGCTTACTAAAAAAAACTGCGTATGTTTGTGTATATCTGTGCAGTCTGTAGTCGGGAAGCTGAGCGTCCTGCGACCATAAAGTTTGGTACACATGTACTTTAGGGCTCGGATAGATGCATCGAGGCGTTATTTTTTATTTATTTCGAATAAGTTTTTAGTTATTTTATATTTAAATCCGATTTACAACGGTTTTAGGCGATATTCACACAAATCGAGTCAGCATCGGAAAGATCGAAACATTCTCTTTCAAACAGACTTTGAACGGAAACCATACGACAGAGAATTTTTTTTTAAATATATATGCATTTCGTACGTTTTAAACCTCTCCGATTTTTATATTACGATATAAAAAAAATTGAAGTGCTATCCAACGTTTATATTTTAACTGCATCTCCTAAATATATTGCAAACTACTAAAAAAAATAAGTTCATAAATACATCCGTTGATTAATTATGAATTTTTTAACCGAGCTATGTCTTGCATTTTTTTTTTATTTTGGCATGAATCTAGAGTTTCCCGATTACGAGCGGACCTTTTTCCAGAGCTGTTCTACCTACTGAGGCCACTCCTATGCATTGGGGAACTAACCGCGCTCAGGAATTCGCTGCGAGTAACAGTAGTTTTTATCAGTTTGCACTTTTGCAGTTTACATTTTAAATCTCGGGTAATGTCAGGTACAGTTTCTAGTTGTGTAATAATTTAACTACATATTTAGCCGTCAAATAATCGTGTACCAGATCAACAAAAATATTAACAGATTAGTCGTATACTTTTGCATATGGGGTCAATATTTCAGGGTTATCTCTTTGAATTTTATGAATATTTTTATTGTATTCAAACAGTGAAGTATGTAATAAATTGAAGATGGAACACTAGCATTTCTAAATCAGTGTCAATAGATTTTTAGCCATAGTTTTTGTATAAAATGTTTGTTTATTTGACATGATAGAACTTCCTGAATATTTAATATTTACAAAGTGTTATTTTTAAAAACGTGTGATTCTTCCAAATCTTTGATCGGTCTTAAAATAAATACGATTCCAATATTCACATATTGCGACAATCCTACAATATTTGATTAGAAACACGACATTAGTTCGGGAAACATCGCTTCCACACTCACGTGCACACGCATCACTCCAAAAACGTTCGATTTAAGTTCTCGGAAAGACTGGCCAAACCGTCCAGAGGCCCCACTCTCCAGTAGCTTAAATCAGCGGTTCTCAACGTTATTTCAGAGTAGCGCCCCCCTGTGGTAAAGGGTATATGGCCAGCGCGCCCCCCCCCACCCCCCACCCCCTCTGTGTTACACCTTTCCCTTTTCTCCGAACTCAAACGAAACCTCAATATATTTTAAGGCTTTTAAACCGAAAGAAAGGTATGAAGAATTTTTGGTATTACATTTTAATAAATAGTTTAAAGTAACAAACTTAGTTAAAGGATGTTAGCAAAACCTGTTTTAGTAAGATAAATATTACGGAAACCAATGAAATACGCTTAGTTTCTGTTCAGTGTTTTTATGATTGACGATTATTTCTTAAACTCAACAAATTTACGAAAAATATAAAGCATTTAAAGAAAATGCAAGTTTACAAAAACACACTTTCTCAGAATGTACGTAAAACATTTAAAAGTAAAAAAAGACAAATCTGAATTCTTTTAAACCTTTTGATAATTAGTGACTGCTTTGGGCCTGATGAGCGGACGCCAGTTTTAGGATGTTGGGTTACAGCTTTGTCAGTCGAAGTCTGAGGTCACACTTCTCGCAAATTTTCAGTTTGCTTCTCGATTTTGTCATAAGCTACCGCACGGCGCTGACGCCGCTCTCCACCAAGTAGGTCGAAAGAAAAGCTAAAAGTAACAACTTAACTTCTTGCCAAAGAAGAGGGTAGGAATTTTTCACTTTTACCCAATAACTCTCATAACCGTATTGTTGAAACAGTGACTGGGCTTCACTGTCATATTTCAAATCGATCAGCTGTTCCTGCAACCTTCGCTCAAAGTCTTCTACACCCACTGTAAATGGATTGAGTACCACACGATGGTATTTGAAGATTGCAAAGGTCTTGAAATTTTGTTTCCATATCGTCTTTTAGTTGTTTAAGATGAGCACAAAAATCGCTTAAATCGTCGTCCTGGAGATTGTTTTCGTCTTTGGATATTTCTTGCATGAGGTACGGGAATTGGTACAACTCACGACGATCTAAGTTGTCCTTGAGAAGGCTCAGTTTGGCAATGAAAGAAGAGACAGACTACTCCTTTGGCCTTGATAAAATTCATTTTATCTCCTTGTAGTTTGTTGTTTAACTCATTGAGTTTATCAAACACATGTGACAGGTAAACCACATCACAACGTCGCAGTTTAATTGTTTAACTGAGGTTGGGGTCAATTGACTAATGAAGCTCCACCACTCCACAGAACATAGAAACGTCACAAACACTTTCCTTTGGATAGCCACATCTCCTCGGTATGCAGGAGCAGATGATCAAATTCATCATCATTATCTTCACAAAGTTTGCGAAAAAGACTATCATTGAGAGGGTTTGCCTTTATTTTGTTAACAGCTCTAATAACATATCTGAGAGTCATTCAACTTGTTACTCAATTTTTTTGTTACAAAATTCTGTCGATGAATAACACAATGGACGACCATAACACTAGGTACAGCTATTTTTAAGTGAGCTATAAATCCTCGGTATTTGCCCACCGTAGATGCAGCTCCATCAGCATACGCTAAAAAAATTTGATGTGGGCAACACATGACTTTCCTTATATAATGTAATGAATTTACTACTTTCACAGTAAAAAAATAGGTTTTTCTTATAGTAGATACTAATTTTCTTTCCAAAATATTGAATTTTCGACAATTAGTCGTCATTTTCATTGATTTAGCGTCATTTTTATCCATTTGGCGAGATTTTCGTTAATTTGGCAACATTTCAAAAAGTCGCCAAGTTAGCGACATTCCGCCAAATTCGTCGCCAAAATCTCGCTAAGTGTTATGGACGAAGAAATAAGTTGTTCTTACAGCAGATAAATGACTATTGGCGTTCAAATACAAAAGTATTACTTAAAGTATCTTTTTTCATGAATGGAACGAGCTAGATCCACGAGAATGATGTCACCCAATTTATCGCATGGTATTACATATGAAAAGTGAACATGTTTCTCACTAGGAAATATTTTTGTTTCATATTATATGACTTTTTAATAATTTATTTGAAAAATGTGTAATATCTCGAGAACGGTTTATGTTAGCGTTCTAAAATTTATGTCAATCGTTTTCTAATGAAAAATTACATAAGAAATGTTTATTTGCGTAACTTTATTAGCGGTTTTGATTTTTTGACGATTTTTTCAAAATTTTATTCTAAAATTTAGGGCGGTTCTGTCCATTCGATTACGTATAAAAACAATAGGCTTCCAATGTTTACGGATTGAGATTTTTATACCAAATTTGGTTCGTATCGGTCCATTCGTTCGTCAGTTATCGTCTCCACAGACTCACTGACACACACACATACTTTCACACACACACACACATCACTTCAAAAATGTTTGATTCGTGATCAGGGATGCTTGAAACGTGCTCTCCCGTCGAAAACTCGATTTCGAATTTTCGACCCCGTCACAATACTTTCCTTATACATTATGTATATAAGGAAATTAATATTTGATAATGGAATATTTTTTCTGCGAAAAACTCTTCGACCTTTTTATTTATTGAGGAGTCCTTTGTATCCGCAGTCAAATTCCTAGTAAACAGCATTTCCTCTACTACCTTATCATTTCGATCAATGGAACGAACATAAGTCAGCAACAATGCTTCCCTGTCAGTAATGGTAGATTCGTCGATCTGCAATACCAATTTTGTATTCTTCAGCATGTCGAAAAGTGTTTCTTCCAGATCGGCAGCCATCTTGACTCCTCTTTACAGTAAAATCTTCGAAATATTTGGATAGAAGTTTCATTGCTTTATCAATAAACACCAAAACTTATATTTTATTATTAAAAAAATAATAATAATAAAGATCCCAAAATGGCCAACGCCCCCCAATGCCCCCATTCATTGCACTGCCCTCTGGAAAAGCAAAACGCCCCCTAAAGGCGCTACCGCCCACGTTGAGAACCGCTGGCTTAGATGACTGAATTTCATCTCATTTATAGTATCGACCACGGAACAGAATCTAACAGCGTAACGGAATAACTGACATACTAAAATTAATTATCGAACATTTCCATCATAACTAAAATCTTGGTTTTGGAGCAATTAAATCCCTTTCAGCTTCGAAACAAAGAGAAAAACAAAATTAAAAATTCGATTACGGCGCAAAGATAAAGCACTCAAGCCAAAATCTCGATTCTAATCTCATTCGAGCAATCTTAACTTCAAGATCAACTGTAAAAAATCTAATATTTTGATAAATCGAATTAGGGATAGCAATACTAGGGGATTTTTGAAAAACTTACACCAGTCTGCCATTCAGACGTTATAAACGAGCAATTTGATATCCTTACGCTGACAATCAGACATTAAACAATTAAATCATTTTGTCGAGCGCGGAAATAATATTAAATATATTTTCCCCTTTAACAATCATAAAATGCACGCCAGTTTTATGCTTAAATCTGAATGGGCTTTTGATTTGATACAGTCGATTTTTTTTGTTTGTTTGTTAATTTTATAGATCATAACCGAAAATCCTCCTTCACACAAATTGTTGAGGAAAATGGCACCAAAAGCTATAAAAGCCGCCTGACTTAATGAAGGATATTCATTTCTACTGCTTATACATAATCCTTGAATTGATTTGTTTAAATGTGGTTCCTAAAGAGCTGTCAGTGGAAGCTCAATGATCTTGTTGTGACAGTCTGTCTAATTCATTCACAAGAGGATTTGTAATTCATTGAATTTCATTACACATGTCATCTGTTATTGGAAAGTACTTTTCAACTTTCTCGTGAAGAGTCCAACTACGTTTTTATTAGTTTTATTTATCGAATTTTATATTTCATCATTTATTGATTGGCAGTACTTTGTAAACATATAATAAATGTATTTATTTAATATTTTAAACCGATATTAATATTTGTATTTCTTAAAAGTCTTTAATTTTGTTATTCGTATCCAGTATGTGCATAAGATTCTCTTACGTAGAGTTCATTGATAATAGAAGATATATCTCTGAAGTACTACATAAACTTTGCCACCCTATTTGGATACCACGAAAGGACATGCCTACATATTGGGTTGTCCGGACACTACTTTCGGTTTTTTTCGAACGCCACAACGTCCATCATCAGTGGCAATATATGTACATCGCCATTGATGGACGTTATGACGTCTGAAAGTACTCTTATGTAGTGAAAGTGTGTCGTCATTAATGGTGTTTTTAAATAAAAACATTTTACTAAATTTGTGGTCTTAGCTAAAACTATGTTGAAATATTTATAGATGTATTTCCCATGCTTGTAAATTCAAATATTCAAAAGAAATGTGTAACACATTTGCATCAAAATTTTCAACAAAATATTTTTTCCGCAGTTAACGTTGTGGGGGCTTCGAAATACTCACATAAAATTTGGCGGCTTTCTACAGTAGTGTGGGATGTTATCCTTCCTTTTAAATCAATTTCGGTGTTTTCGAATTCATCAGACAAATTATCAACAACTGTAGTAATTATGGAAAGATCGATTTCTTGTGCTGTTTCAGAACCATCATCGCTTGCAGCATAATCGTCAAAAGTACGATCTCCTATGAAATTCATTTCTGCCCTTAACCTATTCCACATCGAACTGTCTTCATACACAAGTTCGAAAATGATAGATTGTTGTGTTCTCCTAAAAACCTATCATGTATCCAACATTTTTTTCTCTGTTTGCTGATGAACTTGATGCCAGACATCATCTAAAAATTCACGGACAATTTTCATGTATTTAGGCTATCCCACCGTATCTGGGGATGTGCTTAAGGGAAGTGTTTAAGCTCAACATATCTGGGGATGAATCATAGCTACCAAACTAATTGTTACCTCTGGAATTTTGGTTTTACTCCAAGAAGTTCAAGGAATTTAAATTTTTACCCTTACCCCTCCCACACTAAAAACTTTGCAATATCTGATATACAGGCATCTTATTGTTCGCTGAAAGTCATGCGATTAACATTTTCAAAGTATTGCAGATCCGAAGTGATAGAAAAAGAAATCGTAATGACCTTCGTTACATCAGAGCTCGCTATAAAACTGTTTTTCAAAAAGGCGGTAACAATTTAGATATTTAAATAATTTTATTTTACAAGAAGTTTTTCACGCGACACCGTTTCGGCTCACCGTTTTGCATAGAAAAACTGAATTCGTAGAAAATAGAAAACATCTCAGACGTAAGCTTTGTCACCAATTAAGATACCACGAAAGAACATACATATATATACACATATATATATATTATATATATTACGTTTAATACGTAAATATTCATTGATACTATGTATATACTATATATATACAGGATGTCCCAAAAACATTGACCTCGGTTTTTATTCTTTAAATATTGATCTTAAACATATATAATAAATTACAAAGTTGCGTAAAAAAAAGGTACATAATTTTATGAAATCGATAAAAATTTCCAGGGGATTAAATTTGAAGAAGTACAAAATTTAATTTTTATACGGCCCCCGTACAAAAACATTTTCAATAAGTAAAATGTGGCCCATACACTAATAAGGTGATGTACAAAATTTCAGAATTTTATCATAAAAAGTCCCAGAGATATGTTTAAACAAAGTTGGTGAGGGATTAATCACAAATTAAAATGTAAATGTTGACAGCAAAAGTGCAAATGAAGCAACGTAGAAATACATCATAGGCAAATAATATCTGCCTCTTATGGCCTTAATGGATCTTTGGCATGAATGGAAAACATTTTGAACAAGCTTTGTAATCTTTGTGTAACTATTTATTCTTATTTCTACACAGTGTAGATACTTTTGTACCAATAAATAGCAAAATTATTATTTATTTATGTATTCATTGTTTTCTTTCGTAATTTGTATATGACCTCTGAAACGCGATCTGCAGACATGATTTTTTTCCTCTGAGAACCCATGTCGATGCATCGAAAAGTTGTTTAAGTCAACATTTTTGTCTTTTCATATCTCTGGGACGTTTTATGATAAAACACTGAAGTTTTGTACATCACCTTATTAGTGTATGG